>CM028615.1:9575001-10775001 GCA_016735795.1 Caenorhabditis tropicalis
ATTTCTGGTTGTAGCTATCAAAAAGTTGTCAACTAATAAAATATTGCTCATATAAAGATAAGTATTTTACTAGTTGACAACTTTTCTGTATCTCTTTTAGGAACTGAGATATTCCGTTTTGAAAAAATCAATTTTCAAAATTCGGAAAAAATGTTTTCTTCCTGCAAATTAATTTTTTTCCTTTGAAATTCCAATGTTTTTTCTTCAAAAATCATTCCCAACGTTAGTCTCTCAACACAAAGTGTCACATCGTTTAAACACACTCATCAATCAATCAATTTCGTGTCATAACGGAGTGATTCAAATGCACCAAACACCGGGGGCTTCTAGTGTAGAGTTAGTAGTTTTTTGATCTGGAAACCTAGATTTCGAAATAAAGTATACATTTTATTACTGAAAAAAAACTTGAGAAAAAACCAAAAATAGTCACAGGCTCCGCCCACTCTGCAGGTTTTAGAAAATCCTGAAGATTAGGAAGAAAAACCATAAGAAATTCTAACCTCGACTCGTGTACTCCACTCGGACAATCGTTCAAACTATCTTCATGAGATTAAATTGTTTGACTACTTTGTGCTCCCGTCTCTCTCTTTCTCTCTCTCTCTCTCTCTCTCTCTCTTTCCACCCCACAACAGTTTACATTCACCGTTTTGCAATAAATTTGTTTATATTATTATAATTCTGCCCCCCCCCCTTCCATTCTCCGCAGCAGTTTCTACCTATCCCCTCCATTCGACACAAAACAGATATTCACCCCCCCCCCCCCCCCTTGAACGCCTTTCGGACGGCGGGGGCACAATCAATTTAAATTTGTATGTTCGTGTGCAGTCAAGGGTGAAAAAGGGTAGCGGGGGGAACCTGGGGAAAAGCAGAAACAGGTGTCTATCGTCAATTTTCATTTATTTTGTTTTTATGTGTACTTCGCGAGAGGAACAATTTTTTGAGCCTATTTTTCAAAATATACCGTATTTACCCCCAATGAAATTAATATGGTAATTTTTTCAAAAATAGATTTTCTAGTGGCTAATTTTTTAAACCTATGTTATGGTTTCCGGATAATATTTAAAAGTAGCGGTTAATTTTATGGGGGAGTAAATAAGGTACAGTGCTGGCCATAAATATCTGAAAAATCGGTTTTTCCGTTCAAAATGGTCAACTTTGGGCGTTCGTAGAAAAGTGGGGAAAAGTGGTACCGTTCTAAATTTTTCAGGGCAGTTAGTTGATAGCTGGATTTGCATTTTCTTAGTGGAAAACTTTTCTCTAGAATCATTTTTAAAAGCTACACGGCTCGTTGAAGAGAAACTCGCTGATTTTTTGTCGATTTCAGTGCAAAAAAGCATGTTTATCAACACCTTTCTCTCTAACTGCCCTGAAAAATTTAGAACCATACCACTTTTCCCCACTTTGCTACGAACGCTCAAAGTTGACCATTTTGAACTGAAAAAAACCGATTTTTCATATATTTATGGTCAGCACAGTAATTAGGTAACTAACGAGCTCAATCGCAGAAAAACTTTTTCAATTTTGTAACTATGCTAAAATTTCAAAAGCTCCGCTGAAATCCATTGAAAGAAGAAAATTCCCTTGAACTTTTTTTATCCAATATTCCATAGTACGAACCTTTTTTTTATCGTTTTCCATCCATACTTTATAACCTTTTTTTCGAAAAACGAGTAAAATGACAGATGTTCCCCTTTCTCTCTCTCTCCATCTCCCCGAGAGAAAAAAAAGAGTAAATGCTCGTAAATCGAGTTGATGATCACCCATTTCCCATGTGTTTTGCGACACTTTATCGCCCCCTTCGACTACAAGGCGGAAAAAAAGAAAAGATGAGCATTTGGACACCCGGGAGGGTACCCTAGGTTAAGGCTAGTTTTTTGGTTTTTTCAGTTTAGGAAAAAGAGAAATTTTCAAATATTTATGTTCTTGCAAAATATTATAGAATGAAACCTCTCATCCTTAGATGTCATGACGCCTAGAGTCCATTCGATGTGACAGATGGATCCAACCCCTCTATTTATATATTTAGTAGCTGATTGACATTTGAAGCTAGTAAATGAATGCGATGACTGAAGAAGAGAGGAAGAGAAGGGGGATAATTGGTTTGGATGCACTTTCCAGTTTATAATCTTCACCATTTTGTTTACTTTCCCAGGATTCCCAAGCTTCGGTTTTATCTCTTCTTTTAGTTATTCTTCTTTGAATTAAGAAAAATTTATTCGTGTACTCCTCGTAGAAAATTAGGATTTTTCTTTTTTTTTCAAAGTTTACCTGCCAATTAGAATTTTTCAGATAATCTCGCTCAAAGCATTATTCTGAAATTAAGCTTTTGTGTAGTTCTCTCGGACAAGTGTGGTTTTCATTTTTCAAGGAATTTTTGAGAGCTTCAGAAGGGTTTTTCCCAAGCTGGAGTTTTTATTTTTCAAAAAAAATTTTAGAGAAAAAATGGGGTTTTTTCGTATAGTCTTCTCGAAAAAATCTAGAAAGGCCAAAAAAAGCCAATTTTTTCAGACTGAAAAATTCGAAAAAATTCGAGAAAAAATTAGATTTTTTTCAAGGGAGTTCACGGTTTCATTTTTTAACACTACTGATTTTCGCATTTTTCTCCCTAAAAAGCTGGGTAAAAACTCAAAAACAGTTAGAAAATATTTCATTAACCTTAAAAAAAAGAAAAAAACTGTGTTGTCCAAAAGGAGTACACGGGCCAGATTTTCTTCGAAGCTAGAAAACTAGAAGCCGAAAATGTCAAGAAAAATAAGAAATACAATATTGTCCGAGAGGAGTACACATATATGCATTTTCAAAATTCAAAAAAATTCAAAAAAAAACTGAACCCTCCCGAATAGGATTTTCCTCCAACCTATAAAAATCGAATCTATTTCGAAAATTGTCTCTTCTCTCTCTCTCTCCTTCTTTTCCGAGAGTAGTTATTGTTTTGTTTTCCCTCCTTTCCTCCTCTTCCCTCCGGTCCCCACCAATCCGTCTGCGTCTCTCATCCCCACACACTCTCTCGCCCCTCCGTTTCGCAACAACGTCTCCTTTTGAAAATCTCTTCGTGTCTGCGTCTCTTCGACTCGTGTACTCTCTCGGTCTCCAGTTGACAAACACAGAGGAATCCTTTCACTTCTTTTCATCTTTTTTCAAGGTTTTTCAATTCATCTTCCTTCTTTTTTCTCGATGGACCTCCTCCTGTCTTCTGGAGTTGAAATGACACGTGTTGACTAGAGGGAGGACATTAGAATTACAATAAATCATTCGGATACTCGTTCGCTTTTTCAAAAGTCTTTCTCTGTTCTCGGGGCAACAGATTGGGTTACCCCCCTTCTTCTCCACTTCTTTGTATACCTATACCACTTCAAAAGTTGTTAGGTGCGGGCTTTTTGAAGAGGAGGGTTTATTTGATTGAGGAGAAGATTCACGCCCTTTTGGGAGCCATTTAGAATGAGAGTTTTCAGCAGAATGGTTCGGTTTTAGGAGAGGTTTTGAAGGATTTTTGAATTTTTTTTTGGTTTTTGAAAAATCTCGAATTTTTTTTCTGTTTTGGTCCAGTTTTTAGAGTAAGGTTCAGTTTTTTTCTAGGTTCTCGAGTTTTTTGGAATAGGAATTTTCAAGAACTTTAGCTATTAGCATATTTTTAAAGGTTTTTGAATTTTTTTTTGTTTTTGAAAAAAAATCTCGAATTTTTGTATCTTTTTCTTTGAACGGTTTTCGGTTCATGATCAAGTTTTTTTGAACTTTTTCGAGTTTTTTGAAATAGAAATTTTCAAAAACTTTAGCTATCAGCATATTTTAAAAAGATTTTTGAGTTTCTGGTTTGAAAAATTAAAAAAAAAATTTTTTTTCCAATTTCTTCGATTCTTGGAGAAATATTTCATTCAAAAAATAGAAAGATTTTTGTTTCTATAGGTTTTTTCGAAATTTTTAGTTCAAAAAATTGAAAATTGTCGTAATTTTTAAAATCCCTTTTTCAACTTTTTCTAAAAAACCTTTGATAATGACTCTATGCCCTTATACTACAGTATTTTTCCATTTCATTTCTGTTCCATCAGATATGGATCCCTTATGTATGCTTTCATAAAGTTTTATAGGCGCAAAGGGTCACAGATTCTTATCTTTCGTTGTTATTCTTGTTGTTGCCAACAAGTGGATCCTTTGACACATTGGTAACCACAAATTTTTATTTTAAATGTTGGAACTTTATAGAATTTTTAAAATATTTTTTTTTCTAGTTTTTTTCTAGAAGAAAACATACAATATAACTGTTTTTAAACATTTGAAAAAATTCGGAAAATTTCTCGGAAAACTTTTTTTGAAAATTTCAAAAAAATTAGCCACTTCTGAATTTTGCGGCAGAAACTGATTAGAAAAACTGTTCCTATTATAATGTGTCTTTTATTATCTTTTGAACGGGGATCTTTATTCACATTTTTTCCAAAATTTTTAAATTTTCCTATTTTCCTTCTACCAAAAATCCAATTTCCCTCATCCTCGTGTTGTTTATGTTTATTCAATGAATAACTGCTCTTTCTCTTTCATATAACGAATTCCCAGATGTGCTCTCTTTCCCTTTGGATGCACCATAATCCCATATTCATTAGCCTATTCTCCTATTCTCCGCCGACATTTTATAGAGAGTTTGAAGGAGAAGAAGGGAAAGTAGGCTTTCTCGTATTTCTTCTTTGAAACGACTCCTTTTTCTTTCCTGGACATTACAGGAAGAAGAAGAGAAAAGAAGGAGAGCAAGATGTCAATTCTCGTTTTGTCTTCTTCTTCTTTTGCAACTTCTTTTTTCCACAAAACATGTTGTTGTTTTCTATTTCTTTGCGTCTCTCGGGAATGCGTTCTCTTTCTAGAGCACTTTGCAAAGTTAAAAAGAGACAGTTTCTTATAAATAACGCTTCTGTTGGAGGTTTTTCTGATTTTTCTAGATTTTTAGAAGATAAAAAAATTTTGTTTGAAGATTTTAAAAATTTTTCAAAATTTTCTAGATTTTCAAAATTAAAAAAACATTTTTAAAAAAGATTCTTCAAATTTTTTCTAGCTTCTTTCCATGCCTTTGAATCTGTATAAAATAACGTTGTACTCCTTTTGGACAACAGGAATTATTTAAGTTTTTTGAAAAATTTTTCGGTACAGGGAAAATTGTCATAAATTGAAAAATAGGATTATGTGAAAAACTCAATGTATTTTTTTGGAAACACTGTTTTCTGATGGATATTATATTGTTTTTTGCAATTTTTTTGCTGATTAGATACTTTATACACATTCAAAACAAAAATGACTTCAAGCGCTCATTCCGGAGGGTCAGAAGTGTGTGACGAGAATTTTATTCGTAATTACAGAAAAAGGATGGGTTAGCTTAAACTTGTATATCTCCAAGCCTAGCAGAGTTATCAAAAAAGTGTAAATTGATAAAATATTGCTCAGATTAAGCTAAATATTTTATTAGTTGACAATTTTTTGATAGCTCTTACGGTAAGCTAGATATAAGCGTTTGAATAAAAAGAAAAGAATGCGGCGGGTCTCCTTGTCCTTGAAGTGAAGGAACTTTACCCGTATCTCAGAAACCAGAAGAGCTATTAAAAAGGTGTCAACTAATAAAATATAGCTCATAGCACACTGAAAATTTCCCTAGTTGACACCTGTTTTGTATCTTTCATAAGAACTGAGATTTTTGGAGTTTTCTAGGCTCCCCTCTGTCCCACCCAGAATTGTTTTTTCGTTCTCTCTTTCAATGAATCTTTCTTTTTTTTTCTAATCGTTCTTTGATAGTAACACTAACATTAATCTGTCATTTGCAGAGACTCATCACAAAATGGACGCCACCGACCGGCTAATGCCGGGTCCCGAGGGCAAGACACCAAGGTTAGTGTGGTATTTTAATTGAGAAATGAGAGACAGAAATGTCCTTTTTAATTGGTCACTGATAGAAAATGACAAAGATGATAGGCTCCGCCCCCTGGAAATTGTGACGATTCTGGCCTAAAATTCTTAGTTTTTCTTTGAAAGCATAGTTTTTTTTGGCCTAAAATTCCCTCTAAATCTACCGTAACCCAAATTTCCTTCAGATTCTACGAAGTGGATCGAGGCAATAAAACCGAGAGCTACATCAGTGCAGTATCCGGAAATCCAGTTGTCCCTGAGCATATAATGTTGAAAGAGCAGCCACCAAAGACGTCGGAACCCGAGAAGAAGCCATGGGAACGACCTCCGACAGTCATTAGGCCTCCGAAGAATCCGGATCAGATTGGATTGAATGAAGAGGAGTTGGAGGAGTTTAGAAATGATCCTTGTTGGAAGTTTATAAGGTGAGGAAGAGAGGGAGAGACGCAGAGAAGGCTAGAGTGTCTTTTTTATGGGGTGCTCCGCTTTAACCGCCCGTATCTTGGGAACCGTGAGAGTTATGAAAAAGCTGTTAACTAGTGAAATATAGCTCACAATTAGCTTAATATTTTATCAGTTAACAATTTTTTTGTATCTTCATCAGAAAAAAAGATATCGCATTTTGAAAAATAAACATAATTTTTTTAATGACTTTTGAATTTTCAAACTTTTTGGCTTTTTTTTCTACAACATTTTTATGTTTTCTTTCTAATTTGACTAATTAGACTATTTTGCTAGTCTAATTTTAGGAGTGAGCAACCAGCGAGAGACGCAGAGAAGGCTAGAACGTCTAACTGTCTGCGCTCTCTCCGCGCACGCTCCGCTTTTTAGGACACGCAACTTTAAACGCTCATATCTCCGTTTTTAGTGAAGCTATCAAAAAAGTGTCAACTAATAAAATATAGCCCATAATAAACTAAACATTTCATTAGTTGACAACTTTTTTCTATCTCTGTCAGAAATTTAGATAAGCTCATTTGAACAAATCTAATTTTTCAAATACTCAGCTTATTGAGTCAAAATCTTATTTTGTTTGGTGGTATGTGCTGATTGACCTTCTCATCTATGAGCAAATTAGTCTTTGCGTCACAATGCGTAATCAGTAGGTCAAACAAAAGGGTGCTGGCGAAGTGCCAAATAGAAAAAGGCTTTGCAACAAATGGAGGGGGCTGGCACAGTGCCAAATGAATTATTTTCAGAACCGTACTCTTCATCCTCTTCTGGCTCATCTGGTTAGCCCTCTTCGCCGCAGCGATCCTCCTTGTCTGCCTCTCCCCAGCATGCATTATCCGAGAGAAACCGAATTGGTGGCAGACGGCAGTGGCCTATCACGTATGGGTCCCATCGTTCCAGGATTCAGATGGAGATGGAGTTGGAGACGTCGATGGACTCATTGATAGACTAGATCAGTTGAGGAAAACTGGAGTTCAAACTATCTGGCCTTCTCCATTCTTGATATCTGACGATGATCGAACAGCGGTCAGAAGTTTCAGTCAAATGGATCCAAAGCTTGGGGTTAATCAGAAGGCAGATGAGTTGATTCAGAAGATTCATGAGAGAGAAATGAAGATAGTGATAAGTGTTCCGATAGCGACGACTTCTCTGGAACACGAATGGTTTTTGAATTCGGCGACGGCGAGTAAGACGCCAAACGCCAACTACTCGCAGTTCTACACGTGGGTCAGCAAGGCGGCGGACACCAACTTTTTCGCCGAGCACAAGAATCTCTTCTATCTTCATGAGAAAGGTATCGGATTTCTTTTGAGGGAGCAGGAGAAGGAGGGGGGGGGGATTTGTGGTGGATTTGTGGTGGAGTCGGAGGTTAGGGGGGTTAGCTTGAAAGCGCTAGCTAAAGGGGTTAGCTAAGGAAGATAGCTGAGAAAGTTAGCTATGGTAGCAACCTAAAAGGGTTAGCTAAGGGTTATCTGAGGGTTAGCTGAGGGTTAGCTGAGAAGCTTAGGTAAGAGTGCTAAGGAAGATAGCTGAGAGGGGTTAGCTGTGCTAGTTACCTAACAAGAGGGTTAGCTAAGGGTTAGCTGAGGGTCAACTAAGGGTTAGCTAAAGGTTAGCTAAGGGTTAGCTAAGGGTTAGCTAAGGGTTAGCTGAGGGTTAGCTGAGGGTTAGCTAAGGGTTAGCTGAGGGTTAGCTTAGGGTTAGCTGAGGGTTAGGTGAGAGTTAGCAGAGGGTTAGCTGAGGGTTAGCTGAGGGTTAGCTGAGGGTTAGCTGAGGGTTAGCTGAGGGTTAGCTAAGGGTTAGCTGAGGGTTAGCTGAGGGTTAACTGAGGGTTTGCTAGGGGTTTGCTAAGGGTTAGCTGAGAGTTAGCTGAGGGTTAGCTAAGGGTTAGCTGAGGGTTAGCTTAGGGTTAGCTAAGGGTTAGCTGAGGGTTAGCTGAGGGTTAGGTGAGGGTTAGCTGAGGGTTAGCTGAGGTTTAGCTGAGTGTTAGCTGAGGTTTAGCTGAGGGTTTGCTGAAGCTAATTGTGAGATGGCTAATGGTTAGCTAAAGTTTATCTGGGAACCAAGGAAGCAGCTCATACTTTTTTAACTAGCTCAGACCTGGAGATTTAGACGCTTAGTAAGCCATATAGCTGAGACTTAGCTTAGGCTACACGCTAGACTACAACTAACACTCTTCTAGGAAACGCCAAATCCGCTGTTCTCAACTGGCAAAACAGTAACCTCCGTGAGCACATGTTCAACGCCCTCTCCGAATGGATCGATCGCGGAGTCGACGGTTTTGAGCTACTCGGTATCGAGTACCTGGCCAGAACTCCAAATGGAACAGAACCTGAATGGAATGCAATCTATGACGTCATCAGAGATATTCGATTCCATGTGGATACATATTCGAATGAGAGTACGATTGCAAAAGGGAAAAAAATGTGAGCGAGTTAAAAAAAATTTTTTATTAAAGGTTTTTTCTAGAGCTCTATTCTCTACCAGAGAAGAAGCAAAAGAAAAGGATAAGAAAAGGATGGCGAAGAGTGGAATGGATACTGTAATCAATTATGAGTTGGGAGAGGTTGAAAAGGATACTAGTGAGTTTAATCAGTAAACTACAGTAACCCTATTGTTTTTCCAGAAATCTGCCATAAAAACGAGGGTTCGGTGGCCACTTGTGTCCACGAGATCCTATCCGATGTTCTTCTATTCCACTCCCTAAACGAACAAGTCTGGCCACATTGGAGGGTAACTATCCATTCATCTTTTTTATTCTACAGTAATTTTTTTTAGTTCGGGTCCCCAGACCTCGCACGTCTTGCCTCTCGCGTCGGCTCCCGACCCCATGCCCAACTCCTTTTGATGCTCCAAATGGTTCTTCCGGGAACCAATAATATCTATTATGGAGAAGAAATTGGAATGCGTAACCTGGCAAATGATTCGAGGGTACCCCCACAAAAAGGAGCGATGCAATGGGATGACACCCTCAATGGAGGTTTCACTTGGGCCCTTAGCCCTCCGGTTCCTTCGAATATCGACGTGGCGAATATCAATTGGAAGAGACAGTACTCTGAACCGCAGTCTACTCTTAAGATCTTCGCGAAATTGGCGAAGTTAAGGCAGAGAGAGGATGCTTTGAAGACTGGGGCAACTCTTATTGGACGGCTGGTAGATGGAGCCTTTACTGTGACGCGATTCAATAATTTTGAAAACAGGACCACTGGAAATGTTAGTTTAGCTAGAGATCAATGTGTTTTTTTCGAGAACGATTCGAAAAAATTCTCGAAAAATTTTTCTCGTGAATTTTTCGAATATTTCTCGGAAAATTTCTCGAAGAATTTTCGAAAAATTCAAGAGAAAAATTTTTCGAAAACCTTTCGAATTATTTTCGAATAATTTTTCTAGAAAAATTTCGAAAAATCTCGAACATTTTTCGAAAATCTTTCGAAAAATTTCTCGGAAAATTTCGAAAAATTTCGAAAAATCTCGAGAATTTTTCGAAAATTTTTCGGAATTTTTCTCGAATAATTTCTCGAAAATCTCGAAAATTTTTCGGAATATTTCTCGAAAAATTTCGAAAAATTGCGAAAAATCTCGAAAATTCTCGAAAATTTCTCGAAAAATTTCGAATAATTTCTCAAAAAATTTCGAATAATTTCTCAAAAAATTTCGGAAAATCTCGCAAAAATTCTCGAAAGTTTTTCGAATAATTTCTTGAAAAATTTCGAAAAATCTCGAAAATTTTTCGAAAATTTTTCGAACGGGACACTTTTCGAGAATCACTTCTCGAAAAGACATACTGCTAAAGATTACTGTAGCCTTCCTAACTTACCGTAACCCTTCAACTTCCAGATCTACGTTGCCGCTCTTAACTTTGCTGAGCACCCTGTCAAACTACCTTTGACGGATTTGCCGAATAACGAGAAGCTGGTAAAGACTACGGTAAGTCTACAAAGACTACAATAAATTAAAAATCTCTTTCAGATCGTGACAGCCACCTCCAACTGCGAAGCGTTTTATGCCCGTCAACTCGTCGATTTTGGATCTAAAGAAATCGAACTTGAGCCGAATCAAGGCGTTGTTTTCCGATATTCTGCTTAATTTTCTCTCTCTCTCTCTCTTTCTCTCTCTCTCTCTCTCTCTCTCTCTCTCTTTCTCACTCTCAAACTGCCTACTTATCCTTTTCTTTCACAAAATCCTCTTCTTTTTTGGTGTGACATATCCGCCCCGCGTGAATCAATTTAATAAACTTTTTTTTGTTATTTGGATCATTTATACTGTAAAACTCACAATGGCCACTTGTCAATGGCCACCGGCTTCAAGGTCTCTAGAACTTCAGATTCAAAAAGATTCCGATCCCGGACTTCATCTGGAAGACCAGTAGAGGTGCGGATAGCATCCAGATCAAAAGGATCACTTTTTTCGCTCGACCTATCGAAGAGAACCAGATGTTTCGCATTAGGTAGGCTATTGCGAGGAATCTGCAAATTATAGATTGGAGGTCAATTATTTCTGCGTGTGTAGCCCCGCCCACTTAGTGCGCGCCAACCTGCACTGTGCGCATCCCCCTTTTTCTAATTCATTCACTCATTCCAACCATCATCTAGGTGGTCGGGTCTTCTTCTCCTTCTCTTCCCCTTTCACTTCCCCATCCCCTCTTTTAACCCCTTATTCTGTACCCCAAAATCGATTTTTTCAGAATCGACCATGGCTATTCAAGTTGACGCAGCCCTTTCCCAATCGATCTCTAAAAACGCTCCAAAAAAGAGATCCGAGAAAATCAAAAATCAATTGCTCAAAGTAGAGAGCAAGCTCACTGGACGAGTCACCTACTCGGTCTCGAAGTCTTCTAAAGCTAACCTAAACCCCCGTCGATCTGCCGGGATTCAGAAGGAACGTAAAGGCAGTGGATCCGTTAGAAATTTGGATTCGGATAGATCTTCATCTGGAAGACCAGCAGAGGATCGGAAGTCGTTCCAAGCAAGATCCCCATTAGAGCCTCGTAAGTCTTGTGGAGGCCAGAAGCCTTTCGATCGTTCCTCGAAGGCTCGTAAGCCAATCAAGGGTCGCAAACCATTCGGAAATGCGAAGAAAGAAAACAAGAAGACTGTGGAAGAGCTCGATGCTGAATTGGACGCCTACATGAACCGTGAAAATTGATTTTTTCTGTCTTTGGACCTCATTGCCTATCTTATTATGTGCTCATGTCTCTGAAATTCCCCCTCGAACCTGTCAATTCTGATCTAATTTAGTCTAGCCCCCTTTCTCTCTTCATTCCAATTTTATCTTTTCGTTTTTCATTTATGTTTCATAATAATAAAACAATACATCTATAACTTGGTTTTTTATTACGGTTAACACCGAGAAAAAACACTTCAACTATTGAATACATTTGATTGAGTATTTTGGGTTCTTCAAGCAGTTCAATTATATACATGTCGTCTGTGACAGTAGTTCCTACTTTAAAAATATTGACTGATTTTGGAGTCAATTGTCTTTCTAGAATTACCCCAGAAATTCTGCCTGGGTGCCCCAACCCTCACCACTTATAAGTGCTAACTAGCTCATTCGGCATCTGTAATGACTGTCTGCATTCTGTTCGGGGGGTTCACTTTTAAAATATGATATTCAACTCCCTGTATCTCGAGAACCGTGAAAGACATCAAAAAGTTGTCAACTACAAAAAAATTGCTCATAACAAGCTAAACATTTTATTAGTTGACAACTTTTCTGTAGCTGTTTCAGAAAATGAGATATTGTAAATCAAACAAAACCTAACTATCCATCAAAAAGCATTTCACGTGACGTCGCTCACAAATGATCAATTTTTTATGAAAAAGACTTATCGTTTGATCCTTTCAAACATCATAATCCCCATAATTTGTCTCTGCATTCTTTTCTCTTAATCCGAATAGAGAGATCTAGCCTTTTTTCCATCATTTTTCTCAATTTCCTTCTAAAAAATAAGTTTTCCGAGGTAACCACCGAAGAATAAGCTCAGAAAATTCTCAGTTTTCTAGAAATTTCTATTTTCGATCCCCCTTCTCTGCAGTGTCTACTTGTTTTCCTCTTCTTCTTCCTAAATCAGTTGATATTGTGTCTGTGCAATGGATTAGAAAAAAACGAACACCGCCTCCCGAAAACAGAAAAAAAAAACACGAAAATCCAAGAAATCAGCAGATTGTATTCCCTTTTTCTTCCCTCAGCATCTCAAGAAAACACGTCATTTTCAGATTGAGGAAGCAATTTTTATAAAAAAGAAGAGTTTCCATTTATGTGTCATACTCAGGAGAGGACATGAAGACTTATTTGAGCAACCAGAAAAAGATTAGCGCTTGCTCATCCTGTAGACACCCACTTTTGTTTGCTATTTTCTGTTTAGACCAATTCAAACTCATTTTCATGACAAATCATTGTTTCCATTGAATTCCCCGTGTCTTTTTACATTTATCCTGAAGTTTCTAGGCGCTTTGGATAAAGTGCCGTGAAGTACGGTGTGTGGTCCGCAATGCGGTCGAAAGTGTTTGCGGACCATGCACCGGAACTCACGAGATTGAGAGCTAGAAGGCTATAAAATTCAGGATAGATGTAAAAAACCATGAGGAATTTAATGGTAACCTTGGTTTTTTTTTATTTAAATTTTTTTTCGGAAAAAAATGTTTTTTCCGAAAAATATTTTTTATATCGAAAACCAGCCGGAATTTGGAAAATCTAATTTTACCACAAGATTCAGCGCATCTTTTTACCTCTAACCCATTATTTTCAGCTTCCTAGCACAAAGTTCCGTAAGATCTTGGGTATTTGCCGCAAACACTTTCGACCGTATTGCGGACAATACCCAACATCTCACGACACTTTGAGATATCAAGCTAAAAATCACAAGATAGATGTAAAAAACTATGAGGAATTCAATGGTGAAGTCAGATTTTCAAGGAAACTTCTGAAAACTTTGGAAAATTTTGAAAAATGAAAAAAAAATTTGAAAAAAATAACGTCACTTTTTATACTTGTGTGAGCAGTGATTGGTATACTACTACTGCCAGACACACTTGTTTCCGGTGAGCAAGAAACTTGAGAAGGAGACGTTTAGAAGGCAAAAACAGACACTTTGAAACTCGAAAAGTCATGTGGATCCGGTTTTTCTCCCGGAATGTTCCGAGATTTTATCTTTTTTTGGGAAAGATTCGAAAATAGACTCTTTTTTGGAGATTTTTGATTTCGTTGACCTTTCGAAACCACTTGAATTTTTGATTAAGGACCCCTAAAATGGAAACTTTTTGAATAAGAAATTGAAATTAAAAAGTGAGTTGGAGAGACATTAAACTTGCATGAACTCTCTTTGTCAATAAAAACTGCAAATGTTGACTTCATTGACCCCTTTTTTTAGACTTGAGTTTTTACTCATTTTTAAGACAATTTCTAGCTCTTCCGAAAATTTTCATTAAAAACTATTGTCACCATTGAATTCCTCGTGCCTTGTTACCCTTATCCTGAAGTTTTTGGAGCTTTAACTCAAAGGGTCGTAAAATGTTGGGTATGGTCCGCAATACGGTCGAAAGTGTTTGCAGACAATACCCAAGATGTTACGGAACTTTGAGCTAGGGATCTGAAAATTTCAGGTTAGGGGTAAAAAAACATGAGAAATCTGATGGTGAGCTCAGTTTTTCAAAAAAAAATTTTTTTTCTAGATTGAAAAAGTTCCGATCCTATTACTTCATCGAGAAAATCTAAAAGCTTTCCAAGAAAAAATGTCCTAATCCTCCAATCTTCCCTGCCTTCTCATCTCTTTTTTATCTTTTCGAAGTAGTCTGATAGTCGAAATATTTCATGTGGCACTTGCATTCAACTCGTTTTTTTAGACTTGATCAAATATGAATAACTCCATTGAAGACTTTCAGTGTTTAATTACTTATTTTTACCTGTGTACTCCTCTTGGATAATTTTTGCTAAATTGAAAAATGAGGATTTTTTTGGTTTCATCGATTTCCCAGGACATCTTTTTCTTTCCCAAGAAGAAACCGAAACCAATGACAAATCCATTTGAAAAGGAAATAAAAAGAGAAAATCTAACATGCTTCTTCCTGATTAATGATTTCAGATGGTTCATATGTCATAGGGGGGTTAATCGGCTAACTCAGATATCCATCAAACATCGATTTGATGTTTCATCTACCAGACACTTTGCAGTTTTCTTCCTGATATTCTGTTAACCTGGTGTATCTCTTCTTTCTTTGGAGATATGAGAAAGATGTCAACAGATAAAATATTGTCCATGTTAAGATGCACATTTTGTTGATTAACTATTTTTTTAAAATTTTTTTTGGAAACTGAGATATAAGAGTTTGAAATAGAGGAAGAGGGTAGACTGCCGGCGCTCACATTGCTGTAGGTTGCGCTACTTTGAACGCTGATATCTAGCTTGGCATCAAAGTTATCAAGAAAGTGTCAACTAATGAAATGTTGCTTATAAAAAGCTAAATATTTTACTAATTGACCACTTTTTTGAAGCTTCAATGATAACTGAGATAAACCTGTTTTAGCAAAGCTTCTTTTTATCACACTGTTTTTAATTTTCACAAACCCATAATTCTTATTAAAAAATTTAATTTTTCCGTACTAAATATCAAAATATTTTTTAAAGGTTGTTGTTGATAGTTTTAGCTAATGTTTTTTTGTACAACTTGTCTTATAATTCATCATACCACAAGATTATCCTGACTGGAAAAAACTCCTTTCCCAAAAATTAGTATTCCCCTCATCGGTATCATGTTTTTGTTTTTTGTGAAATTTGATTCATTACAGCCGGCTTCCTGGTTCCAGTTATCGCCTTTTTTATCATTTCTATGAAAACTCGAATTTTTTTTTCATTTCAAAAAATTTTTTTGATATCTCCGAAAAAAAGAAATCCCTCCTATTTTTGTCATCCAACTTTTTCTGTGAAAATCGAATTTTCTATTTTACATATAGAGGGATAAGAGATAACCTAATAGATCTGTTAATCTATTCAATTATCTGATAACTAGAAAAAAGAGAAGAAAAGGGAAGAAAGTCGATAAGTTTGAGTGACCTACTATATACTAATCCGATATATTTCGAATATCAGCAGACTCGATATTTATTATTTCAAGTCACTTTTTTGTTTTGAACTAGTTATTTTTTGGAGGAAAATAGAATCCTGTGAGATAAGAGCATTTTTTGGAAATTAAAAAAATTTTTGAAAAAAAAATTTTTTTTGAGGAAAAAAACCTTTTTTCTAAAAATTAATTATATTTTTTCTGTTGTTCAAAAACGACTGAAAATGTCTTTTTCCAATAAAAAATCAAATTATCACTTCCAAAAACTTGATCTGATCCCTTCGTCGTCATTTATGATCCCTCTCTCTCTCTCTCTCTCTCTCTCTCTCTCTCTCTCTCTCTCTTCCTTCATAGAAGAATCAATTTAACAAGAAAGGTCCAGCAGAAGAAGCCATGTTTTTATCGAGAAACGGCTTTTCTCAAAAGACAGATTATTCTTTTTGGAAAATTCCGGAACATTATCGCTTTTTTTCTGTTTTTCGGAATAACTTTTTTTCTTATGGAATTTTGAAAATATCAAAGTTTCCGGAATTTTTTTATGAAAAACTAGTTGCACCATTGGATTCCTCATGGTTTTTTACATCTAACCTGAAGTTTCTAGGCGATTTGGATGAAGTGTCGTGAGGTACGGTGTATTGTCCGCAATGCGGTCGAAAGTGTTTGCAGACCATACCCAAGACCTGACGACACTTTCAGCTAAAGGGCTCAAAATTTCAGGTTAGGGGTAAAAAACCACGAGGAATCTGATTCTAACTTTGGTTTTTCAAAATGGGCCCTTTCTGATAGCGAAACTGCCATTAGTTATAAACTAAACTCTCTTGAACTTGACGTCATCTTTGCCATTGTTCCATTCCAATTGTTTTTCCAACCAAAGGACTGGGTAGAAGATCAAAAAGTTATTTTTCCTCCCTTCTTGGCAACTCGAATCTCCCAGAAAAGGTCTCTCTATAAAAAGCGGAAGTGGCTTTGCCTCCCAACCGGAAATTAGGTGGTCTACCTAATTTCCTGTTGTCCTCGGGAATCACAACCTGGAGATATAGATTCTGAAAGGGTTGAGTAAGATGGATTTATAGTTTTTTTTACATGGTCCTATACATAGTATCTATGTATTCCACCCTCCCTTCTCTATATACCTCTGATTTATTCATTTAGCATCCCTCCTCCACATCTATTTTGTCCTTTATTTTTATCCGGGTATATCCTATTACTTTTCAGGTGTTAGAGACCAGGAATCATTGGGGGAGGAGGTCCTTTGAAGGGTTTACTGAGGTTTTGAAAATTCTACAAAACTTTATAGAAACGTTTTTTGGAAAAAAAATTATTTTCTAATTATTGAAAAGCCCTTTTTTTCAAAAATTAATGCTTCATATTCATTTTTCTAACTCAATTTGCCGAGTTTAACGTAAAATTGAGAGTGTACAGTCTCCATGAATCTCTAGGAGAGACGCAGAGAAGGCTAGAGCGTCTGACTGTCTGCGCTCTCTTCCCCAGAGAGGGGGCGCAACTTTGAACACTGATATCTCTCTTGCCAAAGACGCTATCAAAAAAACGTCAACAGATAAAATATAGCTCACAACAAGCTAAATATTTTATTAGTTGACAATTTTTTTGAATCTTATTTCGGAACTGAGATATAGTTCTTTGGACTAAACACTCTTTCCCTTACTCATGATTCTTACTCTACTTCAACGTCCCGTATTTAAAAAACAGTAAAAAGTATTAAAAACTTGTCAACTACCAAAATATAGCTCAAATTAGTTTCAATATTTTAATAGTTAACAATTTCCTTGTATCTTTACTCGTAGCCTAGATATAATGGATTCAAGTAACTAAATCAAACTAACTAAAAGATTAAGCAATGACGAAAGTGAACTGCGTGCAAAAAAGAGCTCTTCCTAATCCTAATAGGCTGTCTTTTTGTCGTCAAATGAAAGGTCAATCTCATTTTCTCTTTTTTCTGGTTGCAAAACACAAAAATAGCTGAAATACACGATTTTTAGAGATTCTCACATAATATACTCCTCGCGGGCTATTTTTTTATCTGTTTTTCTGAAAATTCTAAATACCTTCCAATGATTTTATTTTTCTTTTTTATTATTTTTCCAGGAGACTTCAAAACAAGCGATTTATTATATTTGGTTTATCAAAGGGTTCACTTTTTTAAAAATTTAGAAATATAAATTTTAAAATCCAATATACCCTTCTGCAGACTATTGTAATAAGGTCTTTCTGCACTTGGTTATCATAGAACGCCTCCTCCATAATCTATCAAAAAGGAAATCTGTATAGCAGTGACTCAAGAGCGGTTTAGTAGAAAGGCGGAAAAACATCAGCTTTCTGGCATTTTTAGCATAATTTTTTTTGTTTGAATAGTTTTTTTTTAATCTGAAGTGATATTGATTACTGTACTTCTCAGTATAGTTTCAGGGCACAGCCCTTTTTTCTTAATTTTTAATTAAAAAAAATTTTTTCCTAATTTTTTTTTCTGAATTTTTCAAAAGATTAGTGTCCTAACCCTAATGAAAACAAAATCAAGTTTTCACCGTTTTTTGGGCTTCCAAAAAAAAATGGTTCGATGGACTTTATTGAACCATCACCTTCCTATTTCTCTCTCTCTCTCTCTCTCTCTCTCTCTCTCTTTTCCTCCGCTAAATCCTTTTTGTTTTTGATTCCTCATCTTCTCAATCTTTCAATATATATATTGTTCGTGGGAGGATATGTGTGTGTGTCCATCCTCTTCTTCTACTTCTTCTTCACATCGATATGGAGATTAGTGAAATAGACTTGTGTCATGCATTTCTTTTTCTTCTTGAGCTGAAAAAAAATTACTCTCTCTCTCCTCATTCCCCCGATTATTCAATCTTATCATCATCACTTTCTTCCCCCTCCTCTTGCTCATCTCTAATATGTGTATCATAAGATTTATATATCGGTTGGATATTATATTTTTTCGAGGATTTTTCTACACTTAACTAGATTACCCCCCAGTCGTCACGTTTTTTTGGTATATATGTGGAAATAGAAGCGTTTTTAGATTTTTTTTGAATTTGTTGACTTGATATTAGGTCAAGCCAAAAGTTTTGCATCACTTTTTGTTTTTTCGTCATAAAACTGCGGTATGGTTTCTTAAACAAATCATGTTTGGAGTACATAAGGGTATACATGTGAACTACATTTATACAAAATCTGGGCTCAATGGCGCTTTTGTGCAGCGAATTAGGTCAACTTTGCCAATGACAATTTTGATTGGTATTTTTGAGTGAGTACCGTATTGACTCTATGGCAACACAAACCGAGGCTCACATTAGTCTATTGTAGGGTCCCATTACTGTTAATTAAGCAACAATAATCCGTTTGTTCTGAAAGCTTCAGAATAGAAAACTAGAATTGAATGAATTTTCCAAATTAGGTGTTTTATGAAGACAATTTAGTTACACTGGTTGAAGAGGACCCTGAAATACTAATTTAAAATCTTGTAAATAGACTTAAATACTATCATAATATGCCAATGGATTGACTCCGCGGTTTCTTGTTCTCCTGCAAAACTCCAACTTCGGTACCATTGTCATCTGTCGACCGTCCAACTACAGGGGCTCTATGATCACTTTTGACATATTGGAGAATGACAACAAGACTTATTCAAATGATCATTGGGGATGAGAAGTGGACCCTCTATGCTAACTATTATCATAGACCTCAGTGCGTGAAACCCCCTGATTCCGGAGTTCAGACGCCAAATGTAGAAAATAGGGGTATCTTGGCAAAGTTGGACTAGTTCGCTGCTCAAAAGCGCCATTGAGCCCAAAATTTGTAGAAATATAGTTCACATGTATACCTTTACGAATCTCAAACGTGACTTGTTTCAAGAGCTTTATAGAGGTTTTATGACGACAAAACAAAAAGTGATGCAAAACTTTTGGCTCGACCTAATAATTTGGTTCATGTGACCTTCCTGGAGAGCAGAAAACGATATTCCTTATATAATATTAATAGCAGCTTCAATAGCTCTGAACCTTCACTTTACCTCTTGGATTACTGTAGTCTGAACTCCACAGTTTTTCGTTTTTCATAGAGTTCTTTGTTCAACTACTCCATTATACGATATACACTAAAAACTGCATTCTTTTTTAACCACGAGCCCTGTGAGCTTTACATAGAATTAACGGTCAGCTAGGATTTTCAAGGAGAGACGCAGAGAAGGCTAGAGCGTCTGACTGTCTATGCTCTCTTCGCCCAGAGAGAGGGGGCCGAACTTTGAACGCTGATATCTCATTTCACAACAAAGATATCAAAAAATTGTCAACATGTAAAATATAGCTCATAACAAGTTAAACATTTTTTTAGTTGATAACTTTTTTGTATCTTGTTTATGAATTGAGATATGCTCTTCTGAACAGAGCTAACTTTTTTGGCAGATTTTTTTCTCGCTTCTTTGCTCTACTTCAAAAGCTGATATCTTAGTCATCATTAGAGATATCAAAAAGTTGTCAACTAACAAAATGTAGCTCTTACCATGATAAACATTTTATCAATCAATAACTTATTTGTATCTCACATAAAAATAGAGATCAGATCGTTTAAAGTACAAGTTATTTGGAGCATGAAGCTTTCGAACACTAAATTCCAAGTTTCGAAAAAATCAGTTCTTCTAAAAATATCTGAAGTCAAAAAATTGTTCAAGTAAAAAATTAAAGTTCCACTTCAGTGCAAATCAAACTTTTTTGTTCTTTGCTTGGGATTGATCTACTGGAAAATTTTAATTTTTTACGCCTTGCTCATACTATTTTTCATAACTTTTTTTTGAAATAGGAGGTTATCTAAGTTCGTTTACTGATTCTGCAGGGAATATATTTCTGACTCATCGATTACATGTACTGTAGTTATAAATAGCGTAGAAAACGAGTGTGTCACCATTTTTATGTTCATCGTGATAGTTGATAGTTCACAGGCCAAAAACAAATCATGATCAAGAACTTATTGGTCATAATCTCAAAAACAACATTTATAAGATTTGTTCCTACTCTCGGATTCCTGTTATTTCATACGCATGTAATTTCCAGCTTTCGATTCGAAAATATCGTAAGATCACGAACTACAAACGAATAAACGGATCATGACACTATGAACTTCGTATTTTTAGATTTAGTATTTAAAGGGAGAATCTTTTCAAATAATTTATTGTCGGGTGTAGTATTTCGGTTCCCGGACACCTCTAAACCGGATATTTCGAAACCCGACAATATTCGAGTTTTCAAATATTCGACTTCAAAAAGTGCAATACAAGATTTTTGGGTTTCGAACATTCGGGACCCTTTAATTCTACATTTTTAGCTATTTGAAGGTATTTCCAGAAAAAACTTTTTTTAATCAGAATGGAAAATCAAATCAAACAGTAAAATATTTGAAACGACTCCTGTCCTTTTGTGATTCATTTCTTCTCCCAAAAAACCATTTCTCATTGCCTCTTTTTGGTCTCTTACACTCATGCACATTTTCCTTTATAAATTTATGCAACCTCTTACATTTTTTGCCGTTTCCACTCCATTACATTCCTTTAATTTATGCATTCTAATAAGATTTCCTGATCAATTTCTTTCTCTTTTCTCTCTCTCTCTTTTCCCTTTTTCAGTATTCTCTAGTTGCCCCTCTCTGCCATATATCATGATTTCTGCTTTTGTGCTCTCTTGAAAGAGAGAGAGAGAGAGAGAGAGAGAGAGAACCGGATGGGCTTTCTCATATCATCACAAATCCCCTTTTTGTTTCCCAACCTTCTCTTCTATAAAAATGGGATTAGTGGAGAGGAGATAGGAGATTTTATCATCGAACTTTTGATATATCAATTTCGTGTACTCCTCTCGGACAACACAAGTTTTGAATTCACAATAAGAATGAGTCAAAATCCGGGTTTTTCGGAGATTTTTTTTTTGAAAAATACAAAATTTCGTCAATTTTTTCTTTTGGCTCGTTCAAACTTTATAAAAGTGGGCGTGGCCTAAGAATTATTGCTCAGTTTAAAATTGAATACGGTTTACCCGGTTTTATAATTTCAAAAAAACCACTTTTGCACTCCTCTCGGACAAAAAAATTCACACTCAACACAAAAATGGAAATTTTCGAAATTTCAACAAAAACCAAATTTTCTGTGTTGTCCAAAAGGAGTACACGGACCGCGAAATTCAATCTTAACACATCCCCCACCTCTTTCCCATCTTTTCCCCTCCATTTTTTCGTCTTTCAGAGGATATTAGTTAGGGGATTAGTGATGGGACGACGAAGGATTTGATATTATGTGGCAATAACACGCTCATCTTTTCTTATATCGATTTTTTTTACTTCTTGCTCAGAGTTAGTTTTCAGGCAGCTCTGTGAGCCATGAGCATAGAGGACGGAGATGATCCGTCATGCTACATGGTTCAGGAGACGACGTTCGATTATGAGTACGATGAGACGTTTAATTGGGAGAATATGACGGCAGTGCAGTGTAATTGTACTCATCCCTTGCATAAGTTTCTGGAGGTAGGTTCAAGGAAACTAGGCTGCTGTAGAACCTGTAACAGTCTTGAATTATTCAACTTTAGCACATGTACATATATAAAAAGGTCTATGGAGGCTCAAATTGAAAGGTACCCCCAAAAATGGGCCGGTATTAAAAAATCTCTTTTAGAAGGTATCTAACCTCTTCTTCTCCTTCCAGGTGTGTATCTCCCGATGCAGTGTAAACGACGACACCGTATTCTTCAAGATGACCGATGAGGAGTTATTTGAAATCGCCCTCCCCGGATTCCTCTACTTGACTGTTTTTCTAGTTGGAACTATAGGAAATTCTATGGTAACCCCCCCCCCCCCTTATCTACTACAGTACCCCTTTCCTTTAGGTAATCTTCGTTGTAAATCGCTTCAAAAGAATGCGAAATGTGACGAATGTGTTTCTGGCGTCTTTGAGTACCGCTGACTTGTGTCTTATTTGGTTTTGTGTTCCGATAATGTTCATGAAATATATGTCACACACATGGTCGATGGGAAGGTTCGCCTGCTACTCGGTGCATTATATTCAACAGTTCACGTGCTTTTGTTCAGTGTTGACTATGACTATGATCAGTTTTGAGAGGTGAGCAATTTATTTTAACTAGAGACAAAGGGGAGGGGCAGAATGATAGGGATGGGGTTTGGAAGGTATGGACTCAGAGACAAAAAATATTCCTAGTTGAACTGCGAAATTGACCTATTTTAAAGTTGTATTTAAATAGGACAACCATTTTCATGTTCTTGTTAAAAATACAAATGTAATACCAAGTTATTGATATAATATGTATTTTATTATCATTAGAAATAATTCAAAAACAGATTGATAAATGAAGTGGGAAAAAAAGAGGCCTACAGAGAGCCAAATCAATTTTCACGGTTCATGTAGGCGTCCAATTCGGCGTCGAGATCTTCCATTGTCTCCTTGTTTCCTTTCTTGGCGTCTCCGAACGGTTTGCGTGGTTTGACTGGCTTACGAGCCTGAGACGAACGATCAAATGGCTTGCGGTCTCCAAATAGTTTGCGGGGTTCTAATGGAGATCTAGCCTTGAACGATTTGCGAGCCTCCGGTCTCCCATATGGAGTCTGTGGTCGGGATCTATCAGACTCCGAAGTTCTTGGGGGTTTGTGAGCCTTCTGAATACCGGAAGATCTACGCGCGTTGAGATCATCGTTAGAGGCCCTGGAGACCGAGTACTTGACTCGGCCCGTCAGCTTGGAGAATTTATTCTTGATTCTCTCTGATCTCTTCTTTGGGATCGATTCGGAAAGAGCGGCGTCGAGTTGGATAGCCATTTTGGATTCTGTAAAAATCAATAGTTAGAGGGGTTTGAAGAGGGGTAAAGAGGGGGAGAGGGGGGCCGACCATCTTACAGACGGCTGGGATGAGTGAGTGAGTTACAGAATGACGATGTGCACAGCTGTGTAGGTTCGCGCGCATTATGGTTAGGGATGCAGAAATTCTAGAGGGACACCTGACACTTAGCCCCAAAACGAGTCAATATTTTCAAAGGGAAGGGTGGAAGATCTGTCTGGGATGCCATCGAATAGATTTCTTTAAAGAACCCAAATTGTTCAATTAAATGTGTTAAAAGCTCATATGCTTCTTTGTCTTTTTTTAGAGACTAAATTAGATCAAATTTGACAGATTCAAGGGGGAATTTCAGAGACATGGGCACATAATAAGATAGACAATGAGGTCCAAAGACGTAAAAAATCAATTTTCACGGTTCATGTAGGCGTCCAATTCGGCGTCAAGTTCCTTCACAGTCTTCTTGTTCTCTTTCTTAGCGTTTCCGAATGGCTTGCGACCCTTGATTGGCTTACGAGCCTTGGAAGATCGGTCGAATGGTTTCTGACCGCGAGATTCCAATGGGGATCTGGCTTGGAAGGATTTGCGAGCCTCGGCTGGACGTCCAGATGGGGTCTCGGAACGGGATCTATCTGAGTCGGAAGTCTTGACAGGTCCATGGCTCTTCTGAATCCCGGCGGATCGACGGGGGTTGAGGTTAGCTTTAGAAGCCTTTGAAACCGAGTAGGTGACTCGGCCAGTGAGTTTGCTCTCTACTTTGAGCAATTGATTTTTTATCCTCTCGGATCTCTTTTTTGGGCCATTTTTAGCGATCGATTGGGAAAGAGCGGCGTCAACTTGGATAGCCATTCTGAAAAAAATCGATTTTAGGTACAGAACGAGGGGTACAGTAGGAGGGGGTTAAGAGAGGGGAAGTGAAAGGGGACGAGGAAGAGAAGAGGACCCAACCACCTAGATGATGGTTGGAATGAGTGAATGAATCAGAAAAATGGGGATGCGCACAGTGCAGGTTGGCGCGCACTAAGTGGGCGGGGCTAGGGGTACACAGGGGCCTCCAATCTATAATTTGCAGATTTCTGGCAATAGCCTACCCAATGCGAAACATCTGGTTCTCTTCGATAGGCCGAGCGAAAAAAGTGATCCTTTTGATCTGGATGCTATCCGCACTTCTAGCAGTTCCCACTGCAGTCAGAATGGACTATGAGACTAATCTATCATTATCAGGGCAGAGGGTTCATTGGTGTCGGAGAAGATTCCCCACACAGTTTTTAGGTTATCCAAGGACTTCTCTCAACAAGGCATATGCTATGTACCAGGTACCCCGTCCCCGTGGAAGTCTTCCTACAGTAATCATTTAGCTCCTTCTCCTAATTATTTTCCCCGTGCTAACTATGTCAATATGCTATGCAAGAGTCTCTGCAATCGTCTACAAGTCATCCAAAGATCGGGTGATCTTGTCACAGGCTATGGTAGCCTTCTCGAAAGCCGCCACTGATGCTGTCACCTTCTCCGGATACTCTGCTATCCCAATGATCACCACGTCGAGGAATCTGAAAACCGCTAACACTACCATCAAGTCCTACAGTAATCATAGAAATAATCGGGTTGCAGAGGCTAACAAGAAACAGGTGGGAGGCTGGATTAGGGGTCTATAAAGGGTTCCGATGGTTTTCAGATCGTCCAAATGCTAATCTCTATCGTGTGCATGTATACTGTATGCTGGTTGCCAACCATCGTCGACGAACTTCTCACCTCCTTCGGCTACATCTGCAGAACTTCCAATACTCAGACATTGAAACACATGAGAATGGGATTCAATGCCCTGACCTACTGTCAATCGTGCATCAACCCTATTCTCTATGCATTCATCTCCCAAAACTTCCGATCCACCTTCAAAACAGCCTATTCTAGAATGAAACATCGTCTTCAGGTTAGTCGAATTTTAAAAAAGAAAGAAGATTAGGGAATTTAAACATGAGCATTCAGGAATCCCTAGTCATGCATTGACAAGATATTGTAAAGGGTATGAACAGAGTGATATGATATGCATGAATTGGTTTTAGGCAACTTTTGGTTTTTTGCCTAGATTTGTATGGTCGAAGGGGTTAAAGGGGGTTTTTGAAGTGGATTTTTGTGAGAAAAATTTTTGGAGGAAGTTACAGGTAAAAAATTGTATCGGTAGTTCTATCAGAAAATGTACGGGTAAACTATCTTTAAAAATTCTTTAGCGGTAATACTACTGGTAAATTTTTGCAAAAAAAATTTTTTCGAGAATTTCCGGTAAAAAATTCAATCGGTAGTTCTAACAGCTTTAACGGTACAACTATTTCTAAAAATTTTCTAGCGGTAAAACTACCGGTGAATTTTTCGAAAAAAATTTTTTTTTTCTAGAATTTCCGGTAAAAAAATTAAATCAGTAGTTCTAAAATGTAATTCACCGGTAAAACTATTTTTTGAAAAACTCTAGCGGTAAAACTACCGGTAAATTTTTCGAAAAAAATTTTTTAACGGTATTATTTCGATAGTTTCACCGGTTAAACTAACTTTTAAAAAAATTTTCGAAAGTTTAACCGAAACTCCCCCAAAACCCCCTTCGACTAGACACACCCCTTCTTTTCCGTCCCCACCCCCAACCCTCTAATTCCAGGGCGTCGAAGAAATGCGTTCCCGAATGGGTTCATGCTCATCGGCTAGCATGATGTCCACTCGCAATCAACACCGCATCTACGGGTCCAGTTTCAACACGCTAACCGTTCCGGGACGGTCGATGATCACTCCGAATATGTCTCGAGACGTCTCCCAATTGTCTCTTTGTCGTCCAACGTCACAAATGTCGTTCTGTCGGTCGAAGAGTCCGATCGCCGGAGATTCTCCATCGACTTTTGTTCGGCACCGCCCGAGAAGTCCTACTGACGCGTCTCATGATTCTGGACGTCCGAGGAGCCCTACTGACTTGTCACAATCGACTAAGCCATCGAGACGATCTTCTTCGATTAGGTATCTTTTCAGAGATACCAGTATAAGACCCCTTTTTTCAGACCCCGCAGCCCTACGTCTACCTCCCAAATGTCTGTAATGGTCCGATCCCGGAGTCCAACCGGAGTCTCTGAGGCTTCTTCTCTGTTCCCTTCCAGGTAAGTGAAGCCTAACGTAAGCCTAAGCAAGCCTAAGCCCAAGCAAGCCTAAGCCTAAACAAGCCTAAGCCTAAGCAAGCCTAAGCCTAAGCAAGCCTAAGCCTAAGCAAGCCTAAGCCTAAGCAAGCCTAAGCCTAAGTAAGCCTGAGCCTGAGCAAGCCTAAGCCTAACCAAGCCTAGGCCTAACCAAAGCCTAAGCTAACCCGTTAACCTTGCAGAACACGCAGTCCAACACTCCAATCAAACACCTCGGGGCAGTCCGTCGAACGAACAACAGACAGACTGAGCGTCCGTGACGCCGTCCGACCGAAAACACCTCCCGCCGTTGCCGTTTAATTCATTTCTTTAAAAATCTTTTTTTCTTATCTTCAATTTTTTTGAAAATCTAAAATCTTTTTTTTTCTAATTCAATATCCCATTTCTCTTTTTTTCAATCGTCTGTAAATAAATATAAAAGATAAATATATAGAATCCAATATGTCTTTTCTCTTGTTTCTCACCCTCTTGTTCTTTGTGTGTGAAGCTTGCAGACAGATGAAAGAGAGAGAGAGAGAGAGAGAGAGAGAGAGAGAGAGAGAGAGAGATGTGTGATTCAGAGAGTCTCACTAGACAGTATGTGTCATATCAAAGGGCACACCAACTTTTCCGCGTTTTTTTTTCATTTTGACGGACATCTGGTAGCCTTGTTTCGCTTTACGCTTTTTAAAAATATTTTAGGCCAGGAATAGAATTTCAAAGTGTTTTTAAAAGCTTAAATAACAGGATTTTATGTCTAAATTAATTATTTCAGGCCTAAAAATTGAAGTTTAATTTTTGAAAAAAAATATTTTCACGAATTTTCAAACGTGAGGTCAACAATTTCGCTTCGTTGAAAACTCCAGAAAGTCCATTTTATTTCTAATTTTTTTGCAATTTCGAACAAGAAAAAACGTGGGTTTTCTTCATTTTTTCGCGGAAAATTTTTACTTTTTGACCTCGCCGCGCAAAAAAGTATTCGCTTTTTAAAATTTATTTCGCGGCGCTCGGCTTATTTTTTTTTCAAATCATTTAATCGAAAAATGCTGATTTTCGGTAGTTTTCTCACCGCAAAATTGAAAAAAATCTTCAAAATCGAATAAAAAGCAATACTCGTCAGAGCGCAATTGCCTTGGGCTTCTGAAATTTATTTTGTGGCGCTGGGTTTTCTGGTTTTTTTCAGACTATTCAATCGAAAAATGCTGCTAGTTTTTTGCCGCAAAATTGAAAAAAAAACCTTGAAAAATTAATAAAGTAATTTTTGCTAGAGCGCAATTGCTTTGCGTAAGTTTTCCGTTCGCCGCGCCCGATTTCGTAGTAATGCAATTGCGCTCTATCTAGCTTTTCGCTTTTCAATATTTTTTGTCGCTTCGAACAACTAAAAAACGCTCTCTGTTCTCTGTGAAGGAAAATTTTGATTTTTGACGCCGCTTTTATTTTGCTTCGGAAACTTTTTTATTCGGCGTCAAATGATCTTTCGCGATGTCTGTGTTATCAATGTACTTGAAAAAAAAAGTGTAGCCGATTCGCGGTTTTTATTACTTTTAACTTTTTCATCGTTCTCTCCGTCTTCTCTCTCTCTCTCTCTCTCTCTCTCTCTCTCTCTCTCTCTCTTCCATAGAAACCTTACCGATCAAAATGTGTGTGACTAGAAAGAGAGAAGAAATTAAACTAAAACAACACCATATTTCGTGAGAAAAGATCTTTGATTTTAGATGGACTTTGGCCATTTTTTGGAGAAGATCAACGAAGAGAAAACAGTGGATCCGGGAGATTTGGCTGATGAGAGCAGTTCTTCCGATATGGATGATAAGGTGGCGAAGGTGGTCCCAAAGGAGAAGAAAGAGGAGGATCCTCTGGGAACCGAGTTGGAAACAGAGAAAGCAGATGACGTGGCAGGGGACGACGTGAGTTCTGGGTCACGTGGTTACAGATCGCGCATGGTTTGAAGCTCCCCCCATTTTTAGCGCTGTCCGTTTTTGCGATTTTCAAAATTAAGTTTTGAAAAAAATTAATTCGCGATTTTAATATATTTTCCGGGTTAATCTATAGAACTTTTTCTTAGTTTTTTCGATGATTTCCGGTTCTGACATAGGTATTGAAGACAAGCGTATTTTGAGAATTTTTTGGTCATTTTTACGAAAATATAGAGCTTTTTTCAGTTTTTCCGATAATTTTTTATTCTGAAAATGCTGTTGAAAACTAGCTTTGACTCGAAAACCTCTTTTAAAAATTTTAATTTTAACATTTTAACCTTTGGAAATTAGATTTTCAAAATTTACTTCCTCCTCAAAATTCGTCACTGTTTTTTGACTTTTTCCAGAAATTCTGATTTTTTCTCGACGAATTTTGCATTTTCTTTTCAAAGTGATGACAATAGCATGAGAACTTCCCCCGCTCTTCAAAACTGTCTTGCGTTTTTTTTCTTCCGGCGATTTTTGCAGTTTTGAATAGATTTTTCGTTTATTTACAGAGTTCTAAAATATTTTCGAAACTTTGCATCTTTTTTTAACAGAAAAGTGATTCGCCAACACTTATTTACTCGGAATTAAGTAATGCGATTTTTAAACAGCTCAAATTAAATTTAATATTTTAATATTAAATTAAATTGTCATTTTTGAGCGTCGAGTGGCAACTGAAAATGCTGAATTTAGCAACAATGAAAACAGTTTTAACAGCCTGTTTACAAAACAGTTCGCTTAATCGGAGTCAGGTGTTTACGAAGTCAGAAGAAGTTTCTAGACCGACGGAAAAAATACTTTCTGAGCAACAATTTGGCGAAACCCAATGTGCGAGCTCGAGAATCGTCTCAAGGTTACACTCTAGCATAACCTTCCAATGATCAAGATTCTGGCGAGAACTTCCGCTGTTTTTCTCGCGATTACAAAACCATTATTCACCGTGGCTTCGTTGAAAAAGTTCTCTCATCGAGAATCATTCTGAACCCTTCATTTCGATCGGTCAGAAGTCGTCTATCTCTCTCCATTCCCAAAGAATCACAAAAGTTCTAAACACCAGAAGAGAACCATTAATTTGTTTCTCGTGTGTGTGTCACTATCTCTCTTGGAGCGGCGTCCTCTAAAGAGAGAGAGAGAGAGAGAGAAGGGGGTTTCCCCTAACAGCACCTCAGTCAGTCTAACAACACATACCGTAATAAAAAAGAGTAACAAATGGAAAGAGATTCCCTGTCTCCATTTACAACTACTTTTCCGATATAAACCACCAACATTCTAGTTACCAGTTATTTTGATAGCCCCTCCCGATCCTTCCTTCCAATCGATCGTCAAGATCACGAAATAAAGTTTTTTATAGCCACTGGTCTTGGTTCTTGTGGTTTGATTGTTGAAAAAATCTGTTTTCGAGATTTTAACGACAACAGAGTCTCTTGTAATTGGTTCCAAGAATTACCGGGACTCCGGGTTTTTTGGCTATATTAGAGAACTGGCTGAGCTTTTCACGCCAGAAGCTAAGGTTCGAGCAACTTGACTCTTTTAGCAGCTAAGACTTAGCTATGGCTTTCCGCCAAATCGTAAACCAAGAAGGTACCGATTACCAGCTATAGCTACTTAGTTGGAAGCGGCATAGTTAGTTCTAACTAGCTTGACGAGTAGACAAGCTCATCCGAGCGCTCATAGGGGACGCTATCTGCGGATGCCTAGCTAGACTCACTTGGCTTAGCCCGGTTTCCCTCGACTTTTCGAAAGTTTTCTAGCTAGAATCAGCGTCATTTTAAAGCCATTTAGCTAGAGCTATTTGATAAAAATGCACCATTACGCTTGCTTTGGGCAGCTAAAAACGCGTCAAAAAGTTTCGACCAAATTTTCGAAAGTTCCCGCCGACCCAAGCTCATACATATTAGAGCAGTCCGTCTCGAATTTCATAACAATTATTGTTTCCCTTGCCCCCTACTCTGCCGAAAAAAAACTCAGATTTTGACTCCGCCCACTATTCTTCGCTCTTCGAATAGTTTCACCTCCCATTCCCCCTTAACCACAGATGTTTCCTCGTTATCATATCACTCCGCCCCTCCCCTCCCTCCTCCCCTCCCAAAAAAGTTATCACGCGAGGCGAACAGTCTCTCTTTCTTCCTTCTGATGAGAACCGAAAGGGGTTTCCCCGAACAATCTTCCCTTCTTTTTCTCTTCTCCGCGCGCCTGATTTGATATAAGCGAGGAAGGCGCGCAATTGCTATCAAATTAGAATTGCTTATTTTATTTTCGTTTGGATTAGTATTCACTTTCTGCGTGGTTTGAATTTTTCGAGCGGAATTTTTTTAGCATTCAAGTTTTGAAAACTGAGCAATTTTTCGTTCTCTAATCATTGAATAAAGCTAATCTTTCAGGGATTTCCCCGAAAGTATAGATTTTATGTTGAAAAAATATTTTTACGCCGTTAAAAATAACATTTTGCTGTCCAGAAGTTAAAAAAATTAAATTATTTTCAAAAGATTACTGTCGTTTTAAAGACGCATACCTAAATTTCGTTTGGGTCTCACAACGAAACGGACTTTTCTCGAAATTTGTTTTTTTCTTTGAATTCTGTTTGCCGATTTTCTTCGAATTTTCTTGGTTTTCTGGCGGATTTTTGGCTTTTTTGCTATTTTATTGCGGAAATTCGTATTTTCCGCCTTTTTCTATTTAAATTTAATGCGCCATTTCAATTTATATTCGAGAATTTTGCGAACAATGATGCAATTATTTTTTAATCCGAATTTTCCCTCCTGCTTTGCTGTCCTCCTGCAAAACAAACATTCCGTAAAAATCTACGCAGAAACGACCCGATTGATCGCATATTTGGGCTAGACAGTAAAAAGAAATGAAAGGTCATTTCATATCAAACTGTAGTTTTTATTAGGTTTTTTTTCTGCGCAAAGTATTAAAAATGATCAAAGTATCAAGGGTGGCCAAGAAACTTAGAATTTTTGAAAAATGCGAAATTTAGGCTATAAAATCTCCAAATGACTGGTTGAAATCAACAAATTTGGGCTAAAAATAGCCTTGTTACAGTACTCTTTTTTGTGTTCAATAGAATTCTCTTCGTCTCTTTCGAAAAAGTGAACAAAAAATTGGGTTGCGCCTCTCGTAATGAAAGGGCACGAGCACCACATAAAACATGCAGAGAATGTAAACGACTATATCGTCATCATTATTCGAAAAGAGAGAGAGAGAGTATAGGGACCCTGAAGAGACGCCAGACAAAGGTGAACACCCGGCGGCGCCATTGCTCCCCCCACCCCCCCCCCTCGTTTCGAATAGCCTATTTGCATCATCTTGTGGCTCGGTTCCCCCGCTTTCTTCTCCTTTTCTTTCTTCGAGTTCCCCCCAGTCTGTCACGTGTCGATCGCCCTTTTCGTTTAAGGCGTTTTTGTTTGATTTTAGTTTCTCCCCGACGACTTTTTTGATCAAGCCGCCCCCCGCCCTGCAGTGTCCGTGGGAACACGGATTTCGAAATGCACACACTTTTTGGAAGTGATGTCATGGGCGTTTTGAAAAGGAAGAATAGATGCATATGATTTCATTTTTTTTTGTAGCAAGGGGTGCTTTTGTTTAGAATAGAAGACAGGAAGGGGTTCTATAGAATAGCAGATGTTTCTGAACGGGGAAGTGTAGGAAATTCTGTGTTTGGTGTAGGGTTTGCTTTTTTGCACGGACCGTAAGGAAATTATTACCGGCTAGAAAAATTCGAGTGTTGGCTCCTCCCACTTTACTAAAAATTGTCTGGAAGTTTCTAACGTGCTTAGTACTTTCCTGACCTTGGCTTCAATTGATTATGACTATTTCTGGGTCCAGAAGAACCATTATACCTTGTTTCAATAAATAGATAGCGTCTAGATACAGTAGCGCTCAAAAGTATATAGAAAGACTGTTTTTTTCAAATCTTGAGTTTCCGACCGCTTTGAAAAATATTGAAGACTTAGAACAGACATTAATAAGGAACTTTATATTCACACATTTGAAGGTTACTGTAGCTTCCGCTCCTCCCTTTGCTCTTCCCCTTCCTCCCCTACTCTCCTCATAACATACCAAAGGTATTAGACAAAGTATTAGAAACCGATTTCAATTATTTGCTCAAACTTTCTCTCTCGCATCTCTCCTCCGCACACTATTTCGGTTTCCACGTGGCGCATCCCATGACGCTTTTTGCACATTTCGGGTGATGATGGTAATGGATACTAGGAGGAGAAGCAATAAAGAAGAAGCTCAAATAGATTGTCTCCTCCTCCTCCTCCGCGAGATCGTTTTTCTCTAATCCGTTTTGTCGATATAAATGCCCACGGTTTTGTGCGGCAAAGGGTTTCTCCACTTATTTTCTCTCATTTGGCACCCGAAATAATCTTCCCTTCCGAATAGAAAAATAGAATTGCAGAAGCTGCCGCAAGTGACTCAAATAACTGTGAAAATGTCAATGTCTGTGCCGGAAAAGGGTGGAATCTTTGACGCTCTTCGAGTCGAATCCATCGATCCAAATGATTCGCTTCGAGAGGAGAGCTCGGTGACGCCGAAGATTGACGAGAAGAATCGTGAGTTTTTTGAGAAAAAAGTCGAAAGAAAAATATTTTTATAAGAATTGATGAATTGGTATCATAATGGAAAGTGACAGAATCGAACACAACAGGTTTTGAACCCCACAATCGATTTTGCTTTAGAAAAAAGTTTTTCTGCCCAAAAATCCCTTGAGATTCCCCCTAATCGTCATATTTCCAGTCGAATACATTGGAGAAGTTCTCGAACGAAAGAAATCGGTCGTCCCATTCCTCACCCAAACGATCAACCAACTCGCCCTGGTCCGAAACGAGAAAATGGAGAGAGCCGCCGATCTGATCTGCACCCTATTCCGTCTCCCACACGGATCCACCGATTGCTCATTCTTCCGACTCATCAAAGTGCTCCGATCATTCGGAATATGGGAGAACGATCCACGTCTCAAACAGATGTTCGATCGAATGAAGAAACACGACGAGGAGAACGAGGACTCGCGACAGTGGGCTATGAGCCAGGAGAAGTTTAAGGAGTGAGTTTGGATCTTGAGAAATAGTGTGGAAACGCGGTGAAAGGAGCCAAAAGACCCTTTCAAAATCAGAAAAAGATCCCTTTTTTGGTGAAAAAGTGCCAAAATCCGGGAAAAAAGATCTAAAAAAAAAGCTAAAAACCCTGAAAAAAACTCAGAAAACCGCTCAAAAATGCTCTAAAACTCCGCATATTCCCTGCAAAAATGCTGCAAAAAGAGCCAAAAACTCTCTCTTTTTGAGTTCAAAATAGCCAAAAAACCCTGAATCAGGGCTAAAAATGGTCTAAAACCCCCTAAATTCCATCCGAAACCTCCCCATCTCTTCCAGAATAATTTTCCCGTGCACAATCCTCATCTCCCGCACCCTCCGAAACCAGTTGATCATCCCCTCATGGCTGGAATTCACTCAAATGATCGAGACGATCTTTGATTCGTGCCGTGAGTCGAACGAAGGTGAGGTCGCATCGTACATTCCTCAACTTGCTCGTCAGAGTCCGCACACGTGGGGAATGTCGATTTGTACCATCGACGGGCAGCGTTTCTCGCTCGGGGACTCGAAAAAAAACTTTTGCCTTCAATCCGTCTCCAAAGCGTTCAACTACGCAATCGTCGCATCGGAAATTGGATCTCACGTACTTCATCAATACGTTGGACACGAGCCGAGCGGGCGGCTGTTCAATGAGATTTGTCTCGATTCGAATAGTGAGTTTTTTTGAGATTTAGCTGAAAATTCGAGGTTTTTGGCGGTTTCGTGATTTTCTGATAGAGAAATGCTTAAAAAGGGTAGTTTTTCTATGAAAATCGGGGATTCTTGGCCCGGAAAACTGGGTTTTCAGCCGATTTTTGAGATATTTTAATGAAAATCACGATTCTTGACTCAAAAAACGAGGAAATTCCATTCCAGACATGCCACACAATCCGCTGATCAACGCCGGCGCAATCGTCGTCACTTCGATGATCAAACCGACTCATTCGATGGCCGATCGGTTCGATTTCATGCTCAAAAAGTACCGTAAACTCGCCGGCGGCGGACACGTTGGATTCGACAATGCCACGTAAGCCCCTCCTCCTCCCTTCCTTCCAGGATTCCATATCTCTTCCAGGTTCCTGTCCGAACGTGACACTGCCGATCGAAACTACGCCCTATCGTACTACATGAAAGAGTACCGTTGCTTTCCCGACGAATCGCAGGTCTATGAAAAGGCAAAGGTTTTTCTTTTTCGGGGTCCCCCCTATTTAGCTTCTTTTCGGTTTTTTTTTGTCTTCGTTGGGGATCCTCTTTTGGGCATTCTGGGAGAGGAATTCCTCTTCTGGAAGCCCTGGAAGATGAATCTCTCTTCTGGAAGTCCTGGAGGAGGAATTCCTCTTCTAGGAGCTCTGGAATAGGAATCTCCACCAGGATCTCTCTTCTAGGAGCTCTGAGGAATCCAGTAGCCTATCTCCTAGTCAATCACCCTATTTGTACGTCCAAATCCACTGAATCAACTGTCCGAGTCTTTAGTAACTAACCCTGTACACCTCTTGGTTGCTCTACTCTTCCTTCTCCTCCCTAACCCTCCACTATCTTCACAGGGACTCCGCGAGGAACTCGATCTCTACTTCCAACTCTGCTCCCTTGAAACGAACTGTGACACGGCTGCAGTGATGGCTGCCACGTTGGCAAACGGAGGAATCTGTCCCCTATCGACGGAAAAATGTCTCGGATCCCGCCCCTGCCGTGATATCCTCTCGCTGATGTACTCGTGTGGAATGTACGATTATTCGGGAAAATTTGCTTTCCAGGTGAGCTTTTTAATGGTCTCAGATCCATGTCATCCACTATCTTCAGGTCGGACTTCCCGCGAAATCTGGAGTCTCTGGAATTATGATCGTCGTGATTCCGAATGTGATGGGCATCGCTCTCTACTCGCCTCCCCTTGACAAGACTGGAAACTCGTGCCGTGGAGTGGCGTTCTGTCGACAACTCATCGACAAATTCAATTTCCACAACTACGATTCCCTTCTTCATCCCGACGACTCCCGAAAAATTGATCCGCGTCGAAAGATCGGTCCACGTGAGAACGAAACGATTGTGCAGGTCAGAAATATCGAAAAATTGAGTTTTCGCTTTCTTTGTGTTTTGTTTCCTGTGGTTATGCCAAACGCGCTCTACTGGACTGCTTGGTTCGATAGAGCGCGTTTTGCATTACCACTGTCTCTCTCTCGTTTTCAACACGCTCTCCATCGAAGAGGAATATGTGGTTTTGAGGTGTAGTTTTCTTTGTTTATTCACACTTTTTCTGTTTCAAGGATACTCGAGCTGAAGTTACAGTAATCCCTACTACTCGCTTTTGTCTCTGTCTTTTCACCCAAAAATGCCTTTTTCTAACCTCAAAATCGCCTAATTCTCTCTTCTCCGCCTTCCCCATTCATTTCCATCGGTTTTTAGGTGATGTACGCGGCGAAAAACGGAGATTTGGACTCGCTTCGACGAATGTTCATGCAGGGAGCCGATCTCAAAACGGCGGATTATGATAACCGAACGGCGCTCCACGTGGCGTCTGCCGAAGGACGTATCAAAGTGTGCAAGTTTCTTATCAATATCGTCGGAATTCCACACGATGTTCGCGATAGGTAGGAGGATTACTGTAGCCTCCCTCTTAATAGACATATCTTGTTTCAGATGGGGACGATATCCGCTCGACGATGCTCGTCAATTCAAGAACAAGGAGGTGGCCCTTTACCTGTTCCGTCTACAGTATCCCACTAAAAAGATGCCGGAGAATTGGTTCGAAGTGGGCGGAGATCTTCTTGTCTCCGAACTGGAGAACTGTGCTGATAAGTGAGTTTTATTCGGAGAGAGGGATTTCTCCAATGTCCTTACCTCTATGTATCCTATGTTTTCAGTTCCAGCGTCGACGACAACGTGGAGAGTTCTGGAGAGGATGAGGGAATCACTGGAATGTTGACGGATGATTTGGAGAAGAGAGAATGGGCCCTCCATGCAAATGGAAATATGGGTGAGTATTCTGAATCCTTGGAGCCCCTGAGATTTCTATTTTCCAGGAGAGATCAACTACCAGCTGGTCCGAAGGAAATCCTCGAAGGCTCCACCCACTCCGGAATACAAGCCGCCGTCGTTTGGCTATGGATCCGGTCACAAGCACCATGAGAAGCATGAGAAGCATGAGAAGCATGAGAAACACGAGAAACACGAGAAACCCCTCCACCACACCTTCCACAATATCAACGGACACGGTCACATGAACGGAAACGGTGCCCATCAGAATGGGAATCACCACCATCATCACATCCCCCATCATATGATGCTCAATGGATCGGCCGGTGGACTCATGTCGAGGAGGCTCAGCTCACCCAACGAACAGGATGAGGATAATGTGCGTAGAAGTCAGTCACAACAGGATCTGTTGAAATTATTGGATGTCTAGACGCTTTTTCTCTGTTTTTTTGGGACTTTTTAGCGATAGAGCGCGATTTCTCTCTTACTGACACCTTTTTTTCATTTTTTAGGAGATCGTGGTGGTTCTAGTGAACCGAGAGATGTTAGACAAGAAGAGGTTTGAATGACTAACTCGTAGAAAAAGCGCTCCATTGATAACCATGTCCTTTTTTGAGTTTTCTAACTTTTTTTCCAACCAAAATAGCCCCCCTGAAAAGTGGATAATGATTGTTTTTTTGCAGAGGGATTGAACCACACTTGTCTATCGAAAGTGTCTGAATAGATCATTTTCCCCGTTTTTGATGTTTTATGTGTGCCTTTGAATATAGGATTACTGTAGTTTTGTCCAACTACAGTACCCATTACTACCCATCCCCCAAATGATGTCCAGCATGTTTGTCAAAAAAGACTTTTTTATCGTCTCCCCACCCCACCCCACCTCGGAATAAAATTTCACACACCGAAAATTCAAAATATAGAAATTTATATAAAATCTGTGAAGTTTTGGAGAAAAAATGGAAAAAAAAGAAGAAAAGGGACCAGTAAAAGTTTTGGGGGGAAGAGGAAGGGAATAAGGGGAAGAGGAAAGACACTATACAAACGACATGAGCAATAGGCACGTAGGAAGGAGCTCCTCTGGGAAAAGGGGCGGAGCCAAGGGATTAAGAGAGAGAGAGAGAGAGAGAGAGAGATACCCAAACAGTTTTGGTAGGCGGATAAATGTCAAATCGCACCGAAGATTGAGATAAAGGATTCAGAAGGGAAAGAGGATTACTGTAGTTTCTAGTACTTGGTCGCATATTTATTATTCGAACTACTCGAATTCTGTCGATGACGTCCTCCTAAAGTATAGTATCCTGTTGGATCATTCGGATAAGAGACATATGGAGTTGTCGATGGAGGACGAGACTGAACTGGTGGCTGAGGGGGAACCTCTTCGTGTTGTTGGGAGGCGGGTTTTGAGCCGACCTGAAAAACTACAGTAATCGGGGGTTCAGGAACGATGACGGTACCTTTGAATACCATTCGGCGTATGTTGTCTCTCCCACTCCTCCTGGGGGTCCTTCGACGTTTCCATTTGGATCAGGGACTCCTGGAGCCGCAGAAGCTGATGTCACTTTGGTTGAGGCTACGGTAGTTTGAGAATAGTGTCTATGTGGGGTTTGGTGGTAGATCGCATTGTCGAATCCGGATTTATCGGGGACTGAAAATAGGAAGGTGATGATTTTTTTCTAGCCGTTTTTTTAAACGGGATACCTAGTTTTTAAAATTAAGCCCAAGCCCAAGGCTATCGGTTAAGCCTAAGCCTAAGGGTATGGGTTAAGCCTAAGCCTAAGGCTATGGGTTAAGCCTAAGCCTAAGGGTATCGGTTAAGCCTGAGCCTAAGGCTATGGATTAAGCCTAAGCCTAAGGGTATGGGTCAAGCCTAAGCCTAAGGGTATGGGTTAAGCCTAAGCCTAAGGCTATGGGTTTTAAGCCTAAGCCTAAGGGTATGGGTTAAGCCTAAGCCTAAGGGTATGGGTCAAGCCTAAGCCTAGGGGTATGGGTCAAGCCTAAGCCTAAGGGTATGGGTCAAGCCTAAGCCTAAGGCTATGGCTTTAGCCTAAGCCTAACCTGACCCCCTCGATTTCTTGGCTCACTAAGCTACTTACAGTATCTGCTGGCGTGCATATGATGATCGGCGACAGGATAAGCGGTCTGTAAAAAACTCCATTTTCTGGGCCCCTCTAACTTGATTAACTCGACTTACATAACTCGACTTCTGGCGACAGAATGAACAGAAACAAATGAGGAACACAAGAATAAGAGCGACGACAGCGCATCCGGCAACAATGATAATATTTCTCCACATTGCCCAATCCTTGAAAACGTCCTCTTCAGAGGGTACTGTAGATGTGTCCACTTCGGTGACCCTAACTGTCGATGGCTCAATGGAAAAGGCTCCAATGGGTCCTCTGACGGCATTCTCTTCCACCATCGATTTGATTTCCATGGTTTTAGCGGTGTCATTGATGGCGACGACCTCGAATTCAGCGATGACCGATCCTTTTTCGTAGCCGAGAATTTTCGATACACGCATTCCGTTCCATCGTTTTGCGAGCAGTTGATCAATCGATTCGGTGACTTCTTTCGTGAAATCTTGATAGAATCCGGTCTTTGGATCATTAAGCGCTTCGTTGAATTCACGATTAAGAATTCTGACGCGAAGGCCGTAACGACGTTTAACAGGGCTACGTGGCTCGTAGACACTGAACACTGGTTTAGTGGACATTGGTGGCATAAGCACTTTGGTAGTGGTGGTGGAAGGTACTGTAGGCTTCTTGACAGTAGTGGTGATGACTTCTGGAGTGGTGACGTCTTCTGGGGTGGCTGGTGGAAGGGTTGTTGGAACAGCGACCTTTTGCTCTGTGCATTTGTTAAGGCAGATCTTAGAAGAGCTTCTCAATGGTGTCTCCTGATGCTTTCGAATCTCCCCGTTCTTCTCGATGACTCCTCCGAATGGGGAATACAGTAGGAAGACACACTCTTGGAGGTCAACGTCGAACTCATCCTCACTGTGAAGTTCTCGAGAGAAGTTGGCGGTCAAAAATCCGTTTACATAAGTGGTCTCCACATCGAAAATATCCTGTTGCTCATCGACTACAGGCCGCCCGTAATTTGGCATGAATTGGTCGGTGACCATCACAGCGTTGTTTTGGATTCCAATGACTACTGCATCAGCGGCAGCCATATTTCCGTCGGTGGAGAAGCCAAGAGCAGTCCATTGACTCGTCTGAAGAGCTCCATGGATTGAGAATCGGGCTACCGAACCATCAGAGATCCAGGAGATTGTGTAGAGGCATTGGTCACCGGAGCATCCTTCAGGATGACGGATAGATCCCTCGCAAGTAGATTCTAGATGCATTCCATGGACAGTTGGGGTCTTGATAGCTTCAGTTGGCTCTGAGAGCTCTGAAGAAGGAGTCTCAAAGAAGTTGATGGTCATGACACCTCTCGCATTCTTCCCGTGGTACTTCATTGCATTGGCAAAGAATTCTGGAGACGCCTGAATCGGTTTTCCTCCAGTGGTGTGCACATAATTCATCGGATCAGCCCCCTTCGCCCAGATCACTGTCATCGGACCATTGACAATCGAATTATCCCATTTCTCCTCGGCAATCAACTTCTTACGGAAAACCAAAGTGGTGACTCCGTCCTCCTGGAAAGCCGCCGCGGAAGTAAGAGAGTTTTCCCCTCCGAAGAAGGAATCTTCCATTGGGGTGGCTTTAGAGGGGGAGTACATGTCCATTATCCGGGCTCGGCCATTGGCTACCATACCGACGACCATATCGGAACAGTGCATGGCGCTAGTGGCGACTCTCGAAGCTGCCCGACGAACTCTTCTGGATAGAGGGGCTTTGGATTCATGGGATACCTTGTTTCCAGACTCGTCACATAAACAGATCTTGGCTGATGAGACCTGGGGTTGCACTTGGTCATGGTACCCGATAGGGGTCTTCGGATTAGTGAAATCTGAGCTCTTTCTAGCCAACACTCGACCACCTCCAACTGGGAATAGGAAATAGTGACATTCATCTAGAGACACGTCGGTTTTCGTGTCCTTTGAGACTAGCTTCCTTGTGAATCTGATCGTTTGCATGTCATCTACTATCTTCCCTCCCAAATCAAAGATATCTTGTCTATCGGCTGGATCAATTGCTGGGAGTTGTCTACCGTAAGCAAATCTATCGACGATATATGGTTTTCCGTCATAGAACCAGCCGGTATACATATCCGCATTCGTCATCTGACCGTCTCTCGAGAATCCTATTCCAGTCCATCTTCCGGGAGTCTTGGCGGTGATTTCGAAGGTGACAGCGTCACTGCTGGCGTTCCATTTAGCTAGATAGTCACAATCGGAGTCAGCGCATCCCTCAGGGAAGCGGTATTCATTGGTGCAATATTCTTTTGGTTGGGTGGCTGGTTTCTTGGATCCAGAACAGCTTCTGATGCAGACTGGCTTCTCGGAACTCAGTGGTGTTGAGAGGTGGATAGACACGTTTCCGTATTGATCGAGTTTCCCTCCGGCGATCGGATACAGCATCTTCCAGCACTGCCCATCATCGAACTGCTTGTCGGTAGCATCTCCGGTATTGATCTTTCGGATGAACTGAGCTCTGAGCACTCCGTTAGCATGAGCAGCCCCCGATGACTTCACATTCTGTTCGGAGTCCATCGCTGGTTGATCATACCCTCTACTTTGCATATCATTCAACTGAATTTTTCCATGACGACTCGACACAATGATCATATCCGCATCAAGCATTGTTCCGTCTTTACTGAATCCAACACCAGTCCATGAGTTATCTGGGACACGTGTCTCCAGAGAGAACTCGATCTCGTCAGAGTCTTCTTGGTAGTTCCATGACAGTTTATATTCGCAGTCTGAGCAACCGGCTGGATAGCGGAAGTCTCCGTAGCATACGTCACCGTTGACACTTGGGGGAGCGGTTTGGGTGGGGGCAGGGGTGGTTGGAGCGGAGGTTTTGAAGGTCGTCGGTTGGGCTGGAAATAGGAAATTGGGGGTTGGCAAGGTTATCTTTAGGCTTAGGCTTAACCCATAGCCTTAGGCTTAGGCTTAACCCATACCATTAGGCTTAGGCTTAACCCATACCCTTAGGCTTAGGCTTAACCCATACCCTTAGGCTTAGACTTAACCCATACCCTTAGGCTTAGGCTTAACCCATACCCTTAGGCTTAGGCTTAACCCATACCATTAGGCTTAGGCTTAACCCATACCCTTAGGCTTAGGCTTAACCCATACCCTTAGGCTTAGGCTTAACCCATAGCCTTAGGCTTAGGCTTAACTGTCAGTTTTAAGCTCAGGTCTCGAGCTTACAGAACTACTTCGTCTAAAGACAGCTGACTCACCATCAGTAGGGCAATCTCCCCAATAAACGCACTGTCCTTGTGGATTTCTGGCATATCCTTGAAGGCAAGCACACGCTGCTGATCCACAATCCGAGCACTCTGATCTCGTGAAAATTGAAACACAATCAGCCTCACAAACTCTTCCGCACTCATTCAGGGTCTCGTTCAAACTGCACTCTGTCACTATCACCTTCTGTGTAGTCTTTGTAGTCTCCACAGTGACCTCGTTCCGATCGATAGTGCTTTGGGTGGTCTCCTCGAGTTTTCGGGTGGTTGTCTTCTCGTCTTTCAGCTCTGGACAGTCTCCCCAATAGATGCATTTACCGTTCTGACGGACGTAATTATCGGCGCAAGTGCATCCTGGCTTCTCGCAACTAGCCGGGCACGCAGTCGTGTCGTACATATTGGCGCAAGTGGGCTCACAAGCGGTTCCACATTTTGCCCAGGTAGAATTAGCCGCGCAACTCTCCTCGTTCTCTACAGTCTTATCACAGAATTCAAATGGAACACAGACGTCCTCATCATTTGCCATTCGAACGAATCCCTCTTTACAAATGCAACGGGCGGCTCCACAACTGTTCGGACAGTTAGGGGTGGTCTCCGGGAAATGGGTCCAGTCACACGAGTGTTCACATTCTCTCGAACTTTCCGGACACTCTGACCATTGCTCATTTGGTCCACATTCCTGCTCTCCTGCGTCATTTTGTTCCCGAGACGTGGCATTTGTGATGACTGATGGAATGGTGGAAGTGGCGGTGGGCATTCGGTTAGCAAAGTCAGCGGCAGTCAGTTCGCAAGTGGCATCGGGGCTCTTCCATCCGACTGCAATCCATGTCTGTCCTGGATAACGGAGAACGAACTCGATTTCGTCTTTTAGAAGTCGCCAATAGATTTTGTTTCCTTGGTCCTCGCGTTTTTGGTATTGCGTCTCGTCGAAGTCGGCGACCGAGCGGATGTTGTCGGATTCTGAAAATAGGCGTTATCTCGGTTGAAAACGGAGATTTGGAAAAGTTGTCAACTAATAAAATATAGCTCATTATAAGCTGAGTATATTGTTAGTTGACAATTTTATGGTAGGTCTTATGGTAGCGAAGATATAAGAGACTCAGGAAAGTGGACCGCTCGGCGCGCTGTCTGTAGCTTTGTCTAGCTTCTAGCGTTTATATCTAACGCCTGGTTAACGCTATCAAAAAGCTGTCAATTAATAAAATTTAGCTCACAATAAGCTGAGCAGTTTGGTATCTAACAATTTTCCTATATCTCTAATAAGAACTGAAATATTGGGATTTGAAAATTGATTCTCTGATTTTTCGATATTTCGAAATTTTGCATTTTTTTCTTTTCAAAATTAATCTTTTCCAGTTTTTTAAATTTTGAATTTTTAAAGGAAACTAAGTTTTTGATAGTCAGCAACCAGTGAGAGACGCAGAGAAGCTAGATTCTCTGCGCTCTCTGCGAAGCGCACCGCCGATACTAGGGTACGCTATTTTCAAACGCTCATAACTCTTTTGCCACTAACGCTATCTAAAAGTTGTCAACTAACAAAATATTTCTCATTTCAAGCTGAGCATTTTATTAGTTGACAACTTTTTTGTATCTCTTCTTCTAACAAAGTTACTAACCAAGTTCACAATTCTTTCCATATCGGCTCGTCGGGCAGAAGCACTGTCGTCTTGGGGAGTCTCCTCCGAGTCTACAGTAACCCTGAACTCCACAATCGTCGTCCTCTTTACACTCATCTTGGAATTGACATTCACTTCCGAAGAATCCATCAAAACACTGACAAACTCCGTTCATTCGGTTACCGTTTCCGACACACGTATCCCCGTCGGGGATCTCATTGACAATGTTGATATCGGCACATGAGAAGAAGAAATACGAGTTACCGTACTCTGTCGCCTGAGTTGTCATTCGAATAGCACAGTCTTTGCATTCGAAATTCGCTGGAAGCTCCACTTTTTTCGTCGTTTCTCTGGAAATTGTTTTTTTTGAGAAGAAGATTTTAGACGGTCTTACGTGACATTAAAAGCGTCATTGAAATTAGTGAAAATGGCGATTGGCTCATCGGATGAATTGAGCACTTCTAATCGGATTCCTCCCTAAAAATAGGCTTTTTGTCGATTGAAAATTGAGTTTTTCCAGCAGAAAAACAATAATTTTCGAAAAAATGGCTTCTTTGAGTAGCTTTTTAGCTGTTAGCCTCAGGCTTAGGCTTAACCCATAGCCTTAGGCTTAGGCTTAGCCCATAGCCTTAGGTTTAGGCTTAACCCATAGCCTTAGGCTTAGGCTTAGCCCATAACCTTAGGCTTAGGCTTAACCCATAGCCTTAGGCTTAGGCTTAACTCATAACCCTTCAGAAAACTTTTTTGTCGATTGAAGACGAAGTGATTCCCATCGTGTAGTCCTCTTGGACAAGAACTTCATTTTTACAGAAATTATTTTTTTTCTTTTTCAAAAAATCAAACTTTCTGAACAACAAAAATTGTCCAAGAGGAGTACCCGGTTTTGACTACTTACAGTACCTCAGGTCCCTCTTTCCCATATTTTTTTTCATCTTTCTTCCGACATATCCAACTGTTTCTCCAGTTATCTAGGTCATGATTGCGACACACACACATGTCGGAATTTTTCATCAATCACTGACACATCTCTCTCTCTCTCTCTCTCTCTCTCTCTCACCCTTAACCCAGTTCATTTCAAATACCACCATCATCATACGGAAAAAGAAACCATCGAATCAAGTATAAACAAAGTCAAGTAGCAATGTTTTTTTTTGAAAAAAAAAGTAAAAGTTCGCAAAAAAGTGGTCTCCCCGATCGAAAACTCAAAAAACCAAGACCACTACGATATATCCCGTGGTTTTTTACCCCTATTCTGAAATTTCTAGCCCTCTAGCTCAAAGTGTCGTAAGCTTCGATGCCTGGTCCGCAATGCGGTCGAAACTGTTTGCGGACAATGTGCAAGAGCTTACGGCACTTTGAGCTAGGGGCTCTAAATTTGAATTTAGGGGTAAAAAGAGGTGCTGAATCGTGTGGTGACCTTGATTCTTCTCAAAAATTCACAGAAAATCTAGAAAATGGTTTTTTTCCAAAATCACTGTAGTCCCTTCCCGTTACTGTATTACATAAATATTCAAATATGACTCGCGATTGATCAGATAAAAATAAGATTGGCAGGTCTTCCTCCTCCTGATATCTATAGTTTATGATCAGGTCAATGCCATTCGTGTCCCCTCTCTCTCCTACAGTACTATATGCCGACACTAATTGGTAGAGACCAATTCGGGTCGAATGCATTATTATGTAATACACTTTATATTACTTGGAGGAGGAGGAGATTCGGAAGGAGAAGAAGAGTGACCGTTTCATGAGAAAATATGATGGATTAGGGCGCCAATTTGGGCGAAAAATTTTTGGAACATGGGGGTTTTAGAGTGATTTTTGGGAGTTTTAAGGTGGAAAATCGTTTTTCTGGTTAGGCAAAACCTAAATACGGTTTCAGGGTTCGAACCTGAGCTCCTCTGGCCCCCTGTGGAACCAGGGACAACCCTCTTACCCACTGAGCCACCAATGCACACCGCCGCAGCGCGTTCCCGGTGCCTGCTCAGGTGGCCTAGTGGGTAAGAGGGATGCCCCTGGTTCCAAAGGAGTAGAAGGAGGGAAAGTTCGAACCCTGGGAGTAGATATAGGTTTTTGCACATGGGGAAAACGATTTTAACACTTAAAATCTCCGAAAAACACCCAGGAACCTAGTTTTCCATAACTAAAACCCTCCTAAACTAACCATATGTGGCACGGCGACAAACCAGCTCATCTCAATCGTTGATCCAGCCTTCAAGAATGTTCTCACGCCCTCTCCAGGCCCTGGTTTTTGGACTCCACATGGTGCCTGACTGTTAGAAGTACTGTAGAAATCGAGTGCCGGTGCGCGTGCTGGGGGATAAACAAGTTTGATGTGAGCCGAGGCGGCGGACGCCAGTAGCAGTGCTAACACTGCTCGTATCAACATTCTGAAATGAGGATTACTGTAGGAGGAAAGGGAGATGATTTTCAAAACTACTTATACCTCTTGTTTCAAAAAAAAAGCGAGACCGTGTTTCAAGGTAAGTATTCTTCTTTTTTTGAAAAAGTAAACAAAACGAAAAAGAAAAAGAATAAGAAGAACAGTTTGAAAGAAGAAGGGGCTAAGAGGGTGGGAAGAGTGGTAGAACAACAAGTATTAGGGAGGGAGGAGGAAGCAGTTGAAATAAGAATGGATAAGTTATTGGCATGACAGGATTTCATTCTTCGCGTGTGATGATGGAATGGCGGCGCCGAATGGAAAAAACAAGTATGATCATAAGTTGGCTTTTCGTATAGAAATCTGAGGTTTGGGGGTTTTTAAAGATGTAAACCTAGTTTTTAGACTGAAATTGAAGGTTTTTAAGTGTCAAAATCGTTTTTGGCGTGTGCAAAAACCTATATCTACTCTCAGGGTTCGAACTTGAGCTCTTGCAGCTTCTATGGAACCAGGGGCATCCCTCTTACCCACTAGGCCACGTTTGCGCACTGCCGCGCCGGCGTTCCAGGCGCCTGCGCTCGTGGCCTAGTGGGTATCAGGGATGTCTATGGTTCTAGAGGAGCTGAAGGTGCTCAAGTTCGAACCCTGAAAGTGGATATAGGTTTTGCCTAACCAGAAAAACTATTCTGAACCTTAAAATAGCCAAAAATCAAGTCGGAAATAGGTTTTTCCATATTTTGAAGCTAGCAAAATCGAGTTTTAGAAAATTTAAAACCAAAAAATAAGCAAAAAACTAGAGAAAAAATATAAAAAGCTTAAGAAAAGCTATGAACCGGAAGGATTAAGAATCAAACAAGCATGAATTATGGTATAACCTTGATGTTCTATGTTCTCGAACGAATTTCGACGCGAGAAACAAGAGGAGAACACAAAACAGATAAGAAAACGATTCGGATGAAAATGATGAGACATCCCTCCTCCTCTTCCCTTCGGAAAAAGACCTTGACCGCTTCGGAGATAGGGGGAGAAGAAGAGAGAAGAGTGTTGTGCAATAGTGCATCTTGGAGAGGGTAAAGGAATCTTTCGGGATTAGTCGATTACAAAACAAGATGGTTTCGATTTGAAACGGTTCATGGGAATTTCAATTTCCGGAGACATTGAAATCGAAAAAAAAATGATGAAAAAACGCTCGGAAATTGATTAAAAATGTTCTAGATTTAGCTTCACGGTGTGCAAAAACCTAATTCCAGTTTCAGGGTTCGAACCTGAGCTCCTTCGGCTCCAGTGGAACCAGGGGTATCCCTCTTACCCACTAGGTCACGGGTGCAGGCGCCGGCAACGGTGTGGAGGCGCCGCGGCAGTGTGCCTTGGTGGCCTAGTGGGTAGGAGGGATGCCCCTGGTTCCAAAAGAGGGAAAGTTCGAACCCTGAAACCAGTTTTAGGTTTTTGCACACCAGAAAAACAATTCTGGGACTTGAAATATCGGAAAATAGATCAGAAAATCGGGTTTTCAAGAAAAAGTTCATCAACTCAACAAAAAATAAAATATCATGTTTCTAGTAAGAAATAAGCTTAAATCCTGAGAAAAATGATTTCAAAAAATTAATTCTAGACGTTTTATTTCAAGAAAACAAATTTCTAGACTGAAAATATGAGTTTTTCGTTGTGGAAATCGTTTTTCTGGTATGCAAAAACCTATATCCACTCTCAGGGTTCGAACTTTCCTACCTTCTTCACCTTTGGAACCAAGGGCATCCCTCTTACCCACTGAGCCATCTGTGCAACACTGCCGCAGCGCCCCCTCCGAGCTGTTGGCGCCTGCTCCTATGGCTCAGTGGGAAAGAGGAATGTCCCTGGATCCAAAGGAGCAGAAGGAGAAAGAGTTCGAACCCTGAAAGCCGTTTTAGGTTTTTGCAAACGCAAAAAACTATTTTAACACTTCGAAAACACGAAAAACCGTCCAGAACACAAATTTTCTATGCAAAATGCAAGAAAATAGCGGAAAAACGAAAGAAAAGAGAAGTACTTAAAGGAAAGTATGTTTCGTGTGTCTCTCATTCCTAATCGGTTGAGTAGAAGAATCTGAATCCAAATCCAAATGAATCTAACTGGACTTCTAACAGGAATTCTTCTCTTCTTCCCCCACTAAACCCATCAAACCCAACACCCTTTTTCCCCTTAAAAGTGGGCGATAGTAATGGGTTATATGAACCTATAAATCAACACAATGCCAAAAAGAGAAAAAAATGAAAATCCAGAAGGGAAGGAAACTTGATTCAGATAGAAACAGAAGAGAAATCTCTCTTTCGGGATCAACAAGAATTGATAATTAGATACCATTTCTCCCGAGTGAAAGTTACATTCGGGAAGGAGAGGGGACAAAAGTAATTATATATGTCCTGAGAACGGAAAGGATTAAGGAGGCGGGAGAAAGTTACAAAAGAAACGGAAGAAAGTGATGAGAAAGGTCAGAAAACTATTTTCTAGACTGAAATTGAAGGTTTTTTAGTGTCATAATCGTTTCTGGCGTGTGCAAAAACCTATATCCAGTTTCAGGGTTCGAACTTTCCCTCCTTCTACTTCTTTGGAACCAGGGGCATCCCTCTTACCCACTGAGCCACGAGGGCAGGCGCCGGCCACGCAGAGAGGGCGCCGCGGCGGCGTGCCCAGGTGGCTCAGTGGGTAAGAGGGATGCCCCTGGTTCCAGGGTAGGTCAAGTTCGAACCCTGAGAACGGATATAGGTTTTTGCACATGAGAAAAACGATTTTGACACTTAAAAATCAAGTTTTTCATCATAATGAGCAATTTTTTGCTATTTTCGTAATTAAAAATAGGCTTTTTCAAAGAAAAAATAGTTTTAAAAAACCTTTTTCAAACCTTTAGTCATAAAACAGTATGGTGTCTGTCTTGAGGCGAAAACGATCCTCTTTCCCTCAATAGGTTAAGGACGATGAGTATCGAGATAACACAAAATCCCTCTTCCTCGAGAATACGAGAGAGAGAGAGAGAGAGATACCTCAAAGATATCTGATTGGAAGGAGAGGATGACCTAGTAGTACAGTTTATCGGTATTGAAAGAAGTGTTGAAAGAAAGAGACACGAGTAGTCTTGAGAGATAGAAAAAGAGGATTAGACACCGATTTGTTGACCACTTTGCGGTAAATAACTTGGACAAGTTTTTAGGAGAAAAGTCGCATGGATTACGGTAATTTTGGTGTTAAAATGGGGGAAAAGTAGTTTTCGAGGTGAAATTTTATGTTTTTAAGTGTTGAAATCGTTTTTCTCGTGTGCAAAAACCTATATCCAGTTTTAGGGTTCGAACTTGAGCTCCTTGGGCTTCTCTGGAACAAGGGGCATCCCTCTTACCCACTGAGCCATCTGCGGCGGCGCCCTCTCTGCGTTCCAGCCGCGTCCGCCCGTAGCTCAGTGGGTAAGAGGGATGCCCCTGGTTCCAGTCTAACTGATGGAGCTCAGGTTCGAACCCTGAAACTGGATATAGGTTTTTGCACATGCCAGAAACGATTTCGACACTCTAAAAACCCAGAAATCCCCCCGGAACCAAGTTTTCGAATCGACCGCACCTCAAATGATTGCGAAAAGCGGAAAATCGAGAGAGAAAAGGTGTGTCGTGTCTTCCCGGATTCCAAGAGAGAACTGATTAACCATTTTCATCCCCGGCTTCATTAGAGACAAAGAAAGAGAAGCAAGAAAATATTGGTGGATCCAGTTCAATTATATGGAAAAAAGTGAGTGTTCCTCGCGACCGAAAACCATACCTGTTCGGTTTTCTGTTCGGACTAAGTGACTCTTGTTTTGTGTGTTGAATGGAAGAAAAAATAGGAAATTAGTGAAGAGGAAAATGGAAAAATTGCTTTTCTCGCCGAAAATCGGAATTTTTAGGGGTGGAAATCGTTTTTCTGGTGTGCAAAAACCTAAATCCAGATTTAGGCTTCTGTGGAACCATGGGCATCCATCTTACCCACTGAGCCATCCGCGGCGGCGCCCTCTCCACGTTGGCGGCGCCTGCGCAAGTGGCCTAGTGGGTAAGAGGGATGCCCATGGTTCCAACGGAGTAGAGGGAGCTCAGGTTCAAACCCTGAGAATGAATATAGGTTTTGCATACCCAGAAAAACGATTCTGATACCTAAAAAATTGGAAAATCACACTGGAATCAAGTTTTCGAATCGAAATCTCTCTAAACCGCACCTCAAAATCCGAAAAAAGTTCTAAAAGGATGACTAAGAAACAAGATAAACCAATGCGTCATTCATTCGAAATCCTGACGGCGACAAACGAACCAAAAGCGAAACGACGAGAGTGAATTCTTTTTGGTCAGGACAGGCAATAGAAGAAGAAGGCGAAAGTTTCGGGTAAAACTTGTGTACAATTGTAACTGTTGGAGGAGGAGAAAAGAGGAGAATAGGCCATGGGATAAGAAAAGAAAAGAATAAAAGGGTTTATGAGAAAATTATTTTGAAAAAACTACTTTCCGACTTGATTTTTAGTTGTTTTAAGTGTCAGAATCGTTTTTCTCATGTGCAAAAACCTATATCTACTCTCAGGGTTCGAACTTTCCCTCCTTTTGCTCCTTTGGAACCAGGGGCATCCCTCTTACCCACTGAGCCACGGGAGCAGGCGCCGAGAACGCAGGGACGGCGCCGCGACAGTGTGTCCTGATGGCCTAGTGGGTAAGAGAGATGCCCCTGGTTCCAGATGAGCTCAGGTTCGAACCCTGAGAGTGGATATAGGTTTTGCCTAATCAGGAAAACGATTCTGACACTTTAAAAACATCAAAAATGCTTTGGAAATGGGTTTTTCGCTTTTTCAAATATGAAAAAGTTGATTTTTCGATTTCTCAATAGGTTTTAAAAAAGAAAAAGCTTCTCTATGTGTACAACGATCGAAATTTCACGCTTGCCTAGAACGATGAGGTCATATTGAATCCATAGAGAGAGTAAGAAAGGAACGAACAAATTGGTTAAATTACCTTTGTTTGTCAAAGGAAAAGAGGTGAGAGAGTAAATGGGAAAGTGACATATGTACCTTCGAATTAGGTCCAATGAAATGTGACACACGGTCTTCCGGGAAGAAAAAGGGTTTGAGGGCATTGTTCCGGTGTTTTTTTGGATATGCAAAACATAAATCCAGTTGGAGGAATTGAACCTGACTAGTTTTGGTATCATCCCTGTTATCCACTGAGCCATTGGGGCAGGCGCCGGCAACGCAGAGAGGGCGCCGCGGCGGTGTGTCTAGATGGCGCAGTGGGTAAGAGGGATGCCCCTGGTTCCAAAGGAGCTCAGGTTCGAACCCTGAAACCGGATATAGGTTTTTGCACTTGCGAAAAACGATTTTGACACTTGAAAACCCCTAATTTCAGGCAAAAAATAGGTTTTCTCGATTTTTATCGGAATTTCTAAAATCCTTCTGTTATCAGAATCTCCTACTCCTTCTTCTTATCCATGATATTCCGCGGAACGTGACAAAACAAATTCTCTTCCCCCAATTAACAGCCGATTAAAATGCGATTAAAATTTCTTGGGGGACGGCGCGAAAACCGTTACAAAGGGAGAAATGGAAGGATAATAATAACAGAGATGAAGGCCATTGTGAAGAATGTGTGATTACAAGGAGATTTTCTCGAGAAAAATGTAAAAAAAAGCAGACTTGTAAAATTTGGGCCCGGCCCGCCAAGGCCCGGGCCCGGGCCGGGCTCGGGCCGGGCTCGGGCCGGGCCGGGCTTGGGCAAAATTCTTAAGGCCCGGCCCGGCCCGGAGGGCCGGAAGAAAAATGACCCCTTTTCAAGCCAATTTTTCGACCTTTTTTTGGCTAAAAGTGTTCAAAATGACTTTTCTCTAACGATATTCCAAACTTTTGCCAATGCGCGCAATTTGAGATCGGAAATCAACAAAAAAATTTGGGTCAAAAATTCAAAAATTTTCGATTCTGAACTCCCTGTGGAACACCGGGCCCGCCGGGCCGGGCCGGGCTCGGGCCGGGCTCAGGCCGGCCCGGCCCGGCCCGTGACAAGTCTGAAAAAAGGAAAAAATATATGGAAAATTGACCATGCTTTGGAGTGAAATTGAAGGTTTTTAAGGGTCAAAATCGTTTTTGGCATGTGCAAAAAACCCATATCCAATTTCAGGGTACGAACTTTTTCTCCTTCGGCTTCTTTGGAACCAGGGGCATCCCTCTTACTCACTGAGCCACTGGCGCAGGCGCCTGGAACGCAGAGAGGGCGGCGCGGCGGTGCGCGTAGATGGCTCAGTGGGTAAGAGGGATGTCCCTGGTTCCAAGCTAGGTCAAGTTCGAACCCTGGGAGTGGATATAGGTTTTTGCACACCAGAAAAACGATTTTGACACTGAAAAACCTTCAATTTCAGCCTAGAAAGTGGTTTTTCGCAAATTCCACCCCTAGAATTGAGGTTTTTGAACTCTAAGAAAAGTTTCTAATCCCATTTTCCACACCCTTTTCCTCCCGAAACCAATTCTCTCTTGTCTCCTCTGTCTAAATTTGCAACGGAAACCGAACGGGTAAAGAAGAGACAATAATAAAGCGGAAACATGAAGAGATCGTTTTGAAGAAAGCAAAGACGTGTACAGTCTCCCCCCTCCAAACGTCTTCTTCCGATGACTTAGCATTGACCCAGTTGTGCGTACTACCAAGATATATGTGAACATGAGTGAGAGAGAGAGAGAGAGAGAGAGAGAGAGAGAAGAAGATTTAATAGGACACCGTCGATGTTCAGTCTACCGAAAAGTTAACGAAATTTCTTCGCCGCGCCGAAATCGGATTAGGCGTGTAGCTTCTTTTGATAGCTAAATGGAAGGGGGTATTTGATAAGGGATGTATTGAACAAAAGTTCAATTTTCGCATATTTGAGAATAGAAGATTTCACTCTAGTCAATTTCTCGATTTTTGTTCTCAAAAACCTGAGAAAAATCCGACAAGTGACTTCCGAGTGGATTTTTGTATTTTTTAAGTGTCAGAATCGTTTTTCTCATGTGCAAAAACCTATATCCACTCCCAGGGTTCGAACCTGAGCTCCTCTGGAACCAAGGGCATCCCTCTTACCCACTGAGCCATCCGCGGCGGCGCCCGCTCTGCGTTCCCGGCGCCTGTGCAAGTGACCTAGTGGGTAAAAGGGATGCCCTTGGTTCCACGGGAGCAGAAGGAGGGAAAGTTCGAACCCGGGGAGTGGTTATAGGTTTTTGCACACGAGAAAAAAGATTTTGACACTTAAAAATCACAATTTTGGACGAGAAAAGTAGCTTTTTGAAAAAAAAATTTTGTAAAAAAACCGAAATGGTTAGATTTTTACAAAATTCACCAAAAAACCGAAAAAGCCTTAATTTCTTTCCGTAGACCGGTCATCTGGAGACACAAAGTGAATAGAGAACACAAACATACAATTACTTGAAGAAACGGGAGAAAACTGTCACCCTCCCCTTTCTGAACAGTTGTATGGCGTCATTATACTGTTTTCTTTCTCCGAGAAGACACAGAAATCCGGGATGAAAGAGGGGTTTTTTGAGAAGAGAAAAGGAAAGGGCGATTAAATAGAAAAAGTCTCGTGGATTAAGAGGTGAAAAGGGACATTTTGGGGAAGGGGAACGGCTTGGATTTTCTGCTTAATTTTTTGTGTTCATAAACCTGAAAACCCGGAGAAAAAATTTAAAAAATCAGATTCTGGGTCGATTTTCGAGATTTTCAAATGTCAAAATCGATTTTCTGGTGTGCAAAAACCTAAATCCCCTCTTAGGGGTCGAACTTTCCTTCCTTTGGAACCAGGGGCATTCCTCTTACCCACTGAGCCACGGTCGCAGGCGCCTGGAACGCCGGCGCGGCGGTGTGCTCAGGTGGCCTAGTGGGTAAGAGGGATGCCCTTGGTTCCAAAGGAGCAGAAGAAGGGAAAGTTCGAACCCTGAACGTGGATATAGGTTTTTGCACATTAGGAAAACGATTTTGACAATATAAAACTTTCAATTTCAGTCTAGAAAGTGGTTTTTTTCTACTTCAGAAAAAAATTTCCCTTATTTTAAACGAAAAAAATTCAAAAATGCCTCAAAAATCTTTGAAGACCGGAAATTTATCGAGGAAAGGAAGTTTCTAGATATTTTTGAAAAAAGATTCAGGTTTTTAAAAAAATTAGCAAAAAACAATTTATTCGGAATTTAGTTTTGTTTTTTGATTTTTCGACTTCGATAGAATTTTCGTTAAAAAAACAAATAATTTTGGAATAATTTCGGATTTTTTTGAAATCAAAAAGGATTTACATTTAAAAAACTTTTTTTTTTGAAAAACGTGAACTGTCTTCCCTTCAAAAAATCATTCTAAACGTGGCACATTTCTCTCATATCCACGTGCCACTCCCCATTTCCCCATTCTTTTTCAATTCTCAAATCAAATCTCCACCCCGTCTTACCCCTAAATATCTCCATCAGTCACCCCTTTCTCCACAAAAATGGCGGATGACGGATACGAGGTGATGGGTCCAGCACACGGACCGACGATCCCTCCACCGTCGGGTCCCCCTCCTCCGCCAGGACAAAAGATGTTGGTCCCACCTCCAAGTGCCCCTCCGATGGCCGTCGTCCTTCCAAAAAAAGCTGCTCAGAAGAAAAAAAATAGTCAGAGGTCATGTTCGGATACGTCGAAAACCACGGAGCCAACGACGAAGAGAAGCGTTTTGAGATCTGTTAAATCAGAGGCTGATACTACGGTAGGTACAGTAATCTACAAAAGACTCCATTCCTTTTTCAGAGTGTAATGGAGAATGCGGATGGAAGTGCAACAGGGATCAATCAACGTCCGAATGCTTGTGACACGACACAACTGGCTCTAATCATATTCATGCTCATTCTAATCATCACTGTATCGATTCCCGTTCTGATGGCCGCCTCCGGAAATGCCGAAATCGAATGGATTACCGAGAAGCTGGCACAGCTGGATGAGAATCCGCCGGCGAAACGAAAAATTTAAAGAGAAAAATATTTTTTTAAGAAGATTGATAAATTCATTACAGTCATAGATATGAGATCAGGGAAAAGAGAAGTATCTCGGTTACTGTAAGAGATATCGAAAAGTGAGCAACTAATAATTTGTAGAGAATTTTACGCTAAGCAATTTTGTAGTTGACAACTTTTTGATATCTCTTTTGGTAGCTGAGATACGGTAAATTGAAGTAAAGCAAATTAAAAAGGGAGAAAAGTAGAAAAAGGCTCGGGAAAGTCATCATATATTCTGATTACGGTAAGAGATATCAAAAAGTGGTCAACTAACAAATTGCTCAGCTTAAAATGTTACATTTTTTATTATTTAGCAACTATTTGATATCTTTACGGGGGCTGAGAGACAGGGGATTTAATTTGACATTTATAAAAAAGGTTCCCATAAGATCCCGTAGGCACAGTATATAGGGTCCTGTAAACAAGCCGTACCTTGGTTACGGTAAGAGATATCAAAAAGTAATTAACTAATAAATTATTCAGCATAAATTTAAGCATATTTCATTAGTTGACAATTTTTTGATATCTCTAAAGGCAGCTGAGATACGGCATATCAAAGAGACGCTATTTTGAAAAGATAGGAACATTATATAAGGCTATGGAAAAACCCTCATATCTCGGTCGACATTGAAGATATCAAAAAGTTGTCAATTAATAAATTGCTTAGCGTAAAATTCTACACATTTCTTTAGTTGACAGTTTTTTAATATCTCTCACGGGAATCGAGATACGGTAGCTTAAACTGCCTCCTCCCATCCTCTCGCTCTCAACTCGACGAACTTCTGAACCATGGCGGCAACTTTTGGAGAGCCCTGAACGGTTCCGAACTTCTCGACCCACTCGTTAATTGTATCTGGACTAGGATCCGAGTCGAGAGCTTTCCCGGTGACCTAAAAACCAAGATTAGAGTCGCCTGTACCTTTTATACTAACCTTGAGCAAATGGAAACCATGATCAATTGCATCCAAATCAATATTTCCTTCGAAAAGAGACTCGAAGAGGGTAACCGTATACCTTTTAATGATCTTGGCACTTGCCAACTCATTCAAATACATTTCCCCCATAAAATTCGCGATTCCAAATCGATGTTTCTTCTCTCTTTCATCGTAAAAAACCTTTTGATTCCGTCTCAATATAGCCGTATGGAACTTTCCACACCCGTTTCTCGTGTCATGATTCACTTTTGCTTTGACTATTTCCACACATTTCTGACTGTTTTCAGGGTTTCTTACTCCTTTTTCCAAGATTATATCGACGACTTCCGATAGGATTTTGTCGTTATGGGTGATGTCCAAGTACACGAACTCTTGGATCAGTTCCTCTTGAGGGACACGTGGAACACTCTCCAAGATTTCGAAGACCCGTGTGCAGATGTTCTGGAACGGAAAAATTTTAAGTATTGCCTCCGGGATGGATTTTTTGGATTTTTTACGGTTTTTGGGGAATCCGGACTTTTTTCGATAACATTCACTGGCATAGTTTTCTCGGAAAATATACCGTTAAACCTGTAATAGTCTTGTCACATAGTTTTAGCAGCATCTATCTCTGTTCCCAATCAAGATATCAACAAGTGATCAACTAACAAAATGTTGCTCATATTAATAGAAAAATGTTATCAGTTGACTACTTTTTATTATCTTTATTGGGAACCGAGATACATGTTGCTAAGGGGGGGGGGTGTAAGACTATTACAGATCCCTCCTCTCTTGCTCTCTCACCTCATCTGTTGCGTGCACAAAATTCAGAATACACGCCGGGGTGGCCGACTGGTTGGTAAGGCATGAGTGTGTACTCAAAGGGGTTCGACCCCGATGCAGGTTCGATTCCTGCCCCCGGACGGAAACTTTTTGTTTTTTTTTGGTTCGGTTTTTGAATATGCTTTGGTTGTAATGGTCAATAATTGAAATCAGGTGTAGTTTAAAATTCTGAACATTTTTTCTGTTGACAATTTTCTCTGAAAATGCCTTTAAATGCCTTAAAAACCGGTTGGAAATGGGGATTATAGTGGAAGAGTTTTTGCAACTTCGGCCACGGGGTTTTGGAACGCCCTAATAGCCAATTTTCTTTCTTTCTTCGAAGTTTCAGTTTTTTAATGACAAGATATATTCAATAAAAATATAAAAATTTGAAGAAAAAAGGTACAAAACCCCTGGCCGAGATTACGAAAAACTCTTCCACCATAATCATATCTCCTAATTTCAAGCTAGTTTTTAAGACATTTAGAGGCATTTTCAGAGAAAGTTGTCAACAGAAAAAGTGATCAGAATTTAAAACTACATCTAATTTCAAATTATTGAATTCCACTTCTGTCCTCCTTATGGGGATTGGATTTAAGAGACACTCACCGATAGATTATTGACAGATAGCCAATAATTATCGATAAAAGCCCTATTTTTTAACCTTTTTTTTTAGTTACAGTAATTTTTTTGTAAAAAATTTTTTAGTTACATTAATTTTTTTGTAAAAAAATTTTTTAGTTACATTAATTTTTTTTGTAAAAAATTTTTTAGTTACATTAATTTTTCTTTTAAAACCCCTTAAAAAAACAAACCTGCGGCTCAACTTTCGGCAGAACCTCTTTTCCAATCTCATAATCGACGGGCGGATTGCGAATCTGTTTGGCGTTCAATAGTCCAGATAAATAGTAGCTCATGATGGTTCTAAATGGGGTAAGATGGAAGATTAAGAGAGAAAAAAGAAGATAATGAAAGAGGGAAAACAAAATAAGATAGAGCGAGATAGATCCGATGGGTCTGTTAGATAAGATGGTCCTATTGATCGGGAGGTCATTGCGCGGGAAATGGTCCCAACGACACTCCATTCGAATGGTGTTTAGTGTGGGATAGAGATCAAGACATCTTTATATAAGTTATATACAAATAAAAATAAATAAAAAACAATCCGAAAAACAATTATTTCCCTCTGACCGTATTCAAAAATCCACCCAATCCAGACAAGAAATTCCCTCCTCCAGAGGTTCTCTTATAGTCCGCCGCCTCCTTTTGGAATCGATCCTCTTGAAGTTTCTCGAAAGCTCCACACTTCTTATCCTTCAGAATATTCGGAATCGAATTGGCAGTAGTGGCTGCTTCGAAAAGCAAATTGGTCTTCACTTTAGCCCCCTCGATATCATAATCAACCACTGCATGCTGGCAAGCCAATAAACGATCCGGATCTCTCTTTGAGACCCAGTATTCCAAGAGTTCAGAATTGGTAGGGGTATAAGACCCCTGGTCAAGGGAATTAGCAGCTAGCCACTCCCCAATGATAGCAAACTTGAAGGCTTTTCCAAGCAACGGATTGTCGATCTGGGCGAAGAACTCCTTCTCAAGCTCCGGACGAGTCTGTCCTCTCTCATAGAACTTCATCCACACATCAACTGCTCCCTGCTTCTGCCAATAATCCTTTTGCCAGACTGACTTCGAAAAAGCGGTACACATCGTGAAGTTAGGGTCCTCTGGAGGTGGACAAAGCTTCGTAGTGAGCCGATAGGTCCGTTCTCCGGTAGCCCTGCATAGATTTCCTTCAGTGTTCTCTAGAAGCTTCAATTTCCGGGATTCTTTACACCAATCACAATAGAAACACTCTCTTCCGCAAGTAGCCACATCCATGCATCGGAGTTTTCCGATTGGTTGAATGGAAACGTCTAATTTCATTGCTAGCTTATTAATGTGTACTCCGGGTGGAAGAGTAATATCGATTCCCATATCGAAACAATCTGGCCATGTTAAGTGAACGGTTCCATCTCCTTCTCTTTGGGATGGATGGTTGAAAGTTGGGTTGGCTAGTTTTATAGGTTGGGCACACTCCTGACCAGTCAACTCTTTGCAGCAAGGGGCTGATCGGACGTCCTTTAGCTTGGCAATAAAAAGATTCTTCGAGATAACAGCTTCATAGGATCTTGGTCCAGTCTGTTTCACACTTCCAGTTCCAATTGGCACATCCTTATCATTATAGACTACGGTATTTCCATTCTTATCGGCCACCACTTTTCCCACTGAATGTCCCTTTGCATCGTAGCATTGAGAGACTCCGGGAGTCTCTGCTGTACAATGATATTTGTTATTTCGTCGACCGAATAGAGATTGCTCGAGTTCCGAACCGATTAGATTGTCTGCCGAAAGAGTTGCGTCGGTTTTCTTTCCGTTTTGAGAGATTGTGTACGCGTATTTTCCGTTCTTGTCTTTTTCCTGGAATGGAAATAGGGTTAGCGGGTTTTTATTTATTTTTTTTATTGAGTGGTTTAAATTACCGGTATTAAAAAATTCAAAAAAATTTTTACAGGAAAAATTTTGGGAAGTTTTTTTTGAAAGTTTCATCAGCAGTTTTACCGGTAAATTTTTCGGAAAACTATCGTATTTTATTTTGTAAAAAATTAATATAACAGTAAAAAAGGATTTTTTTCTAAAATTAGGCTCCGGCCACTTTTTGAAAAAAATAACCGTTTCAAAATTAACAGCCAAACTTTTGAAAACCGTTTATAGAGCAAACTAAAGTTTTTTTGTGAAAATAAAATTTTGGAAAGGTACCGGTAAAGTTATATAAAAATTACCCTTTTTCAAATTTAAACTCCGCCCATTTTTCGAAAAAAAACTCGATGAAATTTTTTTTTGAATTTTTAATAATTTTTTACCGGTAAACTATTCATAAAAATTTTTCCAAAATTGAAAAACTTTACCGATATTTTTTGGGTAGATTTTGCCGGAAATTATACGGTAAAAAACTTTTTTTGATAAGCCTACCGCTAAAAAGACAAAAAAGTACAGGAAATTGATTTAGGGGAACCTAAAAATTCAATCTACTTTTTTTAATCATAAAAAAACGGGAATTTTTTACCGGCAAAAAATTATTCAGTTTTTTGAGTAGTTTTTCCCGGAAGTTATACCATAAAATTAAAATTTCTGATAAAACTTCCGGTAAAAACTGAAAATTAACGTCTCGAGTAGAAAAAACCTTACCTTATCATAAAACGAAAGAGTACCATCTCCACTGTTATTGTTATGTGCATGTGGATTCAACTTGAAATCAAGCCTCTCGTTTTTCGCCTCGAATTCCGTTTTCTAAATTATTTTTCTTCATTTTTATCTAAAATTATAACAAGATTACCGATGGATCCCCTTTAAGATCTCCTTTCGCAATAGTATCCAACTCATATTTTCCGTCGGCCTTCAGAAGAGCGTGCTCTCCTTCCCCGTCGGTTTTCGTTCGGAGTTGAGCCCTAAACCATCTGATACAGTAAGATTAAGAGATACAGTACTCACTTGTGTCCATCTACTGTCGCAATTCCTCCCTTATCCCCAATCTTTTGCACTTGGGCTCTTTTTCCGTCGAACGTCTCGGCTGCGGCGATATTTCCGGCTGAAGAGGCACTGAACCTCTGATTTGTGTTCAGTAGATCCAATACAACTTTCTCTTTATTCGATGCGTCAAGGGCTACCTGAGGGAAGAACCTGTTTTTTTTTGTTGGTTAAGCGGAAAGAGGGATGGTTATCTAGGTACGGTGTGTAAAAATTTGATGGCTAGAAAGCGATATAGCCGTAGGTAGATAAAAAAGATGTTGTTGAACTTCGTGTACTCCTTTTGGACAACGTTTTTTGCGGAATTTGAAAAATTTTTGTGGTTTCGAAAGCGATAAACCTCAACTTTTCGAAGTGTATAATTTTTTTTCGGAAAATTTTCTGATAAAAAATTTTGTCCTAGAGGACTACAAAAGTTCTCCTAAAATCTATATTTATTAGTTTCAGACTATTTACCTGTATTATAAGGGCACTATAAAATTTTCAGCCCGGGTTTTCGGCCCTCACAGAAAAGTTTGTCCGGACCGTTTTTTTCGTTTTGGAAAACAGGGTGTTCAAACTTCTAGAGCGTCTATTTTAATTTTGGTGAGAGCAATCAAAAAATTGTCAACTAATAAAATATAGCCCTTGCTAAGCTCTATATTTTGTTTTTGACAGTTTCTTAATATCTTTCACCGTAATCTAGATATAAGCTGTTTTGGCAAGACTAAAAAAATTTTGAAACTAAACAAAATTTGAATTTTTTTCGAATTTTTCGGACAACTTTTTTTTCGATTTTTCAAAAATTTGATTTTTTGAAAATCTCTCTATTATAAGGGCTCCTTACCCTTTTTCTATTTTTGTGTACTTTTCTCGGCCAATTTTTTTCCTAAATTCAAAAAAAAATATTTTTCGAGAGGTATACGCTAATTTCAGGAATCTGGAATTTTTACCTCTTATACAAGAGCACACTCACCCTTTGAACCTCCTTCTGTTTCTTATCCAACCAAGAAGAGTCGACTTCGATGTGCTTCCTCTTCTCATTCAAACTGACATGATTTGGAACCAGCTGAGCGCCAACGGCTATGGTTAAAACAGCTAAGCAGAGCAGCCTCCGCATCTGAAAGTACAATGGAAGCTAATTCGAAGTAGAAAAAGTACTGTATCAATGAAATCATAAGAAAGAAGATTTTGGATCGATGATTCGTTTGAAGACATAAAAAGAGAACGGATAAGAGGGGAAAGAGAGGGGAGGATGTAGGGCAATCTTCTATTCGGAAGAAAAGGAATCAATTGGGATAAGACATACAATGAGAGGAGACTAATGAAGGCGAAAAGAGAAAGAAGTGAAAGATGCGCAAGTTTAAGATTGGCGTCATCGATAGTCTCTCTAGTAGTTAATATGATCCTGTTTCAGTTTATTCTTCTTCCCCCTACAACGTCTTTTATCCTCCCTCTATTCGGCCACTTTTTTCAGTTTAAAGTGATGAGTCAGTTTGATAAAGAGACAGAGAATAGAAAGTAAAATTAGAAGAAGACGGCCCCCTTTTTTGAGTTTTTTGGTTTTTTGATCGTTTTAGACGGTCTTCGGAGCAAAAAAATGACGATAAAACTGAAAAGAGCGCTATTAGAAACCTAATTTTCGGTTTTCCAGACCAGATGTAGAGATTTTTGAAATTCCGAAAAAAAAATTTTTCCAAAAATTACCGGTAAAAACGTGGTTTTCTGAGCTTGTTAGATGATTTTTGAAGTAAAAAACTGTAGAAAATTGAAAAATTGCACGTTTGAAAACCTGAAAAAATTTCTCAAAAAAATTGAAAAAAAAATTTTTTGAAAAAATTACCGGTACCGTTAAAATGAATGTTTCTCGGATCTTTAGTCATTTTAGAAAACTCTTCAAACTGTTTTTTAGCCAGAAAACTATGTAAATTTTTCGCAAAGCTAACAAAGTAAAACTTTTCGAAATCCGGAAGAATTGAGTTTTTGTGAAATTTTTTTTTGATTTTACACAATATTTTTACACCATTCGATAGCAGTTTAAAATCTGATCATTATTGTCTCTTAAAGTTTTTTTCTATCTCTTCTGGTTCTCGAGATAAACCTTTGCAAAGATAGAGAAGAGAGCGCAGAGAAACAAAACTGTCAGCTTCTCTGCGTCTCTCCGGCGACTACACGTCTAGCCCCTGATACTTAAAAGCAGCTGATTTCGTGGAGAAAGCAGCTAACAAAATGGATCAAGAAAACAGAAAAATCGGAATTTTAAAGAGAAGCTAAAAAAAAAATCTGAAAAAAAATTCACGGAAAAATTTTCAAAAAATCCTCCACGTGTTCCAAATTGATCAACCCCACTGATAAAAATGACGAGGGGCGAAAAATCGAAAATCAATTCAGTTTTCAAAAACTACTACTAGCAACACCCTCAAAACTACTCGGTGAGCTCGGACCCCTTCTCCTCCTCCTAATCCTTGGTTACAGTACTAACTAACCATGGGAAACAAAATGGCTCTTCCTCAACAGAAACGTGAGAAACCGACTCACGCACCTCTCAAAGTCGCTATGAAAAGTGGAAGACGTGGCATCGAGAACGCCAATAAACTGCCGACGGTGGTTCCGAGACGACAGTGTCTTGTGAGACTTCTCAAGATGAATCGGATTCATGATTATCTTCAGTTGGAAGTAAAGGATACTGGATTCCAGGAGTGTCAGCTAGATTCTCCTTGAAATTCTGAGCATTTTCTTTTTTGAAGCGTATAGATATTTTTTCTGGGAACAGAGTTACGGGATTTTGAAGTTAGGAGCCTAGAGACAGAGACGCAGAGAAGCAAGCATGTCTGCGTCTCTCATTATACCACACTCTCTTTAAAACCTTAAGCTTCCTGACGAAATGATTGAGTTAAGGGGTTTATATATGGCTAGGCGGCTAGAGATAGAAAGTGGCCGCGTGGCGCAGTCGGGAACGGGCGTGTTTTACGTTCCGCTAGCGGGTTCGAACTCTTGTGGAGCGAATTAGTTTTTTTCTTTTTAGCAAGACAAAAAAAATTGCAGAAGGAATACATCGCTCGCCAAAACAGCCGAACCGGACGCCCACTCGCCCAACAAAAGCGTCGAGAGCAGCAACTCGTTCAAAGTCTCCGTGGAACCCCGACCTCTCTCGCCCGTATCCACGAACTATTCGACGATGAAAAGCACGCAGTGGTGATCATCGAAGGATCGAAACGAGAATGGTACGTGCCGATTTTGTCGATCGTCGACAAGGATCTCCTGAAATTGAATGCTCTTGTGATGGTGAAAACAGGCGGGATCTTCAAGACAGTACCCACTGCAATCGTCGGAGTCATGGATGACAAGATTGATAGCAATGCAATTGGACACAAAGTGGAGAAGTGTCCGAAAGAGTCGTTTGATGATATTGGAGGCTGTGAGACACAGATTCAGGAGTTGAAAGAGTCAGTGGAACTTCCATTGACACATCCAGAATATTATGAAGAGATGGGGATCACTGCTCCGAAGGGAGTGATTCTCTACGGGGAACCTGGAACCGGGAAGACCCTTCTAGCCAAGGCAGTTGCCAATTCCACATCGGCCACTTTTATTCGAGCGACTGGATCTGATTTAGTGCAGAAGAATAGTGGAGAAGGCGCTCGACTTGTTCGACAGATTTTCCAGATGGCCAAGGACCAAGCGCCTTCGATTGTCTTTATCGATGAGATTGATGCGGTTGGAACGAAACGATTCGATACTTCCTCTCGAGGAGAACAAGAAGTTCAACGGACACTTTTGGAGTTGTTAAATCAATTGGATGGGTTTGAGAGTCGAGGAGACGTCAAAGTGATTATGGCCACTAATCGAATCGATTCTTTGGACCCCGCCCTCATTCGTCCTGGAAGAATTGATCGGAAAATTGAGTTGCCAAGGCCGGATGAGAAAACGAGACAGAAGATTTTTACGGTGAGCAACTTTCGGGAAAAAGGGATATTGTAAGCTCTTATAATTCAGGGGTACTCTTAAATATAGTGATACCTTTAAAAATAGGGGTACCCTTAAAAATTGGGGTCCCCTTAAAATAGGGGTCCCCTTAAAATAGGGCTACCCTTAAAAATAGGGGTCCCCTTAAAAATAGGGGTACCCTTAAAAATAGGGGGACCCTTAAAAATAGGGGTCCCCTCAAAAATAAGGCTACCCTTAAAAATAGGGCTACCCTTGAAAATAGGGGTCCCCTTAAAAATAGGGGTACCCTTAAAAATAGGGGTACCCTTAAAAATAGGGGTACTCTTCAAAATAGGGGTACCCTTAAAAATGGGGGAACCCTTAAAAATGGGGGAACCCTTAAAAATGGGGGTACCCTTAAAATAGGGGTCCCCTTAAAATAGGGCTACCCTTAAAAATAGGGGTCCCCTTAAAATAGGGCTACCCTTAAAAATAGGGGTCCCCTTAAAAATAGGGGTACCCTTAAAAATAGGGGTACCCTTAAAAATAGGGGTACCCTTAAAAATAGGGGGACCCTTAAAAATAGGGGTCCCCTCAAAAATAAGGCTACCCTTAAAAATAGGGGTCCCCTTAAAATAGGGCTACCCTTAAAAATAGGGGTCCCCTTAAAAATAGGGGTACCCTTAAAAATAGGGGGACCCTTAAAAATAGGGGTCCCCTCAAAAATAAGGCTACCCTTAAAAATAGGGGTCCCCTTAAAAATAGGGCTACCCTTGAAAATAGGGGTCCCCTTAAAAATAGGGGTACCCTTAAAAATAGGGGTACCCTTAAAAATAGGGGTACTCTTCAAAATAGGGGTACCCTTAAAAATAGGGGTACTCTTCAAAATAGGGGTACCCTTAAAAATAGGGGTACTCTTCAAAATAGGGGTACCCTTAAAAATGGGGGAACCCTTAAAAATAGGGATACCCTTAAAAATAGGGGTACTCTTCAAAATAGGGGTACCCTTAAAAATGGGGGAACCCTTAAAAATGGGGGTACCCTTAAAAATAGGGTCCTTTTGGGCTTCATAAAAAATTGGGGTAGCTTATATATTTTTTGAGCCTATAAAGCCTAAAGGGATTTTTCTGAAGCCCCCCCCCCCTTTTTTTTTGAGTTTGCACCCTCTAAAACCCCTTTTTTTAGATCCACACAAGCGGAATGTCCCTCCAAAAATCGGTGACCTACGAATCAGTCCTCGGCAAAGAGAAGAGTATCAGTGGCGCTGAAATCAAGGCAGTCTGCACAGAAGCGGGTATGATGGCCCTTCGATCCCAACGGAAATGCGTCGGATCAGAGGACTTTGAGAAGGCACTGAAATCGGTGATGTTGACGAAAAAGGCCGGAGCCCCGGAAACATTTTTCTCTTGAAGTGACCGATAGAATAAATTATTTATTAATTGAATTATTATTTCTTTCCAATCCCCATTCCGCTTCCACGTAGCACTTCGATCGCTCCCATTCCTCCTGGAAGGTTGATGTCGTCGAGATCTGTCTGAAAAAGTTGAAATTTTTTCTCGCATGTTTTCGGCAGTTTCAGAATTTTTTTACCGGTAATTTTCTTATTTTCCGGTTTTTTGAAAATAGGTTTTTAGAAAAGTTTATCGGTAAAAAATGTCCAAGAATGTATATTGAAATTTTTCATCGGTAAATTAACCGTATATATGATATGAAGGGAAGTGAACAAAATATCAAGTTTTCTAATTTTTTTTTGGTTTTTACCGGTAAATTTCTTTGTTTTCTCCGATTTTTTAATTGGCTTCATTGCGCTAATGGTCCCGTTTTTGAAAACCGTTTTTTTCGACAAGTTTATCGGTAAAAACTGTCCATAATGAATAAATTAATTTTTTTAGCGGCAAATTAACCCATATATGATATAAAGGGAAGTGAAAAAAATTTCAAGATTTCCTAATTTTTTTGGTTTTTTACCGGTAAATTATGTAGTTTTTTTCTGGTTTTTATTTTGATTTTCATCCGCTGATATTTCCGTTTTTTAAAAATTTTTTGGAAATTTCACCGGTAAAAACAACGAAAAATGGGTTTTAAATTTTTTTACCGGTAAATTTATCTGAAAAATTGTCAATTTCTCACTGGTGAAACTTTTGAGTGAATTTCTTGTTTTTTTCTAGTTTTTTCTAATCACCTTTGAAAAACCTTTAAAAATTTTTATCGGTAAACTTTTTCATTTTCAAGATTTCCGGATTTGGAACCGGAACCGTAAGTTTACACAGGTAACCCTAAAATTTTTTTAAAAAAATAACCGAAAAAATGGAACTCCTAACAAGCGGAGGCCATATTGGCAGTGCTCGATTATAATTTAATAATTTTGATTCCTAAACCCTAGGGTGAGGCCTGTACACATTCGACAGAACACTCGTTTCTTCTAGAACCATCGCCCCTTCTCCTCCGGGAAGAAGAAGGGGGAAGTAGAAGAAGAGAACAGAAGTGTATTACCTCGGGAGATTGAGGGAGCTCTTGGACCGTGGCATCTTCACGAGCAATCGACCGATTCTCTCACGGGAGCTTCCGATCCTCTTACTATTTGTCTCGGACGTAAAGTTCTTCTAACTACTATTTCAGAGTGAGATCAATTTAGACCCGAAATTTAGACACAGAGCACTGCCAATTCAGTTGAAGAAGCGACCTCCGTTATAAGGGGTAGGGTTGTCTATGGACAGACGTCTCACGGGTTCCGCTCTCCGCTATAGGCGAGTGTGCGGGGAAGCTCCGCCCACCTCCCCCTAGGCTGCGGGGAAGAGGGGGAAGAGAGAGGGGGCTAGTGCACTTTTTGAGTGCAACTGGTCAATAATAAGTGTTTTAAAATGTTTCTTAGTTATTCTAAAAATGTACCTTATTGGAAAGTTTCTAGCCTATAGGATTGAGCTGAACCTTAAGGTTTTGTTAAATCAAAAAAATCTCGATTCCCAATGAACCTATCAAAAAAGTGTCAACTAATAAAATATTGCTCATAAAAAGCTAAATATTTTGATAGTTAACAACTTTTTTGTATTTTCACAATGAATCAAGATATAAAGGTTTAAAGTTGACTATAAATACGAATTTTGGAAAAATTAAAAGCTGTAGGTTTTTGAAGAGTAACATACCTTTCCAATAGCAAATGGTCCATGAGGATTAACCGCACCGTATCCAGGCTCATACCCGGAAATCTTCTTATTCTTCGAATTTTTCGCCAACTTATTAAACACATTATTCAAAGAAGGAACTCCCAACGCCTTTGCCACAGACTCTCCGAACTGCTGATCGGCAGCCTTGTTTGGAGGTCCAAGACCGAATGAAGGGTATCCGCGAGCCAGAGCATTCATCGAACGGGCGGGTCCCTTGCCTGTACGGTGTCCCAGGACTCCGACCTCTCCTCCGTAGTTTAACATCATTCCGCCGATCTGAAGGAAATTAGTTTTTTGGGAAAAACTCAAAAAAATGTTATATCGGCTCTATTCTAGTTTAAGGGTCCCTTAAAAAATTAGGGGTCCCCTGAAAAAGTAGAGGTCCCTTAAAAATAGGGGTACCCGTAAAAATAGGGGTACCCTTTGAAAAATTGGGGTACCCTTAAGAATAGGGGTACCCTTAAAAATAAGGGTACCCTTAAAAATAGGGGTACCCTTAAAAATGGGGCTACCCTTGAAAATAGAGTTACCCTTAAAAATAGGGGTACCCTTAAAAATACGGGTACCCTTAAAAATAGGGGTACCCTTAAAAATAGGGGTACCCTTAAAAATAGGGGTACCCTTAAAAATAGGGGTCCCCTTAAAAATAGGGGTACCCTAAAAGATAGGGTTGCCCTTAAAAATAGGGGTACCCTTAAAAATATGGGTACCCTTAAAAATAGGGCTACCCTTGAAAATAGAGTTACCCTTAAAAATAGGGGTACCCTTAAAAATAGGGGTACCCTTAAAAATACGGGTACCCTTAAAAATAGGGGTACCCTTAAAAATAGGGGTACCCTTAAAAATAGGGGTACCCTTAAAAATAGGGGTACCCTTAAAAATAGGGGTCCCCTTAAAAATAGGGGTACCCTAAAAGATAGGGTTACCCTTAAAAATAGGGGTACCCTTAAAAATATGGGTACCCTTAAAAATAGGGCTACCCTTGAAAATAGAGTTACCCTTAAAAATAGGGGTACCCTTAAAAATAGGGGTACCCTTAAAAATACGGGTACCCTTAAAAATACGGGTACCCTTAAAAAAATAGGGGTACCCTTAAAAAAATAGGGGTACCCTTAAAAATAGGGGTACCCTTAAAAATAGGGGTACCCTTAAAAATAGGGGTACCCTTAAAAATAGGGGTACCCTTAAAAATAGGGGTCCCCTTAAAAATAGGGGTACCCTAAAAGATAGGGTTACCCTTAAAAATAGGGGTACCCTTAAAAATATGGGTACCCTTAAAAATAGGGCTACCCTTGAAAATAGAGTTACCCTTAAAAATGGGGCTACCCTTGAAAATAGAGTTACCCTTAAAAATAGGGGTACCCTTAAAAATAGGGGTACCCTTAAAAATACGGGTACCCTTAAAAATAGGGGTACCCTTAAAAATAGGGGTCCCCTTAAAAATAGGGGTACCCTAAAAGATAGGGTTACCCTTAAAAATAGGGGTACCCTTAAAAATATGGGTACCCTTAAAAATAGGGCTACCCTTGAAAATAGAGTTACCCTTAAAAATGGGGCTACCCTTGAAAATAGAGTTACCCTTAAAAATAGGGGTACCCTTAAAAATAGGGGTACCCTTAAAAATACGGGTACCCTTAAAAATAGGGGTACCCTTAAAAATAGGGGTCCCCTTAAAAATAGGGGTACCCTAAAAGATAGGGTTGCCCTTAAAAATAGGGGTACCCTTAAAAATAGGGGTACCCTTAAAAATAGGGGTCCCTTCAAAAATTAGTGGTCTTCTGAAAAAATAAGGGTCCCTCATATATTTTTTGAGCTTATTAAACCTAAAGACGCCCCAATTTTTTGACGGGATCTTTGGGATCTTATAAAGCCATTTTTCGCCCCTATTTTTGTGATGAAGATCTAATTTTTTGTGGCATTTTTTGACCGGTAAAATAGCTTTACGGGTATAGTTTTTTGTCTTCAAAACCATATCAGTATAAAAAAACTCACTTGATCAAAGAACGGCAATTTCTCATTACCAATATCAGCTCCCTGACTAGTTCTGACTTCCATTCCAGGAATAGCCCCTAATCCGAATCCCCATGACCTTCCGACCCCAAAGTTTCCATTCTTCTGCTTCTGACCGTATCCAGCAGGTCGTCCATCGTCTTCCGGTTGGAATCTACTTGGATATAAATTGATATTCGGCACTCCACACATATCGGAAAACTGTTGACAGAACAACTGAAGATCATATCGAAGTTTTTTTCCTGGGCGACAAGTCAACTGGAATTGATATTGATTCGCTGGGCAATACTTCCTCCAATCTTTCTCCTTCTGAAGATTTGGGAAAATGGAATAGAGAAGATTCTGATGAGTTGGAGGATATAGAAGACGTGGAGCCCGAGTGGTAGTGATTCTGACGATTTCAGATGACTCTTCCAGAGAAATATCTTCTTCTTCTTCTTCGATTTCTTCTGATTTACTCGTGATAAACTTTGTTTTGAAGGGATCTTCTGGTCGATTCACAGATTTTGAATAAGCAAAGGAAAAAATAGAGAAAATAAAAAATAATTTGAAAAACGAAGGCATTTTCGATGTACAATGATTTAGAAGAAGGAGAAGCTAAGGATAGCCAATTCAAAGAGACCGGATTTCGAGAGACGAGAAAATGATGATGATAAGGATGATTACGACATCTTCCGAGAAACATGATATTGAGATTTTTTCTTTGATATGGAGGCTACATACCTAGGGAAAAACCTGGAGTCTGGGGAACTTGGTTTCATTATTTCAGAAGGGACCTTTGGAGGGGCCCAGATTTTTAGTTTCTGGAAAAATAGAAAAAAATTTTTTACCGGTATAAAAATTATTCTAGCTAATTTTACCGGAAATAAAATTGAAAAACATGTTTTTTCGGAATTGTACCTGTAAAATCTCTTTGAAAAATTTTTTAATCAGTTTTTTTTCGAATAGTTACCGGTAAAAACCTGTAAAAAAATTATTTTTGATATTTCTACCGAGAAAAATTGAAAAAATTTTTTCTCATGAATGATACCTGTGAAACCTTTGAAATTTCAAAAATCAGATTATAATATTTACAAAAAAACAACCGGTGAAAAACCTGAAAAAATCATTTTTTTAGTCTTATAAATTGATTTGTTGACAAAATTACCGGTAAAGCTGCCGTGAGACTTCACCGTTGTAGGTTCCTTAACGTGATCTGCATACCAGGGGCTTCCTGTTCTTTATTTTTTTTAATTTTCCAGATGGGTAAAAGTGGGCGGAGCCTAAATTTGGTCATTTGTGAAACTGATTCATTGTTCAATTTTTATCTGAAAAATGGGTCGTTTTGAATAATTCAAACCACAAAAGTACAGTAATCTTTTATTCTTTATTCCCAATCAAAATTTTCAATTTCTTCCAAAAAATAAGTGGGCGGAGCCTATTCCCTAAGACGCAATAACCTATTATCTAACGACGTTCTTCTCTATCTCTCTTACCCCATTCATCTTCCCAAGAACTCCCACAGAGAGAGCACACCCGAATGACCTTCCCCCTCTACCCCTCTCCTCATTGTCTCTTCTGTCCCCCTGCAAGACGTACCATCGATTTTCTAGAAGAACCTCTAATAGAAGGGCATTCTTTTTAATGCGGTTTTTTGTTCGTCATATTTTCTGTTCAATCACCGGTAGAATTGCCTTAACTAGTGATGAGTCAGTCAGTATATGTGACTCAGCCTCTTCAATGAAATAATTGTCTTCTTCTCCTTCAAATTCGCTGCCTGGTCTCTTTACACTTCTTCTTCTCGGCAACAACTGTTACAACACTTCTCTCTCTCTCTCTCTCTCTCTCTCTCTCTCTCTCTCTCTCTCTCTCTCTCTCTCTCTCTCTCACTCATCTTCGTCTTCTGCTAGCCCAAACCACAATCAATCAAATCTCTAGCAGGGTCTAGCCTCTTGTTCCACCCAGGTAGACCACCCTACTGTTTTTTGGCTCTTTTTTCGGTTTTTAAAAGGGAAATAGGTATTAGGAGAGACAGAGAGAGCGCAGAGAAGTCAGACACTCTCGTTTCTCTGCGCTCTCTCACCCTTTTTCTTTTGAGTGTTTTATCTCGAGAACCGGAATAGATAGAGAAATGGTTCAAGAGACAAAAATGATTAGTTTATTATTAAAAAATGATTAGTTTATTATGAAAATTTTTTTTTTGAAAATCTTGAAATTCCAAAATAAGATTTTTTTTCTTTCAAACACATAAAAGTGGCATATTTGCATACATATGTCGTTATTATTTTGTCACCTCCCTTTTTTGATGTGTATTTAGAGACAGTGAGAGAGAGAGAGAGAGAGAGAGAGAAAGAGAGAGAGAGAGAGAGAGATCAGAGTGCGGAACGAATGTATCAACTTCTTCTCCTATATCGAGACTTGCATAAAAACCAGTCTTGCTTTTGGAGGATCTACCTCTTTGGGGGGATAGGCTGGCGCCAAGCCAAATTTTTGCGGCTTTAGGGCAAACTTTTCAGGTTCATGAAATCTAAGTTTGGCAAACCCATTAACCTCAAATACAGTAATTTTGAACCCATTTTCATTTAATTGTTGTGAAATTTTTGATTTGACTAACCGGTTGTTTCTTGAAACCGGTTGTTTCTTGGGACAGTTTCTAAGTTTCTTGAATTTCAAGTTTTTCAAAAAAGAAAAAACAATTTTTTGAAAAGACTTTATTCAATTGAGGATAACTCAGCTCCCTCATATCTTTGTTCCTAGTGAAGCTACTGTAAAAATGTCAACTAACAAAATTTTGCGCATAATAAACTTTATCAGTTAAAAACTTTCCTATAAGTTTAATGAAAAATAAAATTAACCGTTTTTAAAAATCCAAGTAGTATTCTCTGAAGTGCCTTGAAAAATCCCGATCTTTTTGCCTCCCTATCCGTCCGGTTTATGACGAAAACCGGTGACTCATCCTTCCACTAAACCATAAACTTCTGTTTCCCATATCTTCCTCATCCTAAACGCTTTTCTTACACTAAAAGTCACCTGGTCCTCCTCTCCAGAGAGCAAAGAATCGCTGGTCAGTTGATTTTCTCTGGATCTCATGACTTGAGATTACTGTACACTACTGAATATTTAGTGTATAAACTACTGAATATATATAAACTTCTGAATATGAATTTCAAAATAACAATACACTTGAGAACTCATTCGATATTTGATAGCTACCCCTCCATGTTTGTCGATAGTCATCTTGAAGAACAGAATATTTGCATATCAAACTACTATTTCCTGTTCTTCGCCACTCCTTCGTTTTCTCCTCTTACTTTTCGAATTCGACGAACTTTTTTCCGGTTCGAGGTGCTCTTAGGTTTTTAAAATTTTTTTCAACTTTTTCCAAAATTCCAAATCTTTGAAAAAATCAAATTATTTTTTTCTCATGATATTTTTAAATCATTAGATAGAAAATATCATGGTGATTATTTTTGTTTTTTTCAGTTATCCTTTTATCTAAACGGTAGCTGAGTTACAGTAGCGTTCAAAAGCATATAGAAAAACCTATTTTTTGTAATAAATAACTAAGTTTAAAGTTATCCGATTGTTATCAAATTTTTAGACGATGTTTTTAGTATCTACAGTAGTTTCCGGAAAAACTTTTTGTCTCATTCCTTCAATTTTTGGATTCATGATTTACAATAACCTATTTTTTAAAACCCATTTTACAGTAGAAAAATGTGCACTCCTAAAAAAATTTTTTTTGAAAAATAAAAAATTCGAAAAAATTTTTTCTGATTTTCCGTGAAATTTTTATACCATTCAATAGAAAACTTTATGCTGATTATTTTTGTCTCTTGAAGTTTCCTTCTATCTCTTCTGGTTCTTGAGATAAAGGCTTTCAAAGCTAGCAAAGAGAGCGCAGAGAAGCGAGAGTGTCTGGTTTCTCTGCGCTCTCTCTCTCTCTCTTGCTCTGTTTTTTGCTTTTTTAGCCTTACTGTGAAAAAGAAATTGTGAACACAATTATTTTCTTCCCTACAGTACCCCATTTGCATATTCCACCCCCTCACAAAGCCCCTATCAATGTTATTCTCCCACCCCTTCGAAAGAAACTGATAAGCGATGAGTCACGGTGTTTCCCACTATAAAAATGCTCTTTTCCTCTTTCCCTAACAACATTTTCAGTTTTCTGAAATTTCAGAAACAATGCGACCAGCCGTCCTGACACTTCTCCTCACGTTGGCACTTGCCACGTCGGTTCGAGCCGATTGGTGGGATGGATTCACTGATACGGTAGGTTTATTTTTTACGTGAGGATAAATAGGAAGTGAAAAACGTGGATTTGCTGGGATTTTTTCTGAAATTTCAAAATTCAAAAAAAAAATTATTTTCGTGTTTCGAATGGAGAAGTTAGCGAGTTTCTATGCAGCCAACAAGACTTATATTGATCCTGTAAGAATGAAAAAGTTATTTTGGAAGTGGAAAACTAATGAATACTTTTGAGAAATTTTCACAAAAAAAGTTGAAAAAATTGGAAAAATCGAAAAAAAATTTTTCAAAAATTTTTTTTCAATTTCAAAATTTTTTTTCGAAATTTCTGAAAATTTTTCATATAGTTCAATAGAAAATTCTAAGCTGAGTAATTTTGTCTCTTGACGTTTTTTTCTATCTCTTAAGGATAGAGAGATACAGCTTTTCAAAGCGGGCGAAGAGAGCGCAGAGAAAGCAGTGCGTCTCGTTTCTCTGCGCTCTCTTCGCCAGTTTGAAGGCCTTATCTCGCTAGTGGGAAGAGATAGGAGAAAACGTCAAGAAACAAAAATGCTCAGCTTTAAATTCTTTATCGAACGGTATAAAAATGTTTCAGAAATTGACAAAAAAATTTTGTCTAATTATTTTTTTTCTAGCCAAAAACTTCAATTTTTCAGGTCAGCGGAGGTCTAAACAACGCTGCCGGTTGGTTCAAAGAGACCGCCTCCCCAGCTATCCGTGACAAATTCAACGAGTACAAAGAGAAACTTCAGGATCCAGAAACGCATAAAAACATTCGTGAATGGCTCTCAGAAAAATACGATGCCGCATCGGAATTCACAAAGGAAGAGATTATGCCAGAATTGAAGAAAGTCTACGAAGCAGCAACTGCCGACGTCACTACCAAGGAACCAAAGGAGGAGAAGGAGAATGAAGAATAAGGAAGAAGGAGAGAGTATTTATTCTTTTTGTAAATGTGTTCTCTATTTCATAACTGTTTTCTGTGCCTTTGATTCAGTGACATCTTGTCATTTATGTTTTAAATGAAAGCATAATTTTTTGTATTTGAGATAAATGAAGAAATTCGATTTCAATATATTTTTTTTGTTCATAATAAATTATAAAACAATATTTACAGTAAGATTACATTATTCTGAAGTTTCAAGCAGAAATAACCGGAACATACAGTATTGTTCAGAACTATATAGAAAAATAGTTTTTCCAGTTGATTTTAGCGGTTTTAGGTCATTTTCAGGGGTCTGGTTCTCGGATTTTGAGTTTCCGATCGCTTTGAAAATTATTGGAAACTTAGAACAAGCATTAATAAAGAACTTTGTATTCACACAATTTTCAAATGAATACCTCATTCTCTTTTTATTGGACACGTTCTGAGAGACACCCCATTTTCTCCCAGTTTCACTATTAAAATGACCGAAAAATGGGGTGTCTTCTATGATAGAACTCGTCTAATAAAAAGAGAATGAGGTATTCATTTGAAAATTGTGTGAATTTAAAGTTGTTTATTAATGTCTGTTCTAAGTCTCCAATAATTTCCAAAGCGATCGGAAACTCAATATCCGAGAACCAGACCCCTGAAAATTCCCTGAAACCCTAAAACAATTTTTCCATATACTTTTGAACGCTACTGTATTGTGAATAGAATATTCAAATCCACTTTGAAAAATTTCAAGCTTTGAAAAATAAACATGACACTAAAGGTACTGTGCAGTTATCAAGAATGAATTTTTACAGCCCGAATCTTAGTTTCTGTACAATTTTCCCATCCATCAAAAAGGGGGCTTTTCGATATATAAGAAGAAGGAAATTTGAAAATTTTTGAATCTGTCACAATTTTTTGAAAAAAATAGGAAAAATGTTGTTTTTATAGAATAGATTTTATTTTAAAAAATTTTCCAATCGGCGTATATTTTTCTTCATATATCGTCATTTTTCCAATTTTTTAAACTGTCTGTAATCCTGAAAATTTCATTGAATCTTGATGACGGAATTTTGTGAATTAATTATTCTCCGGATGCAATGTGCTATCTCTCTTTCTCTCTCTCTCTCTCTCTCTCTCTCTCTCTCTCTCTCCTTCTCATTCCATTATTCCACCGCAAACAACAACAAAAGTGTTCAATGAGTTCTCTTGTCTCATCGGTCGAAAGGAAGGAAATGACAGATATCAGTCATTCATTAGTCTTCTCCAACCATTTGACACCTTCAGTTAAGTGAATGAGAGTTAAATTGAAATGAATATTACAACAATGAAAAGTGGTCCCCCCCCCCCCCCTGATACTGATATCAGAGGATTTCAACCGCATTTCCGAATGAACGAAAATGCGATTCTCTCTATTTATTCTCTCAATTTTTTGTCTCTCATCACCTATCATTTCGGCGCCTTTTTTATCAAAGTTTTGGACACTTGGTTAGTTTTGCACTTTCTTTTTTCATTTTTCGCAACTTTTTGTTTTGAGAAGGAGAAGCCAACGGAAGAGAGAGAGAGAGAGAGAGAGACTTTTGGGAAAGAATTTCGAAAAAAAGGGAGAGACTACTGTGTACACACATTCGGTGTCCCCTCCTCCTCCCCCGGTAAAAGTGCTTATTATCTGTGATGATTAAGAAAAGAGAGAGAGAGAGAGATGTGTTATTTGTTTTTGTACCTGATTGCCAAAAATCAGGTAGGAATCGGGAATCGGGTGGTGATGGAGAACAGTCGAAGTTTTGCAGACTACAGTAAAATAGCATTTTTCAAAGAAAAAAAACGACTGGGATCACTGAAAATGTGTCACTTTTGCACGAAATGATTTATTAATAGAATAAACAAGAAAATTTTTCACAGAAAATAATTTTTTGGGTCAAGACGCCCTCATACTTCGGATTTTCTGGACCAACTGGGAAAATGATGAGAAAAATTAGTTTCCACTGGTTAGTACCAAAAATAAGCCTAAAATATGTTTTCGCAGACTAGTTTAGGTACCTTTTCACTTAAAAATCTCATTCATAATCATCATATGCACAAAAGAAAATACAGTTAGAAATTTCGCGAATTTTTATCTGAGATACCCAACTTTGAAAACGCAAATTTCGATTACTGTAACAGATATTAAAGATTATTAATTAATAAATTGCTCAGATCAACATCAGCAATATTTCATTAGTTGGTAACTTTTTGATATCTCAACTGAGAGTTGAGTTATAAGCGTTTGAAGCTGGATAATGAAAATACGGTACCTATCGTTTCTGTTTTAAAAGTTTATCTCAGTTCTCCTGAGAGATACAAAAAAGTTGTAGGCTAATAAAATGATAAGCTCATTATGAGCAATATTTCATCAGTTGGTAACTTTTTGAATTCTTTATTAGCAATGGAGATATAATGTTTCAAAGTTGAGCAAGGAAAACAGTTCACAAAATCTAGTATTTCTTGCCGCTCTCTAAAAAACTGTACATCTTTCTTTTGGGTTGAGGTGCCAAAAATTGTCAATAAACAAATTATTCAGCTTATCAAGAGCTACATTTTATTAGCGGAAACCTTCTTAATATTTTGTCTGTGAACCAAGATAATTCTGTTTTAGTATAGACCCTAGGCACGATTCAGAATACAGACTACCCTCATCTTCAGATAAAATCCATAATTCTCTCCCCCCCCCCCCTCTCTCTCTCCTTATTTCTCTATTTCTGTAGTTTGATCTACCAGTTTTTGTTTATTTTTTGTTGTGTGATTGTTGCTTTTTTCTTCCCAACAGAGACAAGTTGCAATGTGATCTGTTTACTTTCTCTTTACTTGTCCACTTCTTTTTTTTCTGTATGTTCTCTCGTCATCTGTGATATAAGGGCATGGGATAAGATTAAGAAACCGATCAGAATTTTTTTCATCAAAAATTATCTTGTCAAAAATTGACTCCGCCCCTTTCAGATTAGGCTTTTCCCAGAATTTCAGTGTCAAAAAGGGGCGTGGCCTATCAGAATGTACACTTTACCTTTATTTTTGATTGTCCAAGCTCTACTGGCAAAAAAATTTGAAAAATAACAATTTTTAAAATTTCGATAAAAACGGGAGTTGTGTCTCTCAGGTCATATGCAATTTCAAACGCGTGTATCTCCGCTATCATAAGAGATATCAAAAAGGTGTTAACAAATAAAATGTTAAGCTTATTATGAGCAATATTTTACTAGTTGACAACTTTTTTGTATTTCTAATGGTTATCGAGTTAGAGGCATTTGAAGTTGAGGTTTCTATATTCTCTCGCCTTCCAAACTTCGACTTGGCATAACTTGGCTGCTAGAATTTTTTTTTAATTTTAAAATTTTTTAAATACTCTACTATACCCTAAAAACTAAACAGTTTGAAAAAAGATTCCCTATATTGAACCCTCATTGCACTTTTAGCACAGCAAAAGAGAGTATAAGAGAAGAGTGCGAATCAGCAAACAATTCGGCGCTTTTCACCTTTTAACCTATTCCATCTTCTTCTTATTCTTAAGAGAAACAAAAGCTACCGTTCCGTTTCCTCACTTATGTTCTAAACTCAAAACTAATGGGGCGGCGGAAGGGATAATTTGGAACCGATTGTCAATATTTGGAGGTGCGAGTTTCGACAGTTGAGGTGATAATACATTAAGTATGAGAGATTAGTATAGTTTTCTTTGAATGAGAGAGAGAGAGAATATAACTGATGGGAGAAGAACCGTCTATATATTCCACCGTTTATTTATAAACACTTGAGGATGTGAAAATCGCACTGAGGTTTGATGATCTGGCTAGGGTTGCTCAGAGTTTAAAACAGGAAATCTATTCGAACAGGATCGAAAAATGGGTTTGCAACAATGTTGATTAAGAGATATCGAGGAGAGTAGATCAAAAGATTAGGGTGCGGTTAAAAAGTTTTTGGGAAGCTAAAAATCCAAAAAAATTGAATTTGGTGAAAAGTCAGAAAAAATTTTTTTCATTTCTCATAACATTTTTATATCATTCGATAGAGAAGATTATGCTGATTTTTTTTTTCTCTTGAACTTTATTCCTAGCTCGTCTGGTTCTCGAGATACAGGCGTTCAAAGGAAGGGAGAGAGCGCAGAGAAAGCAGACAGTCTGACTTCTCTGCGTCTCCGCGCGCGTTTGCAGTTTTGCTTGTAACTTCCTTGTAAAAAAAGCTAGAGAAACAGTGAAAAAAGTGGGATGTGTAGAATTTTTCGTAGAATTTTTTAGTCAGGTTGAAATTGAAAATTTTTCTTTGGAAATTTTTTTTTTCGGAAAAAATAAAAATGGATTTTTTGAGCTAAATAAAAATTCTAGGTTAGTCTGGACTGTTAACTGAACATTTCTCTGATTATTTAGAAGTTTTCAGATCCAAAAAAAATTTTTCTGAAAATGTTTTTCGAAATTCCCATACTGTACCTAACCCTCCAAAAAAAGTCATCGTCCGCCATACCCCCGCACCTTTTCATTCATTGTGCTTCTTCTTCTTCTTCTTTTTCTTCACCGCCCTATTATATTCTCAAATAAGAAGGAGAAACATGCTATATGCTATATTATGAGACGGTTATACCATGATACTCCAACAGGGGGGAGGGAGGCCTAAAACGTGGTGCATGACAAGCTATTCAAGTGTGTGTTAGAGAAGGCAGTCTCTCTCTCTCTCTCTCTCTCTCTCTCTCTCTCTTTCTCCCTCTTCTTCTTCTTCAAAATGCAAATATTTACCTGTGGTCGAATGGAAGAGGTAGAAAAGAAAACGGGAGAAGCTCCTTAGAAAAAAAGTGGGCGGAGCCTTGAGTGAGGTTGCAACTGTGCCCTCTCTTAGGCGACGGTCAGCTCCATCTCTCTAACTGTCTCGAACTCTTTTTTAAAAGTGCGTCCCCATATTTTTTGCCCCCTTCTCCATCAATATCCCCCATCTACCCCCCTATCCCCTTAATCCCCACCGGAAATGGCGTTCTCGCTATTCTCCGTCGTCTCCCTGACGGTCATCTACCGGTTGACCATCAATTTTCCCGAGTTACCGTATACCCAGGAACTTAAAAATGTGGAATCTGATGAGTTTTTATTGAATTCGAGACATATTGCTCATGAGATTCAGCATCTTGTGAAGGGGTTAGAAGGAAGGCACACTGCAAGAGTTGTTGATTTCAAGTGAGTTTTTTTTGGCAAGGCGGTCTAAAATTAAATAGTCGAAAAATAGCAGGCTATCTAAAATAATAGGCTTGAAACTTTTTAGACTTCTACAGTTTTTTAAAAAAGGTTCCATGGGTCAAAAAAAAATTTAGAAAGTTTCATACCGGTAATTCTGTCGGTAAACTTCATCAGCTATTTTAAATCACTACCGCTAAGTTTTGAGCAATTTTTCCGGTAACTCTTCGATAAATACAATAAATCTCGCATGGAAATCCGAAAAACCAGATCAAAATCGGCTAAAAATAAAAATTCACATGTAAAAAATTTTAAAAAATTTTTTTTGATTTTTTGCCGATAATTATCCGGTTAAACTTAAATCTAGCACTATAACCTTAAAAACCCGGTCAAAATAGGCTGAAAATGATTTTCACCGTTGAAAAACTTCAAATTTTTTCAAAAACGAAGTTATATACCGGTAAAACTATCGGTAAACTTCACGGGCTTTTCTGAACACCTACCGCAAAGTTCTGAGCAATTCTTCTAGAGTAATAATCCGGTAAATAACATAAATCTAGCACTGAAACACGAAAAACCCGGTGAAAATAGGTTAAAAATCGGTGAAAAAAATTTAAAAAAATTTTCGAATTTTTTCGAATTTTTACCGGTGATTTTATCTATAGCATAATTTTACCCGGTACATCTAGTTGAAGTGGGCCTCAGACAGTTCAAAACGGCCCATTCTTACAACTGGACTTTTTCCTGGAACCACTAGGCTAAGCGCCCCTATGCTGAGGGGGCCGGAACATAAAAAACCCGATAAAAATTGACTGAAAATGAAATTTCACCGGTGAAAAAACTTTTTTTTTTTTATTTTTACCGGTGACTTTATTGATAGCGTTTGTTTTACCCGGGACATCTAGTTGTTATGGGTCCAGTTAACCTGAGCAGTCTAAAACGACTCATTCCTACCAGGATTTTTACCTGGACTCTCTAGAGTACCCTCCATGTCCACGTGTTTCCAGATACCATAAGATAATTGGTTCGCTTGTCTACGTGGATTTGTACGCCGAAAAAGAGTCGCCACGTGTGTCCGACGTCCTTTTGTCCGCAATCAAATCCGGAAAAATTGGAAATCTGACAGTTTCCGATGAAGGATTTGAACTTCATGTTGTCCGAGGTTTTCTTTTTGTCTGGTCCCTTTTTATGTGTCTCTTCAGATTCCTCATCTGCCTGCGCCACCACTGAATTCACTTGCCTCGATAAGACATGCATCCCAGCAGATCAACGATGCGATGGAAGAAGAGACTGTCCAGATGGATCAGATGAGCATAAGGATCATGGAAAATGCAAAGAGCATCAGCCGATTATTCAGCAGACTGAGAAAGTTGTATTCGCTCAGAAACACGCCTCCATTCATTTGTCTGCCACGGTTAACAGTTCGGTAGAGGATAGTCAGGTTAGTTTTTTGTGAATATCTTAGTTCAGGGTGGAGATAAAGAGAAAGTGTCAACAGAGAAAATGCTCAAATTAATATGAGCAACATTCTATTAGTTGACAACTTTTTTATATCTCAACTAGGAATAAAGTTATAGGCGTTTGAAAATTTTTTTCTGAAAAATTGCTTTCTTGTTATTTTTGAAAAGTATTGCTCAGTTTTCTTAAAAATAACAAGAAAATTATAAACTATCAAAATGCTCAAATTGATATGAGCAATATTTTATTAGTTGACAACTTTTTGATATCTCATTTGGGAATAAAGTTATAAGCGTTTGAAATTGGATATCAAAAAAACGTTACTTTCTTGTTATGTTTCTTTTGAAAAGTATTGCCAGTTTTCTTAAAAGATACAAAAAAGTTGTCTATTAAAAAAATGATTAGCTTGATCTGAGCAATATTTATTCAATTTAGCCCATCTGTTTATCTTTAACAGGAGCTGAGATACGCAGCATTAATCGGATGACTCAAAAAAAGATATGGTCTATCTTCAAGCATGTTTATCTTGCTCACCTTAAAAGCTATCTAAAAGTAGTCAACTAACAAAATGCTCAGCTTAATCTGAGAAATATTTTATTAATTGACGCCTTTTCTGTATCTCTAAGGGTTGCCGAGTTATCAGCCATCCAAGCTACCATAACCTAAAAACTTGCAGATCGCATGGTCGAAAGACGGAGTTCTCCTGGGAGTCGGATCCATGTCCCTAGCAGAAGACGGTCGTGTAACTGTCTACAGAAAAGGGGACAAACATCATCTTCACATCCAAAACGCCACTGATTCCGATGACGGGACCTACAAACTGATCGTTCAGGGAATGAACGTCGAGGCTGATTTTGAGGTTCGTGTACTCCTTTTGGACAATTAATTTCTGTTTTTTGAAGGTCCGTATCACTTCTGACCGTGTGGCCATTGAATCCGATGAGTGTCCATCTGGGGAACGTGCCTGTAAGTCTGGTCACTGTCTTCCGGTCGCCCAATTCTGTGATCGACGTGTACAGTGTCCGGATGGTGATGACGAGGAACATTGCTCCGGTAAGTGATTCCATTTTGAGTCATTCCTTTCTATTCATAATACTATACAAAAACTAATTGCATTTTGAGAAGGGGTCCAATTCATTCCCCCTATTATTCCCTTTTTTGGGGGAGTAAAGAGGGAAATATCAGGGAATGAGTCAGCGCCCTGAGAGAGGGAACAATCTCTCTCTCTCTCTCTCTCTCTCTCTCTCTCTCTCTCTCTCTCTCTCTCTACGAGAAACAATAGTTAAACATTGACCACCGGAGGGAAAAAGCCACTTGTTTTGTTTTTGCGCGCAGCAGGAAAAGAGCACATGGAGCCAACAAGCATGAGCATTTTTACAGAAGTGCAATGCAAATCGAATGAGTTCCGATGCGAGTCCACAAATGTTTGTGTGCCAACCGTCGTCGTTTGTGACGGATGGAAGGATTGTCATGATGGTTCCGATGAGAAGGTGAGGGGTTGTTCTGTGACAGGGAAAGGAATGGCAATATTAATATACACAAATTTATTTTCCCGGGTTTTTTACTGGAAAAACTAACTGAAAAATTTAAAACTGAGCAATTTCCTGATAGCCGCAATTTTTTGAAGATTTTTAAAAAAATGTTTACCGGTGAATTTCTCGATTCGTAATTTTAGTAGCCCTAAACAATTTTTGCCTTTTTTAAAAACAACCGTAACTCGGCCATTTAAAAAAAATTTAAATGTTTTTACCTCACAGAAAAATTGAAAACTGAGCAATTTCCTGATAGTGGTAATTTTTGAAGATTTTTTAAAAAAGTTTACCGGTGAATTTTTCGGCTGGTAATTTTAATAGCCTTGAACAAGTTTTTGCCTTTTTTAGAATCCCTGTAACTCGGCTACCGTGATTGCTATCAAAAAACTATCAACTAATAAAATATAGCCCTTGTTAAGCTGAGCAATTCGTTAGTTGACACTTTTCTGATACCTCTCACCGTAATCGAGTTATCCCGCCTGGAAGTAGTGCTAAAAACAATTCCTCGGATGGATAGAAAACGGGGGTACGGTTTTTGAACAAGTCTCAGAAAAACTTACCGGTAAATTTGCTAGAAAAACAAATTTTTATCAAGTCTTACCAGGGAAATCAAATAAATTCACTTTTCCGAAAAATCTACCGGTAAAAAACGAGTTTGGCAATGAGTTAATACTTAAATGCATTTTTCCAGGTTTTTAACCGGTAAAAACTCGCAGAAAAATTGAAAACTGAGCGATTTCCTAATAGCGGTAATACTCTTAGAAAAACTTACCGGTAAAGTTGCTAGAAAAATGAATTTTCATCGAGTCTTACCACTGAATCCAACAAAATTCACTTTTTCCGAAAAATTTATTGTAAAAAAAGATTTTAAAAATTTTTACCGGTTCAACAAATGATAGTTTTTCTGAATTTTCTACCAGTAAATTTTTTTCTGAAAAACCTACCGGTAGAACCCTCCTAAAACCCATTTTCCAGACATGTTCCCATCCCCGGAAAACCTACAAACCCCACCACCACCATGTCAAAGTCAATGCAATCTGTCAAGATGGCTCTGAACCAGAATTCAGTCTCCATGGATCCAGTTACTGTTGGTCGAATAAAGTGTGTCCGTCGCTAACGGAATGTGTTCATGGATTGTGCTGTCCGATTTCTAGTTAGTTTTTTATTTGAAAATATATACAGATAGGGATGGATTACTCCTTTTTGGTTTTGCCTAGCGATTTGAGTCGATCCACTTCCATACAAGTGTTCGCGTGGAACCATCCGAGACTGATGATTAGCAGGAATGGCCATCTGTAAGGATTACTGTATATATGGGGATTACTGTAGTCTCCTTACCTGACAGTAATTGTCTCCTCTATCAAGAACCTCTGAACAAAAGCTGCGCCGACGTCAGAACCCCCTAAGAAATAGAAATTTGAGTAGAGGCCAATGGCAAAGGGAAGGATATGGCACCATGCCAAGATTCTTCGGAAGGCGATGTCCGATAGATGAGCTTCTCTCCATTTCCGGACACTTTCTATCGTGTAGATGGATTTTGATCCCATTTCGATGAAAAGAGCGAGAATGTTTAGACCAATCCATACCTGGGAGACACTAATTAGTAAGGCAATTGGGTCAAGATTACTTTTTCAAGTGTTTTTGGATTACCAGGATTACGATAGGGGCTAGTTTTTGGAAGACTATAGCAAGAAACGGAATTGTTAAAATAGCCCCTAGTTTTGTGGGTTGTCTCGAAAAATGCCCCTTTCAAAAAATTTTCGAGAAATTCTTCGAGAAATATTCCGAAAAATTTTCAAAACATTTTCGAGAAATTTTCGAAAAACTGTCGAGATTTTTCGAGATTTTCCAAAAATTTTCAAGAAATTTTTCGAAAGATTTCTCGAATAATTTTCGAAAACTACACGTTTTTCGAAAAATTCTCGAAAAATAACTTCACGAGAAATTATTCGAAAAATACTCGAAGAATTTTTTTTGTGAATTTTTCGAAAATTTTTCGAGAATTTTTCGAGAATTTTTCGAGAATTTTTCGAGAATTTTTCGAGAATTTTTCGAGAATTTTCGAGGTTTTTCGAAATTTTTCGAGAAATTATTCAAAAGATTTCTCGAATGATTCTCGAAAGATTTCTCGAAGAATTTTCGAAAAATTCACGATAAAAATTTTTCAAAAAATTCACGAGAAAAATTTTTCGTAAAACTTTCGAATAATTTTTCGAGAAATTTTTCGAATCGCTCTCGAAAAGACACACTGGTTGTAGTCTTCTAGGCCACTTACAATATTATGATGATAGAATCCGTGCCATAAAAGAACGAAACCGTAAGAAATGAAAACTCCGAATATTTTTCGAGGCAGCGAAAACGTAGGCGCACAAATCGGAACGAAAATATAAGTTTTGAAGAATTGATAGAGACCACGATCGAATTCCCTCCATACCTGGAATCTTTGGGTTACTGTATACATAAGTGGCTAGCCTACCTTTGAATAAAGAGTGACCCGAATCAAACAAATCGGTCCTGGAAGAGGATCCATATTGTCGAGTTTAGCGAAGAGAGACGGTAGCCCGAAGATGACGGCGTATTTCAAATGAAAGAATATTCCCATTGCCATTCCCAATGCAACGAATTGATCTTTTGGAAGAGAGTATAGATAAGGGGCGTTTTTTAGGATAGCCTCATGGTAGAAGAAATGGAGAGATGTCTCCATAAACCACCACCAGAAGGCGATTCGAATGGCTGACCAGAGGCAGGAGGTCCAGTCACGTTGGCGGGTTTTTCTGGAAATTAGGGGGGTTTTAAGAGGGTTCGAGGGGGGTGTACTATTTTTAAAGAAGGTTTTTATAGTTAGTTGTATAGTAAAAAACTGTCCAAAAGGACTACACAGGGGATTTGGAGGGATTTTCGAATAGAGTTTCTGAGGCTTGACTCAATTTGTCAGGTATACTGTAGGTTCCAAAAAACCTCACTCCTCTTTGAAAAATCACCTTTTCCCAGACTTGTAAAATTTCGGGCCGGGCCTGGGCAAAATTCTTAAGGCCCGGCTCGGCCCGGAAGGCCCGGAAGAAAAACTGACCCCTATTCAAACCAATTTTTTGAGCTTTTTTTTGGCTAAAAGTGTTCAAAATGACTTTTTCTTTAACGATATTCCAAACGCTTGCCAATGCGCGCAATTTAAGATCGGAAATCAGCAAAAAAAATTTGGGTCAAAAATTCAAAAAATTTCGATTCTGAACTCCCTGTGGAACACCGGGCCCACCGGGCCGGGCCTTGGAAATTTGGGAAAAAGCCCGGCCCGACCCAGCCCGTTACAAGTCTGCCTTTTCCCATTTTTTACAAAACTTTAGGAACTTTGGCTTGGCCAAAAAACGGACATTTTTTCAACCCTTACCTCTCCCTAATCTGTCTCTCAAAATCCGGGTACAACATGATCAACGAAAAGAGATACGGTTGATAGAAAGCAAAAAATATCATTCGAATGAATCTTTTGAGTACTGTATCATCCTCTTTCCTTGATTCTCCTTTCAAATACTCCAAACTATATGAAATATAATGGATCATTGAGTAGGAGAGGAAAGTGAAAATAAGGAATGGGTCATCGGATAGAGAGCTTGTTTCGTGCATTGAGAAGTAGAGAACGGGAAGAGCGGAGAGCCAGACTGCCCAGGTTTTCCTGAAAGAAATGGGTTATATCGGCTACAGATTTTCTACCGTACCTCACATAATTAGCCGTTAAGAAGACCAGAGTCCCCTGAACAATAGAAACTCCGACCAAAAACGGGGTGAAGTAATAGGAAACTGCTCCAATTGAAGCCAGAGTATAAATTGGAACAAAAACGATCTCTGGGAGTACTGTAGACCCGATATTAAATAGAACAAAATGGCCGAAGAAGACAGGAAGATAAGAGAAAGCAAATGGGGACCATCTGGACCATTCCCAGTTTGTCACGTCCTGTAAATAGGGGATTCCTTTTTAAAATTGAAGAGAAAACATGCCTTCATCATTGGTCCAGTGAGATTTTCGATGACTGGAGGGGAACTCCAGATTCCATAGTCTGACATACTCCATTGGAAATCTTGGCTTGCTCTGGAAATTTTTTTTTGTTGGAATTTACATATTTAACCCGAATATCTCGACTCTTAGTAGAGATATCAAAAAATTGTTAACTAATAAATTATTTAGCTTAATCTGAGCAATTTATTAGTTGACAGTTTTTTTGTATTTAAAGTGGTAACTAGAGATAAATTATCTTGAAGTTTGAAAGGTAAAAACAGCAAATTTCGCAGTTTTTAAAAATTTTCTGCGTTTTTTTTGTAATTTTTCGAGAAAAAATCACCGGATCAAATTTTTTTCTCCAAAAAATGTAATAACCACATTTTTCTTCAGTTTCTAATAAAAAACTCTAGAAATGTTTTTCACCGTATCTCAAATAGAAAAACCAAAAAAATTAATGGTTTCTTTTTCGCAAATTGATTTTTTTGTGAGAAAAACTATGGAGAAAATTATTTTTTGAAAAGTGTATTATACAAAACATTTTTTAAACTGCAGTTTTCAAAAACAAAATCGAGAAAACGACCAAACCTGAATTGCTCAGAATACTTTCAAAAACTCCTCCAAAAAAATCCAAAAAAACCCCCAAAAATCCATCCCAAAACCCCAAAAAATCCATCCCAAAAACCTGCTCACCTAAAAACTCCATACCAGGCATAGGCCATAGTGACAATTGTGACAGCAAAACATACTGGAATCTCTTTAAGTGGTGGATACTCAAAGAGGCTCGGCTTAACACGAGGCTGCTTCGAAGGATGAGAAGAAGTCATAGCTTCTTTCTCCTTCTTCTGACACTATGCGGCAAAAGAAGAGAGAAACTGTTGAAACTAGGGCATTCGTCTGCGTCTCTTGCTAATCTGTAGTGTCTCGTGGACTGTCCGTCTCCGCCTGTATTCTCTCTCATCCCTATGCTAATCCAAGGACATATACAATAGAAAAAGAGAACGGATATGTATTCAGAGAAAGGGAAACTCTTGTGTGGAAATAGTTTCATTTAAATAAATAGTTACAGTAATCTACAGTATCCCTGAATATTTTCTTTCAGAAACAAGAAAACGTCAAAGCGACTGCCTGGAAGGACAATTCAAATGTGGCACCGGACAATGTATCGAAGAGAATCTCAAGTGTAATCGGAAATATGACTGTGCAGATGGATCTGATGAAATCACTTGTGGTACGTTCTCTCTCTCTCTCTCTCTCTCTCTTTCTCTCTCTCTCTCTCTTTCTCTCTCTCTCTCTCTCTCTCTCTCTCTCTCTTTCTCTCTCTCTCTCTCTCTTTATGTATAGTTTGATGAGGGTTTCGGAATAGAGACGAAAACTTGATCTTGCGATTCCATATGAGAAAATACACCTTTTCCATGAAAGATAAGCCTAGGATGATTCTTGATATAATAATATGAGGGAATAGAAATTTTTTAAATAAAAAAATTTTTTCCAATAAAAAATTTTTTTTCCAACTCAAAACATTTTTTCAAATCAAAAAAATTTTTCCAACTCAAAATTTTTTTTTTTTCCGACCCAATAAAATTTTTTTTTCAACTCAAAAAAAATTTTTTTCCAACCAAAAAATTTTTTTTTCCAACTCCAAAAAATTTTATTTTTCCAACTCAAAAAAAATTTTTTCCAACTCAAAAAAAATTTTTTTACAACTCAAAAAAATTTTTTCCAATTCAAACATTTTTTCAACTCAAAAAATTTTTTTCCAACTAAAAAAAAATTTTTTTTAAATTTTTCTCAACTCTAACAATTCCAGAATACTACCTGGCCGTCCAAAAATACCACACAGAGCAACAGAGACAAGACTCTCAAGGGGCTGCCCCAACCCATCCCCCAGCAGCTACAGTAATCTCCTCGTCCGAAGAACAATCCGATCATCTCGTATGCAATGACCAAGAATTCCGTTGTCCATATCTCTCGGAGACCCGTTGTTTCCACTACGATAAACTTTGCGATGGTGTAGATGACTGTGGAGACGGATCAGATGAGACGAACTGTGATTCGAATGAGGATCAGGATCAGCCAGCCGCCCCAATTCCACCGCCAGCATTGGCTCCTGAGTCGGCAGAAGAGGAGTCGTCGTCAAGGTGTACACGACTTCAATTCGAATGTAAACGGGATGGAAAGTGTATTGATAAACAATTGGAGTGTAATCATAAATATGATTGTGAAGATGGTTCGGATGAGACTGAATGTGGTGAGTTTTTTAGGAAGAAATCTTGGCTTTATTGTAGAATAAGGGTCCCCTAAAAAAATAGGGGTCCCTTAAATCTGTGTAAAAAGAATTGGGGTAGACTTGTGATTTTCCGCTCCGGTTTGTTTATCTAGGACCATTTTTTTTTTCCGAGAAAAAAAACCATTTTTTTTGGTGTTTCAACAAGAAAAAAAAAAAGTTCAAAAAAAAATTTTTTTTTCGGAAAAATCACGTTTTTTTTCTCAGAATACCGCGCCGACCGGGCCGGGTAGGGCTGACCGTTCCTACCGGCCCTTAAAAGTCTGAATAAGGGTCCCTTCAAAATAAATAGGGGTCCCCTAGAAAAAATAGTGGTCAAAAATTTATGAGGGACCCCTTTTTTTAAAATGAAGTCTGAAGGGTCCCTATTTTTTTGCGCAAATAGAAGGGACCCTTACTTTTTTCCGGTCTTATCAGGAAAATATGGGTCAGCTTCTGGAAAATTTTTTTTAATAGTTCACAAATTTGGAAAAACTTTGGGCGGTTTTATCAGAATGCTTAAAACAGTACACAATGATATAAAAACCCTCATTTATTTTTTATGGTTCTGATGAGACTGAATGTGGTTAGTTTTTGGGAAACAATTCTTGGCTATATGTATATATATATATATGAGGGACCTCTATTTTTTAAAGGTTACTCGAAGGGACCTTTATTTTTCTGAAGGGTCCCCTATTTTTGCGCAAATCGAAGGGACCCTTATTTTTTTCTGGTCCTATCAGGAAAATATGGTTTAGCTTCTTGAAAAAATTCTTCTGATAGTTCACAAATTTGGAAAAAACTTGGGCGGTTTTTTCAAAATGCTTAAATCAATACACTTTTTTAAAACCCTCATTTATTATTTTACAACAAGAATCGTTATTGAAATTTGCTTTAAATATGATTGCCTTCCCTCTCTCTCATGGATTGTATTCGATGGGAAGATTCTTACGACGAACCATTCCGTCTCCCTGGAACCATTCACGACGGAATTGTTTCGCAGCACCATCCGGAGTATTCGTCCATTCGACAGTAATACGGTCGTTATTCGTGTCCTCCTGTCCGAATGCAAATGCATCACAAGAGACAGCCAAAAGAACGGCTTCCTTTGGATCCAATACCCCACATGGTGGATCGACGCCAAGACGTTTCATGTTTGTAGTCTTGATACCGTATCCAATACGACGAGCCGACGAATTGATCACTTTGATGTGGTACGTGTGCTTGTCGTCGTATGGGGCATTGAACACGATCTTGGCGTTCGGTTGGGTTTGGATGTCTCCTGGTGGCACGGATTGAGCCATTTCGATGTGGAGAAAGGGGAGAATCCAATCATTTTATACCCTTTTCTTATCTTTGCTCGTGATCTTTGCTCTAGATCTCTAGATTGATAAGCAAAAAATATTATTTTTTACAGAATTAAAAAAAATTCATTTTTTGATTATCCAAAAACTGTCACGCTCCAAAATTAACAAAGTTATGCCAAAATCAGCAGAATTCTTTTTTTCGGAGCTGGATTTTAGGTCCCTCAGGACAGTTTTTAGATTTTGGCTCAAAAGCTATACCATTTTTTTCACAATTTTTGACTGAATATTTAAAAAAAAACTAAAAGAGCTATGTAGAATTCCGGTTGACTAATTTCAAATATTCTGGAAGTTTCTTAGGATTAAGGGATGATTTTGAAGGTTTCAGAGGTTTTCAAACGGTAAAAAGGCATTTTAAAGGTAAAATAGGGGTAAATAGGGGATTTTTAAGGTAATTGAAGGGAATTTTCAACAGAAAAAGGTTTTTTTTTGGAAAAATAGGGGTTTTAAGATGAAAACAAAAATTAAAAAATAATAAGGATTCTTCCAGAATATTTCAAAGCAGCAATGGCTAGACGTGGTGAATCGGTCTCAACTACCACTGAGCAACAACAACGTCGAGAGCACCATCAAGCCCAGCAACAGGCACCACAACACCAGCAACACCAGCAACACCACCCAGCTCATCACCAAGCCCAACAACAACAACACCCAGCCCAACCAGCCCCTCAACAATCCCACCCGGCTCAACCTCATCCTTCTCAAGATCAACACGAGGAACACCGTCGTCGACTCGAAGAGCACCGCCGACGGGAAGATGAGCACAGAAGGCGTCAGGAGGAAGAATCGAGGACAAGAGCTCATCAACAACAACTTCTTCATGCGAGTCAAGTGGAGAGTACCGAGGTCACTTTCCATGATGAATATGATGGAGATAGTGGAGTCGGATGTTTGGAACACGAGTTTCAGTGTGCTATTGGAGAGTGTATTGATAAGTGAGTTGGCCTAGAGAGACTTAAAGGAGGACTGGAATTCAATAATATGCCATTAGATGTAGTTTTTCATTCTGAACACTTTTTCTGTTGGCAACTTTCTCTGAAAATGCCTCTAAATGCCTCAAAACCCGATGTAAAGTGATTGGGGTGGAAGAGTTTTCCGTAACCTCGGCCACGGGGTTTGTGACCGCCAAAGCCGTTATTTTTCTCATTTTTTCCGATTTCATTCTTTTAATGTAGATTTTCTTTCATAATCAAAAAAGAAGTTTTCAATAAAGAGAATAATAACACCTAAAAAATTACAAAACTCCTATGGCCGAGGTTACGGAAAACTCTTCCACCCCAATCACCTCGACGTTTTCAAAGCGGTTTTTGAGGCATTTAGAGGCATTTTCAGGGAAAGTTGTCAACAGAAAAAGTGTTCAGAATGAAAAACTACATCTGATGACAAATTATTGAGCTCCAGTTGTGTCCCCTTTTAAAAAAATTCCTCTTCTTCAGACGCCGTGTATGTGACACTCGTCCCGACTGCCTCGACGCCTCGGACGAGCAAAACTGCGCAGACCGTGCCCCATCGGCTCCCCAACCTTCCCATCATGAGCAACATCATGTTGCGCAACCACCCCTCCCGCCAGTTGTGAACAACTATCGAGAAGGTCAGTTTGTAAGAGATATAGTGTTTCAAGTGGTTTCCTCCCACTTATGACGACGAGGTGATTGTGTGTTTGGATATGGACTCTTTCTTAGTCGTTTTGCACTTTTCCACGGAACTTTTTTTGGGAGAAGTTTTCGAAAAGTGTTCTCATTTATCGAGTGGGTGAAATCGTTGTCTTGGTTATCTATGGGTCTAGTTATCCTGAAGCTTATATAAGATTTTTTTTGGAATTGGGCAAGCCGATATTGAGATATCAAAAAAATTGTTAGTTGGAATTATCGAATTTTTTTTCGAATCCGAAAATTCATCATTACAAAACCTTTCATCTGCTCTTTCATCTGTTCATTTTGAAATGGAGAAAAATATTTTTTTCGATTTTCCAAAAAAAAAGTGTCCCACCTATTTTTGCTTATAACTCAGCCGATAGTGAAGCTTTTCACAGCATTCTTTTTCTGATCTGTTAGAAATGCTGTAAAATTTATTTTAATCAAAAGTTGGTTATGATTCGACTACTTTGAGCAGAGTTACAGACGATCTACGGAAGTATACCTTTCATTTCTTCGGATTTTAGGTTTGCCCGAAGTTGTCCCAGTTTCGTCGGTTCTAACTCGGCTCAAAATCGACTTTTGTACTCTATTTTTGTTTTATTTAATGGAAAATTTGTTCCAAAAATTAATTTTCAAATTTTCTCTTAAGATTTCCCAAAATTAACAAAGTTATGCCAAAAATAGTGAAGTGCATTTTTTTTGAAATATCTGAAATTTTAGGAATTGAGTTTTTGGACCCTCAGACCAGCCTAAAAACTAGCCTAAATTCAGAAAACTTCCTAAACCTTTTTCTTTCAAATTTTCCAATTATTGCTCGAATTTGAAGCATCTTTTCTTAAAATGTTGTAATTAATAAATTCCTGGAGATTTTCTGAAAGTTTCGATTTCTGAAAAAATATGACTTTTTCTACCGAATTTTTGGAATTGCTCAGGCTTAAATCACTTTTTTTTGAAATAATGTGATCTTAAAAAATTTCTGGAATGTTTCTAAAAATTTGAAGTCTCGATTTCAGCAAAAATCTCCATTTTCCGAAGAAAAAATGTATTTTGATGTCCACTATCTCGATATCACAGTTCCTCTTTTTTTTCGAATTCAAAAAAAAATCGAAAAAATTTTAATTTCGTTCGAAAAAGGAAGTGATTCCCGTTGTAAAGAAGATACTGTCTGCCTTCTCCCTTTTCGTAATGAAAAATGAGTCATCATCAAAAACTAAATTTTCTGATTCAACTGTATTTTCTGAACATCCTTCGAAAACCTGTCACAATCATCCATTTTCAACTTCTTCTCCATCCACAAATCTCTTCCATATAATAATTCAAAATGTGTCTCTTTCGTCATCATCATAAATTACATTCTTATCCATTCGTTATCGGTGCGCGCATGCCTCCTCCCCATATACTTCTCCTTCATTTCCACTTTTCAATTTCCTTTTTCTGACCCAGAACACTCTTCGCCCCGTCTTCCAATCATCTTCATCACAAATTGATAAGAACCTCCCTTCTTAGAGACCATAAGGGGGGGGTACAGGAAATTAGAAATGGACCATACACTTCCGGTATCCTTTTCCTCTTCTCCAGAGGCTCTAATTGCCTCCCCTCATGTCTCTTGTGTAAGAGAGTTGGTAGCAAGGAGAAGAAGGTCTAAACAACAACAACTATGAAAAATTGGCTGTCATTGGATGCCGTCTAGCAACTAATCATCAATCTTGTAGCTCCCTTCGGTTTTTTGTGTGCCGTATAGTTTACAACTCACTTGTTGCTCCAACAAGTGGGCGGAGTTTAGCTTGCTAGATTTTTTCACCTTAGGTCCCCTTGAGATAAATCAAGATGTTGCCTAGATTAGATTTCCCGGCGGATGGTCGGGACCCCGCTAATTTAGTGACAGTCCTCTGGTCTCTTACCTGTGAAATTTTGGGCTGGGTGCCGGGTTTTTTTGGAACCGGTCTAAATTTTTCGGAGCGGTTCCAGTGCTAGCTGAGACAGCCAGCTACAGCGATCAACGAGTTCACGATAGCGTCCCAATTGACCCGTCCTAACCTGTCTTAGCCTGTTATGGATCTACGAAAGTTATGATTTTTCTAAAAATTAAGCTCAAAAAAATTTTTTTCGAAAATTCGATTTTTTCACCTAAAAATTTATTTTTAATGTATTTTGTAAAATTTGGTCACAATCCGTCAAACTTTCTTAGAGACAACTGGTAAAAATTTTGGCTCCAAATCTACTCGAAAAATAGTTATGCTTGAAAGCCACAGAGTGGACAACTTTTTGCACTGTACTGTACCTAAGCTGGGGTCTGTACCTAACCTAGAGGGATTTTTCGGAAACTGCAATTTTTCTTGAAGGCTTGGATTTTCAGGCTGCCTAACAATACTTGACCCTCAAGCTAGCAGCTAGAAAATTTTTAGTAAGGTTAAGCTTAAACCCAAGGCCTGAACCCAATTAGCCCATGCCTAGGTCTCGTCATCTTTTCAGTTTAACTCATTTTTCTCACCAGAAACTTACCAAAATCTTCAACTTCCCATTCGAAAACCTTTTATTCCGAATGGTCCCATAGTTGTTAGCCCGACCTCCCCCATTTGACGACCCGCCGGCGACAAATACCTAAATACCAGAGTGATGATAAACATGTCAATAATCGAGTCCCCCCTTTCCGTTTTCATCAACATCATATATTCAACAACGTCTTCTTCTCCATCTTCTTCTCATCTTCCCACAAACAGTAATGTTTGTGATGGTGGTGTTGGTTCGTCGTCGGCGGAGGGAAGCGAAGAAGAAGGAAAAGGGTTTGAAAGAAGAGAAACCACGCCTTTGATCATCATTCTATCTTCTTCTTCTTCTTTCTTCTGATTACGGAATGGACTGTCTTTCTCATCTCTTCTTCTTCTGCTACTGCGCAAGAAATCGCGGGCAGAGAAAGTGGGCGGAGCCTAGTTGTGTGTGTACAAGTGTAAATCGGAACGGAGGGGGTTGTTGTCTTCTTTTTGCAATGATATATTGGTTGATTTAGTACCCCCATAGCTTTTTCACGCCACGTCACACTTTGACCCCTCTGGACCCCAGGAGCCAGGATTTTTCCTGGAGGGGCCCCTGAAAAATGGGCCTTTTTTAACCTCGATTTTTCTAGCCGCGATTTCGGCTTTTTCGGTCCAGATCGTGGCTACTCAGTCCTAGGCGGTACCTCTACCTTGGTCTTGGTCACTTAGCACCTACCCTGGCTGAGTAGCCCCCCCCCCCCTTGATCCCAGACTGAATTCGGTACCCGTTGGTACCACCTATATCACATTATCATTCTCTCCTGTCTATGAATGTTTTCTCGTAATACACTATCTCTCTTTGATCTATATCTTTTCGCACCCTCTTCTCCTATTTTTTTTCTTTTTTTTCCAGACCCTTAAAATTTTAAGCCCATTTTTTCTATGCACCCTCTATCATCAGATTTATCAGATTTCAAAATAGTATACACCTTTTTCGCGTTTTGAAACTTCTTCAATTTGGGCGAAAACTAGGACGTATGTAATAATGACAAGTGATAATAGGAGATGAGCGGAGACCCCCCTCCTCTCATTAGTCTCTAGATGATAAGTATCTCTATCGGAAAATGGGAAGGGGGGGGGGATCTATATATCGTTTGAGAAAGAGACACAACACATACCACCTTTATACGAACATTTTGGGAGGGTTTTAATAGAGGGCTGCCAAAAAAATTGTGATTCAAAAAATTTGACAAAATGATTTTTTTGGAAAATAGGATTTTTTGGAGGTTGAAAATTTTGGTTATGATAGAATTGGTCTAGATTTAAGTACGGTATGTCTAAAATAATGGCAAAAATTTTTTGAGACCTTTTGGTGTTCAAAATTCAGTTTTTAAGAAAACATAATTAGTCAAGTTAATTTAAAACAGAAAATTCTGAAATTTGTGGGTTCTAATCTAGTTTTTGATTTTGTATACCTACACAGGTTATCGTAACCTTAACGAGCTATTTTTAGTAGATAATACAAATTTAACTCTAACTACAGTAGGACTCTCTATAAATCTGCACAGACTATTTTACCCTAAACCATTAGTTTTTCGCGATCCCTAAGCTACACAAACTATTCTTAAATTTTAAATTCCCAAAAAAACCGCTCCCCATGAACCTATCTAATCTTTTGAACATTTCAACACCTCATATCCACTTAAAATCCAAAGTGTGAACTTCCGTTTGACAAGAAATTCGATAGGAATATCAAATTTCGAAAAACCACACATACACCTCATAAAACCGAAGAAAAGAAGCGGTTCAAAAAACTATGGATACTCTTTCTTTTTTCTTTTTTTTTCACATCCACACACACACACACATGAAAAAGTTGACATGCGAACAACAAAGTGTAAAGTATAGAAATGTGTTGGGATGAATCTTGAAAAGAGTAGGAGAGAAGGAATCAGTGGAAACACCAGAGACAACACACACAAAAAACATTGGGATGAGAGAGAGAGGGAGAGAGAGAGAAGCTCTTTTTGATTCCCTTGAGGAATCAAAGATTTGATGACTTTTTCCATAAGTATTGTCTTTTTTGGTGTATGGGACACACTTGATGATTTAGTTTAGCTTTTTGGTTTGGGGTAGATTTACGGAGGTAAATGTCGATTTACGGAGCCTCAGATTTAAAAAAGCAGATTTTCAACCTCTAATAAACTATCTAGTCACCCAAAAAATTGTTATCTGCCTTGAACTCAATCCAAAATTCTTAGTGTAGATTTACGGGACTTCGTGTGGATTTACGGGAAACTTTTTCCTATTGTTTTGTCTATTTGTTGTCTTCTCTAAACTTCCGTTTCGATTTAATTATCTAGGTTTGCACTTTCCCTCCCCTCCCCTCCCCCTGACAAGTAATTGAATTGTCTGTTGGTCAGTCGGTTTTTCTGGTCCTCCCCCCTTTTCCCTTCGTCTTCGTCTCGTAAATCCCGTAAATCGACACACGAAAATCGTTTCTATTTTATGGCAATAAACGATCATACACACACACTCAAACAATAATGGGTGTTGCTTTCTCGCCCCCTTCCCCCTTCTTCGATTCGTCTCGTTTATAACCGCTTCAATAATTTTCGGCATTTTGATTTGATTATCAGGTCTTTCGGTTTCTTGTGGTGAAAAAGAGAAAGAGGACCGGTTCAAAAGTTTCTTCCCCATCAAGGCGACCTTTTTTCAAATTATTAACTCCTTTTATGAGAATTTTTTTTTGGTTACCTAGTTTTGAAGGGGTTTATCTCGATTCCCAGTAGAGTTATCAAAAATGTGTCAACTAGTAAATTATAGCCCTTATAAAACTGAATATTTTATTAGTTAACAACTTTTCTGTATCTCTAACCAGAACAGAGATAGACGCAGAGAAGCTAGACTGTCTAGCTATCTAGCCGGAACTAACAAATTGCTCCTCCGATATTTTATTGGTTGACAATATATTTTCTAAGAACCGAAATATATCATTTTTCCAAACGCTCATGCTCCATCGGAAAATTCGTAATAAATTTTGATGAGTCACATAAAAAGAGGAGCTTTGTAATAAAGCTGCGATAGAAAGTCATTAGTCAAAAAGTGACTCACGTTGACTATAAAATAGGTCTCCCGAGCTTCCCTCTCTTCAAAACGGCTAGATTTCATTCGGTTCATTGATCAATTTTATCATATCAGAGACATTTTCTACAGTACTCTGCTCAAATGTTTCGCCAACATTTATCTATCCTTCTGGTACCTTTTCCCCCCACCGCAACATGACTTTGAGCATCTTTTTTCTTCCCCTTCTCTCTCTCAATCTATCTCTCAATGTCAAATGTCAGCAGAGAGGAGAGGCACTTGTTGATTGGCAACGTCGCAACAAGTGCCACCTATTTGTTGTCTTTTCAAATAGTTTTTGAACCGAAATCGTTCGGGTTTAGCTGGAGGTTTGGCTTAGTTTGCGAAAACTTAGCTGGAAGTTTTTTAGGCTTAGGCTTAGTGCACCTTAGGCTTAGGTTTAGGCTTGAGGAACCTTAGGCTTAGGCTTGGTGGAATTTTTAGCCTTAGGCTTAGGCTTGAAAAAACTTAGGCTTAGGCTTAGGCTTGAAAAAACTTAGGCTTAGGCTTAGGCTTGAAAAAACTTAGGCTTAGGCTTAGGCTCGAAAAAACTTAGGCTTAGGCTTAGGCTTGAAAAAACTTAGGCTTAGGCTTAGGCTTGATGCCCTCAGCTTATTTTTCTCAACCCTTCGGCTGAGTCTAACTGAGGCTTATGCTTAATACCATAGCCTGGTACCAAGTAGCCCATCTATACCGTCTTTTCTTGTGGTTTTCATCTCCATTTTTTTGCCCCAATCACCCAGCCACACCCTTTTTCCATCTCTCTCTCTTCATTCTGAATTCCAATTCTTTTTCATCGTCTTCTCCACCTCTTCATCCAATTTATTTCGATTCGTTTCACATATCACTTTCTCTCCCTCTCCTTGCGGTTTTCGCCCTATGAGAGACCGTACCCTTGGGTGTTGCCGAACTGCAAAACGATCTGCAAGGGGGTTCCCATTTTCGAAAAAAATGAGTGGGGGAGGGGGGAGAAAGTTGATGCCTAGTGAATGACAATCAATCTTGTTCCACTTCCTGTGTCCACCTCTCTACTCCAATTTCGTTTTTGTTCCATTCATCAAGTTCTGGAGGAGACTGGTCTATTAGAGAGTACCATATGTTTAGGCTTCCGGTCAGCTAAGGTAGGGTAACCACTTAGCCTAGGCATTTTTTTCCTAAACTTAGTCATAACCTTCCCCCTCCTACTCTATTTCATTTATTTGATTGCTACCCTACACTGCCCCCTCGGCGCCGCCCGTGTATTAAAGTTTGTTCTCGGATAGATTTTGCGGTTTTATTTACCCCTTATTTACCCTTGCACCCCCTCCGCTTACTTTTGAACTTTTTACGTATGTTCTTCAAAAAAGAAGAGCACTTGAACAAGCTCCTCTCTCCCATCCAAATATCATTGGAATCCGATTGTTTGATTTTCGCGCGGATTTGTTCACACTCACAATTAGACTGGTATCTCTATGAGGATCAGTTTCCTGTGAGCTTTGAGATTTTCCATCAAACCGCTATATACTATACACATTACGTTTCATCATCATCATAATTCCGAGAATTTTTTTCTCCCTACGTTTCCATTTTTTGTGTCTTTCTCTGTCTGTTGGGGGGAAGAATCCAGATGGCAATTCGCTTCAAACGCGAATCAAACACATTTGGACCAGATTGTGTGTGAATTTTTCATGGGTAAAACGAAAAGAGGGGAGCCATGTGCAACATTTTAGATTTTTGTGGGAGCCAGATGCGCAATGGGGAGAGGGGGAGCTGTGGGACTGAGTGGAGTGGCTTTGAGAATAGAGGTTAGGCTTAGATTTTTAGTCTCTAAGGTTGATCAATTTTAGCCTTAGGCTTAGGCTTAGCTGGAATCTTAGCCTTAGGCTTAGGCTTAGCTGGAATCTTAGCCTTAGGCTTAGGCTTAGCCGGAATTTTTTTTAGCCTTAGGCTTAGGCTTAGCTGGAATAGCCTTAGGCTTAGGCTTAGCTCCATTCTTAGCCTTAGGCTTAGGCTTACCTGGAATCTTAGCTTTAGGCTTAGGCTTAGCTCAATCAAATAGCCTTAGGTTTAGGCTTAGCTGGAATTTTAGCCTTAGGCTTAGGCTTAGCTCAAATAGCCTTAGGCTTAGGCTTAGCTGGAATTTTTTTAGCCTTAGGCTTAGGCCTAGCTGGAATTTTTTCAGCCTTAGGCTTAGGCTTAGCTGGAATTTTAGTTAGCCTTAGGCTTAGGCTTGGCTGGAATGTTAGCTTTAGGTTTAGGCTTAGCTGAATTTTTTTGGCCTTAGGCTTAGGCTTAGCTGGAATCTTAGCCTTAGGTTTAGGCTTAGCTCAATTTTTTAGCCTTAGGCTTAGGCTTAGCTGGATTTTTAGCCTTCGGCTTGGGCTTAGCTGGAAACTCAGCCTTAGGCTTAGGCTTAGCTGGAATTTTTTAGCCTTAGGCTTAGGCTTAGCTGGAATTTTTTTAGCCTTACTCAAGTCAACCTGCAAATTAATTCCAACCTTCTCCTTGAATTCTTGCTCCAACTTTTATTTCCCAATATTGTGTCTCTAGTTGTAAAATCAACAAACTCTCCATTTCTTCCCACTCGAAATGTTTCTCTTTTGGTCTCTAAACCTCTTTTCAACCTGTAAATGATGCTCTCTCTTTCTCTCTCTCTCTCTCTCTCTCTCTCTCTCTCTCTCTCTCTCTCTCTCTCTCTCTCTCTTTCTCGGAGCACCTCACCCCCAGGCTCTTTCCCCCCCCCTTATCAGTCGACAATTTTAATGGCATCTCGACCAAAATAGGCGTTTTTTCATCGTGTGTCGGTCGGGCCGCTCAATTTTTCTTGAGCGGTATGCCAGGTATTTTTGAAGTTTTTTGAAGGACATGCCACCCCCGGGGGGTGTGGTTGCCTGATACCTTCCCAGAAACCCCCCGAGGGTTACTGTACTTGTAAACTATTTTTTTTCATCTTTTCGATTAGTTTAGGTAACGATTATTACAAACCCGCATCGTTTTCATCATGGCGAACCGCCATTCAATACTAAAACAATCTTCTTACCCGTCACTCAAGGTCATAAAACTCTTCTCATATACATTTTTTGTTGTCTTCTTCTTATTCTCTTGTTGTCCTCTCCTTTTCTAATTTCTCGCGGTTATAATCATTCTAAAGCGGTTTGCACTTTTATGTGTGCCTCATTTGGGGGGAACGCCCTTCATTTTTTTTTCAAAATTTTTAGATTCTAGACCTCTTTTTTAAAATTATGAGCTCAAAGGCGTTCATTTTCGTTGAAAATGAGCCGAGTTATAGGGCTGAGAGAGCGCAGAGAAACGAGACTGTCTAGCTTCTCTGCGTCTCTCTTTGAACCCTTGTATCTTGAGAACCAGAAGAGATAGAGAAATGGTCCAAGAGGCAAAGATGATCAGCATAAATTTTTCTATCGAATGATATAAAAATGTTACAAAAAAAATGAAATTTTTTTTTTACTTTTCACAAGATTTTTCTTTTGAATGGTTCTTCTTCTTCTCTCTTTCTCTCTCATCCTAATTTGTTCACAGGGTCCATCCAAACACACAAACCAGAAATCCTCGACCGGCTACCCACCTCGGCGTCTTTTTCCACCCAAAAAGTCCGAGATGAAGCAGCGGTCGTCGACTGTGGTAGTGGCGCTTGTGGCGCTGCTACTCGTCACCACCGACGCGGCACGTCACCGCAAATACAGACAGACTTGTAAGAGATCATCTAGAAGACTACAGTAACCTTGCTCATCTTATTCCCAATCATTTCAGACCAAGACATCGATTCAGACGACGAGACATCCGATGTCCAGATCACCGTATTCCCATCGGAGAAGGAAGTCCGTGACGGAAGAGACGTCTCTTTCGAATGCCGTGCTCGTACTTCTGACAACTCTGTGTATCCAACTGTCCGATGGGCTCGTGTCGGTGGACCACTTCCATCGTCGGCTCATGATTCTGGAGGTCGTCTGACCATTAACCCAGTCGCTCTGTCGGATGCCGGAACATATATTTGTGTGTCGGATTATAATGGACAAACTGTTGAGGCGAGAGCCACGTTGAATGTTGTTTCATGTGAGTTTTTTCATTAAAAACCGTTGAAAACCAAGAAAATTGAGCTTGTCTGGGCCTTCCTCGACCTTAGGCTTTGGCTTAACGGACCTTAGGCTTAGGCTTGATGGACCCTAGGCTTATGCTTGATGGAGCTTAGGCTTAGACTTGATGGACCTTAGGCTTAGGCTTGATGGCCCTAGGCTTAGGCTTAACGGACCTGAGGCTTAGGCTTGATGGATCTTAGGCTTAGGCTTGATGGATCTTAGGCTTAGGCTTGATGGATCTTAGGCTTAGGCTTGATGGAGCTTAGGCTTAGGCTTAACGGACCTTAGGCTTAGGCTTAACGGACCTTAGGCTTAGGCCTAACAGACCTTAGGCTTAGGCTTGACGGACCTTAGGCTTAGGCTTAACAAACTTAGACTTAGGCTTAACAGTACTTAGGCTTAGGCTTGATGGAGCTTAGGCTTAGGCTTAATAAAAAAAACCTTAGGCTTAGGCCTAGGCTTAATAAATCTTAGGCTTAGGCTTAACGGTCTCATAACTCGCCTATTTTTCGATGGTTTTCACTAATTTTGAGCTCAAAATTTATGGGATTTTCTATATAATTTTTCAATTTCCCGCCCATTTCCATATTCTCCAGATGGACCCCAAGAAGTGTCGAACGGACTCCGTCAAGCCGGTCAATGTATGGCCGACGAAAAGGCGTGCGGCAACAACGAATGCGTCAAAAACGACTATGTCTGTGACGGAGAACCTGACTGCCGCGATCGATCCGACGAGGCGAACTGCCCGGCGATCTCGAGAACCTGCGAGCCGAACGAGTTCAAATGTAACAACAACAAATGTGTTCAGAAGATGTGGCTTTGCGACGGAGACGATGATTGTGGTGACAATTCGGATGAGTTGAATTGCAGTGAGTTTTTTTTTAAAATAAAGGGTAAAAACTACAAAAAAAATTGCAGACGCCAAATCCAGCGACAACGGTCAATGCAAGCCAACCGAATTCCAGTGTCACGATCGTCGTCAATGCGTTCCATCGTCGTTCCATTGCGACGGAACCAACGATTGTCATGACGGTTCGGATGAGGTCGGATGTGTTCAACCGACTGTCGTCGATCCACCACAGACTAATCTTCAAGTGCCACGTGGATCCACGTTCTCGTTGACTTGTAAAGCTGTCGCCGTTCCAGAGCCATATATCAATTGGCGTTTGAATTGGGGACCGGTTTGTGAGCCGCCACGTTGTCTGCAGACGTCGGAAGGAGGATACGGTACACTCACTATTCATGATGCTCAGTAAGTTTTTTTGTTTTTTTGGTTGGGGGTGGACTTGACCTTAGGCTTAGGCTTAGGCTTGATGGAACTTAGGCTTAGGCTTGATGGAACTTAGGCTTAGGCTTGATGGAACTTAGGCTTAGGCTTGATACACTTAGGCTTAGGCTTGATACACTTAGGCTTAGGCTTGATACACTTAGGCTTAGGCTTAATGGAACTTAGGCTTAGGCTTGATGTAACTTAGGCTTAGGCTTAACGGACCTTAGGCTTAGGCTTGATGGAGCTTAGGCTTAGGCTTAATGGAACTTAGGCTAGGCTTGGAGAAATTTAGGCTTAGGCTTAATACACCTTAGGCTTATCCTTGATACACTTAGGCTTAGGCTTAGGCTTGATACACTCAGGCTTAGGCTTGATTATTTTTAGACCTAACCTCGTCTGCTCAGCACTCTAGGGTTACTGTAATAAATCTAGAACCTAGAAAACCAAATCTCAAAAATCTGTCTCCCCCGGTTTTCACCTCCCTTCAAATGTTTTCGTAAACCAATTGTCGTGTAAATTTACGACCTTCATTACTCGCCTCTCTCCGCTCTCTCTCTCTGCCTTCCGTTTTGATGGCGCAATTGATGATAGGGGGCAATTGAAGGGAAGCTATCAGTTCAGCTATCTTCATTTTCTTATCATCACTAGCAACCTGGAGAATGGTTTGAATGGGAAGAAGAACCGGTTTTCTTCTGAGACATCAAAACCGAAACACAACACTATTTCAATCAAAATCGTCATATGAATCGGGAAAAAATAAACCTACAGTACCCCTTATTCCAGACCAGTCGACCAAGGAGCCTACACTTGTGAGGCGATCAACGTGAAGGGCCGCGTACTCGCCACCCCCGACTGCATCGTCCGAGTCGTCGATGAGCCACGCCCACAACCACCACCAACCGCCCCACCACAGAGAGCCACCTGTGACACCCGTGGAGCCGTCAGCCCGTACCCGAATAACTATGGATCGTGTGACTGCAAATCTCAGGTCACCGGACCGAACTGTGATCAGTGTAAACCAGGAGCCTTCCATTTGTCGGAGAAGAGTCCAGAAGGATGTTTGAAATGCTTCTGTTTCGGAGTCTCTAATGATTGCCGTAGCAGTGGATACTACCGTACCAAGGTGCGTTTGATTTTTTTTTGTAGAGGATGAGGTTACGGTAGGTATGAAGTGGTGTAAGTGTTGCTAGGTCATTCAGAGTGCTAATGCTGATTGGTGAGAGTCAGGGTCGTGGTGGCCGTGGAAGAGGATACAAAAACTACTGTAGAAAATTTATAAAAGTAGGTCTAAAAATAATTAATTAATTTTTTTCAGCGCTTTTTTTACCAATTTTTCCCAAAAATAACGAAATTTCATATTTTATACAAAAATCAGGAAAAATTGGCAAAAAAGCGCTGAAAAAAATTAATTAATTATTTTTAGACCTACTTGTATATTTAATTTATTTATATTTAATTAATAAAAGTAGGTCTAAAAATATTTAATTAATTTTTTCAGCCTTTTTTACCAATTTTTCCCGAAAAAAAGGAAATTTCATATTTTATACAAAAATCGGGAAAAATTGGTGAAAAAGGGCTGAAAAAAATTTTTTTAGACCTATTTACTTTTATAAATTTTCTACAGTAATTTTCTACCGTCCACGGCTACGAGGCCACGACCTTGACTCTCACCTCTCAAAAATTTCCTTCTGGAATTTTTTCTCAATTTCTACCAGAGTTTAGGCCCAAAATCAGTGTCGCATGGTTTTTAGTACTATACCGTAACCTCTAAGTCAGTTTTTTCAAAAATTATTTTGCACTGTCCCCGTGAACTTGTCCATTGTCTCCCCTAATGCCTAATTGTTTTCAGGACGCCGCTTGTGTAAGTGTTTCAACCATTTGTCCACGTGTCAAGTTTTTTTTGTAGTTTTTTTTCAAAATTTATTAACCAACCCTCTTAGTTTTTAATCCGGAGCATGCTGAGTATCCCCTCGAGAAAAAACGGATTTTTCCGATGAAAACCAAAAACCAAAAAAAGTGTTCAGGACCGTCTTATGTTCGCCGGAGACGCCGAAGGAGTCACCATGTCGGATATCGAAGAGAGATCAATTGACCGTAACTCTCCGTTCTCGTTCTTCAAGACCGGATACCTGACGTTCGACGGAACGACTGACGGAATCGCCAAATACTGGCGACTCCCTCAACGATTCCTCGGCGACAAGGTGACCGCGTACGGCGGAAAAATGGAATTCGAGATTGAGTTCTCCGGACAAGGACAGCACAGCGCTGAGCCAATGGTTGTCCTTAAAGGAAACCAGAACATCCTTGTGCACCGTGTCCGTAACCAAGAGCACGTTCTCCGGTCAGACTCCCCGGTCAGGATTACTGTAGAGACCTATGAGACTAACTATGAGCAATTGAATGGGGCGGCCGCGACGAGAGAAGATCTCTTGATGGTTCTCGCTGATCTCGATGCTTTCTTAATCAGAGCCACTCATGTCGCCCATCAGACATCCACCAGTTTAGGAGATGTCTCATGGGAGATTGCCGTAGATAGATACACTCCAGATGGGCTTGCCCTTGAAGTCGAGCAATGTGTCTGTCCACCAGGGTACCTTGGTACCTCCTGCGAGGACTGTGCACCAGGTTATGAGCGTAGTGGCCATGGACCGTACCTCGGAACGTGTGTCCCAACTCAGCCAAGACACCAGCAATGTGGTCCGGGAGCCGTCGCTCCGACTGTCCCGGCTCACGGACAGTGTCAATGTAAGGCGTCGGTCGTCGGACCGAACTGCGATCGGTGCGCACCAAACTCATTCGGACTCGCGCCCACTAACCCTCAAGGATGTATTCCGTGCTTCTGCTCAGGCGTCACTCAACAATGTTCGGCGTCGAATTATAAGAGAACAAGTGTGAGTGTTTGCACTTTAGGTATTAGTTCATTAGTGTCTAAAAATAATCGCTTAATCCGATCATCACTGCCACAAAAAGTGCATACCCTTCCACCCGAACTTCTCCCCTTTTAGGTTTCCATCGACTATTCCCGTGGGGATCGTGACCAACTCGAGCTCACCACATCCGACTCCCGTCAACCGTTCTCTCCACAAACCCGTGCCGAAGTCTCCGGACGTGCCATCGAATTCAGAAGCTTTGAGGAGGCCCGCGGACAGACCCTCTACTGGAAACTCCCAGAAAAATTCCTCGGCGACAAGGTGACCGCCTACGGGGGTGTCCTCAAGTACACTTTCAAGTTCTCGGGATCCGGAAGTACCGATCAATCTGCTGATGTCATTCTTAGAGTGGGATTTGAAAAAAAGAGGCAAAAAATTGACGGAAAATTACAGGGAAACGACATTGCTCTTCAGTACAAACACAGAGAGCCAGTTCATCCAGACAGAGAGAATAATGTGGAGATTAAGATTATTGAGACCAGGTACGGTGGTTTTTTTGGTTTTTTTTTGTAGAATAGGAGACCCTTCAGAAAAATAGGGGTCCCTTCAAACTTCATCAGAAAAATAGGTGGCCCTTCAGGCTTAATAAGCTCAAAACTATATGAGGCTCCATTTTTTGGAGTCCTATATTTTTTTGGGGTCCTCTATTTTTTGGAGTCCTATATGGGTTCCTATATGGGGTCCTATATTTTTTGGGTTCCTATATTTTTTGGGGTCCTATATTTTTTGGGTTCCTATATTTTTGGGGTCCTATATTTTTTTGGAGTCCTATATTTTCCGGAGTCCTATATTTTTTGAGGTCCCATATTTTTTGGGGTCCTATATTTTTTGGGGGTCCTATATTTTTGGAGTCCTATATTTTTTGAGGTCCCATATTTTTTGGGGTCCTATATTTTTTGGAGTCCTCTATTTTTTGGGGTCCTATATTTTTTGGGGTCCTTTATTTTTTGGGGTCCTATATTTTTTGGGGTCCTATATTTTTTGGGGTCCTGATGACTCCTATTTTTCTGAAGAAAAAAAAACTCAAAAAAACTATTCCAGCTGGCAACGCGTCGACGGACAACAAGCAACTCGTGAGCACTTGCTCATGACTCTTGCCGACCTCGACACCCTTCTCATCAAATCAACCTACAACGACGACTGCACCGACTCCCAACTCATCTCCGTGAACTTCGAGTACGCCGAGCCATACGGCCAAGGACTCACCGCCGCCGAGGTTGAGCAATGTATCTGCCCACCAGGATACGTCGGAACTTCATGCGAAGACTGTGCTCCAGGATACTCTCGAACCGGTGGAGGTCTCTATTTGGGACTTTGCGAGAAGTGTGAGTGTAATGGACACGCTAGTCAATGTGACAAGGAATACGGTTACTGTTTGGATTGTCAACACAACACCGAAGGAGATCAGTGTGAGAGATGTAAGCCTGGATTCGTTGGAGACGCCCGTCGTGGAACTCCAAATGATTGTCAACCAGAGGCCACTCGTGCTCCATGTCACTGTAATAATCACTCGCCAAGAGGATGTGATTCGTTCGGAAGATGTCTGCTTTGCGAGCATAATACCGAGGGAACTCATTGCGAGAGATGCAAGAAGGGATATTATGGAGATGCTACCAAGGGATCACCATATGATTGTACTCCATGCCCATGCCCGTGAGTTAGAGGAGGAGTAGTTTAGGCTTAGGCTTAGCTCAACCTTAGGCTTAGGCTTAGCTCAATCTTAGGCTTAGGCTTAACTCAACCTGAAGCTTAGGCTTAGCTCTACCTTAGGCTTAGGCTTAACTCAGGTTTACTAGGGAACCTTCTAAGTGGGCTGTGGAACTTAGATATGAAACATGTATCACTTGATACTTACTTGATACTCAATCAATACTCCGTTTTTGCAAAATAGTCAATCTGGCCGAAAAATTTCAATTTTTCATCATTTTCAATACTAAATGGCCTAATTTTTGAGAGATCATAACTCTCTGTTCAGAAACTTTTTGAACGGCCAAACTTTGTCAGTGGGCTTTTTATGAGAATTCCAACGATTACTGAGAGTTTGAAGAAAGAAAAATTTTTTCCAAAATTTTCACAAAATTTCCATGTCCAAATTTTTTTCTGAGTCGAAATTTTTTGGCGAAGAAAAAAACAGATTTTTTCTTTGATTCTATGTACTATGAAACGCGGAAATGTGAAAAGTCATTTTCGAGAATCGATACTCGAAGTTAGTTAGGCTTAGCACAACCTTAGGCTTAGGCTTAGATGAACCTTAGGCTTAGGCTTAGCTGAACCTTAGGCTTAGGCTTAGCTCAACCTTAGGCTTAGGCTTAGACCAACCTTAGGCTTAGGCTTAGCTGAACCTTAGGCTTAGGCTTAGCTAGCTAGATTGGGTTTAACACTTATCATTTCCAAGGCCCTTACCCACTTTACCTATTTCCAGAGGAGCCTCCGACTGCTACCTCGACAACGAGGGACAAGTCGCTTGCCGTATCTGCCCAGCCGGTCTCCAAGGTCGTCTGTGCAACGAATGTGCTCCAGGATACACCCGCTCAAACAAGCCAGCCGGACGCGTTTGCGAACCCATCGGACAAGTCACCAACGAGGACATCACATTCGTCCAGAAACCACATGAAGGTGATCGAAACTCTGTCCCCGTTCAGCACAATTCGTCGTCACAACGTCGTCATCGACGGCGACGAATTCGTGTTCGTTCCCGTTTCTATCATCACTAGAGGGGTCACCCTTCGATTTCTGTTTTTTCTTTTGCGTGTGTGTTTCCTCAATGTTTTTGTTCCGTGTTTGTTTGTATCAATGTCCGTAAGTGTTTTCGAAAATTCAAAAAAAATTCCCCTCTAAAAACACACACACACACACACATTCTTATCCACCAAAAAACCTTTCCCCTCCTCCAAGAATCATTTCAAACTGCCGCAAATCACCTTGATCCGTTTCGCTTTTCTATCAATTGCTCTCTCTCTTGTTATCTGTTCTTCCAGAATTTTCTATGTCTTCTTCCTTGTTTTTCTCTCTCTTTCTATCCATATATATCTCATATCCATTATATATCTCCACACTGCCACATAATAACAAATAAACGTCTCTATTCCGTAAAGTCTCTGTGTCGTCCAAGTGTCTCTCGTCGAACGTCTTAATAACAAAAAACAAAAGATTTAGTTTCATTTGCAGTTTTCTCTTTCAGTTGTTTTCTATATTAATCCATCGTGTTTAAGTGCTTCGAGTAAGGATAATGGAGCCGAGACGACAGATTGCCCATCCAGGAGATAGGGTTCATTGGATTTGTCAAGTGACTGGCTTTACGGTAATAAGGATTAACAAATGAGTGTCTTTTTTTTCACGAGTTTGAGAAGAGAAAATGGGGTTTTGGTGATGGGAGTTTGAAGATTTGATATTTAGAAGTCGAAAACTGCTAATTTTTCCTAGGTTAGGTAAATTTTTCGATAAAACACCCGGTAATTTCCTTTTTTTTAATCGGTCAATTTTTCTGAAAAAAATCCTGTGCATTTTTTGAAAAAAATTTCAGTGAATTTTTGAAAAAAAATCCAGTGAATTTTTGGAAGAAGGTCCTTATGAAAAACTGGTATATAAGGTTCAAAAAAACAGGCCTAGCACCACCGAAAAGTCTGGATTTCTGAAAATATTAATTTTGACGAAAATTATACCGGTAAATTTTTCGAATGATTTTTTCGGATAAAATTGCCGGTAGAAAATTCGAGAAATTTGGTTTTGGAATCGCCGGTAGTTTTTTTGGATTTCCCACCGGTCGAATACACTTTAGGTATGCTTTATTTTTTTCACCGGTAGAATTTTTAAGGAAATTTTTTTTTCGAAATTACCGATTTTTAAAAAAAAATTTTCCTTTGACGAATTTCTCACCGGTGAATTTTAAAATTGGCTCCCACTTATTACCGAAATTTTTCGGTCCGAAGTATACCGGTGAATTTTCTAAAAACCATACCTAAAAAAACCCCTAGACACCCATCACCTTCCCCCACTCTCTCCCTCTCTTTTTTGCTTCTCCAACCAAACAACTAACTCTTTTTCTTTTTTTTTTGAGTTTCCATAACATTTTCAGAGCGAGAAAATCCATGTGGAATGGACGAAAGTGGGTGAAGTGAGCCTTCCATCGAACGCCAAAGCGTACGATGGGTACCTAGTGTTGGAGGGTGTCGAAAGAGAACATGCTGGACAGTATAGGTGTACTGCCACAACGATAACCCAATATGCAACTGATGACGCTCTGCTAACTGTCTCCAAGAGAATAAGTTTGTTGTTTTTTTGGTTCCTCTAACCTAAGCTAACTGTTTTCACTTCTTTTTCTTCTTTTTTAGTGCCCCATTCCCTTTTCCCCTTTTTTGAATTTTTTAAGCATGAGCATGTTGTTTTTTCATTCAGGCGGACGTCCTCCACAACCAGTCATCGACCCCCCACACCTCGTTGTCAACGAAGGAGATCCTGCCGCTTTCCGTTGTTGGGTCCCTGGAATTCCCGATTGTCAGATCACATGGCATCGTGATCAACTCGGAGGACCACTCCCTCATGGAGTCTATCAGACTGGAAATGCTCTGAAAATCCCGAGATCTGAACTTCATCATGCCGGAAGATATATTTGTTCGGCTGCCAATCAATATGGAATCGGACAGAGTCCACCAGCTATTTTGGAAGTTAAAAAACGTATGCGGTGAAGTTTTTGAAAAATTTTTGGGGTGACTTTTTTCGTGGAGTTTATTTTTGTACTAACCTTAAGTGTAGTTTGAATAAGAATTACGTGTATTGAGACAGGTTTTCAAAATTTGAAATTATGATTACTGTAATGACAGGGTGACGGTAATAACCAGTGTGCCTTTTTGAGAGCGATTCGAAAAATTTCTCGAAAGATTTTTCGAAAAATTATTCGAAAACGATCCAAAAGATAAAAAAAAAAGATAAAAATTTCAAAAAATCTCGAAAAATTTTCGAAAAATCTCGAAAAATCTCGAAAAATTTTCGAAAAATTTTCGGAAATTTCTCGAATAATTTCTCGAAAATTTTTTCGAAAGGGGCGTTTTTCCAGAAGTTGTTTCTCGAAAAGACACACTGGTTACAACAAATTTTAAATTTAAAAAAATTCTAAACCTTTAGTTTTTACCCAATTTTAAAAATATTGAGTTTTAGAAGTTTTTCTGGAAACTTCGGAACCCCTAAAAATTCAATTTTCCCCCAAAACCTCTAAATTTCCAGCTGTCATCCCACCAAAAGTGGATCCAGTCCGTCAAACCGTCGACCGTGACCAACCAGCCCGTTTCAAGTGCTGGGTACCCGGAAACTCGAACGTCCAACTCAAATGGTCTCGTCCAGGAGGTGGACCCCTCCCAAGCGGAGTACAAGAACAACAAGGAATCCTCCATATTCCACGTGCCGGTGACCAAGAAGTCGGACAATACGTGTGCACAGCCACCGATCCAAGTGACAACACGCCACTTCAATCGGAACCAGTTCAACTTAACATCAGAGACCCCGCCCCTGCGCCACGTGCCGCCCCACAAATCGACCCCCCTAATCAGACAGTCAATGTGAATGATCCGGCTCAATTCAGATGTTGGGTTCCAGGACAACCAAGAGCTCAATTGAAATGGTCGAGAAAGGATGGGAGACCACTACCGAATGGAATTATGGAGAGAGATGGATTTTTGAGAATCGATAGATCTCAATTGAATGATGCTGGAGAGTACGAGTGTACTGCAACGGAACCAGATGGAAGCACTCAGGTGTCACCACCAGCTAGACTTAATGTCAATCAACGTAAGTGACTGGGGCTCTATGGTAGTTTCGGACACCCTTAAAAATATAAGGTCCCCTATAAAATTAGGATTTTCTTCGCCAGGCCTTATAGGACCCCTAACGAAAAATAGGAGCCCGTACCAGCCTAATTTTAATATTGGGGGCTGCTCATATATTTTTTAAGCATATTAAGCCGGGAGAGACCACTATTTTTAGGCGCCCTGTATTTTACGGAGAAGGGAGTCCTATTTTTCTGATAAGGACTGAAGGGTCCCCTATTATTTTTATGCAGCCTAAAAGAACCCCTATTTTTTGAGGGTACCCCTATTTTTTGAGGGTACCCCTATTTTTTAAGGGTACCCCTATTTTTAAGGGTACCCCTATTTTTAAGGGTACCCCTATTTTTAAGGGTACCCTTATTTTTAAGGGTACCCCTATTTTTGAGGGTCCCTTTTTTTTAAGGGACCCCTATTTTTTAAGGGTAACCTTATTTTTTAAGGGTATCCCTACTTTTGAAGGGTTCCCCTATTTTTTAAGGGTACCCCTATTTTTTAAGGGTACCCCTATTTTTTGAGGGTACCCCTATTTTTGAGGGTACCCCCACTTTCGAAGGGTACCCCTATTTTACAACAGAGCCGTGACTGGTTTCATACCCTCCCGTGACCTCTAACCTCGGACTCTCAGAACACCCCGACCCCCTTATTCTAACCCATACCTCCTCTTTCAGCCCAAGCCATCCAACCACAAGTCGACCCACCAGTCCAAACCGTCAACGAAGGCGAACCATCTCGTATCCGTTGCTGGGTGCCCGGACACCCCAGCATCCAACTTCAATTCGTCAAAAGAGGACGTCGTCCACTTCCAGTTCACGCCCGAGTCTCCAGTGGAAACCTCGAGATTCCGAGAACCCTCAAATCGGATGAAGACGAATACATCTGTATTGCCACTGACCCGAACACCAATCGACCAGTTGAATCGAATCCAGCTAGGGTTATTGTCAAGTCACGTGAGTTTTTTTGAATGGATTTTTTTGGATTTTTGAATTTTGAAGAGTGATTTTCCACCCTCAAAGCATGCATTTTTCTATCTATCCTTTGGTTTCCTATCCTCTCTCCTAACCCTTTCAGCAATTCGCCCAATCATCGATCCAGCCGAGCAGACCGTTCCAGAAGGTTCTCCCTTCCGTATCCGATGCTATGTCCCTGGACATCCAAGTGTCCAACTCTCATTCAGAAGAGTCTCCGGACAACTTAATGAGGACGCCGACGAGAATAACGGTCTTCTGGCCATCCAGAGAGCCGAACTCACCGATGAAGGAGACTATATCTGTACCGCCCGAGACCCGGATACCGGGGCACCAATCGAGTCGACCCCCGCAACTGTTCATGTTACCAGTGCCGCCGCTCCACCCAACGTTGAAGCTCGTTAGTTTTGAACCCCTCCTATCTTTAAGTTCCTATCTATCCTGCACTTTTTGCGGTGTTTTGTGTGTGAATTTTGTCGTCGACACTAGTCTCTGTTAATTCAGATCAACAGCACCCAGTCATCACCCCACAAACACAGACGGTCCCCGAGGGAGACCCCGCCAGAATTCAGTGCACCGTTCCTGGGGTCCCGACGGCGGCGCAATTCCTCACTTTTGAGCGTGCCGACCGTCGACCACTCCCATTCGGAGCATCTGATGATCGGGGTGTCTTCACAATCCCATCTACTCAAATTCAAGACGCCGGAGAGTATATTTGTGTCTACTCACCCGACAATCAACCACCGCAGAGAACAAATCCAAGCGTTTTGAACGTGACACCTGGTTTGACCTTTGTTTTTTTTCTCCTACTTTTTTGTTTCCATATCCTACACTTTCCTATCCCTTCTCCACCCCCTCACTCACTTTTTCAGAAGGCACACCACCCCGTCCAGTTGCCACGCCACCAGTGCTCTCTGTGGCACCTGGCTCACCAGCACGATTCAATTGTGTCGCCCACTCGGACACCCCCGCTCGTATCAAGTGGGGATACAAAGAAGAAAACGGAGCACTTCCTGAACACGTTAATCAGGACGGAGACGATATTGTGATCTCTGCTGCCGGCGATGACAACATCGGAGAATACGTGTGCTCGGCAACCAATGATTTCGGAACCGGAGTCGCCGATCCAGTTCGATTGGAAGTCACCGAGGGTTTGGCACTTTTCATCACCCATTTGCCCGAGTGTTTTTTCCCTATCCTTTCACTTTTTTCACTCTCTTTTTCACTTTTTAAGGGCGAGCATGAGGTCTATCATACGCCATAGTAGTTAAAAATTTAGCTTAGATAACTGAGGATTGATCTAGATCAAGAAAATTAAGCCTAGGCCTAAGCCTAAAATTTTAGGCTTAGGCTTAAAATTTTTAGACTTAGGCTTAGGCTTAAAATTTTTTAGACTTAGGCTTAGGCTTAAAATTTTTTAGACATAGGCTTAGGCTTAAACTTTTTAGACTTAGGCTTAGGCTTGAAATTTTTAAACTAAAGAACCCTGAAATTTTGGGCTTAGGCTTAAAATTTTTAGACTTAGTCTCAAGATTTTTAGTATTTAGCTTAGGCTTAAAATTTTTAGACTTAGGCTCAAAATTTTAGGCTTAAGCCTAAGCTCAAAATTTTAGGCTTTGGCTCAAAGTATGGGATCCTGAGCCTGAACAAATGGAACTTTTGAACTAAGGAAGCTTGAGTCTTAGTAATGTTAGCCTAAACCTGAGCATCGAGTAGTTAAGCCTAAGCCTGAGCAGAACTTGAGCAATGTAAGCCTAAGGCTAACCTATCTAAAAACTCTTAACCTAGGCCATCTGCCGAATGACCCCCTCCAACCCCTCCAACCCCTTCAATTCCAGACCAAGAGCCACCAACTGCCGTCGTGGAGCCACGCACGTGGAACGGGAAGCCAGGAGAGCGACACCAATTCAGATGCATCACTACCGGATCTCCTACTCCAAAGATTACATGGACTGGACCCGACGGATCACCTCTACCACACGACGTTACACCGCTTGAGCCGAATATTCTCGACTTCTCCAACGGCCGCTCCGAACTCAACGGAGACTACACTTGCACGGCTTCGAACCCTATTGGCGAGGCCTCCGACCACGGAGTCGTCAACATCGGACCCTCTTTGACTGTCAAAACGAACCCGGCTGGCCCCAAACTGATTGTCACAGTTGGAGAGCCACTTCAAGTCAAATGTGAAGCATTCGGAGCTCCAGGAGACCCAGAGCCAGAAGTCGAATGGCTTCATGACCCAGGACCGGAACGTGGAGATCTTCCAGATGATTTCAAGCCAGTTACCATCTCAGAACAATTCATCAGACACCCGAACGTCGGACTCGGAAACGCCGGAGTCTACACTTGCAAAGGATCCAGTGCCCATGCGACTGCCACCAAAAACATCTATATCGAAGTCGTCGAACCATCCAGAATTGCGACCGTCTCTATTCTCGGAGGATCATCTCAATGGTTCGATCAGGGAGAGAAGGGAGAATTGATATGTACGGCTACCGGAAGCTCATTGGTTGATCGATTGGAGTGGGAGAAGGTCGATGATCAACTTCCAACTGACGTCGAGGAGCATAATGAACCAGGACTTTTGCATTTCCCAAGTTTCAAGGTAAGCCAAAGGCTGAGGGTAGAAGGGTTGCTAAGCCTAAGCCTAGGCCTAGGCCTAAGGTCCGGAGGGTTCAAACCGATTAGGCGGAAGGTCGGTAAGCCTAAGCCTAAGCCTAGGCCTAAGGTACGGAGGGTTCAAACCGAATAACCTCAGGGTAGCTAAGCCTAAGCCTAGGCCTAGGCCTAAGGTCCGGAGGGTTCAAACCGAACAACCTGAGGGTTTCTAAGCCTAAGCCTAGGCCTAAGCCTAAGGCTATAGGTCCAAGAGTCTTCAACCCTAAGCCTAACCCCCTTCTTTCCAGAACTCATACGCCGGTGAGTACCGTTGCAACGGTTACCGTAACAACGAGATCATCGCCTCCGCCGCCGTCCACGTCCACTCGTCTTCCGATGCCGACGATGAGCCGAAGGTCGAAATCGAGCCGCCGCGTGTTCGCGTCGTGTCTCAAGGGGATAATATTGTGTTGAAGTGCTCTGTTCAAGGTAAGAGTTTCAGGTTACGGTATTTTGGGTTGTTATCTCAAAAAAATTCCAAAAAAAAACCTGGATGCAGATCCAAAAGCACGTGTCCTGTGGTGGCATGCCACCGAAGATTTTGTCTCGTTCACTAACGTCGCCAACACTAATCACTTACACTTGAAACATGTCGATCTATGCGATCGCGGATTCTACTACTGTACACTGGAGTCCACGAACTACGAAGTCGGACAGTCGCCCAATATCGTCATCGTGCCACAGCAAGGGCCAATAGGTTACTAACTTTTCTTTTTCGGGGTTACTGTGGCTACAGTAATCCTAAAGTGTCCGTTGTGTCTATGCCATGCCAAAGAAAACTAACCAGGGGGGACAAAAAAAAAGGGAAATTTCAGACAATCGAAGGATTTATGTGTTTTTATATGTGCATCTAACACAATGTGATGTCCGTTTTCTTAAGGTTCGTTTTTTTGGGCTTTTTTGCTTTTTTTGAGCTTGAGATTTTAAGCTTTTATGTGTCTAACAATGGCTTTTTTACTATTTTTGAATCTGTGGAATTTTTAGAAAATTAAGCTCCGCCCACTTTTCAGCATAGCGTACTTGAAAATGAGCCTATAACGTTTTGAAAATGAGCCTCTAACAGTTAGAGACTTATTTTTGAATGAAGTCTAACTACTAAATATGATCAGTGTGTTTTTTCGAGAACGATTCGAAAAATTTCTCGAAAGATTTCTCGAAAAATTATTCGAAAACAATTCGAAAGTGTTTCGAAAAATTTTTCTCGTGAATTTTTTGAAAATTTTTCGAGAAATTTTTCGAGAATTATTCGAAAAAATTTCGAAAAATTCTCGAGAAAAATTTCGAAAAATCTCGGAAGTTCTCAAAAATTTTTCGAAAATTTTTCGGAATTTTTTTCGAATAATTTCTCGAAAATTTTTCGAAAGGGGCGTTTTTTCTCAGAAAAAAACACTGATCAGTAATAAGAAAATCTCTTTTCTGGTATTCAAAAATATAAAAAATTGAAAAATGCTAGTAATCAAAACCCTTGAAAAATGGTCTATCCGATTTCCAAACCCCCCAAACCACTTTCTTTCAGGAGCCGAAAACGGCGAACACTTCAAATGGGCCCTCCTCCGCGGTGGTTCCCTTGTCCGTCAACTTGGCACTGAGCCAACTCTCGAAATCACAAAAGCCGATCCGTCGAACGACTTTGGAGTCTATCGATGCAACGTCGAAGATAACAATGGATTGGTTATCGGATCCGCGTACACAGCGGTTTCCGTCGGACAACAGGACAAATCTCGTGAGATTTAGGATAAAGGGGAAAAAGAAATATGGCATAGACACAAAAATGGACTCTTTTAGGGGTATTGCTCATTCTTAACCTCCCCCATTTCAGACGCTCAAATTGTGAAGTTCGATGACAAATCGGATGCCTCGTTTACCTGCCCAATCTATTCGGTTCCTGGATCGAAGGTCGAATGGACATTCGATAATGGAGATCTTCCGTCGAAGGCTGTTCCAAATGGAAATAAGGTTGAGATTAAGGAGTTTGATGATGCTTCTGCTGGTACTTATGTGTGTAGAGTGTCGTTTGATGGAAATGTTGTCGAAGGATTCGTCACTGCTCAGATGTTTGGTAGGTGGAACCAGTGTGTCTTTTCAAGAAATGATTTCTCGAAAAATGCCCCTTTCGAAAAATTTCCGAAAAATTTTTCGAAAAAAATTCCGAAAATTTTTCGAGATTTTTCGAGATTTTTCGAGAATTTTTCAAGATTTTTCGAGATTTTTCGAGAATTTTCGAGATTTTTCGAACATTTTCCAAGATTTTTAGAGAGTTTTCGAGATTTTTCGAAATTTTTCGATAAATAATTTCTCGAAAAATGCACCTTTCGAAAAGTTTTCGAGAAATTATTTGAAAAAAATTCCGAAAATTTTTCGAAAATTTTTCGAGATTTTTCGAGATTTTTCAAGATTTTTTCGAATAATTCTCGAAAGATTTCTCGAAGAATTTTCGAAAAATTCACGAGAAAAATTTTTCGTAAAACTTTCGAATAATTTTTCGAGAAATCTTTCAAGAAATTTTTCGAATCGCTCTCAAAGACACACTGGTCTATAATAAGTTTTCCAGTTCCTGACACAATCATCCAAGTACTTCTGGAAGTATCCTCTGAGTCCCCACAAATCGGAGACCGTGCCTGGTTCGACTGCAAAGTCACCGGAGACCCATCGGCAGTCATCTCATGGACTAAAGAAGGAAATGACGATCTTCCACCGAATGCTCAGGTTTATTTTTTTCTTTTGCTTTCTTAAAACCCTAAAATGAGCCGAAAAGGGGCAGAAAAGGTAGGAGGTTTGGTTTGCAGGTGTATCCTATACTTAGACATGATATTGTGTGCAATACGACCGTAAGTTTTGAGTATAGTGATTGAGATCCCCCCTTTATATCAGTTTCTAATTTTGATCCCCTTCCGATTTATCATTTTGATTAAGAATCAGTTGAGAGTTCTTTTTTCTTTTTTATTTACCTCGTTTACTGCATGTTGAAGGTTCTTGTTCGTGTGACTCATCGGGTTACTGTAGTTTTTTAACGACCAATTTTTAGAAAAATTGTGAAATGTTTTAGAAAATTAATTTTTTGGTTTTTAGGCGGTTTTTTTTTTGAAAAAAAACTGATCCTGAAATTCTTAAATCACATATTTTCGTATCTGAATTAGGCTCCGCCCACTGGCTGGTTTTGGATTTTTCTAGATCTCTGTGATAACCAGAAATTTATAAATTGTTCGAAAAACTCTATAAATCTTTGAGGAATCGGTTTTTTCTCGAAATTTACTGAAAAATTGACGAAAATTTTAAAGAAAAAATTACTGAAAAATTGACGAAAAATTGGCGAAAATTGAAGAAAAAAATTACTGAGAAATTGACGAAAAATTTACGAAAAAAAATTGACAAAAATTTTTTTTTAATTTCTGAAAAATTGACGAAAAATTTTTTTAATTTTCAAAACGAAAATGGTCTCTTGTCCACGAGGACTACACAGACTGATTCTTCCATCAAAAAAAATTTTTTCAAGCCTTTTTCAGTCCTTTTTATCAGGGAAATGTAGAAAAACTAACTTCTTGTCCAAGAGGAGTACACGATCGAAATTTGATCCGGATTTTTTCTCGAATTTCTTTTGAAACGAAAATTTTAGGTTTTTTGAAAATTGGAATCAAAATATAAAACAAACCTCGCAGTTTTCAATATTGAAAAAAAACAACTACAGTAATCCCAAAAAAAACAAGAACCTTCACAAAAATATCCAAACCCAACCCCCTACTCAAATTTTCCAGGTAACCGGAGGCCGTCTCCTCTTCACCGACCTCAAGGAGGATAACGCCGGAGTGTACCGCTGTGTGGCAAAGACAAAGGCTGGACCACTTCAAACTCGAACCGTTTTGAACGTCGGATCAGGAAAACGCAAGCGAAAACATCTGGGGAATCGTCGGGGGCGTCGTCTGAGGCATCGTAGACGTAACGCAGGCTCACCTGCTTCTCAGTCTCGAAAGACACGTACCACGACGAAACTATTCGGATCGTGGTTCTAAAAAGTGTCAAAAGAAATATATGAGTATCTCCAGTAGTGTGTGTGTGTGACTTTTTCGTGTGTTTTTCTTAAAAATCTAACCAATTTCTATTGACTTTTTTTTGGAATTTTTTTTTCTTTTCACTGCCCAACCGGTAACCGGTGTGTTACATAATTCTTCCTTTTAGATGTTTTTTTTTCTACTTTCCCCCCAATTCTTGTCGTTCTCTGTGGTGCTCAATAATATAGTTATTCTCTTCTTTTTCGTGCCTTAACCTCCCCCTCTGCCCCCCGACCATTTTTTATTCACTACACACTTTGCTTTTCGAGTATATGTACCGATGAGAAATGCATTTTCCTCCCTCTCACCAACCCAATAAATCTAGCAAGGTATTTTCTATTTTTGGTTTGAAGTGTTTTTACAGGAATTGTCCAAAAGGAGTACAAAAGTGTCGTTTAAAGAATTTTATCGGAGGTGTACAAATTGTGTTGTTTACAGGGTGGTTTGAATCTGAAACAAATGTGAAAGTTGATATTTTTAAATTGAAGTGATGAAACCTGATGAAACAAAATAATCTAATGAAAACTAATGAATGCAGTGTTATAGGGTGTTACCTAGAAAGGGTACTGTTAGAATCAGATCATTATGAGAACTTCTTTAATTCAAAAAGCAAGACAATATTATGAAAACTTGAGAAAAATGGGGAAAAATCATTTTTTGCAAGAATTTTATCAAAAAATCATTTCTTTCACTTAATTACCGTCTTGGCCCCACCTTTCAACTTTACCAACGTTTATCTTTTTTCCCAATGAAAATATCAAAAAGTGATCAACTAACAAAATGTACTTTATTTTGATAGAAACATTTTAATATTTGACATTTTTAAAATATATTTATTGGGAACCAAGATAAACGACTCTGAAGTTGAATAATACTGGGCAAGATAGATTTTACGATGCAACGAGCCTCATACTGATTGTTCTGATTCGTTCCAGTTCTCATTCGGGGTAATATCAAAAAAGGAGATACTTGTAGATCATTTTTAAAAGCTGAATGAAAACTAAATGAGTAGAAAAACTAAAAATTGGCAAGAAAACCGAAGCGAGAAAATATTTATCGTATAAAAATGATGTAAAAACCTTAATTACAAAAATGAGAGAATTGCTAGTGATGGAGAGAAAATCAAAGGTTTTGGGTGATTTTAATCGATCCAAAATCTTGAAATGATCGAGAAAAAATAAAAATAAAGTTTAAAAACACAACAAAAATATACTTTAAAACTTCTAAAACTATGTACGTTTTTGAGAAAATCATAAACTCAAAAGATTTTTTCACCCGAAATATCAATTACTTTTCAACGGTTTTCAGAACCAAGTTATTTTGGATACGGTAGAGTTATTCACCTATTTTCAGAAAATTCCATTTTTCCAATTGAAAAAACGCACAAAAATTCAAAATATCAAGAAAATTGTGACATACACAATAACTTTAAGAATCAGTTGATCAGGTACTGAATCAGTTGATCAGGTACTGATACCGTATACCCAACAGCCGTAACATTTTCGGTTCAAAAAAGAAAAGGTTTTTAAAATGAGATTTTTCGAACCGATAATAGCTATCAAAACAAGAAAGACATCCTCCCACTGCCAGATAACCTCACGCTTCCACCCCTCCACGATTCCCCATCCCTTGCTCTCTCTGTTCCCCCTTCCCCCGTCTAACCATCCTCCATTTCCAGAAGACGAAGAAGTGACATTCACAATCGCCGACTCTCTTCCAGTCGTCTATGTAGTCGGTCAACCTGCCTATCTCTCTTGCCACGGAAAAACCGAGACGAAACCGAATCAAACAGTGATTTGGACAAAAGAAGAGGGAGAACTGCCATCTGGATCTCGAGTCGATAAAGGAGTTCTCATGCTTCCATCCGTTCATCGGAATGATGAGGGATCGTATGTTTCCTCTCTTTTTGTTGTAGATGACCCCCCAAAACTTCCAGATACACTTGCGAAATCGTGAAAGAAGTGGATCCGGTGATCTCTACTATTGATCTACAAGTCGATGATTTTGTTCCGATTATCCATGGGGATGCAATTGAACTTCCGCCATTGACAGATGAAGAACTTGTGAATTTTGATATAGAAATCACTTTAAATTCTTCTGATCCAAAGGGAATTATTTTCGAGACAAAGAGAATAAATTCTGGAGATTTGTTGGCTCAACCAGTAGATACTATTCATCACGAAGCACGGATTACTGATCATGGAACTATTCTTTATGAATTTGATGTTGGAAATGGAAGACGTAAGTAGTTCTGGAGGGTTATAACCTATAAAATAAGCCTTTTTAATTTTAGAAATTGTGGAAACCGCTAATCCAATCAACGCAAATGAATGGAATGTGATCCGGATCAAAAACGACAAGAATCAAGTGACAGTTCAGTTGAACGACGAGTCAGCCACCATCCGACAGCACACAAATCCCTTGCCCAGTCTTACTTTGGGAGTGAACCGTCCTGTGTTCATCGGAGGACGACACGAGCCGGCTAGTGAAGCGAATGACTTCAATGGTAAGGGATAGCAGTTGAAAAAACGGTTCTATTGTAGTTTAGGGGCCCCATCAGAAAAATAGGGGTCCCTTTGCTAGGCCTGATAAAACCAGAAAAAAATAGGGGGCTCTTCAGAAAAACAGAGGTCCCTTATATATTTTTTTAATTTTTTGAGCTTATTAAGCCCCGAAGGGTCCCTTTTTTGCTGATGAAGTTTGAAGGGACCCCTATTTTTTTCATGCAGGTTTAAGGGACCCCTATTTTTTTCATGCAGGTTTAAGGGACCCCTATTCTTAAAATTTTTCAAACCTGGTCAGGCTTGCTCGGAATTGGCTTGTCGGAAAATCGGAAAACGACAGTTTTTCGATTAAAAAATTTTCTCAGAAAATCGGCAATAAAAATTTTTTTCCGATTTTTTTCGGAAAATTTCGGAAAAAATAGGGAAATTTATTTTTAGGCAAAATAACAACAAAAAACAGTAAAATTCGTTTAAAAAAACAAAAACAGCAAAATTTGATAAAAGCAACAAAAAAATTTTCCGTCAGAAATTTCGAATATATGAAGAAAAAACAAAAAAAATTGAGAAAATCGGTCGCGCCGGACAAAAAAAATTTTGGGAAACATTTCCGATCGGGAAATTTTTCCGAAAACATATTTCGGAAAAAAATGGAAATTCCGATTTTCCGAATCCGAGCCTGCCCCTATTCTACAATATAGCCGAAAAAACTATTATCCAAGCTTTCAGGTATCATCTCACAAGTGATTCTCTCTGGTCACAACGTTGGTCTCGGTGAGGCTCGAATTCCGCAATCTGTCGTCAGATATGATGCATGTGCCAGCACAAACCTCTGTCTAAATGGCGCTCGATGCAGAAATTCGAATAGTCATCATGGATTCAGTTGCGAGTGTTCTTCGAAATTCCACGGGGAGTACTGTCAATTGAGATCGAATAGTTGTCATGAAGGTGACCTTCTAATAGAGAGTTTTCCTATTACCCCTTTTTTTAGAGAACTGCAACACTGGATTCTGCCTTGATAACGAGGAGTCCTGGCAATGTGTGTGTCCTCTTGGAACCAGTGGATTACGGTGTGAAGAGAAGGTCGACATCCCTCAACCCCTCGGATTCACATCAGACACTTCCTTCTTAGCTGTCAAAAGACCAGTGAAATTCGAATCGATTAAAATGAGGCTCCGCCCACAAGCCGACAGCGATGAGCACATTTTGATGTACTTTGCATCGGAGTATGGACCGGGGGCGAAGCAGTACGCATCGCTTTCGTTGATCGATCAGCAAGTTGTATTGACTGTGAATAAGCCGCTTAGTGGTAAGTGGGGACGGGTTACTGTAGTGAACAAGGTGGTTACAGTAAGCGAAGTGAGAAGCGAACCGTTACCTGCTGGCGAATTAATCGATGTGGCTGTTCAGCAGACTGGAAATTCACTTGTGATGAGTGTCAATGGAAATGAAGTGTCTACGGTGAGTAGTTTTTCGAGAAATAATTTCTCGAAAAAAATGCCCCTTTCGAAGAATTTTCGAGAAATTATTCGAAAAAAAATTCCGAAAATTTTTCGACAATTTTTCGAGATTTTTCGAGATTTTTCGAAATTTTCCGAGAGCTTTCGAGATTTTTCGAAATTTTTCGAGATTATTCGAGCTTTTTCGAAATTTTTCGAGATTTTTCGAGATTTTTCGAAATTTTTCGAGCTTTTTCAAGAAATTATTCGAACCGCTCTCGAAAAGACACACTGGTTTGTAGCTTCTCTAGTCTTAGCTTCAGATCGAAACCGACGCTCTCCGCCCTGGAACAGAGATCTTCATCGGAGGCCTTCCACCGGGTCTTCACTCTCCGAACGCTGTCGTCGAAAGATCGTTCCAAGGCTGTGTCTATGAGATTTTCATCAATTCAAAGGATGTTGATCTTCAGAATTTATCATCTTCTGGGGATATTTCTTCGTGTGAAGAGTCGCAATTCCCAGATTCCGCTGAGGAAGAGGAGGAAGAGACGACTACAGAGGAACCTACTACTACAGAAGAGCCCACGACAACTGAGGAGCCCACGACAACTGAGGAGCCGACGACTGAGGAGCCTACAACAGAAGAACCTACTACTACTACCGAAGAGCCGACTACCGTACCCCCAACCACTACCGAAGAGGTCTACCATTTTTACGAAACGTCTCGAGATGACGATCCGGAGATTGTGATCCCCACAACGACGGAGGCCACGACTGAGATCCCAGAGAGTGCTTTGGTCCTACCCACGGATCCAGTTGAAGGTAAAATAGAACATACATAACTATTGAGCAAGTTTTGATTGCTTTTTACCGCTTGTTTTCGTTTTCCGGTTCTTTGGAGATCTCAGAAGACAATATACACAATTTCGGCTTTTTGACATTTTTCGAATTTTTTGATTTTTTCGATTTTTTCCGAAATTTCTCGAAATTTTAACTTCTCAGTTGTCCTTTGAAGCCGTTCTGAACATCCTGTCAAAATTTCATATCGATCCGGTATGTACAAATCCAAAAATAATTTCAGATGTGAGTGACGAAGAAGAGGAGATTGCTCATGTGAGTACTGTAGAAGACTACAGTGAAGGGACATTGGCCCCTGAATCAGAGGAAGAAGAAGAGGAAGAGGAGTGTCCAGGGGGTATTTGTCTCTTGCCGTCGTCTACCGAGGAACCTAATAATATCTGTGCCAATTCGACGTGTGGAATGAATGGACAGTGTGTTCCTCGGAATAGGACTCATTATACTTGTGAATGCAAGTTGTATTATGATGGACCTACGTGCAGTCTTTGTGAGTTCTCTGGGTTTTTATGAGAGGGTTAGCGTTCAAAAGTGAACTAAACAGGCAAAATTTCTTTATACAGTAGCGCTCAAAATTATATAGAAAAAATTTTTTCAATTGGTTTTAGGGGTTTTGGGCCGATTTTTTTAGGCCGGTTTAGGCCCCATTTTAATACTGAAATTGGGAAAAATTCCGGAAAAAAATTTTTTTTTAATGGCCTAAAATCATCAACTAAGAAAACGATTTTTCTATATATAATATTTTTGAGCGCTACTGTATGATTTTCAATAATAGGTACTACATACCTATTTCCTCACATAAAAAGTTGCCCCCTACCCTCCTAAAAAAGGTAATTTCAGTCAAGCCAATCGAGCATGCCGCTAGATTTGATGGAGACGCGTTTATCGAACTCTCTTCCGATGAATTCCCTCATTTGACATCCGAAAAAGATGAGATAGTCGCGTTTAAATTTAAAACAGAGCAACCGAATGGGGTGTTGCTATGGCAGGGACAGAGGCCTACAGTAACCCAAATGGAGGACTATATCTCGGTGGGAATAGTCAATGGACATTTGCATTTCTCGTAAGTTTTTAGATTGGATGGATTACGGTAGTCTTTATTTCGAAACTATATGACATTTCGAAGTAGGTGAAAAAAATTTGTACTGGTTTCAAAATGACCGATTTCGAAATTTTTTATCTTCCAAAATAAAAACCTAACCATTTTCAGTTACGAACTTGGCGGTGGTGCTGCCCATTTGATATCCGAAGAGCGTGTTGACGACGGAAAAGAGCATTCGGTTCGATTCGAACGAAAAGGAAGAGAAGGTCAGATGAAAATCGACAATTATCGAGAGATTAACGGACGAAGCACCGGAATTCTCGCTATGCTTAACGTCGACGGAAATATATTCGTCGGCGGAGTACCTGATATCTCTCGGGCAACGGGCGGCCTATTTTCTAATAACTTTGTGGGATGTATAGCTGATGTTGAGTTGAATGGAGTCAAATTAGATCTGATGGCGACGGCGATCGATGGGAAAAATGTGAAACCGTGTGATGAGTGGATGCATCGAAAGAGATGGCTTTATAGAAGAAGACTTCGGTGATTTGATTTTGAATAGTTTGTTTTTCAAAAAATTCTGTGATAATTTATTTCTTTCTTTTTTTTTGGGCTGTGGATTTAATGAACTTTTTCTCGGATTTTAAAAATTGTGAAGACATTTACAAAATTGATCAAAAATAAATTAATGAGTGGCCATGAAGAAGCGATAGTCATCCCAAGGCTGTCCTATAGCTACAGTAGCCACTTTGCCATCGGATCTTTTGATATCAAACCCGTCTTCCACTCCCGAACGGATGAACTTCCTGGAATCACTGGAATCATATCTACCAGTGGAGATACAGAAGCTTTCAGAAGTATATTGAAAAATTAATTTTTCAGTTGATTTTAGAGGTTTTAGGCCATTTTCAAGGGATCTTGAGTTTCCAGGAAACTTAGAACAGACTTTAATAAAAAACTTTAGATTAAAAAATTTTATTTTAAAAACCTCATTCTCCTTTTATGGGACAGGAATGAAAATTTCCAGTTCTGGAATTTGGAATTTGGAATTTTTTTTTTGAATTTGGACAAAATTTTTATAATGGAATTTGGAATCTGGAATTTGGACAGAAAAAAATCTGGAATATGGAATTTCGAAAAAATCTAGCGGTTTTTGAAAAAATTAAAAAAAATAATTTTCGATGAAATTCGCGTATTTTAGAGGGGTTTTTTTGAAAAATTTTTCTCGATTTTACATGGAATTTGGAATTTTTTACTGATCAAAATGGAATTTGGACAAAAAATCATGGAATTTGAAATTTGGAATATGGAATTTGGATTCCATACAACTCTGGTGTCTTCTAGTAGAGTTCGTTCAATGAAAAGAAAACGAGGTATTTTTTGAAAATTGTGGGAAGATAAAGTTCTTTGTCCGTTCTAAGTCTCCAATAATGTTCAAATCGATCGGAAACTCAAGATCCGAGAACCAGACCCCTGAAAATGGCCTAAACCGCCAAAATCAACTGAAAAAAAACCTTTTTCTATATATTATACTTTTGAACGCTATTGTATTTAGATAAAAATACCCTCTACTAGTAGAATTTCGAATTTCTTCTTAGTTTTGTTTTTTTTTTTTTAGTTTTTAAAATTTTTTACTGTTGAACGCTAAAATACTTTTGAACGCTACTGTATACTCACTCTTTGAAAGTCTTGGCAATATCTGGAAGTCTTGTTCTTTCGTGAGGCAAATCCATAATCACTTCCATTGCTTCGAGACCAGGGATATCGATGTCAAAAGTCTCCAAATCAAAGTGTGATTCACACGCCATCCAACTCTTCAAAAATCCATTGATTTCTTCTGCATCCAAACGAGAACGACGAAGAGAGATGCATTGATTCTTGAGTCTTAGCAGCTGATCGAAATCAATGAATCTCGATTTATCGATACAAATACGGGGAATCGCCGGAATCTCCATTTGAAAATTGCGTCTGTATTCGATGGAGCTCAACCACGCGCTATCAGTGACATTTATATTCTTCATGACATATTTCAGATCAAGGTCACATTCTGTATCGAAACTTGCGATTTCAATGCAACGAATCGGTTGAGAACTGAGCCAATCGGTGATGGTTTTGTTTTGTCTTGGAAATGAAGTCAATTGAAAATGAACTGAATTGAGTTCACATCCAATAATCTCTCTTATGTAATCGTATTCTTTCATCCATGCTTCAATTGGGTTCTCCGAATATTTGTAGAGATTATTGAACACACGACTCCCATATTTGTTCGTTTCGTAACCGACTCTCGCCTCGGTCAATGCCCAACGGAAATCCCATTGCTCATTCTCCCCGAATATCACAATGTAAGGCTCTCCTGTGATTCCTAGATTTATCTTGAATTTTGGTTTGCTCTTCAAGAACCTCTTCACAGCAGCCTTGGATTCTTCGGAAGTCAATGAGAGATTTATCCTGGAAAAATAGGTACAGTAACCTAATTAAATTTTGGAAAACATACCATTGATATGGGTTCATCGTAGATAGAACATGTTCATTTGCAACAAGTGGGAGATCGAATAGAGGAAAGTCACCCATTTTGGAGACTGGATGAAGGAGAGTGATTTGGAGTCAAGCCTGAAACTTGGAATATTGAAAATTTTAATTAAATAAAAGAAGGGCGTGGTATCACTGGACACTCGACAATGTCAACCACCATCTATAGCTATTTTTCTCAAAAACTTGTGATTAATGGTAGACTGGCAAAATAATGAAGAAATAAGCTTTCAAAAATTGAATTCATCAAAAAAAATCGAACAAATTAATTTCAAAATTTTTCGAATTATCGAAAATTTTCGAAAATCCAATTTCTTGTTACAAACGAAATTTATCCGAAGTTTTCGTCATTATTAAATTTTAAACCCTATTTTAAACTTATTTTGATAAGAAAATCTCCAAAAAATTGCGAAAAACCGCTTGAAAATGAGCGAGAAATCCAATTGTTGTTGGCATGACAAAAAACAATTGTTGGTGGTGGCCTAGCGAACGTGGATGGCAGCCGGCCCCGTGACTGGAGAGTAGAAGGGTGACACTTTCTCTCATTTTATGAAACAAGGAACGGTGAGGTGGGGGAGACGGTTTCTTGCTGGAGAGACCCAGACATTGACTTTTACACCACATCTAATCTCGAAAAAACATAGCACACGAAGAGAGATTGTTCTCGTCACATCAGGTGAATACTCATAAATCTTTCTGAAACACTTTAAGAATCCCTATGAGCATCTGTCTATAATTCTGACCATCTGTTCTCATGAATGTCAGAATATCATATTGAAAAGAGGGTTCTGAAAAAAAATAGGGAAAATTAGCATTTTGAAATTTTATAAGACGGTGATATGTTTTTGTTCGAACAGCTATATCTGGGTTCGCAATGAAGTTATCAATAAAGAGTCAAATGATGAATTATAGCTCTTAACAAGAGGCACTTTTCTTCAATTGACAGTTTTTATGTATCTAGTACAGGAGTTTGGGTATGCTTACATGTATTTATGTATTTAGGGCTCTTTTTAGGAATTCTTTCGATGACGTCATTTGCAGTTGAAAAATCCTAAATCGTCAGTTTTGAAGGTTGATCTTGAAAATCAATTTTTTTCTCGAAAAAAAAGTTTATTTAAAATTTCAAAATAAAAAATAGAAAATGAAATTGATCTAGCTCCATGACCGATCCAATTCCTCGAAATAAGTGTTCGTTTGTTCACTGGCATCGAATGTTATCCTCTTCCCAAATGTATCTTGTAACCGCAATGAATTAAATGTCTCCTCCATGGAATCCATCGGTTGGATCTGATTTTTATTCACTTTTTTCATGTTTAATCGTCGGAATCTTGCTATTATTCTCTCTAACTCTGCTTTATATTTTGGATTGTGATGGTAGACGACGAATGGGGTCACCAGGGCGTAGCTAAAAATGTTTGATTATCAAAAAAATCCAAAAAAAAATTTCGAAACTTACAACAAGCAAATCGTGTCATAAACTACCGTATTCAAGTTTTTCCATGATCTAGAAATACTCAAATTATCGATGAGCAAGCATATCGGACCACTGATTTGGAAAAAGGCGATACTCAGAGCCAGGCGGTTGAAAAACTGAAAAATGAAAATTTTTAATTTTCGAAAATCTCAAAACTAACAAAAGAGAAGCGAATATTCTCCGAAATTTGAAATCTCTGAGCCAACGAGTATCCTCCACCATCGGTTCTATTACTTCTATAGTAGTAGTTACGGTTTACAACGTAGTTCAAATGGTTACCCTGAAATATTTGAAAATTAAACTATTTCCTAAGAATAAAGTCACCAAATAAGACAGACAGCTCAAAAATATAAAAATACACGCATGAGGGATGGTGCTGGAGGCTGAAATTCAAAAATTATAGAAAAGCAAAAAAAGCAAAAAGAACTGAAGAGAGTGGGATTCGAACCCACGCCCCCGAAGGGACTGGTGCCTTAAACCAGCGCCTTGGACCGCTCGGCCATCTCTCCGCCGGAAATTTCCAGGTCAAGAGGGCATAGATAAGGCGGCACTCACCGTTATGAAAGTCGATTGCAGAAACGAAAGCGATTGCGTAGATAACCCAAACAATCAGAAAAACCAGCCATTTTCTCTGATTTTTTTCATAATCCATCAGAAAATACGTGGCAAACCATCTCTCGGCGACGAAAGCCGATAGACAATAGAATCCGGGGAAACAGAAGAGAGCACGGAGGAGAGAGATGGTGTAGAATACTTCGCTGTGGAGATCATAGCCTGAATAATTTGAAATATGAAGCGAAAAATATTTTTGTGATTTTCTTACATTGAAAAACCTAAAAAACCCTAGTTTCATTTTTTTCAAAATGTATTTTTTACTATTGCCATAAGGTCCACTTGATAGTCAACTTTAAAGCCTTATAACTCGATTCATTGTAAAGATACAGAAAAACTGTCAACTAATAAAACATTCAGCTTATTATGAGCAATATTTCATCAGTTAACACTTTTTTGATAGGTTTACTGGGAATCGAGATATTTCTATTTGAACAAAACCTTAAGGTTCAGCTCAATCCTATAGGCTAGAAACTTTCCAATATGCTAAATTTTTAGAATAATCAAGGAACATTTCAAAACACTTTTTTTTTGACCAGTTGCACTCAAGAAGTGTACTAGCCCTTTCTCTCTTCCCCTCTTCCCCCAGCCAAGGGGAGGTGGGCGGAGCTTCCCCACACACTCGCCTATAGCGAAGAGCGGAACCCGTGAGACGTCTGTCCATAGACAACCCTACCCCTTATAACGGAGGTCGCCTCTTCAACTGAATTGGCAGTGCTCTGTGTCTAAATTTCGGGTCTAAATTGATCTCACTCTGAAATAGTAGTTAGAAGAACTTTACGTCCGAGACAAATAGTAAGAGGATCGGAAGCTCCCGTGAGAGAATCGGTCGATTGCTCGTGAAGATGCCACGGTCCAAGAGCTCCCTCAATCTCCCGAGGTAATACACTTCTGTTCTCTTCTTCTACTTCCCCCTTCTTCTTCCCGGAGGAGAAGGGGCGATGGTTCTAGAAGAAACGAGTGTTCTGTCGAATGTGTACAGGCCTCACCCTAGGGTTTAGGAATCAAAATTATTAAATTATAATCGAGCACTGCCAATATGGCCTCCGCTTGTTAGGAGTTCCATTTTTTTGCTTTTTTTTCGAAAGTGGTAGTTTTTTCCGGTTTATAGAAAGTTTTAGATCCGAACTGAAAAACTACCGTTAGAAATTTTTAAAAAGTTAAATCTCGGAATTTTTTTTCTTGGAAGAGGAAGTTTTTTATCGGTTATTTATCAGAAAAAATTAATGTTTCCACTTGAAAGTTTCACCAGTGAATTTCCAAAACGTTTACCGGTCAAAACTTTGACACAGCTTTTAGTCATGTTCTACCGGTGAAATTTCTTTTAAAAAATTCCTGTGAAACAGAGGAAAATTGGCGGAATAAAATCAAAATAAAAACCAGGAAAAAATAAAAATTTACCGGTAGAAACCGAAAAAAATACAGAAAACTCGAAATTGCAGCGATCTTACTAGCCCTATTCTAATGTAAAACTGAACTGGTAAAAAAATGAAAAAATTTTTTTTGATTATTTTTTACCGATAACTTGTCGAAAAAAATGGTCTTTAAAAAAACGGGAAGACTAGTAAAGTAAAAATCACAAAGAAAACTAAGAAAAATGAGATATTTTACCGGTAAAAACCGAAAAAGTTCAGGAAAAATTTCCGGCGATCTCAACACTATGAAAAACTAAACCATTTACCGGTAAAAATAACTCAGAACCTTTTTTTAGTTGTTTTCTATTTAAATCGGTTATTCCTTACCCGCCGGTGAATCAAATATCAGCAATAGCTTCTGCGCTAAGCACATGACATGTCCCAAAACACATGGAAAATAAATAGCATGATGAATCTTTTGGGTATTAGTGACATATTGTCCAGTACGAATATCGATGTAAACATTCAGAAGATAGTAGAATAATCTGGAAGTTTTCTCATGGAAAATAATTTCGAGTAGGGCAAACTTACACAATAAAAACCAATAAGACTTGAAAATAAAAAACGGTTAGATAAATTGGATAGGAGCCCTCTTCAATTGAATATGTCTTGTTGAAATACTTGATGTACATGGTGCTGAAATTCAAAATAAAATAAGGAAAATGGACGGAAAAACTCAGAAATCAGGTGTCGAACTATAAGAAATTTTTACTTTCAGAGAGGTTTTTCCTAGAAAAATGGGGTTTAATTAGAAGAAAAGTGGCTAAAAAATAGAAAACGCGGGGGTTTTTCCCATATTTTTTGCTTTTGTTTTTCAGATTTCTTCTCATGTTTTCCGCTTCGGGAGTGCTCTTTTTGTTTTCCTTTTTTCGCATCGATGAACACATTTGGGCTTCTGAACTAACCAGGCTTACTCATAAGGGTTGAGGCCTATAATAGATAGGCTAAAAAAAATTTTGTGCTAAAAAAAAATTGAGGCTAAAAAAATAATATTGTTAGGGCTAAAAAAATAAGATTTTTGAAAAAAGTGAAATCACAATTTTTAAAAATTTGTCATTCGCCTAAACATTTACATAAATGTCAAATCATGATAAATTTATAGCTGGTTAACCCTTAAATTAACCTTCTGTCGAAATTTTTTTCGGAAAAAAAATAATTAAAGAGAGTGTTTTATAGCTCGTCTGGCAGGTGAATAACCAGAGATTTATGATCTCGAAGAAACGTTTCTTTCATTATTTGCTTCGTTAGTTTTTCTTATAGAAGACAGAGAAAACAAAAGGGAAGTGACGAACACAGACACATCTGAATGGAATAGATCAGAGAACCCCGTGTTCGCACTGATGAGATCCTTCTGGGTGTATGCAAAGAACAGTAAGATGGGTTGGCTAAGAGGAGCTAGATCAGATAAATTTAAATAATTTTTTTAAATGATTGTATTGGACAGGATTAGGAATTTGAATTAGGAAACAAGTTTGAAAAAATTTGAAAAAAAAAAAAAACATTTCGAAAATTTTGAAAAAAAAAAAAAAATGTTTGAAAAATTTGAAAAAATTTCGAAAAATTTGAAAAAAAAAAAAAAATTTGAAAATTTTGGAAAAAATTTTTTTGAAAATTTTGAAAAAAAAGAAAACAAAATTTTTTAACTGAGAAAAATTTGAAAAATTTGAAGAAAGCCTTGAAAAGTTATTTCAATTGTACAACTTTATAAGTCAAAAGCATTAATGGCTAGAAGTTAGCCGATTTTCTAAAACACAAAGACACTTTCAACGTCACAAACGATTGCAAGAAAAGAAAAGGAAATTGGATTTTGAGAAAGAATAGGGTGAGACAGAGATCTGACTGGACTCTTTTCCCTCTAGACGGGGTTAATAGGTATCTATTGGAATTGATGATTATGTTCGTGATTCACTACTTGTGATTAAGGTGTCAAAACTCAGTTTTGTGTCTAACAAGGGAAGTCCGTACAAAAGAATATTTTTAAGGTTAGATTAGTGAAACAAAGAAGTTGTCTAACAAAAATAGTTAGATCAGGAACATTAGTTAACATCTGCTTTAAGAGTATCAAAACGCAAGGTTTCAAAGAAACACCTCTTTTTAGGCATCTGCTTTATATCTCCACCTGAAACCTAGATCAATTTGGTTTAACACAATTTGAATTTCGAAAAATTAATTTTTGAAAATATTTTTCCAAAAATTTTTTCAGAACAACTTTCATTCACTGACTAGTCTGTTAGATTTAACCATTCGAAACGAACACTTCAATCTTCAAATTTTCTGACAGGTGTTTCAAGAATTATAATCTTTTTTATTATAACTGAATGAATCTCCGCAGGTGTGTAATTACAAAATAGTGATTTTCGTTCTGACCTCTATTGAATTCGGGCAAAAAATCTAGTATTATTTATAGGTCAGGTTATAAAAGTTTCATTTCCTAGTTGAAAGACCACGTTTTGATCTAACACTACACGTCAGTTTCAAGAATTCAAAAGATTATAGACCAGAACTGATTTCGTCAAAAAATCAGGAGTTCGTAGAAAAATTAAAGGAATTTAATTCTTGGAATCTTGTGAATGTTCGGAGATTTTATTTGCAAATTGCTAAGAGAAAGATTCCAAAAACTATAATTTTATATAAGTTCACTCGGATATCTTGTTGGTGTTTATGAGGTCATGCAGGAAAATAAGAATATAATTGAAGGCCAAGAAGTGCCAGTTCAATGTTATTTACGAAAAAAAATGCATTATTTTGTACTAATCGTGAACAAAATTCGCACTTTTGTTTTCAAAGGCATTATTTCTACCTTCAGTACGCTATTGGAGATAAAAGAAAAATATTGATTATCTACTTAATTACGGAAAAAATTCTACCTGGAAAATCTAATTAGTGACTTCAAAAATCCTTGCCAAAAACTGAAATTAGCACGATTTATTAGCTGGAAGCGTATTGAAACTTGTAAAAGCTTACAAGAGCTACCAAGACAAAACACTATATAAACCTACTGAACAAGGAAGTTTTAAGTAGATCGCGTGTAATAATGCACCGGAAATTGGAAAAGGTAACAGTCTGAACCAATTTTTGTCTAGATAATAGCTAATAACTGAACGTCGGTACAAAAAATGTACCAAAAGAAAAAACGGAAAAAACACAATCATAAAGGTGATTTACGAACAATCATGAGAATCTTTTTCGTGCTGGAAGTCACAAAAAAATGCAATTTCTGAATTCCCACACCTTAGTCACTTTGGAATTACATTAAACATCAGGTTCCCATCATCTAGTTTTAGAAAATAATTGAAAATTCCGTTCATCTTGAACCCTGGAACCTTTATGAATCAAAAAACTAAAAAAGAAACTTCTTGTCAATCCAAATAGATTCCAAGTAGTTTTCGGAAAGCGGCCGGAAAAATTCAATTTGCTGATAACTTCCCCCAACCTGAATACTAGTCAATCAGAAATCTTGTTTAGAGTTCAAAAAGTCATTTTTCGGATTAAAAAGTTCAATTTTCTTAGGAAATTATGAAAACAGAAATTATTACCTTGAATTTTAGAGGTTTCTTACCGAAAAAAAGTTATGAGAGATGAAGGTAACGAAAAAAAAAGAAGCAAAAATATGGAACAACACTAGGTTCCCAGCTTCCTCCAAATATCAAGAAACAAGCCTTCGGAAACTAATCAACTTTTCCGCTAAATAATCAGAATCTGATGTTTTGATTTTTCAGAATTTCTGATTTTCTTCTAGAAATTTCCGAATCATCGAACATTTTTATTTCAATTGAAGATCTAAGTGATGAAGTGCGAGAAAACCGAATACGCCGGGGTACAACATTTTTAGAGAACGATCTGAATTTTAATGTGGATGTACTCTTGGATACCTTCATTGCAAATTCCTAATCTCTGAAAGTTCGGATCGAGATACATTCAGTTAGAAAAAAATATAGCACGGGTTCGCATAAAGAAAAAGCTGGAAACTCCAAAAAAATCATAAAAGAACGAAACAAATTAAAAACGACTCTGAAGTAAATTATCTATCATTCTAACAATATTTGACCAGTTCGGTGTGTCAGGGTTATCTGGCCATACAGCGAAGACAAACGTCCCGCATTCCTGAAAATACTTGATCGAAGCAACCGCCCCATCGTTTCTTCTGATTTCCAGATTATCGAATTCCACTTCAGTGGTTAGTCTGAAAAACGGCATTTGTGAATATAGCTTTCAAACAAACTTACGATTTATAGATACGCGTCTGTTCATCTGTTTCTTGAACATTAATATCCTTCAGTGCCAACTGTTGATTGAAATTCCTGATATCAGCAACAAAACATTTAAGGCGAGGACTTCCTCCATTAATCCAGTGCATCAGAAACTGATTGAGCTCTTCATTTGAAAACCATAAACGCTCCATTCGAATTTCGACACAATTAAGACGTATCAGATGTTCGAGTGTCATTAAATAGGCTCTACCAACTACCAATGAATTGAAATTCACTTGATGGCAATCATTTAATTCAAAATTGTTCGGCCAATGGATAGTATAAAAGTGCTTGGCCTTTCCGTTTGATACAATGTAGCTAAGGTGATCAGCCTCGATCATAAGGTCCCAAACAGATAACATCTCTATAGGCTTGCCGTGAAACAAGTCTATCAATTGTCGCGGCATATCTGACACATTCAGTATATAAATACCGGCATCGAAAAGATCGAAAATATAATCAGTAACTACTTTCATTTCGGTGACATCATCATCTTCACAATTGATTGCAAGATGACCAAACTGTGTCCATAATAATAGATCTACAAGATCATTTCCCATTTTCACTTTTTCAACAATTCCATAATTTGGTTTTGATCCACGGCTAAAGCTAATAAGTCTATTCACAATCATTTTACGATCCCCGGCGGCAATATACCCAATCCAATCATCGTCGTCAATTACGATTTTTGGTGTCAGCTGTTTGTTTCGAAGCGACTTGAATACCACTTTTGCTTTTTTTGAGCACAAGGCAAATATAAATCTGTAAATAGTAGCTAATTAGAAAACACGTGGATATCAACTTACTGTTCATTCACATCTAATGAATTGAGTATTTCTGCGATTGCCAATTGTGGAAGACGAAGAAGTTGAAATGAAAGAGCCATTTATTGATCGATGGGACTAGTCTAGGATTATAGAGTCTGACAGAATAAGACAGAATAAAGGTCTGTTGGTAGTCCAAGAAAGAATAAGACAGGATTAAGGGTCAGACACTGCTCCGACTGTCCATGAGAGTCACAACTGTAACTATGACAGAACAGTATTAAAATGAGTCATCTGGAAAGGATTACCTTGAACGAAGGTAAATTGAATGTTGAACAAAGGTGAACTGAATACGTGAACAAACTGAGAAGAATAGGAAGTAACCTGATTGAAAACTTTTGGTTATGTAGACAAGACAATTAAAGTTTATTGATAAATGAATCGTTTAGACGAAAATAGAAACAAAACTTGAAAAATTAAATGAAAATATAGCAAGTTTTTAATAGTTGCCAAAGACTTTGAATTCAATATCGAATACCACTGAAGAAAAAATTCAACATACTAAATGTTCATTACATAACCTGCACAATCAGTGATGATGATTTTACTTATATTCTAAAAATCAAAAAAGAACAAAAAAAATTTATAAACGACCCCGAAGTAAATTATCTATCATTCTAACAATATTTGACCTGTTCGGTGTGTCAGGGTTATCTGGCCATACAGCAAATGCAAATGCCCAGCTTTCCTGAAAATACTTGATCGAAGCAACCGCCCCATCGTTTCTTCGAATTTCCAGATTATCGAATTCCACTTCAGCGGATAGTCTGAAAAACGGCATTTTTGAATATAGCTTTCAAACGAACTTACGATTTATAGATACGCGTCTGTTTTTCCGATTCGTGAACCTTGATATCCATTAGTGCCAACTGTTGATTGAAATTCCTGATATCAGCAACAAAACATTTAAGGCGAGGACTTCCACCATTAATCCAGTGCATCAGAAAGCGATTGAGATCTTCATTTGAAAACCATAAACGCTCCATTCGAATTTCGACACAATCAAAACGAATCAGATGTTCTAGTGTCACGAAATAGGCCTTATGAACTACCAATAAATCGAATTTCACTTGATAACAATCATTCAATTTGAAATCTTTCGGCCAATTGGAAATATAAAAGTGTTTGGCGTTTCTTTTTGATACAATGTAGCTTAGAAGATCAGGCATGATTGTATAGCCCCAAGCAGTAAGTAACTCTATAGGCTTGTCGTGAAACAAATCTACCAATTCTTGTGGAATATTTGACACATTTAGAATAAAAATTCCGACACCGAAAAGATCTAATATGTAATCAGTAACAACTTTCATTTTGGTGTCATCATCATCTTCACAGTGGACTGTAAGCCGACCATATTTTGTCCATAATAATAGATCTACATTTCCCATTTTCACTTTTTCAATAAATTCACTATATGGATTTAATTCACGGCTGAAGCTAATAAGTCTATTCACAATCATTTTATCATCTCCCGCGCCAATATACCCAATCCAATCATCGTCGTCAATTACGATTTTTGGTGTCAGCTGTTTGTTTCGAAGTGACTTGAATACCACTTTTGCTTTTTTTGAGCACAAAGAAAATATAAATCTGTAAATAGTAGCTAATTAGAAAACACGTGGATATCAACTTACTGTTCATTCACATCTAATGAATTGAGTATTTCTGCGATTGCAAATTGTGGAAGACGAAGAAGTTGAAATGGAGATTCCATTTATTGATCGATGCGACAATTCGATGGGACTAGTGTCTGACAGAATAAGACATAATGAAGGGTCGTTGGTAGTCCGAGATAGAATAATACAGAATGAAGGGTCAGACACTGCTCCGGCTGTCCATGTGAGTCACAACTGTAACTATGACAGAACAGTATTAAATAAAGTCATTTGGTAAGGAACAAACTGGGAAGAATAGGAAGTAACCTGATTGAAAACTTGTGGTTATGTAGACAAGAAAATTAAAGTTTATTGATAAGTGAATCTCTTAGACGAAGACAAAAACAAAATTTGAGACATCAAGTGAAAATATAACAAATTTTTAATAGTTACCAAAAAAATATAGCAAGTTTTTAATAGTTCAAATTTAAGGACAACAATACATAATTCATTAAAAAAGCTGGATACTCCAAAAAAATCAAAAAAAGATAGAAACAATTCATTAAACACCCCGAAGTAAATTATCTATCATTCTAACAATATTTGACCTGTTCGGTGTGTCAGGATTATCTGGCCATACAGCAAAGACAAACGTCCCGCATTCCTGAAAATACTTGATCGAAGCAACCGCCCCATCGTTTCTTCGAATTTCCAGATTATCGAATTCAACTTCAGCGGATAGTCTGAAAAACGGCATTTGTGAATATACCGTAAAAACTGTAATAGACTTGCATGCAAGACTATTGATCAAACCCTATTTTCTAGAGCAAGACTATTAGAGGGGCAAGACAAATAGAGGGTGCAAGACTATTTTTTCGAACCATTTCTAGAGCGAAAAAACTTTGTTGAATTGGTGTTATTTTGCATCAATTTTTCCGAAATTTGAACTAAAATGTGTGTTTTTTCCTCTTTTTTTCTAAGATTCATGACTTTTTGATCCTAATAACTATAGAAACTGAGAGAAATGGATTCTTATTACGAGTTTACCCTCAAAAAAGTGAAGAAGTCAAAGAATGGCTGGGTGCAAGACTATTACAGGGGCAAGACAATTCGAGGGTGCAAGATTGTTTTTCAAACTACTTTTTCTACCGCAAGACTATTAGAAGGGCAAGTCTATTACAGGTTTTACGGTAGCTTTTAAACAAACTTACGATTTATAGATACGCGTCTGTTCTTCCGATTCCTGAACATCAATATCTTTCAGTGCCAATTGTTGATTGTAATCCCTGATATCAGCAAAAAAACATTTGAGTCGAGGGCTTCCTTCATTAATCCAGTGCATCAGAAACTGATTGAGTTCTTCATTTGAAAACCAAAAGCAATCCGTATAAATCTCGACACAGTCAAAATTCATTAGATGTTCTAGTGTCAAGAAATTGGCTCTACAAACTACCAATAAATCGAAATGAACTTGATGACAATCATTCAATTTGAAATCTTTCGGCCAACAAAAAATATAAAAGTATTTCGCCTTTCTTTTCGATAAAATGTAGCTTAGGTGATCAGGCTCGATTGAATCTCTCCCCACAGATAGTATCTCTATAGGCTTGTCGTGAAACAGATCTATCAATTGTCGCGGCATATCTGACACATTCAGTATATAAATACCGGCATCGAAAAGATCGAAAATATAATCAGTAACTACTTTCATTTCGGTGACATCATCATCTTCACAATTGATTGCAAGATGACCAAACTGTGTCCATAATAGATCTACAAGATCATTTCCCATTTTCACTTTTTCAACAAGTCCATAGTATGGATTTGATCCACGGCTAAAGTTAACAAGTGTTTTCATAGACATTCTACGATCCCCGGCGGCAATATACTCAATGCAATCACCGTCGTCAATTATGATTTTTGGTGTCAGCCGTTTGTTTCGAAGCGATTTGAACACCGTTGCTGCTCTTGTTGAGCACAAGGCAAATATAAATCTGTAGAGAAGAAGTTGATTAGAGAACACATGGATATTAACTTACTGCTCTTCCACATTTAATAAGTTCAGTACTTCTGCGATGACTAATTGTGGAAGACGAAGAAGTTGAAATTCCATTATTGATCGATGGGACTAGTTGAGGAGTGTATCGACTGACAGAAATAGACAGAATGGAGGGCTGTTGGTAGCCTAAGATAGATGACGTGTCTGACCCTTCATTCTGTCTTATTCCGTCAGTCGATACACACCTTGTCTAAGCCCATCGATCAATAAATGGCACCTTCATTTCAACTTCTTCGTCTTCCACAATTAGCTATTGCAGAAGTACTCAACTTATTAAATGTGAAAGAACAGTGAGTCAATATCCATGTTTTCTCCAATTAGCTTCTTCTCTACAGGTTCGTATTTTCCTTGTGCTCACATAGAGCAGCAACGGTGTTCAAGTTGATTCGAAACAAACGACTGACACCAAAAATCGTAATTGACGACGATGATTGGATTGAGTATATTGCCGCCGGGGATCGTAGAATGTCTATGAAAACACTTGTTAACTTTAGCCGTGGATCAAATCCATACTATGGACTTGTTGAAAAAGTGAAAATGGGAAATGATCTTGTAGATCTATTATGGACAGAGTTTGGTCATCTTGCAATCAATTGTGAAGAAGATGATGTCACCAAAATGAAAGTAGTTTCTGATTACATATTAGAGCTTTTCAGTGCCGGAATTTACATTTTAAATGTGTCAGATATGCCTCGGCAATTGGTAGATTTGTTTTACGGCAAGCCTATAGAGTTATTATCTTCTTGGGGCGATACGATCGAGCCTGATCACCTAAGCTACATTGTATCAAATATAAACGCCAAACACTTTTTTATTTTCAATTGGCCGAACGATTTCAAATTGAATGATTGTTATCAAGTGAAATTCGATTTATTGGTAGTTCGTAGATCCTATATCGTGAAACTAGAACATCTGATTCGTTTTGATTGCATCGAAATTCGAATGGAGCGTTTATGGTTACCAAATGAAGATCTCAATCGATTTCTGATGCACTGGATCAATGGTGGAAGTCCTCGCCTTAAATGTTTTATTGCTGATATCAGGAATTTCAATCAACAGTTGGCACTAATGGATATTAAAGTTCACGAAACAGATGAACAGACGCGTATCTATAAATCGTAAGTTCGTTTGAAAGCTTTATTCAAAAATGCCGTTTTTTAGACTATCCACTGAAGTGGAATTCGATAATCTGGAGATCCGAAGAAACGATGGGGCGGTTGCTTCGATCAAGTATTTTCAGGAATGCGGGACGTTTGTCTTTGCTGTATGGCCAGATAACCCTGACACACCAAACAGGTCGAATATTGTTAAAACGATAGATAATTTACTCCTGGGTATTTTATAAATTGTTTCGTTCTTTTTTTGATTTTTATTTCGAGTTCCCAGCTTTTTATGTATTAACATACACAACTCAAAATCAATACTCATCAGATACTCGATTGTCATCCGAAAGCCACTTGTCACTATCAATGAATCGAAATGATCCTTGGTAACTATTGAATCCTTGTTATAATTTCATTTTATTTCTCAACTTTAGTTGCTATCTTTGTCTAAGAGATTCACTTATCAATAAACTTTAATTTTCTTGTCTACATAACCACAAGTTTTCAATCAGGTTACTTCCTATTCTTCCCAGTTTGTTCCTTACCAAATGACTTTATTTAATACTGTTCTGTCATAGTTACAGTTGTGACTCACATGGACAGCCGGAGCAGTGTCTGACCCTTCATTCTGTCTTATTCTGTCAGACAATACACTCCTCGTCTAGGTCAATCAATCAATAAATGGAATCTTCATTTCAACTTCTTCGTCTTCCACAATTAGCTATTGCAGAAGTACTCAACTTATTGAGTATGAAAGAACAGTAAGTTTATATCCACGTATTCCTCTATTAACTTCTTTATTCTTCAGAGTCCTATTCTCATTAAGCTCTTCAAAAGCAGAAACTCTTTTCAAGTTTCTTCGAAACAAACAACTGAAACCAAACCTTGTGATTGCATTGTATTATTGGATTGGGAATTATGTTCATCAAAACCAAACACTCTCCGAGATTCTGATCCATGTGGGCAGTGAATTGGAACGCTTTTGTGGAAGAGTAGAAAAAGTGAAAATGGGGAATCAACTAGTCGATCTGTGGATAGAAGATAAGAATGAAGAATTCTATCTCAAAACCTATTGGCAAGATTTTGAGATAGGGATCTTAGTTATTTCTGATTACATTTGTAATCTTTTTGAAGTCGGTATTTTTTTGTTTGAGCTTCGAACAGAACACCTAAAAATGATGGATATGCTTGAAGGTACAACTATAGAAACATTACATATTTATGACTATTGTAGGGAAATCGATGAAAATGGTTTAAATTATATTCTATCGAAAGCTAAAGCTAAATACTTGTTCATTTGCATTTCGCTTGAAAGTTTTCAATTGAATGCTCATCATAAAAACCATTTCGATTCATTAATAGTAGACAAAGCCTCTTGGGTGACAATAGATTTTCTAATGAGTCTTGATTGTATTGAAATTAGAATTAGGGAGCGGCGGTTTTCAAATGAAGAACTCAATCGCTTTCTGATGCACTGGATTAATGGAGGAAGTCCTCGACTCAAATGTTTTGTTGCTGATGCTGATATCTGGTTTTTCAAGGAAGAGCTGGCACTGAAGGGTATTAATGTTCAAAAAACAAAAGAACATACGCGTATCTATAAATCGTGAGATGCTTATTTACTAATCTCATTACCCTTTATTTTCCAGGCCATCCAAAGATTTGGAATTCGAAAATCAGGAAATTCGAAGAAATGATGGTATTATTGCTTCGATCAAATATTCAAATGGAGTATTTTCATTTGGTGTATGGCCAGACTGTGATTACACACTGCACAGATCCATAATTATTGTAGGGATGGGCAAGTCAAATTGGAAGTAGTTAATGGTTCTTCGTTTCTCCATTCAAATGTTGTCCTATTTTTTTCTTTCTTAAATAAAATTCTTCCAATAACTTATTTTTTCTGTTTTGACGAAACATTGTTAAGACAAATTATAGATTCATATTAAACTTCAGATTTTCGTTCGAAAAATGCAGTTTGCAAAATTCTAAAATTGCAGTTTTACACCGAATAAAATTGGTGTTTCGTTTTTTTTGGCTTTCACTGCTAAATCGGTATTTTTAAATTTGTTGAATTGAAAAACGATAAAAAAACGAAAATGGAACAAAAAAAATAAAGAAAAGCTTTCGAAAAATTCACCTTTTTCGGAGCTTTTCACAATACTTGTTATCTTCCCAGCGATTTTTTAACTTTAAATTTTCGCTTTGCTACAAATTCAAACTTGAATAATAGCCTCTCAGCCCTAATTATTAAAAGAAAATTCAGAAAAAAATAGAATTCTTTTAATAACAAGTAAATATTATAAATACTCTTAAAAATCATAATAAATCAATCACAATCCATTCTTCCCTCATCCACCGATTGTCGATAAATCCGTTGAAATTCTCGGAGAGTCCTATGAAATGTCTTGTCTCGAATCACCTCTCGACACATTTCCAACCTTAAAATCATCCTTTTGAAGAGGAATAGTCCAGAATCCTCCTACCATTTCCTCTCATCCATCGCCGCCGTCTCAGATGTCCAATCATCTCGATTCTTCTGCAATTCCTCTCTTAATTCAGAAATCTGTTCATCGAAAGTGTTCAAAGTGGTGTTATCCTCATCCGGTTCGTCTCCTTCTTCATATAAATGTTCTCTTCTAACTCGAATTTCTTCGAGAATTACTAGTAATTTGAATGGTTCCTCGGTTAGATTCATCCATTTCGAATCTTGAAATGCCAGTTGGAGAAGCTGTTCTCGTTCCCGGATTACTGTAGGCGAGAGATCGATTGACGACGCTTTCGTTTTGATGAATATTAAATTAGTCTTTCTTTCCGGTGCCATTTTCGGTTTAAATAGTGCCAAATAGGGCCTAATCAACTCGGCAGACCGTATCGTATCAATCACATTTTTATCGAAGTGAGTCTCTGAGACGACGAGTACCGTATGACTGATGTACAGTAGGAAGGCGGTTAGTCGAAGGGTCTGAACAAGAAATGAAGGTTCTTCGTTTCCAAAAGTTTCTAGACAATTTGAAGCAAGTGTCGTAAGATAGGGTGCCAAGTACGCAATCACTTTCGCCCGCATTGCGTACAAAACACCTTATCTTACGACACTTGCTTCAAATCGTCTAAAAACTTCAGGATAGGGGTAAAAAGACACGTGGAATTCGTTGGCTCACATCGTTCATCGCAGTGGCCTCATCCATTTTCCCGCGTACTCTCGGAAGAGATTCCATTATCGAAAAGCTGTTCATCGGTTGACAATCCAAAAAAATCTGATGATTCGTCACAAAAACATCGATCAGAATCGTCTGATGCCTAGACTGCTCGTTGGCTTCCCTTGACACCGGACGGAAAACATATTCTCTGCAAAAAAGGGGCGTGGCTTAAAAGGGAGAGGGGGCGTGGCCTAACCTGTACATCTGTCTAGAGTTGTTTGCTGCTAGCATACTCAAAACAGTCGATTTCCCTGCTCCCTGTGGTCCGATCGCTGAGATGACATTGAAGTTAGGGCTAGCAGTCAGTAGATCCTGCAAACGTGCTCCATTGATAAATCTAGCTCATTCCTTCGGAATCTTACCGTAATCCCATCGGTAATCTCTCCGATATCCGTCAAAAATCTAATGGATTCCTTCATTGTCTTCTGTGCAGGTTCTGGTGAAACGGGGGCCGATGTCTCTTGTGCCGGAGGGGCTGGCCTCGCTTTTATCGATATCTTCGGCGCCAGTTTCGGCGGTTCGCCTGATGATGGTCGGGATGAAGGGGCTGATGGTGGCCGTGGAGCCGTTTTTAGAAACTCCACTTTTTTCATCTGGTAATTCAGTTTTTTTTTTGAAGAAGATCGAATTTCCAGCTATTTCCAGCCGAAAAATCGAGGTTTTTCAACAAAAATCCAATTATTTTTTGACAAAAAAGAGGGAAAACACAATTTTCCCTTAAAAATTGGAAAAAAAAACCTGTAAAATAGACAAAAAAAAAATGCAAAAAAGATACTCAATCCGTGGAATTGCTCTCCGTTTCGATAAACAAAATAAAAAATCGAAATTTAAGCCAGCAGCGGAAAATTCATGTACAAGTAAAAAGGGTTGCGTGATTGAATAAGTGGGAATAAAATACTTTTTCGAGAAGAATGCGAGAGAGAGTGTAAAGAAGAGAGAGACACAGAGACAGAGACAGAAATAAATATTATGATTCAGAATTGTTTCTTCTACGCATCCGTCGAGACTACCGACATTCCATCACAGACGTCCGCATCGTTCAGCAATTGATCACAGATCGCGGAGAGCTCCTGGACACGTGTCGAAAGGACACGATTCTCGTCTCGGCTACTCATCAGATCCAATTCCATCTTTTTGACACGAACACGGAGTCCTTTTGTATTTTCGTCGTGGGTTCGAACCAGTTGATCGTATTCCAATGAGGCTCTGGAAATTCAGTTTTTTGTGATGAAAATATATTTTTGACGACTCAAAATGGGTTTTTTGTGCAAAATCAGCTTTTATTCAGTGAAAAGCAGTTTTTATTTTGAAAAAAGGAGGAGCGTTTAAAGGAGCATTGTAAAATGTCACGCTTGGGTCTCGGAACGAAATTCGAATTATTCTACTTTAATTTAAAATCTGTGGTTTTTCCGCACTAAATTTTCGCTTTTCTTCGATTTTATTTGAAAAATGCGAGAATTTATTGAATTCTTCAACGAAAATTGAAGAAAAACGACTATTTGTAGCGAAAAAACGACGGAAACTAGAAAAATCACAGTAATCCGATTTTCGCTGCGAAACCCAAGCTTAGCATTTTGCAACGCTCCTTTAAAAATTTTTCTCCCGAAGTACCTCTCCAACTCGGCATTCGCATTATCCTTGACATTCAAAAACTTGGTCTGCCAATCCTCGCACTCGGCGGCCGCCATTTTCAATTTCTCGCGAGCCGTCTCATATTCGGCGCGAAGATCCGTCGACGCCTTTCTCAATTCGTTGAACGAGGCGAACAGTGCCGAATAGTTGTCGTGCAGTTTCTCGTTTTCGATACGTGCCACGTTGAGATCTTTCATCGCCTTCTGAAGCTCTTCGTTCAGCGCTCCGCCGTCCATGTTTGGATTTCCGTTGGCTGGAGTTGAACAACGACCCTGGGATAGGATTTGACCGTTCGAGCAGCGACGCAACTCGAATTCTGCAATATAAATAGGGCTTCAAGGCTAGAAAAGTCTCGAGGAGCTCCTCCTCACCTTCCGAATGCAAAGCGCGCTTCCAGAAATCAGCGATGGCGTCGGAAGACAATTTCAATGCGAGCGCCTCTATTCTACTCATTCCTCCATCCGTTTCCGTCACCGGACGTCTTCTGGCTATTGTTCCTGTTGGTATCGGTGGCTGTGGCTGCTCTTCTTGCTCCTCTTCTTCCGGAAGATCCGTCTCCATCGCCTCCTCCTCTTCTTGCACATTCGATTGTGTTCCGTTGAACGGAATCACCACTTCTGTGCCATCCTCTTTGGTAAATGTAGTGTTTAGTGACGTCATCTGGAAGAAAAGCTACTTTTGTAAATAAATCCGTGAAAAAAGGAAAAACTGAGAGATAAGAGCGGTTTTTTGAGGTTTTTCGACAAGAAACCTGCAGAAATCGAGAAAAAAGAAAAATTGTTCTGTTTTTTCTGTGAACAAATTAGTTTTTCTTTGTGAAACCCCCTTTTTGTTGCTGAATATAGAAAAAACCCATTTTTTAAATAATTTTCTGTGAAAACAATGTTTTTTTTCTGAAAAAACAACGGATTTTGATTTTGTAGCTCTAAAATCATGTCAATTTAGTCACAGAAAACAGTCATTTATGAGAAAAATATTTAAAAATCATTATTTTGACAGATTTCAAATTTTCTGCGTGTAAATGAGTTTTTGAAGAAAATTTAATCTTTTTTTCTTAAAAATGCTGTTATTTCTATTAAATTTCATCGGAAAACAGGAAAAATCTGTTCATTTTTTCAAAAAAAGGACGGAAACTCGATCAAAAAGAAACAAAAATCTGTTTCGCGCCAACAGAAAATGAGTGTCGTGCCGGAACCATTTTATCAAAAATAACATGCTCCTTCAAATATACAGTATCATTTCTTGCTAATTTTTCATTCTTTCTTTGAATTAAAATTATAATTTTGAACTGAAATTTCAAATTTAAGCCAAAAACCGATAAAACAAACGAAACCACGATGCTTCCGTAAATCCGCCGCCGCCGGTTGGCCTAGAAAGTCCTAGGCCAGGAGGCCAGGACCCTTTTTTGCCTTTTTATTCAAGAATAAATATAAAAACAGAATTTTAAATTTAATAACTCAGTGTTTCCAGTGTTTTTCAGTAAAAAATAAAATTTTTAATTGAAGAGCTATCGATTTTTTGCAATATTGCGAAATTTTATCCAATATTAGACCTTTTTGACCTTAATAACCCGAAAATTCCCACTAAAAGTTTAGTTTTTAGCTAAATCACTGTTAAACTTGGTACAAAAATGGATCTTCTCGATTATATCGAACGAATTGGAGATGGTGAGCCTATTATTATTTTTAAAATTAAAAAAAAAGTTTTTGCAGATCCACCAACACCACCACGGGTCTCGACTACAAATATTCAAATAGGATTCAATTATTGTTCGGAATTCCTGGAATGGCCAAATTCCGAAGCGGAATCCGCGAATTTCAGCGCCCCGGAGCAGTATTCTCTTCCAGAAGTTCCGTCGACTTCTGGGAGTTCGGCGAGTATATTTCAGCCGATTTCCGACACGCTGATGGTCTATTTTCCCGATACTTTTGAGGTAAAAAGTGGAAAAAATCCCAAAAAAAAATAATAAATTTCAGACAATAGCAAAATCACTGTTAGAAATGCTGTGCTCTTCCCGTTCAGATAACGATATTCAATGCGAGTTGATAGATTTGTTGGGCGTCGAATTGTTCGAATTAGCAGGAGAAGTTCTTGAAAAACGAAACAAAATTGTGTTTGAAGTGAAGAGCAAAGAGCTGGCAAGAGTAGAGGAGGCGAAGCAGACAAAGGCAAAGGTAAGAAAGAAAATATTTATTTTATTATTAAAAAAAAACTAATTAAAAGCAAGCTCTTCCATAGCTGCTCTTAGTTCCTCGACGTGCGCTGCTATCGGCAGCGCCTTCTTGATCTCCTTTCGGATCTCCAGGATTCTCTTGTTCAGTAGGGGCGCAGCCCTCTGCGTTTGTCCTTGTTGCTGGAGCACTCTTTTTATCATTTCCGTCGAGTAGACAGCTGAAAAAAATAGTTTTGGTTGGGCTCGCTCTAATTCTGTAGACTTGCTCGCAACAAATCGAGCTTTCTTTGACGAAGAAACTAACCTGATGATTGCCTTCTGTCCACTTTTCCAATAGTTTTCTTGAGGATCGGTGGGATCTGGTTAGACTTCGAGGCCATTTTCTCCGATGACTTGGCCATTTTGACTTGGGATTCTGGAAATAATAGGGATGAGAGAAGAGGAAAAAAACTAGACAAGAAAGGAAGAAAGTGACTGAAGGCCAGTGGATCCAGTTGAGTTACAGACTCTTTGGGGAGGCGGAGTCATAAGTGATCCTGAGTGTTCTGAGACATGCCATTTAAGCGGGAAGACGTTATTGGTCGAGAAGAGGGGTCAGCTGATCGTGTCACCATTAGGCACCAAGTAATATGGCAACGTGTAGTTGTAAGATCTGCAATTAGCCATCTTCGGAAGTGTTAACACTTATTGTTCAATGTTCCATATTAGGGTCTCGATGTTCCAGTATTGTCTTTGATCGGCAAGTGCGATTTGCTTCCAATGCACCAAGACGGTGTCCTTTATTCGGCTGTCACTGTCAATTTCTCGTCGAACCTGCGTCAGATTCAGGCAAAGACACCGGCTAAAGCCAACCAGTTTTACACAGAAAAATGCATGTAACCTGGCTTTTATCTTGCTCAAATGCTGACAAAGTTCTGACAAAGGTCTGACGATTAACTGATATTCTCATTTTTCGTCCAAAAGTTGCTCAAGATCTGCTCAAAAGCTGTGAAACCCCTAACTTCCGTTCAAAACTGCCAGCGACAGCCGAGAAGATTTCTGAGTTTTTCCCTGACATCAATCTGAAGTTTTGCCGATCCTACTCCTTCCGTCAAGTAGTGCATTTGAATGAATTCTAAGTCATGAAAAACATTTTTCAAAAAATTATTTATTATCCAAATATATTATCATACAAACTAATCAAAAGCAAGCTCTTCCATAGCTGCTCCCAGCTCCTCCACATGCGCTGCTATCGGCAGCGCTTTCTTGATCTGCTCTCGAATCTCCAAAATCCTCTTGCCCAGCAGCGGTGCGTTCGCTGCCACACTCTTGGCTTGGTCCTGGAGTAGCCTCTGGACCATTTCAATATTGTATACGGCTGAAAATAGCATTATAAAGTAGTTTTGGTCAAGCGCCTCATTCCTAAGAAGCAAACAAAATTAAAAAAAAACTAACGCGTTATCTTCTCGACTTTTCCTATTTTCTTCCGAATCACAAAAACCGGACGGATCTGGTTGGTCTTCTGTGGCTCATCCTTCTTTCCTTGAACGGACTTGGTCATTTTGAATCGAAGTTTCTGAAAAAAGATTTGACGAATAAGAAAGGGAAAGACAGGAGAAGGAAGTGAATGACTGAGTGAATGAGATTCCAGTCGAGTTGCACACTCCATTAGTAGGCGGACCCATTAGTGTTCGAGAACAGGGGTCAGCTGACCGTGTACCATTAGCAAAGTGGCAAGGTGTAGTTGTCAGATCTGCAATTAGCCATCTGCATTGTCTTAGGAGGAAGTGTCAACACTCATTGTTCAATGTTCCATCGGTGTTCCAGAATTTTCTTTGATCGTCAAGTGCGAATGCACAAGGAGATAAGCTTCGAACTTGGCTTTGCCTAGGAGTACTGTATTTGAGAGACTGGCTCTAGCTTTAGCTTCTTCCAAAATTCCGTCTTGGTCAAGTGCGCTCTAATGATAATCTATTTTATCAGGGAACTTGAAGTTTCAAGATAAAATAGATTATCAATAGAGCGTGCTTAATCAGGGGAACCTCTGTCCAAATTTTTATTTAGTGCAGACAAAATGAAATTCAGTTCAAATTAGCCACACAGTTCTGGAAGAACGAGACAGCCAACGCGACCATCATTATGAGCATTGCGAGGTATCCGATTCCAGCCTGCACACACCGCTCATTACAAATGAACAACTCGTAGTTCGAATCGCGATTGTAATAGAACTTCTCACGGTGTGGATGTACTTGTGGGGAAGGAGTGGTTCTTTTGGTAGTAGTAGGTCTCTTGGTAGTAGTCGTCGTGGAATTGGAATAGGACACCTTCATCGACTTCTCAGAATAGTAGAAACTCTCGAAACTCGCATTGCAACCGATGGCTTTCCAAACTTCCTGAAATCCAGTGATCAGCTAATCCGTAGAGGATCGCTCACCCGCAACTTCTTCGTCCAATCCTCTCCTCTGATATAGTAGAATGCCCTTGGCATGTATTTCGGTGGAACCGCCCGACACTGTCCGAATTGAGTGGCTCCTGTCCAAACGCATGAAATTTGATAGTCTTTGACGTTTTTGTCCAGCAAAAATCCTATGGTATCGTCACGGCAGAGTTCTGCTTGCTTTGAGATTAAGAAAAGTGCATCCGGGTAATTCCTGTATAAAAAAACCGAGGATTAAATAGATAAAGTAGGCGGAGCTTACTTCCGAATTCCGATGATCTTCTTACTCGCTAAAATGGCCATTTTCTTCGCCAGATCTCGTTGTGTCTGCCAATCATTCGAAGGTTCACCCGGTTGAAATGGCCTGAATCCGATTGGACAGAACTTGTCGTGTCCACACTGAACGTCTCCAGACGAGAAGCGGGTCAGAAATACGAACAACACAGCTAGCACGATCTTCATTAGACTTCTATTTTTTTTATTGTCAGCCGAGATTTAGTAAGAAAACATAAATGGAAATGGAAATTTCAAAAAAAGTCGAGATAATGGGAAGGTCACGGTGTCAGTTTTCTTTCAAAAGTTTTTTTTAGTTTGGGGAGATTACGGTAGTCTCTAGATTAGCGCGGCATCCCGGGTTTTCTAGCTCCAAGCTTACTTCTAAATACTCTTTGGTCAAATGTGCTCCAATGATAATCTACAGTATCTTCTTTTCTCTAAAAAAAAAAGAAAATCAGATACCATTAGACTATCAATAGAGCACATTTGATCACTTTCACGGGGAACCTCTACCCAAATTTTCATTCCACTTTTTCCAGCCATCCGTCCCCGGATTCCTCCAAACTGTCAGCGTACAATCCACGTCACAAAACGAAAAAAGAAGGGAACTTCGGAAAGAAGAAAAACGAACTAGAAGGGAGCTGAATCGAGTGATACACGCGTTCGGAGACGAGGAGAAGCTGGAATTGGAGTTGGCTCAAAAGGAAATACAAAGGCAGAGACAACTGGAGATTGATCAGATGAAATGGAAGCCATCGTTGCTTCCCGGAGGTCCGCGGGTCGAAGAGATCTATCCGTATGTCTTCGACGCGAGAATTCAATCCGGTCACACTATCTTTGACATCAACGGAATGAAATTCGCACTTCCAGAAGGATCCAAAAGAGATGCCTACAAAACGCATGAAAGTGTTCTGGTACCACCGGCCAATAAAGGAGACATTGAACAGATTCAACATGTCTACATCAAGGATATGGATGAGTTGGGACAAAAGGGATTCAAAGGATTCGAAAAGTTGAATGTGATCCAATCGATTGTCTTCGAGCAGGCCTACAAAACGAAAGAGAATCTGCTGATCTGTGCCCCGACTGGAGCAGGAAAAACGAATATTGCAATGCTAACTATCCTTAATACGATCCACGAGCATCAGAATGCAAAAGGAGAAATTATGAAAGATGACTTCAAAATCATTTATATTGCTCCAATGAAAGCGCTGGCGACAGAAATGACAGAGAGCTTCGGAAAGCGACTAGCCCCACTTGGCCTCAAAGTCAAGGAACTCACTGGAGACACACAATTATCCAGAAACGAGGTAGCAGACACCCAAATGCTAGTATTGACCCCAGAAAAATGGGATGTGATCACAAGAAAATCGTCATCGGATAACTCCCTAATCAACGTCGTCCGATTGCTAATCATCGACGAAGTGCACTTACTCCACGACGAACGAGGTCCCGTCATAGAGACCCTCGTGGCAAGAACTCTTCGCCAAGTCGAAATGTCACAATCTGGAATCAGAATCGTCGGATTGTCAGCAACACTTCCGAATTATATCGATGTTGCGCGGTTTCTACGGGTGAATCCCTACAAGGGAATGTTCTATTTTGATGGACGGTTTAGACCGGTTCCGTTGACGCAGAAGTGAGTTGCTCAGTGCTAGCTCAAGCACGTCCCCCATAATTCCGAATTGGTCAAGTGCTCTCTATCGATAAGCTACTTTACCTTGAAACTTCCAGCTTCCTGATAAAAAAGCTTATCAATAGAGCTCACAAAACCTGTCTACAGTAATCCTAGTTGCTAATCACTTTGGTCATGTGCGCTCTACTGATAATTCATCCTGGACTTGCTCATAATAAGATTTGGGATGCTCATCTTATTATGAACAAGAAAATTAATTACCAGCAGACCGCGCATGACCACTTTGATGGGGAACCTATGCCCAAATTTTTCTTATCTCCTTTTTTCCAGATTCATCGGCACCCGTAAAACTGGAAACTTCCGTGACAATACCACCCTCATGGACAATGTCTGTTATGATGAAGTCGTCGACTTTGTGAAACGTGGCCACCAAGTTCTCGTCTTCGTCCACACCCGAAACGGAACCGCCAAGCTTGGAGAAGCATTCTGCGCTCGGGCCTCAGTCCTTGGGCAAATGGATTTGTTCCTTCCGAAAGACAAAACCTCGAATAAGTATGTGCAAGCGGACAAAGCGATCAACACGTGTCGAAACCGTTCTCAAATATCGCCGCTCTTCCAACGAGGCTTCGGAATTCATCATGCGGGTCTGTGCCGTCAGGATAGGATCCTAATGGAGAGATGCTTCGCCGAGGGACATATCTCAGTGTTATTCTGTACTGCAACCCTGGCATGGGGAGTCAATCTTCCCGCCCATGCTGTTGTTATCAAGGGAACCGATGTTTTCGATGCGGAGAAGGGTGTCTTCACGGATCTCGGCGTCCTCGACGTCCAACAAATCTTCGGTCGAGCAGGTCGTCCACAATTCGAGAATGAGGGTCATGGAATCATTATAACGACAAGAGACAAGATAGACAAATATCTAACAATGCTGGTTCATCAGAATCCCATTGAATCCAACTTCTACACTCGCCTCCATGATAACCTAAACGCGGAGGTGGCCCTGGGTACAGTATCCACTGTGGATGAAGGTGTCGAATGGCTGACCTACACGTATATGTACACGAGAGCCCTTAAGAATCCAATGGCCTACGGTATCGCCTATAACGCTATAGAACGAGATCCAAATCTTCGGGATCACTTTGGAAATGTGATTCGAGAAGCGGCGATGCAACTGGATCAGAATAAAATGATACGATTTGATCTGGCGTAAGTAGTGGGGTTACTGTAGGTACCATAGGCTTCTAGAGGATTTGGGGATTACTGTTCCGATGAGTCTACACCTGGGGTTCTCTAAAAATCTGTCTACAGTAATCCTAGTTGCAATCATCTTGGTCATGTGCGCTCTACTGATAATTCATCTTCGACTTGCTCATAATAAGATTTGGGTTGCTCATCTCATTATGAACAAGAAACCAAATGAATTATCAGTAGACCGTTCATGATCACTTTGACGGGGAACCTATGCCCAAATTTTTCTTATCTTCTTTTTTTTTTCGAAAAAACAGGGTTTTTCTTCCAGAACTGAATACTTAAACTCCACGGATCTCGGTCGAATCGCCTCGAACTTCTACGTCAAATACGAAACGATCCAGCTCCTCAACGAAGCCGAAAAGGGGTTGGACTCCCAGTCACATTCACCGCCTTCATGCCAGACGACATGGTCATCGGCCTCATCTCAATGGCCACCGAATTCGCGAACATCAAGTGTCGAGAGGAGGAAATTGGGGATCTCGAGGAGCTGATGAGCTACGGATGCATGATGAATGTTAGGGGAGGAGGACTGGCAAGTGTCGCTGGCAAAGTCAACGTCCTCCTTCAATCCCTCATCTCAAGAACTTCTACGAGAAATTCGGCTTTGATGTCAGAGCAGCTATATGTTCAACAAAACGCTGGACGTCTGTGCCGGGCGATGTTCGAAATGGTTTTGAAAAATGGGTGGAGTCAGGCGGCCAACGCATTCTTAGGAATCGCCAAGTGTGTGGAGAAGCAGATGTGGATGAATCAGTGCTCGCTGAGACAGTTTATTCAGGTTTTTTTGGAAGATCTGGGCTTTAATCACTCCTTTTTTCAGATAATCAACATTCCGATCACCTGGATCGAGAAAATCGAGCGGAAGAAGGCTCGCGAATCAGATCTCCTCGAATTATCCCCAAAAGATCTTGGATACATGTTCAGCTGCGACGGAGACCGCCTCTACACCTACCTCCGTTATCTTCCACGAATGGAAGTGACCGCCCGTTTCAAACCGATCACCTACACCATCGTTCAAGTGGAAGTGACCCTCACCCCAGCGTTCATTTGGAATGACGCGATCCATGGGAAATCCGGACTCCAATCTTTCTTTTTAGTGCTCGAGAATCTGAACGAGAATCTGATCATTCATCAGGAGAGATTCGGCATCGGAAAGATGAAAGTGATGAGAGAGGAGCCACAATTCATCGTTTTCACCATCCCAATTGTGGATTGTCAGCTGACAAACAACTTCCAGTTGAGACTTGCCAGCGAGTATTTTGTGACGGAGGACGTCGTTGTTCCGATGAGTCTGCACAATTGTATTCTGCCCAAGTCGTTTAAGGTGCGTTATAAGGGTTACTGTAGGTAGCAGGAGCTTGAGGGAGGATTACTGTAGGTACCAGAGGATTTAGGGAGGAATACTGTAGAAACCAGAGGATCTTTTTCTCAGGATTACTGTAGAAGTTTTCAGGATTACTGTAGAAAATTGAAAAGCTATAGTCTAGGTACTAAAACAAGCTCCAAGTACAGTACCCTTTGCACTACCGTAACCCTCTATATATTCCAGAGCCACACGGATCTCCTCGACCTGGAACCCCTCCCGATCAAAACTCTCAAAAACGAGAAATTCGAATCGATCTACTCATTCGACTACTTCAATCCAATTCAAGCCCAAGTCTTCTTCGCCCTCTACAAAACCGATAAAAGCGCCCTCGTCGGAGCCCCAACGGGATCCGGAAAAACCCTTTGCGCGGAGCTGGCGATGTTCCGACTCCTCCAAGATCATCCAGGAATGAAAGTTGTCTACATTGCCCCACTGAAATCCCTCGTCAGAGAACGAGTCGACGATTGGAAACGAAAATTCGAAACAGGAATGGGATACCGAGTAGTGGAAGTGTCAGGAGACGTGACCCCGGATCCAGAAGAGCTTGCCGCTTCCTCGATTCTCATTACGACTCCAGAGAAATGGGATGGAATATCGAGAAGCTGGGCGACCAGGGAATACGTTCGAAGAGTGGGATTAATCGTTTTGGATGAAGTTCATCTCCTTGGAGTCGATCGTGGAGCTGTCCTTGAAGCCATTGTCTCTCGTCTGAAGATGATCACAAGAAGATCCCATACGAGAGAGGAGCCAGTCAGACTCCTTGGTCTCTCTACAGCCCTAGCCAATGCTGGTGACGTGGCAGAGTGGTTGGGCATTCCCGACGAAGCCTGTTACAATTTCCGCCCATCGGTTCGCCCTGTTCCGATCTCTGTCCATATTCAGGGATTCCCTGGACAACATTACTGTCCGAGAATGGGTCTGATGAATAAACCAGCCTACAAGGCGATTCTCACTTATTCCCCCAGAAAACCTGTCCTCATTTTCGTGTCTTCTAGAAGACAAACTCGACTGACAGCTCTCGCATTCGTCAATCTCCTGATTGCTGACCATAACCCTAAGCAATGGCTCAATATCGATATGCTCGAATTGGAAGTCCTCATGGCTTCGATTAAAGGTGCTTTTCCTCATTCTCCCTCTCTAAATCCGAAATTTCAGACGAAAACCTGAAACTGACACTTCCATTCGGAATCGGAATGCATCATGCCGGTCTTTCGGCCCACGAAAGAGCCATCGTCGAGCAGTTGTTCATCGAAAAGAAGATTCAGGTGTTGATTGCGACGGCGACTCTCGCATGGGGTATCAATTGTCCCGCCCATCTCGTTATTGTCAAGGGAACCGAGTATTTCGATGGAAAGAAGGGGAAATATGTGGATTTTCCGGTTACAGGTAAGGGGATTACGGTAGTTTCGGGTTCTATAATAATCTTTATTAATCAAAAATCATAGGGTCACTTGAGGACCCTCAAAAAATCAGAAATATTGCGGTTTTGAATACTATTAGCGATTCCTCCTCCTCACTTCGCCTCATCAGACTCCTTATGATCCCCTTTCGGCGTCTGCGGAGTCTCGTCCTCAATCATCGTCGCCATCTTCTTGTCCTTAGCTCCGCCCTCATCCTCAATCATCGTATCCAGCTTCTTATCGTTCGCCGATCGCGGTTGCTTCTCCTTCTTCTCCGATTTCTTTGATTTTTTCGAATTGTGAACCTGAATATTAAGTTTCTTGGGATTACTGTAGCCCTCTTACCTTGTCCTTTCCCTTCTCCTCGGCAACCTGAGCACAATCGATACTCTGCACAGTCGGATCCTTCTTCTTCTTGCCCTTCCCCTTCACCTTCTTCGAATCGCCTTTCTTTGCGTGCTGCGACTGCTTTTTCTCCAATTTCGCGGCCTCCGCCGCATCCGCCTCACCCGGATTATATGCATCAACACAATCGGTAGTCGTCTTACTAGGGAATGGTCAGAATCGGGTGTGGAGTTTCGGTTCAAGACCTATACCGTTTGAAAGAGGACGTTTGGGGGATCTCAAAACTGTTTTCAAATTTTGCGAAGGTTTTCTGGGATTTGAGATAAAAGGATTTTGGTCTGAAACCCCAGTGCTAATTCCTGTTGATTTTGCATTTTTTCGTTTTCACGTGTATACTTGAAACTTTATTGGAAGAAATACAGTGGAAAACAGTGGTTGGATGATCGGTTTAAAATGGTTATCTCGAATCCCAGAAAACCTTCGCAGAATTTGAAAACGGTTTTGAGGTCCCCTAAAGGTCCTCTATAAAATGGTACATGTCTTGAACCAAAACTCCACAACCGATTCTGACCATTCCCTAGTTAGTGTGATCATCGTCGACCATCTCGATACGAAGCGTATTCTCGTGATTGAACTCCAGAGTCGGCTCTTTTCCCTCCTCGGTCGCCTTTTTCTCATCGCAATCCTCCGTCTTCTTCTTCTTCTTCTTGATTTTAATATTCGCCGATCCAGTGGCAGCTGGTTTCTCGACTGCAGCATCAGCTGTCTTTGTCTTTGTATCAGTATCAGTAGTGGTAGTTGTAGTAGTTGTTGCAGTCCCAGAGGGTTTTGGAATAGCAGCTATCTCTGGAGCCGCTGTCATTGCCTCTGGAGTAGTTGTAGTTCCACCGGTTGTCGTTCCCGAACTCGTGGTCTTAGCGGGTTTCTTCACTTTGTTTTTTGAGGAGGGTTTCTGCTTTTTGCCTTTTTTACAATTGACGAGAGCGAAAACGACAGCTAGGAGTAGACAACCTGTAAATTTTTTTTCAGTCGAAAAACTTCAATTTTTCCATTAAAAACCCCTTTTTTCCCGGTCTAAAAAAAACCCTCTTATTTGATCGAAAAACCACTTTTTTTTCTACTGAAAAACGGCTATCTCAAGTCTAAAACCTCTATTTTTCCACCAAAAAAAACCGATTTTTCAAGTTCGAAATTATTTTTTCCTTCTATAAAGTCCTATTGCTCAACCTAAAATCTCTTCTACGCAACGGTTCCCCACCGTTCAAAAAACATAGATTTCAGCTGAAAAATCCACTTTTTTCTACCGAAAAATCAATTTTGATTAGCTCGAAGTCTCTACAGTAAGCTATCCTGAACTAGCGCGCTCCAGTACTCTAGAATCTGTCTACAGTAATCTTAATTACATTGGTCATGTGCGCTATACTGATAATTCATCTTGGATTTGCTCATAATAAAATGCTCATAGTAGCATCTTATTATGAACAAGAAAATGAATTATCAGCAGACCGTTCATGATCACTTTGACGGGGAACCTATGCCCAAATTTTCATTCCTCCCTCCTCTTACCATTCTGCACAACAACGAACCAGAGCAAGTGTGCCCAAACGTCGACAGAAGCGAAGCAGATCCATTTGAATAGCATGATTCGTTTGGAATTGCTCTGATTATGTTATCGTAACGAGGTACGAGCAATAGATTGAAATGAAAAAGAACGCGTTTTTTAATTGGAAATGACGCGCCGAATTGGGGGAAGTGGATTATGATGTTTTCCACCGCCGTGAGAGGGATTTTTAGAAGTGTCACGCTTCTTTTTCGAAAAAAAAATATTCCAGACGTGCTCCAAATGATGGGAAGAGCCGGTCGACCGCAATTCGATGACTCGGCAGTCGCTGTGATCTATGTCCAAGACTCGAAGAAAACGTTCTACAAGAAATTCCTCTACGAGCCGTTCCCCGTTGAATCCTCTCTTCTCCCTGTCCTCCCCAACCACGTCAACGCTGAAATCTCAGCCGGAACGATTGATTCAAAGCAGGGAATCGTTGAATATCTCTCCGGAACCTATCTCTATCGGCGGCTATTCGCTAATCCCAATTACTACGGTCTAGAAGAGGATTCAGAAGAGGCGATGCTCAAGTTTATCACCCAAATCGTGGACGATTCGGTCTCAGAGCTCCTTCAATCTGAATGTATCCACGTGGATCCAGAGAATGACGTCATCAAACCGACTCCATTTGGAAGAATCGCATCGGTCTATTATCTTCAACACGAGACGATTCGATTCCTTGTGAAGGCATTGCATTCGGAATGCTCCATTGAGAATATGCTCAAAATTCTAACGGATGTTCCAGAATACGCGGAGATTCCCGTTCGACACAATGAGGATCTGATCAACACTGAACTCCAGGTTAGTCTGGGTTACTCTACCTCCTCCACATATCCTGATTTCAGAAAAAACTGCGAATCCGTTTCTCGACATCAGTTATGGGAACATCGGCGTGCAAAGCGCATCTTCTATTCCAAGCCCATTTCATGCGGACACCTCTTCCGACCGACTATCGAACGGATTTGAAGAGTGTTCTGGATCAATGTATTCGAATTCTGCAGGCGATGAGAGAGATGACTAGGCTGAGGAATTGGTTGAGTGCCACTATTAATATTGTCGTTCTACAGCAAATGTGCCATTCGGCTAGGTGAGTGGTTTTTTGGGAAAAAGTCCTGTTTTTAAAGCAAAAAAGCTTGCAAAGTACCGAAAAATGCTTGAAATTTCCGGAAAAATTATCATTTTTCGTTGAAAAATCGATAATTAAAAACTAGATCTAAGCATTAGAAAACCCTTGGAAAAAAAAACCCTAAAAAACGATTAAAAAATAGGCTAATTCCGGTTCAAATGGTTCCGGGGAACCTAGAAAAAGCTTCTGAGGTAGCTGAAAAACAGTATGGAAGAGTCTAAAAAAATCGGAGTTTATTCGATTTTAAACCAAAAAAATGTTCAAATCAATCATTAGTCAATAGTGATTCCTCATCGATCAGATTCTGAAGATAAAACGAGAAATCGTTTTCTTCAATGGAAACATAGGCGACTGCTCCATCGACTCTTCTGACATACAGTTGATAGTTCAATGCCCATGGATACATTGTACATTGTCTGTGAAGAATCATTAAGATGGATAATATCTCTGAATACTCACCGTTCTTCCATTGGTATCTCATCTACCTCGAAATATTGGACGCCTCCTCTCACTCTGATGTGACAAAGTCTACGCATTTGATGACTTGTTTTGAGGTATAACACTCGCAATCTTTGGAATCCTTCATTCGACTTCCATCTATTCAAAAACTCGATTATATCTTCCTCATTAATATGAGAATCATCGATGAACGCCCGGGTCCCTTTGAAATTCCGTAACATGCCGGTTCCCAACAATGGCGACCCATAAATGTGCATTATCGAAGTTTGGTAGAACCTTGAGTCGGGATCAAGGTTATTGTATGTGCTAATCTCAGTGAATTCTTGTCCATGGACAACTCCGAATGGCCGTGTTGTCGATTCGATATTCAATCCATCGCCACGGCTTTCTCCCTTGATCCTTGTCTTTTTATTGTTCTCCAATGTCAAATGAGAGATCTCCACGAAGTCTTGTATAGGGACAGTGGAGAAATAATCTTCTAAAAACGAGGGTTCAACTGTACAATTCATGAACAATTCGGTTTCCGTGTTCTCCAAATAAGTCGGTAGTGGTTCTGTGTGGGTGCTCACGAACAGCCCGTTCTTGGAATATTTCCCAAATATGGAGGTCAGATGAAAGGAAATTGCCCATACGACCGTATCCTTTTCTTCTGGAGTATAATAAGCAACAAAAGCCTCGTAGGAAGGGTAGTTTTTGATCAGTCTGTAATTCTTAACTAGAAATTAAGAAATGAGTAATCCAACTTACCTAAACCCGACATCCACCTCAGAAATACGGATGTATCCCGTTTTTATTGCGTTGAGCTTGTCTTCCAGAAAACCAATTTTCAGAATGCAATTAGGCTCATCTGACGAATCGTCTCGTCTCCGAATAACAGTAACAGAAATACGCTGCTTCGGTTGAAAAAAGTATCGAATCGTTTCGATTTCCTTCCAATTCACTGTTCGAACCATTTCAGTAGATCTCTTGGAGACCAGTGAAAGGAGAAACACCTCACTGTAGTCCATTTGTCTCAGAATTCGTTCTTGAACGAGTAATGGAAAATCGAGAAGATGCATTGCTTTTGGATGTGTATTCGGGAAGAATCGCGCAAGCTTAATCGATATATAGCAAAGGACGCGCTATGCAGCGGACCTCCCTGCTTCCTGCGCTCTCTTCGGACTCTCGTTTGCGGGAGCCAGAAGCTTTCTCCGCCGGAATGAGTGGGGAAAACGAATAAAAGCTCAAAAAAGAGTCAGAATCTAGTCTAAATCGCCTTTGAGGGGAGTCTAAAAAAGATTTTATTAGGAGATTAATTATGCAAACAAAAAAAATTGGAATTGATTAATCTTCAACCAACATCAATTCCTTGTCAATAAGATTCTGGACATAAAACGAGAAATTGTGTTGCTCAATGGAAACATAGGCGACTGCTCCATCGACTCTCCTGGCAAGTAGATGATAGTTTAATGCCCATGGATACATTGTGCATTGTCTGCAAAGAATTATCTTTATGAAAGATGTTGAACCTTAGAACTCACCTTTCTTCCATTGGTATCTCATCCATTCCTCCACTGAGAAGTTCGCTCGAGAGCTCCTGCTCATCCCTAATTTGGTGAATGTTTAATGACTGACTTGTTTTGAGACAAAATACTCGTAATCTCTGAAATGCTTCATTCGACTTCCATCTATTTAAAAACATGATGACATCAATCGTACAAATGTCCGAATCATCAACGAACGCTCTTTGTCCTTTGAAATGTCGTATCATGCCGGATGCCAATGATGGCGATCCCCAAATGTGTACTGTCGATGCATGGTAGAAATTGGAGTCAGGATTAAGGTTTTTGAATACTCTGCACGTGGGAACCTCGACGTAGTCCTCTCCAGGAACAATTCTGAATGGACGTCGAATCAATTGGCCATCGATAACCACTCCGTCGCCACGTCTTTCCGCCTGTATCGTTGACCTCTCTTCCACTTTCAAATTAAAGATCTCCACAAAGTCCTGTATGGAGATAGCAGAGAAATAGACATTCAAAAACGAGGGTTCAACTGTACAGTTCATGAACAATTCGGTTTCCGTGTTCTCCAAATATGTTGGCAGTGGTTCTGTGTGAGTGCTCACAAACAGCCCATTCTTGGAATATTTCCCAAAAATGGAGGCCAGATAGAAGGAAATTGCCCATACGACTGTATCCCTTTCGTTCGGGGTATAATAGGCAACAGGAGGCTTGTAGAAAAAACGATCTTCGATAATATCGAACTTTCCAACTGCAGCTCTGAAATTAATAACCGAGATGAATAGAAAAGCGAGATAACTAACCTGCAACAGACATCCACTCCAGAAATACGGATAGTTTCTGTTGGTAACGCGTCACGCTTTTCGTCTAGAGAACTGATTTTTAAAATACAATCAGCCGATGAATCTCCGTTTTTCCGAACAACAGTAACAGAAATTCGTTGCTTCGGTTGAAAAAAGTAGCGAATCGTTTCGATTTCCTTCCAATTCACCGTTCGAACCATTTTTGTCGACATCTTGGAGACCAGTGAGAGAAGAAACACCTCACTGTAGTCCATTTGTCTCAGAATTCGTTCTTGAACGAGTAACGGAAAATTGAGGAGATGCATTGCTTTTGAATATGTATTCGGAGAAGGGGGTGAGCTAAATCAATAAGGAACGCTATGCGGCGGACCGTTCACCTGCCTGCGCTCTCTCCGGACTCTCGTTTACGGAGAGTTAGTCCACCGGAATGAATGACCAAACCATCCGGTTTTTTTTAATTAGTCGGAATCTTTGTTATGATTGCTGAATGAAGTCCATAAGGATCTTAGAAATAGATTTTATTGACTTAGGAGATCTCTCTCTCTCACTTTTTCAAACATATTTTATACATTATAATAGTTATGTTATCATCTAATTAAATGTGCAAACAATCATAATTGCTCAAACTTCAGTCTCCAGCGATTCCACATTAATAAGATTCTGAACATAAAACGAGAAATCGTTATTTTCAATGGAAACATAGGCGACTGCTCCATCGACTCTTCGGACAATCAGTTGATAGTTCAATGCCCATGGATACATTGTGCATTGTCTGAAATAGGGAAACATTGAGATATATGGTGCCTCTGAAAACTCACCGTTCTTCCATTGGTATCAAATCTATTCCTTGGCTCCAGAGGTCTGTCGCGTCTCTGATTGCAAAAAAGTTCAATGCGGACCTTGTTTTGAAGCAAAACACTCGTAATCTTCGGAGTTCTTCATTCGACTTCCATCTTTTTAAAAACTCGATTACATGAATCGTAGAGATGTACGAATCATCAACAAACGCTCTTTGTCCTTTGAAATGTCGTAACATGCCGGTTGCCAACCATGGCGACCCCCAAATGTGTACTGTCGATGCATGATAGAACTTTAAAGTCAGCGGTCTTTCCACAGGCATCGTTGATTCCTCTCCCAGTTTCAAATGAGAAATCTCCACAAAGTCCTGTATGGAGATAGCAGAGAAATAGACATTCAAAAACGAGGGTTCAACTGTACAGTTCATGAACAATTCGGTTTCCGTGTTCTCCAAATATGTTGGCAGTGGTTCTGTGTGAGTGCTCACAAACAGCCCATTCTTGGAAGATTTCCCAAAAATGGAGGCCAGATAGAAGGAAATTGCCCATACGACTGTATCCCTTTCGTTCGGGGTATAATAGGCAACAGGAGGCTCGTAGAAAAAACGATCTTCGATAATATCGAACTTTCCAACTGCAGCTCTGAAATTAATAACCGAGATGAATAGAAAAGCGAGATAACTAACCTGCAACAGACATCCACTCCAGAAATTCGAATGATATCAGTTGAAAACCTGCCGCGATTTTCGTCTATAGAACTGATTTTCAATATACAATTAGAGTCAGCCGACGAATTTCCGCCTTTCCGGACAACATTAACAGAAATGCGTTGTCTCGGGTGAAAAAAGTATCGAATCGTTTCGATTTCCTTCCAATTCACTGTTCGAACCGTTTTTGTGGATCTCTTGGAGACCAGTGAAAGGAAAAACACCTCACTGTAGTCCATTTGTCTCAGAATTCGTTCTTGAACGAGTAATGGGAACTTGTGAAGATGCATTGCTTTTAAATGGATAGTCGGAAATAATTATTAACAACGGCGATCGATATATGGTAAAGAGACGATATGCGGCGGACCGTCCTGCTACCTGCGCTCTCTTCACACTCTCGTTTGCGGGAGGTTAGTCCAGCGGAACGGATGGCATAATTATCCGAAGTGGCTACAGTAACTCTAAAGATGATAATCACAGTAATCTAACTATAGTGAAACTTAACTATAGTAAAATTAAGTTCCCACTATTCTAAACCAATTCTCCTCTATTTTCAGATGGCACGACGACCATCCTCTTCTCTGTCTTCCCCATTTAACACATGAAGATGCTCGATCCCTCGGAGACGATATCACCATACCAATCCTCCAGAATCTCCTTGAAATCGAGAAATCGACGTCATCAGAAGACCCGAAACTCCTGAAAAAAGCACTGAATCTATTCAGAGAATTGACGAGATTAGATGAGCAACAATCTAAAGAAGTACTCAAAGCACTGTGTCATTGGCCGATTATTCAGATGAATCAGATGCAAATTGTGGATTCAGAGGGAAGAATTCAGGATTTGGCGGATGAGAAATGTGTGAAAGTGGTGGCTGGAGAGGTCTACAAGCTAAGGATTGTGATGGAGAGAATCGGACCGGCTAGGGTAAGGATTACTGTAGGTTATGGTAGTCAAGAGGCTACTGTAGAAAGCGGCTAAGAGTACTGTAGTTGGGGATTTATCGTACTCATTACCGTACTCATAATTAGGCAGGATTACTGTAGCTATCATTTTCTAGCTATTTGGGATTACTGTACTTAACTATTGTAAAATGAAGTTCTAGACATAATTACTGTATTTAGGGCTACTGTAGACACACAATGGTAGGACCAAGGTTACTGTAGAGAGTTTTTAGATTATGGGTGCAGAATTATCTTTCAGGATTACTATACCTCGCTACTGAATAAGAAACTTTTACACAAAATTACTGTAACTGTAATCTTCTAAAGATTACTGTAGGCATTTCCAATAAACATCGAACCAAGGTTACTGTAGGAAGGGTTCAGAATACTGTATCTGATAGGTTGTGCTAGTCTCGGGGTTACAGTACCTGTACCTACAGTACACTCTTCTACTATAGTACTGTAGCCATAGCCAGCTTATTCGAAGGTTACGGTACTTACACTATTTCATGATTATAGTCAGCTTCTTGAGGATTACTGTACCTACAGTACCCTTCTCCCCCCAAAAGTACAGTAACCATTCGTATTCCAGAACAACTCGTCAATGCACCTTCCACAATGGTCGAAACCAAAACAAGCGGGATGGATAATCATTGTCGGTCGAGAGTTCAATGACCAGATTCTGAATACAACCTCAGTCACTGGATCCCATTCAACACGGACGACTGCCAAAATGGATATTCGAATTCCGACGGCGAAGTAATTTTATAAAAAACCCTGGTCCCTCTCTAAATTTGTCTATTTTCAGAGGAAAACAGTCACTATCTCTCTACATTTTGAGTGACTGCTACATGGGAATCGATCAGGAATACACTCTTCAATTGGATGTCTCTTAATTGTAGTTTTTGTAGTCTGTCTGAAGTCTTGTTTCTTTTCGGCTGTGATTTTTAATTTCATTCGGGATATTTTCAGATTTTTATGATAATAAAATGTTTTTTTTTCAGAGAAACCACGCCCCCTTTTTCAGATCTCTAATGAAGACATCTTTCGGATGAATGCTTATTCTTTTCCCATTTCCCCCTAATTTTAGTTTCTCTCATGTTCCTCCCCTCCCCTTTGCCCCCTTCTTTTGACTTCTTCCCCTTTTTCTGTTTCCTCCTCCGTCCCCTCCTCTTCTGTCCTTTTCCTCTTTGTTACTCTCTATTTACGCTTATTTTTTGATTTTTTTTTCATTTTTCGCCTTCTTTGCGCGTCTAATTCTCTTTCTCTCTCTGCCTGCATTATCCGGACTCCATCCCTAGATTTCAGAATAGTAGAGCTCCCAAAAGAAAAGTCTAGAGAAAAGCTCCTTTGAAATGGCTCTCGGGAGGCAGTACGAACTGTTAAAATAGAATACGCGGACAAAACAAGTGCGCCTAAGCTTATTTTATTATAGCTGAAAGAAGCTTGCTAGAACTAGATTTTAGACCTTTTGTGCTCGAAATGTACCGTAAATCAGATCTGCAAGTTATTAGAAACTAAAATGAATATCTGATAGCTTCTGATTTACGCCGATGATTACGGTGAATTGCGAGCAGCAAAATTCGGAAGTTTGTGATTGAGCTTTTCTTCATTCAGCTAGACCAAGCATAGGTTAACTCTTATCAATTTCTGTTTTCTATAATTTTAAAGTTAAAAAATATCAATTTCTACTGAAAATCTTCACAGGGTCCCTTGTGAGATTTTCAGGTTTTCAGATAAAGTGATGGAAACTAATTCTTTTTTTGTGTCGACACCTTCCCATTTTTCAAATCTCACAATCAGAGAGCCCCCGAAATTAGGAAGAAACCTCTAGAAAAGGTGGTTTTAGATCTTCCTGTACGGTTTTGTTGAAAGGAATAACCCCTAACCATATTTTCTAGGCTTTCTAGAAAATGTATTTTCCCAGCTCCATCTAGATAATCGAATTAAAAATCGTACAGTCGCCTTTTCCGTTTCTTCATCTCCTCTTCATGTTTATTATTCTTTTCTTCGCACATAATTTGTTTTCCAAGACAGGCAAAGGAAGAACTGTTTTTATGAAATTATAATTGAGCGTTTTACGAATAACAAAATAGTTGGTAAGAATAAAGTTATGTCGGCACTAATTGTGTATCGTCTGTGCCATGCACAGGGTTGCACAGGCTGTAAATAGGCTCCGCCCATCTATTGCAGTCATTGTTATGCAGAAGGAAGGGCATTTGAGATGGTGTAGAGGTGTGAGTGAATCCTCTCTCTCTCTCTCTCTCTCTCTCTCTCTCTCTCTCTCTCTCTCTCTCTCTCTCATATTGATTGATTTTTGTTTCCCTCCTGTTCACTCTGGTAATCTGGGAAATAAGGGGCTCTAATGGGTCAGATTTAGTTCTGACTCTGACCTAATCTAGCCCAACGTTAGCTAATTTGAGTAAAACCTAAGCAACTTTTATCAAATTATACAAACTGCATACGGTATTTACCGACTATTCGAAATGACATTAGGCTCCGCCCCTTTTATTCACCTTAAGCGAGAGGCAGAGCCTAAGTTTTTAAGAGCCCGCGAATAAAGTCCGTATGCGGTTTGATTAACTCGAGTAGCGATTAACCGCATAGAGTAATCCTAACGTTTTGATGTATTATGTGCTCTTGACATAATCCTCTGAGCCTGAATTTAGGGCGGGGCTTTGGGTTTCTGTTTAGGGGCGTGGTTTGGAGAGGAAGGTCAGGTGAAGGAGATGTTCACGTGTTATTTACATCAGAAAGACAGAAGCAAAAAGAGAAAAACAGAGCAGAAAACTAGTGACTTCCGAAAACAAACTGATAGTGAGACTTCTAGGTTCTAGCCTATTAGTTTTGTTTGAGGTTCCTCGAGGTGATCAGAATAAATAGCTAGCCGTGCTTTGAGTTTTATGGACTACCAAAAAAGAGCAATCAGCTTTCACTTATTTCCTCAAAAGACGGCTCCTCATTTTGAAACGAAGAAGCCAATTGACTTGGAAAAGAACAATGGTTTTAGTGTTCTTCATTGAACCCATTCCTATTTTAGCCATTTCCTTCGAACGGCTCATCCTTTGATTTCATTAGCTAACCGATGGGTATTCTCAAAAGGAGGCTTAATATTCTTATTCTACGATTTTCCCGCTTTTTTTTGTTCAAGCCTTCAGAATATTTTCAAATAGTCTTCAACCTACAGTAACGTTCAAGAATGAATAGAAACATTGTTTTTTCAGTTGACTTTATCGGTTTTAGGCCATTTTCAGGGGATCTTGAGTTTCCGATCGCTTTGAAAAGACTTAGAACAGACATTAATGAAGAACTTTTTATTCACACAATTTTCAAATGAATACCTCATTCTCTTCTTATTCGACGAGTTCTGAAAGACACCCCTTTTACGTCATTTCTGCCTCCTTTCTTAATTACGGTTTTTTCTCAGCTCCTACTTGATGGATTCTTATAATTTTTGGACCAAAAGATAGCAATTGTTTGCAGTCATATGGCCGTCTTTTTCGATTTTGAAAATTTAAATTTTTAAACGTTTTATGATCATCTTAGTGAAGCAAAAGTGGGCGTGTCCACGCCCCACGCGTTCTACGCTGGCCGGCGGAACCCGCGAGGCGTCGGCTGCTACATTTCTATACCTTCCCACCCGCTCGCGCGCGCGAGGACGAACACGCTGAATTTTTACTACCAAAATTCAAATTTAAAGTTCGCGCGTCACAGTAATCTAGTGGTCGCAGGAACGATATATACGATATGTAGCTCCTAAAATGGCAGCGGAAAAATACAGATTTAAACAGAATTACTGTAACTTGGCATCTTGCCAATGATAATTCACAGTGAACGAAATCGAAAAATTATGATAAAAAGAGGGGTTTTTGGGGTAAAATGAGGTGTCTTCTAGAACTTGTCCAATAAAAAGAGAAAGAGGTAATTTTTGAAAATTGTGTGAATATAAAGTTCTTTGTCTGTTCTAAGTCTCCAATAATTTTCAAAGCAATCGGAAACTCAAGATCTGACAACCAGACCCCTGAAAATGGCCTAAAACCTCTAAAACCAACTGAAAAGGTTGCTACGCAGCAAATGCTCTGAACTTTGACCCCTTCTGAGCTTCCACTGACTAATTCAAATAAAAAAAGGTGAAAATATCAGTGAGTCTATCAGGTGTATTATTACTACAACCCTTCCCCTTTTCTCTCTATCTCACTCATTTTATTCGCCTTTTTACCCTCCTTTTCTAGTTTATTTTTCCATTTCCTAACTTCTCTTTTAGCCCCGTAACAACTACATCGGAAATACACACACAACATATACTCGCCTTTTTTAATAAACCTCTCTTTTTTCATTATGCTCTCACTCACTTTTTCTTCTTTTTCTTCCCCCAAAGATTTATGCGCCTTTTTTGGAGCGCTTTTAGAGGAGAAAAGAGAAATTTAATTAAAATTTTGCTGAGATTTGGAGGGAATCTTGGCTTTTGAGGGGATTTGATTTCGGAAAATTTGAAATTAAAATGTATAGAATTGTCATTCAGAACACTAATCTTTGAGTTAATATTTTCCGGAATTTTGTTTTTTTCTGCATTTTTTGCAAAATTATAAGATTTTTTGTTTTTGAAAATAATTTTTGCTTACTTTTAGCGTTTTCGAAATAAAATATGCTCATTGAACCCTAGTTTTTCTCGATTTTTGAGTATTTTTCGAATAAATTGATTTTTAGCAAAATCTTTTATTTTTAAGTTACAAATTAATCACTTAACTAATATTTTTAAGTTTTTCGAATGTAAAAACCCATCTTAAAATGCTAGAAAAACCGATTTCAGCCGTGATTTATGAGAAAAATTCAATTAAAAAAATAAAACATGTAATTAGCTACCGTAATCTTTAAAGGTGCATACTTGATTTTGTAAATGGGTCTCGCCAAGATTTAGGTAAAATATCCACGAATTAATTTAAATTTTATTTTTTTCTTTAATTTTTCTCAATAAAATCTCTTTTTTTCGCGAAAAAAAAAGATGTAAATATAATTTTAAAATATTCAACAAAATTATTTTTCAGATACTCGAAGCGATGATACCCAACGAAATCGTGCTATTAGTGAGTTTTTAAAGCTTTTTTTCTTTAAAAATTGATTTTTCTCAGAATCTCCGCGATTCCATAAGTCGCATCGTCGACAATCAGGGCTTCGACAATATCGAAGCGATTGCTCATGCCAGATTGGTCGGTTTGCTGGCGGATAAGCTGATGAGAATGGCTCAAACTAGTCGAGGACTTCTCGAGAATTGTGAGCTTTTTTATCGTGATTTTTACAATAAAAGCTAATGAAAAACCCTAATTTCCTATGAAAATCTCGGGAAAAAAACAAACAATTAAAGAAAAAATGTTTTTCTTTTTTTTAAAATTACCTTTCTAATAAAACCCAAATTCGCAGCAGGACGAAAAGCGATCAGTCTGAATCCAATCGACATCAAACACGTTTACCGTATTCATCGAATCGATATTCAATTACTCAAAACGTATTGTCTCGCCGTTCGACCATTTCCGCCGACAGTAAGCCTTTCAAAAAAGACTCTAGAAGTATAAAAAGGATTCCAGAAATTCGAGATTCACGGAGAGGTTCCGATGGTTCGAAAGGAGAAAAAAGCGATTAATGAGGCTGAGAAAACGACGGAAAAAGCGAAAATACCGGCTCGAAAACATCCGAAACCAAAGGTTGTCGAGTAGGTTTTTGAAATTTTTTTATAAAGTTCTAAAAAAACGTCCAGAAAAAATTATTTTTAATGCTCAAAAAAATTTAAAATTTGTTTTGTTGGCCAAGTAACCTTTTGTTTGAATTTTTGCCCTTTTTTAAAATAGCTAGTCATAAAACCCCGAATTAGCCGGGAAAACTCGAAATTTCTTTCAAAATAGGTGTTTTTGAAAAGAGTTCGAACTCTAAATTCGAATAAAAGTAATAAAAACTCGAAGTTTCCAGAAAAAATATCGGAAAACCGGATTTTTCAGCAAAAACGAAGTATATTTTTAAGAAGTTCAAACGTTTAAAAATCGAGTTTCTAGTATACCATATTGCTCAGATGATCATTCTAATCTTACTGTAGACAGTAGCCTTTAAAATAAATCATAAATTATAGTATAAAAAACCGAGACGTTTCCTGACCAAGTGTGTTCTACTGATAACTGGAAATTTGCTCATAATAAGAATTTTATTATGAGCAACCAACTGGTTATCAATAGAGCACACTTGGTCAATTTGACGGGGAACCTCTGCCCGAATTTTTATTTCTCGCTATCAAAAATACCGAAAAAACATTTTGGATCAGAAAAAAGAGTCCTTATCCTCCAAAAAATTCCGTTTTCCAGTTTCCCTGTCTTCGATGATCTCAGTGACGAACAACTCGGATTCTGCTGTAGAACGCCGCCTCCACCGCCTGTAACAGCCGAGCTTCTGAGTCCTCCATCTTCCCTCATACCACCACCACCTACACCGCCTTCACTCCCGCCTCTTATCAACTCTCCGCCGGAGAAACCCACTGTCGAATCATTCGAAACGGAAACCCCCATTTCGAATTACACTTTCCCGGACTTTCCTCCGTTCGATGGACTTCAGATATTCAAAGCGGATCCACTTCCATCGATAGAAAAGCCAGCGAAGACCGAAAAAGTGGAGAAACCCAAAAAGAAATACGAAAAACCGAAGAAAACACCGAAAAAAGCGGAGAAAACAGTGGTGAATCCGGCGAAAATGACGAAGAAGCGACTGATGCAAACGAATTACGAACGGCGGCTTCGATTGGAACAGGAGGCGTCGGAAGAAAGGAAAAAGAAGAAAAAACACGAGAAACGACGATGGGAAATGGAGAAAATGAAGTTGGATGAGCCGGATGTTGCTCAGAATTTGACGTCGATTAAGGAGAAAGATCAGGGGAAATTCAATTCGAAGAAGATCGTTTTCAAGTTCAAACCGGGAACTTTTGAACGGATTCAGAGATACGGTAGGTAGGAGGGAGGAATGAAGTGTGGCCTAGGTTTTAGAAAAGTCTAGGCCACCGATTATTTTATAAAGATCTACTATAGCATTACTGTAGGAGATCTGAAATGAATTTATCTGATTGTTCAAAAAAGAGTACCGTAGCTAAATATGAGATTTTCTGGCCTAGTGCGCTCTACTGATAACCTACCGGTAAGCTTGCTCTTAATAGTAATTATGAGCAAGCAACCCAGGCTGGTTATCTCTAGACCGTACTTAGCCACTTTGGCGGGGAACCTCTGCCCAAATTTTTTTTTGCTTAATGAATATAAGCTACCGTATTAGTCTTACTGTAGCTAATTGGATTATCTGAAAAATGCATATTTTAAAAAAACTAAGCCGAGAGTTTTCATCTAACATACAAAAGAATTTTTCTCGAACTTTCTAAAAAAAGAACTAAAATTACAGTACTACCATTAATACTGTAACCAGCTGAGAATAGATGACTGTAGCTAAATACCCTGTTTTCTTACCAAACTTGACCTAGTGCGTTCTACTGATAACCTAAGCTTGCTCATAATAGAAATTATGAGCAAGTTACTGGTTATCTCTAGACCGCACTTAGTCACTTTGACGGGGAACCTCTGCCCAAATTTTCATTTTTGTCTTGAAAAAATGATTTTTTTTCCCTAGTAAATTCCATCGGTTTTTCTAGCACTCCTCGAAGTAAATGGCAACAGAAATGATCCTGGTGAGATTGCATGTTGTTTTGTGATTGGCTTTGCTTCCCTTCTTGTCCGCTTATTCTAATTTTCTAGAAGCTTCTAACATTGGAAATACGGGAAATGAGATTGAATCAGTGCTTCGAAAAGTCAAAACAGAGATAGAGGATGGCTTTTGTTCGGTTATTGACATGCAGGCTTCAGAAATGGGTTTAGCAGAGGGCCCTGAATGCAATCATAATTCTGTATTTGCTAGAGAGTCTTCTAGTCATGAGCAAGATGGTAAGGCGAGGAATGGCTTGGAATTTATAGAAAAGATTCTGTAGGATTGGCTTCGCAGTTGGTGTCTGCTAGATTTAGCAATCATGGTGAGCGGCGTGTTGTGATGTCTTTCCTTAGTTTTGCATGATTTCTGAATATTTAAAATTCTAGATGAATCTTCTGAGTCAGCTGGCAGCTCTTCGCAAGCAGCTTTAGAGAATGGTGAGATAAAGTCATGACTTGAAAATCACCTGCCCCCAAGACCTCCTCACGTAGGGAATTAGTCATCTAGGTGCTTTGAACTCTCATTTTGAGCTGAGCTCATTTAGTCAGTCAGCAGTAATGATTAACGCTTCTCGAAGAAAAATAGTTCATAATATGAGTAAGTTTTTCGTCGCCTAGCAACTCTATCTCCTTTTGGCCAATGGTGCCCGGACTTACTAGCTCCTCACAAAATTAGAATCTGAACTTTCATCTCAACTTGGCTCAGTGCGCTCTACTGATAACCTAAACTTGCTCATAATAGAAATTATGGCCAAGCTTCCTGGTTACCTCTAGACCGCACTCGGTCACTTTGACGGGGAACCTCTGCCCAAGTTTTTATTTCAATCTTCAAAAACTTCGCCCTAGACCAAACCATGTTATTAAAAATGGAAAAGGGCGTGGTTTCCTTGGTGTCTATAATTTCCACATTTTCCAGACCAAGAAGCCTCCAGTAGTTCACTCGACGAAAACGACAACAAATTGATGGGTGTGCCGCTGAAAAAGAGGAAATTGGAGGTCCCCCTGGAAGAAGAAGAAGACGTGCCACGTGGACCACTTATGAAGATGAAGATTCTCTATAGAAATGCCAGAGAAGGTAGGTAGCATAGAAGATTCTAAAAAGAAACTGAGCAAAAATTCCAGGACATATCATCAAACGGGTCCAGAAGACGAATTTCTTCCAACTGCACGGCGAATGGAAACCGGCGGATTACGAATGGAAAAGCTCTGTTGGGGTGTACTCGAAAACGGTATGACAGTCTTAGTCATATTTATCGGATTAGGAAAAAGCGAAAAAAATCGAGTTTGGCCTAGGTTTTTTTGGAAATCTAGGCCACCAATTGTTCTTTAAAGATTAGTAACAGTAATAGGCTTACTGTAGCTAATCGAATCTATTTATCTACACAAAAAAATTGAGACCGAAAGTTCCAATAGCTTAAAAATTATTTTTGCGACTAGCTACCAGAGTTGTATGCAATGAAAATTTCCAGTTCTGGACTTTGGATTTTGGAATTTGGACAACAATTTTTTCATGGAGTTTGGAATCTGGAATTCAAACAAAAAAAAACCTGGAGTATGAAATTCGGGCAAAATCTAGCGGTTTTTGGAAAAAATTTTTAAAAATCGAAATTTTCACTGAAATTCGTGTATTTTCGAGGCCTTTTTTTCTCGAAAAATTTTTCTCGATTTTACATGGAATTTGGAATATTTTTCTAATCAAAATGGAATTTGAAATTTGGAATTTAGACCAGAAATTTTTTTTGGATTCCATACAACTCTGTTAGCTACAGTACTACGGTAGCTAGCTAAACACCCAGTTTTTACTCGAACTTGGCCTAGTGCGTTCTGATGATAACCTATCTGTAAGCTTGCTCATAATATAAATTATAAGCAAACATCCCAGACTGGTTATCATTAGAGCACACTAGGTCATTTTGACGGGAAACCTCTGCCCAAATTTTCATTTTTGACTCCTGGAAATGTACTTTTAATGCGAAAAACCGACACTTGTCGGTCAAAAAGAAGAGAATTTGCATTTCAAATGTTTCTCGTTGACGTGTTCTCGAGTACTAATTTGGTATGCAACACACTTTTTGGTCCTATCTCTCTCTCTCTCTCTCTCTCTCTCTCTCTCTCTCTCTCTCTCTCTTCATGTCGATTTACGAGTTTTCAGATCGTTCGCCGCCGACGTTCCTCCAGTCTTCCGCCACGTCTTCCCCGTCTGAAATTTATCAAAAATTCGGATAATAGTTACTCGAAAAAATAATATTTCTTTTTCTCCGCAGTTTCTTATAGTTTTTCTTTTTACCTCTCTATGGACACGCCCCCTTTTTGCCCCTTTTTAACCTCCATTTCCCCCCTGCCAATGATCTCTTCGTTTCTTTTAGATCGTTTTATATGTACAATTTCATCGATTTTTCTCGATTCTTTTATCCCTTTTATACGAATAATAATAAAGATTATCAAGCCACGCCGCTATGCAAAGTATGAAAATGGGCGGAGTTTGGGGGAAAAAGAAGAAACAAAAAGAGACAAATGAGATGTTTGGAAAGAAGGGAACGAGTGAACATGACATGAGCAATGTTTCACTTTGCTCCACTTTTTTCTTTTTTTCTTCTACAATTTTCCAAAGTTTCACTTCTTTTGTTTTTCGAATTTTTTTGGCTTTCAAAAATTTTCCAGCCGAAAACTATTAACATATTCAAAATCAGCATAAAATTCTGGTCCAGAAGGTTTTTTCAAGGAGTCTCTACGATCAATTTTAGTTTTCGTGGGTTACTGTAGTTTGGATTGTGTGCAAACACCGCGTGTATCATATTTTACGACACTTTGCACAATCGAGATGAAACTTTGGGAATACGGTAATTCGAGGGTGCTGAACACGAATTTCGTATTTGAAATTATCTATGATCAATGGTTTTTTTACTATGAGCAATCGAAAATTTGAAAAAAGGAAAATTTTTTTTTTCGAAAATTTCCAAAAAAAAAACTGAAAAGTTCGAAAGTTTAACGACTATAAAACGCATTAAAAATGGAAGTTTTAAGTGGTTTCATTTGAAAGTTCTCTCTCTCTCTCCCATCCACCCATTCGTTTTGTTTCTGCGTGCAATATCCAAAAAGTTATGAAAATTTCTATCTCTCATTCTCCAGAAAATTCATGCAAAAAACGGCGAAGAACCAGGAAATGAAATGACGAATTTTCTCTTTTTTTTCTTTGCGAAACAAGGATGAAAAGTGCAATTTTTAGTCGGAGGAGTGAGATTGCTCATAATGAAAAAACCATCAATCCTAGACAATTTAAAATGCGAAATTCGTGTCCAGCACCCTCGAATTACCGTATTCCCAAAGTTTCATCTCGATTGTGCAAAGTGTCGTAAAATATGATACACGCGGTGTTTGCACACAATCCAAACTACAGTAATCCGCCGAAAACTGAAAGTGATCGTAGAGACTCCCGGAAAAAAACCTTCTAGACCAGAATTTTACACAGATTCTAAATATAAAAATGGTTTTGAGGTAGAAAAATTATGGAAACCGGAAATTCGAAAAAAATTTTTGGAAGAAAAATCGAAATTTTTTTTCAAAAAATTTTTTCTTGAACAAAAAAAGATTTCTCTATTATTAAGAAACACTTTTCAATTCTTGCTCCCCTAACCCCCACTCAAATCCAGAAAAAGGGTGCCTTTCGTCATTGTTCGAAGTCTTTATGTCACCACCAAAATTCAGGAAATTCTCTAGTTTGTTCCAAGGTCAGAAACGACGAAAAAAAGGGGAGAGCAACAATTGAATAATCTCTCGTTTTCTTCATGTTTTTCCTCCTCCTCCCCCTCAGAACACATCTCCTCCTCCCTTCTTCCCCTTCCAAAATCCCCCCATTTCTCACTTCGACTGCCCCTTTTCTGACTCTGTTTGAAACTTTTGACCAACAAATGACCACTATTTCATTCTATTTTTTCTTCTTTTTGCTTTAGTTTCTCACCAGAAAAAATTTTCACTTTTTTCCCCAAAAAATTTTTTTTCGAAAAAAATTGAATTTTCCAGATTTCAAAATTTTTCTAGCTGAAAATCATTATCAATTTTAGAATCAGCGCAAAATTCTGGTCTAGAAGGTTTTTTTCCGGGAGTCTCTAGGGATTACTGTAGTTTGAATTGTGTGCAAACACCGCGTGTATCATATTTTACGACACTTTGCACAATCGAGATGAAAATTTGGGAATACGGTAATTCGAGGGTGCTGAACATGAATTTTGTATTCAAAATTGTCTAGAATCAATTTTTTGGTGCTATGGAAGCAGAAAATTTGGAAAAAATTTTTTTCGGAAATTCGAAAAAATAATTTTTTTTGGTGACGAGTTCTCGGTGATTCAGTTGTCTGAAAAACTATGAAATCAAGTGCGGAGGACTACATTTTCTCAGTCTGCGGACACTACAAACAGTGGCTTTTCGAAAGAAAAAATTTTCAGTTTTTCATTTTTTTTTTCATATTTTTCTAATCCCTACCGTAATCCTGACTTCCCGTCACCCTAGACAATTTTAACTACGAAATTCGTGTTCAGTAACCTCGAATTACCGTATTCCCAAAGTTTCATTCCGCTTGTGCAAAATGTCGTAAAATATGATACACGCGGTGTTTGCACACAATCCAAACTACAGTAACCTTCGAAAACTGAAATTGATAGTAGAGACTCCCGGAAAAACCCTTCTAGACCAGAATTTTACGCTGATTTTGAATATCGTATTGGTTTTTGGATGAAAAAATCTGAAAATCGGAAAAATTGAAAAAAAATTAGGATACAGCTTTTTTTCGGAATTTCGAAAAAAATTCTCAAATCTCCAAAAGGAAGGGGAAAAAAGAAACAAAAAAGAACACCGTTTGCTTGCATCATCTTCTGCAAAAATCACATTTCTTCTTCTTTTTCCCATTATTTCTTTTTTCTTCTGGAAAGAAAAAGAAGATTCACATCCATTCTTCGTGTTCCCTCCATCATCAGAAAAAAAAAAGAAAAACAAAAAAAAGCAGAAATAAATTCGAATTTCATGAAATTCGACGTTTTTTGCTCTCTTCTTTCCAACTCGTTCCCACTGTTCCTCTCCTCCAAAATGGGTGGAAAGGGGAGGAGAAAAGAGGGCCGGAAAAGAGAGAGTGATGAATGGGTTGGGAACAAGAGAGAGAACAAAATGAACAATCCAGAATTTTCCATCATTTTCCAAATGTTCGAAAATCGAAATTTCTCGAAAAAAAATTTTTTTTCAATTTTCCAAAATTTTTCAAATTTTACATTGCTCATAATAAAAAAACGGTTGACCCTGGACAATTTTTAATACAAAATTCGTGTTCAGCACCCTCGAATTACCGTATTCCCAAAGTTTCATCTCGATTGTGCAAAGTGTCGTAAAATATGATACACGCGGTGTTTGCACACAATCCAAACTATTAGGTTGTTCAATAATTTTCCGAAAATTTTGCCTATTTTTTCGAGATGAATTTCTCGTGTTAAAAGCATATGATTCATTTGACTGTGTGTTATAAAACATTGCTAGTCCTCCCCTAATACTCCAACAATTCGGCGATTCTTTTCCTTGAACCGCTCGAGTACTGGAACGCAAAGTCCCCATGTACCCAATTTTTGGGGTATGTTTTGAATTGAAGTTTTAGACATAAAATAGTTGTTGATGGGTTCTAAAAAAGTTAATAATTAGAATCAGCATAGCCCTAAATGTACTAAAAATTTAAAAGAAAAGTCCTGTCGATTAAGAACAGTTTGGAATCGGTTGCTCAATGAAGATAAAATTTTTCATTTTGGGATGAAAGTGAATTCTCATTGTGTATCCTCCAATTCAGAAGATTTTTATTTTTCATTAATGTCATTCAAAAGTATAAGCAATGGTGATTACTGTCACTCAATGTTTAAATTCTCCTGCTATTCCACTACTCACAAGAGAGCTTCATATATTGCACATCGATTTTGGCTTAAAATTCAAATTTGGAGACATTTTTCGCGAGTTTATTCTAATGACTTCGTGAGAAATTTGAACCATGGTTAAGGTATTGTACTACCTTTTTATCAACAATGAAAAAATCATCAGGTTGTTGTTTCATTTTTGAGAAAACATAGGGGAAAGATTCTCATATCAATTCATCAGAATCCCTGAAATGATATATCAAGAAACAACCTAGTATTCTTGAACTTAGAAGAGGCTTCCAATAGTTTTGATTTGCTACATAAGTAACCCTTATCTGTGTTAATCATTCACAAGCAGATAGAAATGGCTCCGTCTCTCAACAGAGCTGCACCAAACATAAATCCCTCACATACAACATTCCTGATCTCGCGAAGTCAGCTCTTCGAAATCGATTCAGTTGAATCTAGTTTCAGTTTTATCAACACACTGGGCGTGTTCTTCACCAATGTCAATAATTACCTCTTGAATGTTAAAACTTTTTTGGGTTGAAAACGTTGAAGCAAAAATGGATAGCTCATTTTCAAGAGAGGAGGCTTTGCGCCAGGCGGCGTTTCTTCGGAACTAGAGAAGGAGTTTATAAGAGCTGTGAGGCAACAACAGTAAATTTAAAGGGCTTTCAGAGAAGCACAAAAAGGAATTGAAAACTAAGTCCATCACCGAGAAATCGGCCACCAAACACAAGCATTCGAAATTTTCAGAAAATTATTGAACAACCTAATACAGTAATCCCCGAAAACTGAAAGTGATCGTAGAGACTCCCGGAAAAAAGAGTTTAGACCAGAATTTTACGCTGATTCCGAATTTAATAATAGTTTTCAAGCAAAAAATTTTTTCAAACGGAAAATCCCAAAAAAAATTTAAAAGAATTTTTTGAAAATTTATTTTTTCATTTTTTCCGAATTTTTTCAAAACTCCAACTGTCTCATTTCTAAATGTATGTTGACCCCAAGAAAGTGACTTCTTCTCGAGGCGGTAGTCAGTTTCCAAATGTTCCCCTGGAGACTTTTGGTGAAGTTTGACTTCCACTTCTTCACATTTTTGTCTGTTTTCGAAACTAACCTCCGGAACTATCAAATATATATTTTTAAATGAGAAACGGAATTTCATATTGGTTGCTTTTTTCTATTTTCGGATTTTTTTGGTTTTTTTTTCTGTTTTCGGAAAACAATTTTTTTTCGGAAAAATCCAAAAAAGGAAAAAAGTTCAAAAGTTCCATCAGATTTCTTTAAATCAGATAAAACTAAAACGTTTTTTCTTCTTTTCCGTCGAAATTCGTCACTCTGCCCCTATTTCTGTCTTTTTTTGCACTCAATTCACCAGATTTTACACTCTAGTTTTGGTTCCACGTGGCGTATCTCAATTGATTTTAGAGATAGCGGGATAGGGTCAACTAATGAAATGTGCGGAATTTTAAGCTGAGCATTTAATCAGTTGAAAGTTTTTTGATAGCTTTTACGGGAAGGGAGATACAAGGGTTTGAAGTTTAGGGTGCGCCAGAAGAGACGCAGAGAAGGCTAGAGCGGCTAGTTGTCTGCACTCTCTGAGGGGCGCCAGACTTCAAAGGCTCGTAACTCCTGGTAGGTTAGAGATATCAGAAAGATGTCAACAGACAAAATGTGTAGAATTTTAAGCTGAGCAACTTTGTAGTTGACAACTTTTTGATAGCTTTAACGGGAATCTAGATATCGGGCTTCAAAAATGTAATTTTTTCTGCTAAACAGGTCATTTTTTGATCATTTTCAAAGCTATGGCGTCATTTCAAATAAAAACTAAGTGTCCATGAGTCATTTGTTTCAAAAGTAGTCTTCTAGAGTGTCTGGAGACACAAAAGTGCGGTGATCCGTGAAAATGGCCGACTCTTCTCTTTCGTTCCATTTCCTCTTCGTTTTTGAGTTTTTGAGTTATTGTTTCAATGATTTGTAGTTTGTAGTTTCCATTTTTGTAGTCCTCTCGGACAAAAAATTTTTTTTAACTTTTAAAAATTTTTACCGAAAAAAAGTCAAAAAATTTTTTTCGAAATTTTGCTATTTTCGAAGTGTTTTTCTTTTTTGTCAGTAAACAAACACTGTTAGGCTCCGCCCACTTGGCTTTTAGCAAAGAAAAAAAAATTGAAAACATGCCTTCTGAATTTGAGACGGAAGCCGTCTGGACACCACAACAATAGTGAATCATTATCCCGGTTTTTGGGGTTTTTAGAAGGATACGAGAGCATCTGTTTGTCTTTTTGAGACTTTCTAGTTGTATGAAAATAGACTAGGAACTTTTTTTGGAATTTTGAAAAAAAGTTTTTTGAAATTTTTTGTGAATTTTTTTCAAAACTTTTTTAAAATTCCGCCACTTCCGGGTGGAAATAGCGAGAAACCATCATCATTTTCAGAATCAGTGTAAAATTCTAGTCTAGAAGGTTTTTTCCGGGAGTCTTTAACGCTGGGGATTACTGTAGTTTGTATTGTGTGCAAACACCACGTGTATCATATTTTACGACGCTTTGCACAATCGAGATGAAACTTTGGGAGTACGGTAATTCGAGGGTGCTGAACACGAATTTTGTATTTAGAATTTTCCAGGATCGACGTATTTTTTATTATGAGCAATATAAAATTTAAAAAAATTTCTTTGAAAAATTTCGAGAAATAAGTGTTTTTTCTTTTTTTGGCAGGTGCAAAACACGTGAAACTCGGGTGTTTTTTTCGAGTCTCCATGACAATTTAATAGTTGTCCGTAGTTTGATGGAGACGAATTCGTTCCGACAGATTTCGAAAAAGAAAACAGAAACTTCCGGGTTTTTTTTGTTTTATTCTTTTTCGGAATATCTGGAATAAGAAAATAAGAGAAAATTCAGAATCTCCAGGGTCGATTTAGGGTATCACCCAACTTTGACTTTCCAGGAGTTTCTGGAAAAAACGGAAAAAAAATTTTCAAATTAAAAATCATGTTCCTATTTTTTTTTAAATTTCCCTAGCTAAAAACCATTATCAAATTCGAAATTAGCGTAAAATTCTAGTCTAGAAGGTTTTTTCCTGGGAGTCTCTAGGGATTACTATAGTTTGGATTGTGTGCAAACACCGCGTGTATCATATTTTACGACACTTTGCACAATCGAGACGAAACTTTGGGAATACGGTAATTCGAGGGTGCTGAATACGAATTTCGCATTGAAAACTGTCTAGGATCAACGGATTTTTTATTATGAGCAATCTAAAATTTGAAAAATTCAGATTTTGGAAAAAAAGGCTTTTTTTTTGAAAAAAAAAATGAATTCCAATTTTTTCAAAACAGTAATTTTTCCATATGCCAAATGCAAAAACTGAAACTTTTCACGTTTTCATCCCTTGGGGACCCTCCCTTTTGTCCCCTCTTCCCTCCAAAAAAGAAGGAAATATCAATCATTTTTCGGCATCTCTGAGACCTTCTACCAGATATGAGATATTCTCCATTCTTTTATTTCAACTTTTGACCTCATTTCAAAGGACCAAAATCGATTTTTTTTTTCTTCAAAAAAATTTTTTTTCAATTTTTCAAATTTTTTCAAAATTTAGAGTGCTCATAATAGAAAAACCGTTGATCCTAGACAATTTTGAATACAAAATTCGTGATCAGCACCCTCGAATTATTGTACTCCCAAAGTTTCATCTCGATTGTGCAAAGTGTCGTAAAATATGATACACGCGGTGTTTGCACACAATCCAAACTACGGTAATCCTTCGAAAACTGAAAGTGATCGTAGAGACTCCCGGAAAAAAACCTTCCAGACCAGAATTTTACGCTGATTCTAAATATGATAATGGTTTTCGGCTAGAAAAAATTTGGTCCAGGAATTTTAGAAAAAACATCTAGAAATTGAACTTTTGAATTTTTCTCCTAAAAACCTTTTTCCTGAACCCACCTGTCATAAATAATTGACGGAGTCACTTCTCCTAAAAGCAAAAAAAAGAGTGACCCATGACCTTTTTTCTCGAAATACTTTTCGAAATTTCGAACGAAAATAGGTGAACCGGACACAAAAAGAGTCGCCCCTATTCCCCCTTCTTTCGGTTAATTAATTTTGTTTTGTGAGAAAAAAGTGAAAGCTCCTCTCTATTATCTCTTTTCTCCTCCCTTTTTTGTTTCAATTTCTCTTTTTTTCTTAAAAAAATATTTTTTCAAGAGAAAATTCGAAAAAATCATACATTTAGATTGCTCATAATAAGAAAACCGGTAATCCTAGATAACTTTTAATGCAAAATTCGTGTTAAGCACCCTCGAATTACCGTATTCTCAAAGTTTCATCTCGATTATGCAAAGTGTCGTAAAATATGATACACGCGGTGTTTGCACACAATCTAAACTACAGTAACCTTCCGAAAACTGAAAGTGATCGTAGAGACTCCTGGAAAAAACCTTCTAGAACAGAATTTTACGATGATTCTGAATATGACATTGGTTTTTGACTAGAAAAATAATGGAAATGGAAAAACGCTCTTTTTCCTAGGAGAAGTGGTTTTTGAGAGAGTATTTTCTCTCGAAATAATGAGAAAAGATAGCTCAAAAACCAATTGGAAAGTGCAGTTTCAACTCAATTATTCTCTTTTTCTCATTCCATCACGTCATTCTATTTGCAACAGAAAAAGGAGAAAAGTGGGCTTAGATGGTAGGATCATGTCGGATTTAGAGCAATGTTTCCATTTCTCTGTTCTTCACTCTTTTCATTTTTTCTTGTAGAATAATTAATTGTGTTGTTTATCAGGAAAACATTATGAAAATATCATTCCTCCAGTTTTTTTCGCTTTTTTCTGGTCAAAAAGTCCTCTTTTTGCACTCAATTCACCAATTTTACACTCTAGTTTTGGTTCCACGTGGCGTATCTCAGTTGGTTTCAGAGATAGCGGGATGGTTTCCACTAAGGAAATGTGTGGAATTTTAAGCTGAGCATTTTATCAGTTGGAAGTTTTTTGATAGCTCTCACGGGAAGGGAGATACAGGGCTTTGAAGTTTACGCTAAAGTTAGGGCGCGCCTTGAGAGACGCAGAGAAGGCTAGAGCGGCTAGTTGTCTGCACTCTCTGAGGGGCGCTAGACTTCAAAGGCTAGTAACTCCGTGGAGATTGAAGATATCAAAAAGATGTCAACAGATAAAATGTGCAAAATTTTAAGCTGAGCAACTTTGTAGTTGTCAACTTTTCGAAATCTCTAACGGGAATTGAGATATAGGGTTTCAAAAAACCGAACTTTTTCTTCTCAAAAAATATTTTTCACCGAGTTTAATGTTTTTTTCTTCTATTTTCTACCCCTCCAAAAACCTTTTTTTAACCTTCCGACCGAAAAAAAATCCAAAAAAAAATCCAATGTTCCAGAACTCCAAATGCGGATTCATGTAAACTAACAATGGAATCCAGGAATCTCTATTTTTTCCCAATAATATTCATCTTATGGTAAGTACAAAAGGGGCGTGGCCTATCTAACTTCTCTGTTTGAAGCGTCTACGGTTCTCCTCCGCAACGAGGTCTCATCACATCGGGTCCATGCACATTTCCAATTCCAACTTCTGCCAATTTCAGTGTTTTTTGTCAGATACCGTACCACAAGGTAGGAGGGGGCGGAGCCTATAAGACTGAGCAATAATTTGCAGACACCGTATGTATGTGATCCAGGTGGAATATTGTCCCGAACGGAAGTGGAAATCCTTCAGGAAACAGCAAAAAGACTCAATATGACCTCTTGTTTTTGTAGCAAATTCGGAAATTGTCAACCAGGAATTCGGATTTCGATTGTTTTATTACCATCTGTCAGTTGGAATAGTATCAGGGAATGTGATCCCACCTACACTTCCTCTTCCATTTCAACTTCCACTATTTTATATGCACAACTTCTTTCTGTTAGGTGGCAAGGTGACTTTTTTGGAGGTTTTGATAAGAAATTCAAAACTTTTGGGGTTTATTTAGGGTATCCCCATTTTGAATTCCACGAAACTCTGGAAAAAAATTTTAAAAAATTAAAAAATTTTTCGTCGAAAAAAATAATTTTCCGATATTCAAGATATTTTCTCATGTAAACCATTATCATATTCAGAGACACCGTAAAATTCTGGTTTAAAAGGTTTTTCCGGGAGTCTCTACGATCAATTTCAGTTTTCGAGGGTTACTGTAGTTTGGATTGTGTGCAAACACCGCGTGTATCATATTTTACGACACTTTGCATAATCGAGATGAAACTTTGTGAATACGGTAATTCGAGGGTGCTGGACACAAATTTCTTATTGAAAATTGTCCAGGAGCAACGGTTTTTACTATGAGCAATTTAAAATTTGAAAAATTTAATTTTTCGGAAAATTTTTTTCAAATTTTTTCTTGAATTTTCTGTAAAAACTAGCTCATTGTGGGCATTTTCAACACAAAATTCGTGTTCAGCACCCTTGAATTACCGTATTCCCAAAGTTTCATCTCGATTGTGCAAAGTGTCGTAAAATATGATACACGCGGTGTTTGCACACAATCCAAACTACAGTAATCCCCAGAGTTCGCTGATTCCAAATACCGTATCCATATTTCCAGAGTACTGTGACGCCGATGTCATCTTCCTCTACATTCAGAATTGGCAGACAGAACGTCTTCGGACTCCATTGCTCATTCCACTTTTCGGGTTGGTGTTACAGTAATCCGTATCAATAGAGCGCGTTTGCAGTGATCAGTGGCCTCATCTTCGGAGATTTTCGATTCCAATTGTGACAACTGTCAGGGAGACGACGTTGATTTCATTGGAGAATGCAATGTCTCATGCTAGTCGTCTGATTCATGTCGATTTGTCACCGGTTTGTAGTTTTGTAGTTTTTGTAGTCTTTGTAGGTTTTGTAGTTTTGTAGTCTTTGTAGTCTTTGTAGTCCCTCAAACCCTTCCCTACACCCTTCCCCGCGCCCACTGCACACCCGCCATCGCCCGTGAGATGTCGGTCGCTTCGTTACCCTCTATTTATAAGTTTCCTCACACACCTGCCACGTCAGCGCAGGTCCGGCGTTGGTGGGTTACCTATCACTTCTTCCCATCGACAATCACTTGACCTCAGCGTTTTGCTTTTTTTTCGTAGTTTTGTAGTCTCGAAGGATTACTGTAGTTTTTAAAGGCGCACGCTGCAATCCCGCGATGGGCTCTGGCATTTGGAGGAATAATGTTGGCTGTGGTGGCCGCCGCGATGTATGTGGCAAATTGTATCAGTCAGAAAATGGGACAAAGAGTAAGATTTGCATTGGAGCGCATTTGCATTAAAATGAACTTACAGCGTCAAAATCGCTGGTTCCGAAGCGTGGAAACGAGAAATTCCGCGCTGGTTTCGGCGGCGGAGTCATGATGAACAATTCGGGAAGTCAGAAGAAAAAATCGGTGATGATGTTCAGAACGTTCTCGAAATCTAATCATAATAACAATAATAATAATAGATTATAATCTTTTTTTGTTTTTAGAAATTTTTTCACGGGTCAAAATAAAAAAATAAATTATTCCACATTTTCTCCTTTTTCTTAAACCTAAAAAATTCGCGACAAATTATTCTTTCTGACAATGCACAATTCTGAAGTTCGAATCATTAATTGATTATATGCTTCCCACTTCGATAAATTTTATAAAAAAAGTGCGGAGCTTAAGTTTTTAACTTTTAGAAGTTTCTTTTCTAATTTGTATTTTTCCTGAATAGCAAAGCCATCATTCTCCCAAAAGCATATTCTGTAGAAAGAGAGAGAGAGAGAGAAACAACCATCTTCCCAAGAAAAGATTCCTTCTGGCAAAAACGCAAAAGGTGTACTTCTGAATAATGGATGCAACTTGGCTCAAAATGCTCCAATCATACTCAATTTTTTATTCCAAAACACCGAAGCGTCTATTTTTTCGAAATCACTACTCTCATAATTAAATGTTATTACTTAAAATAATGCACATGGATTGCTAATTTTGGAAGTTTTCCGTTGCTCCATTAATGTCATTTTTGATGGAATGCCACGATTTTCAATAATTCAAAAGAACTCTGATAAACGCTTTTGAGCAGATGACATAATTTCTTTCAATCTCCGCAGAGTCTACAGTCTTCTGTTGAAATGTGCAGAGGACAAAATGAAAGAAACAGAACATTGGAGTCGCTAACAAGGCGATTAATGATGGTCGTTGGATAAAGACAATGGACCGTCGTTCGAGATTATGACGACGAGAGAGACACTTTATCCCATCTGCCACGTCATTTCACAATCTATCTGCTGAGTGAATGCACTGAGTCTTCACTGTCTTCTCCATCTAACTACCACTTTTTATTGATTTTTGGCTTTATTTCTCTGAATATATACAGTACTGACCAAAAAGGTAATCGCAAACGGTTTTTTGATCATAACTCCTGTGAAACATATCGGATTGATCTGAAATTTTGATATATAGTTTCAAGCGTTTTTTCAAATTTATCAAATAACTCAAAGATGAAATTTCCAAAATTTTGGAAAAAATTGAAAAATTCCTGAAATGTCAAAAACCAAAAATGTGTATAGTGTCTTCTGAGGTCTCCAGAGGACCGGAAAACAGAAACAAGCAGTGAGAAGCAATCAAAACTAATTAAATATTTAGTCAAGAAGTTTTTGGCATCATTAACACCCTGAAATCTTCTCTGGATGGAGACCAGAAGGGTTTGGAACCCAGGCATACGGATGGATGCATGCTCATGAACGCATCTCGAAAATTAAAATGAGACACTTGGAAGTTATACTTTTGTGAAATCCGATCCAGAACACCCCCGAAGGTCCTGAACAACTTTCGAAGAACATCAAAATATGGATTCAACGTCGCCAGGTGGTTGTTCTGAGTTTTCTAAGTCAACCAATTGATTGAAATCTGTTAATTCACTCCTTGGAGCGTCTTTTGAGACAGTTTCAAGTAACTCGGAAGTCAAATACGGTCAACTCTTGGCCATCTTGCAATCCATCCGGATGCCTGGGTTCCAAACCCTTCTGGACTCCATCCAGAGAAGATTTCGGGGTGTTAAAGATGCCAAAAGCTTCCTGACTAAATATTTAATTAGTTTCAATTGCTTCTCACTGGTTTTTTTTGTTTTCCGGTTCTCTGGAGACCTCAGAAAACACCATACACATTTTCGGTTTTTTGACATTTCACGAATTTTTTGATTTTTTCCAAAATTTTTGGAAATTTCATCTTTTCAGTTATTTTTTTTTTCAAGTACGCTTGAAACTATACATATATCAAAATTTCAGAGAAATCCGATATGTTTCACAAGAGTTATGATCAAAAAACCGTTTGCGAATACCTTTTTGGCCAGTACTGTAGATAATTTCAGAATGGAATTCTCCCTTATTCAACTGGCCGATGTTCCAAAAATTCAAATTATTCAAATGATGTCTAACGCCAGATAGTTCTCCATTCTTCGAGAGGTAAGGGCCAGTTTGATTCTGAAAACAAATGAGTGTCTTGGGAAACTCTTTCGGAATACTTACTTCTCCCCAATAGACATCATTTGAATAATTTGAATTTTTGGAACATCGGCCAGTTGAATAAGGGAGAATTCCATTCTGAAATTATCTACAGTACTGGCCAAAAAGGTATTCGCAAACGGTTTTTTGATCATAACTCTTGTGAAACATATCGGATTTCTCTGAAATTTTGATATATGTATAGTTTCAAGCGTACTTGAAAAAAAAAATAACTGAAAAGATGAAATTTCCAAAAATTTTGGAAAAAATCAAAAAATTCGTGAAATGTCAAAAAACCGAAAATGTGTATGGTGTTTTCTGAGGTCTCCAGAGAACCGGAAAACAAAAAAAACCAGTGAGAAGCAATTGAAACTAATTAAATATTTAGTCAGGAAGCTTTTGGCATCTTTAACACCCCGAAATCTTCTCTGGATGGAGTCCAGAAGGGTTTGGAACCCAGGCATCCGGATGGATTGCAAGATGGCCAAGAGTTGACCGTATTTGACTTCCGAGTTACTTGAAACTGTCTCAAAAGACGCTCCAAGGAGTGAATTAACAGATTTCAATCAATTGGTTGACTTAGAAAACTCAGAACAACCACCTGGCGACGTTGAATCCATATTTTGATGTTCTTCGAAAGTTGTTCAGGACCTTCGGGGGGTGTTCTGGATCGGATTTCACAAAAAGTATAACTTCCAAGTGTCTCATTTTAATTTTCGAGATGCGTTCATGAGCATGCATCCATCCGTATGCCTGGGTTCCAAACCCTTCTGGTCTCCATCCAGAGAAGATTTCAGGGTGTTAATGATGCCAAAAACTTCTTGACTAAATATTTAATTAGTTTTGATTGCTTCTCACTGCTTGTTTCTGTTTTCCGGTCCTCTGGAGACCTCAGAAGACACTATACACATTTTTGGTTTTTTGACATTTCAGGAATTTTTCAATTTTTTCCAAAATTTTTGGAAATTTCATCTTTGAGTTATTTGATAAATTTGAAAAAACGCTTGAAACTATATATCAAAATTTCAGATCAATCCGATATGTTTCACAGGAGTTATGATCAAAAAACCGTTTGCGATTACCTTTTTGGTCAGTACTGTATATATTCAGAGAAATAAAGCCAAAAATCAATAAAAAGTGGTAGTTAGATGGAGAAGACAGTGAAGACTCAGTGCATTCACTCAGCAGATAGATTGTGAAATGACGTGGCAGATGGGATAAAGTGTCTCTCTCGTCGTCATAATCTCGAACGACGGTCCATTGTCTTTATCCAACGACCATCATTAATCGCCTTGTTAGCGACTCCAATGTTCTGTTTCTTTCATTTTGTCCTCTGCACATTTCAACAGAAGACTGTAGACTCTGCGGAGATTGAAAGAAATTATGTCATCTGCTCAAAAGCGTTTATCAGAGTTCTTTTTTGAATTATTGAAAATCGTGGCATTCCATCAAAAATGACATTAATGGAGCAACGGAAAACTTCCAAAATTAGCAATCCATGTGCATTATTTTAAGTAATAACATTTAATTATGAGAGTAGTGATTTCGAAAAAAATAGACGCTTCGGTGTTTTGGAATAAAAAATTGAGTATGATTGGAGCATTTTGAGCCAAGTTGCATCCATTATTCAGAAGTACACCTTTTTTGCGTTTTTGCCAGAAGGAATCTTTTCTTGGGAAGATGGTTGTTTCTCTCTCTCTCTCTCTCTCTTTCTACAGAATATGCTTTTGGGAGAATGATGGCTTTGCTATTCAGGGAAAATACAAATTAGAAAAGAAACTTCTAAAAGTTAAAAACTTAAGCTCCGCACTTTTTTTATAAAATTTATCGAAGTGGGAAGCATATAATCAATTAATGATTCGAACTTCAGAATTGTGCATTGTCAGAAAGAATAATTTGTCGCGAATTTTTTAGGTTTAAGAAAAAGGAGAAAATGTGGAATAATTTATTTTTTTATTTTGACCCGTGAAAAAATTTCTAAAAACAAAAAAAGATTATAATCTATTATTATTATTGTTATTATGATTAGATTTCGAGAACGTTCTGAACATCATCACCGATTTTTTCTTCTGACTTCCCGAATTGTTCATCATGACTCCGCCGCCGAAACCAGCGCGGAATTTCTCGTTTCCACGCTTCGGAACCAGCGATTTTTGACGCTGTAAGTTCATTTTAATGCAAATGCGCTCCAATGCAAATCTTACTCTTTGTCCCATTTTCTGACTGATACAATTTGCCACATACATCGCGGCGGCCACCACAGCCAACATTATTCCTCCAAATGCCAGAGCCCATCGCGGGATTGCAGCGTGCGCCTTTAAAAACTACAGTAATCCTTCGAGACTACAAAAACTACGAAAAAAAAGCAAAACGCTGAGGTCAAGTGATTGTCGATGGGAAGAAGTGATAGGTAACCCACCAACGCCGGACCTGCGCTGACGTGGCAGGTGTGTGAGGAAACTTATAAATAGAGGGTAAACGAAGCGACCGACATCTCACGGGCGATGGCGGGGTGTGCAGTGGGCGCGGGGGAAGGGTGTAGGGAAGGGTTTGAGGGACTACAAAGACTACAAAGACTACAAAAACTACAAAACCTACAAAGACTACAAAAACTACAAAAACTACAAACCGGTGACAAATCGACATGAATCAGACGACTAGCATGAGACATTGCATTCTCCAATGAAATCAACGTCGTCTCCCTGACAGTTGTCACAATTGGAATCGAAAATCTCCGAAGATGAGGCCACTGATCACTGCAAACGCGCTCTATTGATACGGATTACTGTAACACCAACCCGAAAAGTGGAATGAGCAATGGAGTCCGAAGACGTTCTGTCTGCCAATTCTGAATGTAGAGGAAGATGACATCGGCGTCACAGTACTCTGGAAATATGGATACGGTATTTGGAATCAGCGAACTCTGGGGATTACTGTAGTTTGGATTGTGTGCAAACACCGCGTGTATCATATTTTACGACACTTTGCACAATCGAGATGAAACTTTGGGAATACGGTAATTCAAGGGTGCTGAACACGAATTTTGTGTTGAAAATGCCCACAATGAGCTAGTTTTTACAGAAAATTCAAGAAAAAATTTGAAAAAAAAATTTTCCGAAAAATTAAATTTTTCAAATTTTAAATTGCTCATAGTAAAAAACCGTTGCTCCTGGACAATTTTCAATAAGAAATTTGTGTCCAGCACCCTCGAATTACCGTATTCACAAAGTTTCATCTCGATTATGCAAAGTGTCGTAAAATATGATACACGCGGTGTTTGCACACAATCCAAACTACAGTAACCCTCGAAAACTGAAATTGATCGTAGAGACTCCCGGAAAAAACCTTTTAAACCAGAATTTTACGGTGTCTCTGAATATGATAATGGTTTACATGAGAAAATATCTTGAATATCGGAAAATTATTTTTTTTCGACGAAAAATTTTTTTAATTTTTTAAAATTTTTTTCCAGAGTTTCGTGGGAATTCAAAATGGGGGATACCCTAAATAAACCCCAAAAGTTTTGAATTTCTTATCAAAAACCTCCAAAAAAAGTCACCTTGCCACCTAACAGAAAGAAGTTGTGCATATAAAATAGTGGAAGTTGAAATGGAAGAGGAAGTGTAGGTGGGATCACATTCCCTGATACTATTCCAACTGACAGATGGTAATAAAACAATCGAAATCCGAATTCCTGGTTGACAATTTCCGAATTTGCTACAAAAACAAGAGGTCATATTGAGTCTTTTTGCTGTTTCCTGAAGGATACGGATTACTGTAACACCAACCCGAAAAGTGGAATGAGCAATGGAGTCCGAAGACGGGGCGTCCATTGCCACAGGAACCGGTGGTCCCCTCTGTGTCCACAGACTCGGCGACAGGCCCCGATGGAGCCAATCAAAATGGCAGCTTTGAATCGGATTCCGACACCGATACCCTCCTTAGGCAACTCCTGAACCCGCGAGGAGCACAATTTGAGAAGAGAACGGGCGGCTACTATTGTGTAAGAAGTGAAATTCAAGATTGTGGAACCAACGCCTACGGAGAGAGGCGATCGAATCAGACGCCAGTCATTGGTTTCCACGTGACATTGATAACAAAGTCTGAAGACAGATGTGAAGGGACTCTCCATGCAATTGATCCATACGACAAGACTATCGGTCTATCTAATGTTTGGTTTTATGGAGCTCAGGAAGCGAATAAGACGGCCTCGAAAAATGTCACTTACCAGGATTTCGCCATATTTCACTTCGACGACATCAAAAATGTGTCTCTTTGTGATAAGCCAAAGGCACAAGCGGAGGCACCACCTTCCAATATCAATGGGGCTGAATTGTTAAAATCTGAACAAAGTTTCCCAAAGGAAAACAAGATTTTCGGCGAGAAGCTGAGTTTAAAACGGTAATTTTCGCCTTAAAATCAGCTTCACATTACATTTTTCAGAAGCACCGAACAGTTGATATTAATGTCGAGGACTCTCCGTACGACTCTAGGATCGCAAGGCCGATCAAAATTGATAAGGACTACATCCGGCGCCGCGTACACTTCTTCATCGGCACTGGAGATTTTGCGGGCGGTGCCGAAAACAGATCCGATTCTCGACATGATGACCGTTCGAGCCGAGCGTCAGGTCACGGAATGCGGAGATGGAGCCACCACAGTCGTGATTCTGACTGGTGCTCTGTTGGATGCAGCACAAAACCTGCTTTCAAAGGGAATTCACCCAACAACCATCTCGGAATCATTCCAGAGCGCTGCCGCCAAGGCCGAGAAGATCCTCGAGGAGATGAGTTTCCCAGTGGATCTCTCTAACGATGCTCTTCTCAACAAGATGGCCACCATCTCCCTCAACTCGAAGGTCGTTTCCCAGCACTCGTGGATCCTTGCTCCAATGGCAGTCAACGCTGTCAAGAAGATTATCAATTCGGAGAACGATTCGAATGTGAATCTGAAGATGATCAAGATCATTAAGAAGATGGGAGACACTGTCGAGGAGTCCGAGCTCATCGAAGGAGCCCTTATCGATCAGAAGACGATGGGATGTGGAGCACCGACGAGAATCGAAAAGGCCAAGATCGATCTTATCCAGTTCCAGATTAGTCCCCCAAAGACTGACGTAAGTTTCCTGATTTGTATTTATCATTTCTTTAAAATTCCCCTTTCTAGATGGAGAACCAAGTCATCATCACCGACTACGCTCAGATGGATCGCGCGCTGAAGGAGGAGTGTCAGTATCTTCTGGAGATCTGCAAGAAAATCAAGGCAGCTGGATGCAACGTCTTGCTCATCCAAAAGAGTATTCCTCGCGACGCCGTCAACGAGCTCGCCTTCCACTTCCTGGCCAAGATGGAAATTATGTGCATTAAGGACATCGAGCGTGAGGACATCGAATTCTATTCAAAGATCCTCGGATGCCGTCCCGTCGCCTCTGTAGACCACTTCAACGCGGAAGCTCTGGGATACGCTGACTTGGTAGAGGAAATTCCAACCGGAGGAGACGGAAAAGTAATCAAGGTGACAGGAGTTCAGAATCCAGGACATGCCGTCTCGATTCTCCTCTGTGCCTCCGACGAATATGATCTTGATTCCCGCACGCGATGTTTCAAAAACCTCACTAAAACCCTTGCGGGTGTCTTCGAGAAGAAGGCCTTGTTGCCCGGAGGAGGAGCACCCGAAATGGAGATCTCCGTCAAGCTGCGCAGCCTCGCCCAAACGCACGAAGCCAAACATCACTGCTGGAGAGCATTCGCTGATGTGCTTGAACTTGTGAGTTTTCAAGATTCCTCTCGAATTCAAAGCGAATTCCCTATTTTCAGGTTCCATACACACTCGCCGAAAATGCTGGACTCTCGCCAATCCACACAGTCACCGAGCTGAGAAACAGCCACACAAACGGAAACAGTTCATACGGAGTGAATGTGCGAAAGGGATACGTCACCGACATGGTCGAGGAGAACGTCGTCCAGCCGCTTCTCGTCACAGCGTCGGCCATCAATCACGCCTCAGAATGTGCCCAGTTTATTTTGAAGCTCGATGAAACCATTCGTTTTTAGGTTTATTTTTGAGCGATTGTAACTTTAAAATGCCCATTTAAAATGCCCATCATATTTATTCTCCTCCCCTTACTTCACAGCATAATCTCTGGTCATTTTACGTGTCTTATCCTTAAACCTATCGTGTCTTTTTACTTATTTTGGCTTTTTCTACAAGTTAAGTTCTTGAATAATTTATGTTTGGAAAGCTGATTATTTTTATATCCAAAAAAGAATCTGGACTTTACTAGGAACATAAAAAAAACCAGATTTTTGAATATTTTTCACTGCTAGAAATGTAGAAAAAAAATCGCATATTTACTGAATTTCTATCAGAAAATTAGAATTTGCGCCCGACTTTTTTCATTTGTTTTTTTCATTTTTTTTCTATTTGAAATGTTTATTTTACAAAATTTATTCTCCCCAAATCTCGAACGGATGTACTGGATGAACCGCTAACGATGAGCTATTCAACGAGGACGATTCAGAAAATGGAGGAGAAGATAAAGAAGGAAGTCCCACGTGGAGGTGATCGAGAATCAAGAGGATTCACAGTCAGTTGATTTTTAGATGTTTGTGCGAAAAAAGTGATAAATTTCAGCTTGAAAACCTATTTTCCGATATTTTCTAGCCTAGAAATCGTATCGGTCACCTTCCTGATCATCAGATCCCCTTTTATTTCAAAAAGCTACATTGAAATCTCTTTTTTTCCGACATTGAAGGCGTTTTTCTATCTTAAAATCCCTATTTTACCCTCTAAACCCGGATTTTTAAGAGAAAAAAATCCTCAGATCCATTCTCTTCCCCTTTTTCTTGGTTTCCTCATCCTCGTCCGCCTCCTCAAAATCTTCTGTCTTCCAGAGAAAATGCTGGTTCCATCGCCATCGAATCCATCCATCGACAGACTCAAAATCGAGCACCTCACCGAGAAGTTCCTCCAGATCGTCTTGCGACGTTGCCACGACGAATCTCCGAGTCCAGAATTGGATCACTTGGTGGCGATTACGAATCAAACTGATCAGGAGAACAGGAGTTTTATCGGAGGGCAATGACTCGAGAGAGCCTGGAGCGAAAAGCCACGTGGCAAAGGATCAGAAGACGTCGATTAAGGAGGTGGACCCCAAGCGTCGGCAGACAGTCCACCAGATGAGTCTCTTTTAAACAGTTTCGAAAAATTCTCCGCTTTCAACCCCCACCCCCCCCCCCTCTCATTTTAGGTGATTCCCGCTCGGAAATCAATTTCTGATCCTTTTCTCACCCACCTGAACATCAGATTTTTTTTCATTCTGAAATCTCTAGTCTCAATTTGAAATCCCTTTTTTCCGCTTGAAAATCCGATTTTTTAGATCAAATCAATATTTCTTTCGTAAAGAGAACTAGGAAAAGACGAATTCCTAACGAAAAATGACTATATCCTGTCGAAAAACTGGTATTCCAGCTTAAAGTCCTTCTTGCTCCTCTCCCGGATCATTTCGAGCTTCTTCCCCTTTTTTATCTACCGAAAAAATGGATTTTCAATTTAAAAAACTTTAGGGGTTTCTAGTTCTGAGCTTGCTTGAAAATGAAAAATTCTTCCCCGCGAAAAAAATTTTTCCCATGTCAAAAACCCAACCAAAATCCTGTTTTTCTTCCATTTTTCTGATCTTTTGGATCACCCCCTGATCTTCCGCCTCCACAGAATCCTCCTCTGATCATTAGGATCCTTGTATCCCGGATCATTCTGATCCTCTGATTCCTTCCTTGAATCTTCATCTTCCCTCTATTCCACCTCCCCTTGATCAATCGGACCTTCCTCCTCCATCTCTGATTCCTCTTCTTCCCCTGAATTCACCACCCCATCCTCCTCTTCCTCCAGGTCCTCCTTTTCTTATTGATCCCTCCTTCTCCCCTCATCCATTCTCTTCAAGATCCTTCCCTCTCTTCCTAAATCTCCTTCTCTATTACAGATCTTCTAATCATCGCCATCGGACACAGAAGCGACGACTACAAACAAGACTCAAATAGATAATAAGACGAAAAAGTTAGAGAGGAAGAAGAAGACGGGAGGAGGAGGAACGACACTACTCAAATCGACTCGCCCTCTTCTAGTGCCGAGCTAGCTTGAAATTCCATTTTCCCCCGCGAAAATCTCGGTTTTCGAGCGAAAATATTTTTCCCCGGTCAAAAACCTTATTTTTAGTAGTGTTCCCAACGAAAATCCTGTTTTCCCCCCCTTTTCCTGATCTTCCTGATCTTCCTCCTCCCCTAAATTTGTCAACAGATCCAACGACTCCCTCTATTCCTCCTCCCCAAAGTCTTCCTCTAATCATCATTATCCTTTTTCGCCCTCTCCTCCAGAGGAGGGAGAGAGAGAGGAAAACCTTAATTTATTGATTACAGAGACACGTGGATCTTTTGGAATTCAATAAAAGGACAGAAAATCTTCCGAGAAGCTAAAGGGGCGTGGCTGAAAGCCGCCTACAATCAGCGCAAAGAAAACGACGTGAAGGATTCTGAAGAGGACGGAGAAGCAATGACTTAAGGCTAACAAGACTCGCCCTCTTCTCTGGAAGAGCGATAAGTAGAACTAAATGTTTTGATTTCAGTTACACCATCTTCTGGAATAAGAAGACGTGAAGGATTCAGAGGATTGAAAAGGAGCAAAAAGAAGTTGAGGGGAGGAAGGAGCCACGTGGCGAGAAGGGTCGGAAGATTCGGAATCAGATCAACGTGCTGAAAGAGGGGAGGAGGATCCCACCAGAAAGATTAGAGGATCAGAAGACGTTGAAACGATCGGAAGAGGAGGATCCGAAGCATCGTATAGTGTCCACTTTTTTTTTATTATGAGCAATCTAAAATTTGAAAAATTTGTAACATTGGAAAAAATTGAAAAACTTCAAAATATATTGTTTTGGATTTTTTTAAACTAGAGTTTTTCGAGCTATTCAATAACGAAATTCGTGTTCAGCACCCTCGAATTACCGTATTTCCAAAGTTTCATGTCGATTGTGCGAAGTGTCGTAAAATATGATACACGCGGTGTTTACACACAATTCAAACTACAGTAATTCCCAGAGACTCCCAGGAAAAAACTTTCTGGACCAGAATGTTAGGCTAATTCTGAATATGATATTGGTTTTCGAGAGAAAAAGTCTGAACTTGGGAAAACCTCCTTTTTCCGGGGAGAAGTCGTTTTTGAGAGAGTATTCTCTCTCGAAATGAAGAGAAAAAATAGCTCAAAAACCAATTCGAAAGTGCAGTTTCACACTGAAAACCCACCAAAACTGGAATTTCTCGAAATTGAGAAGCATAATGCAAAAAATTATACTTTATCTCTCTTTGTAGTTTTTGTAGTCTTTGTAGTTTTTTTTAGTTTTGGTAGTCCCTCAAACCCTCCCCCTACACCCCACACCCCGCCATCGCCCGTGAGATGTCGGTCGCTTCGTTTACCCTCTATTTATAAGTTTCCTCACACACCTTGCTCCCCAGCGCAGGTCCGGCGTTGGTGGGTTACCTATTACTTCTTCCCATTGACAATCACTTGACTTTAGCGTTTTGCATCTTTTTTCCACTTTGTAGTCTTTGTAGCCTTGAAGGATTACTGTAATATTAGGTCAAGCCAAAAGTTTTGCATCAAACATAACGCATTGTTTGAATATAATTTTATTCATTTGTTTTCAATATCAGCTAACATAATATTCACCATCATCATCAACAATGTACTGCCAACGGATGGGTAGCTGTTCGATTCTCTTTCCGTAGAACTCCCGCAGCTTACGATTGAAAATAGCTTAATGCTCGATTTTGAGATGGTCTTAGTTTTGGAACTCTTTTCCGTCCAGGAAGTGAGTTAGAGAAGAAAACGACTAATAATCAGGAAGTATCATGTCCGGAGAGTACGGTAAATAGAATAGAGTTGTCCATCCTAGTTCCGGAATTTTCTGACAAGTCACCTCTGCGACACATGGTCAAGAGGTATCGTGGAGCAAGTGAACTAGACCCTTTTTTCCTTGCTTTTGTCAGAGACTTTGGTCGATTGCTTGCAGGAGAGGTCTGTTCTGACTGCTGTATTAGTTGGTAAAAGGTCTTAGTAAATCGACCCTTCCACGCTTCACCAGATGCACAAAAGTGGGATTCTGGACGTAACTCTCATTTTGGCGTTGGAACTCCAGAATCCCCAGGTTTCAGTCATTGACGTATATGATGATAGTTGACGTAGAGTGTCCACTTCTCATCCCACATGATAACTTTAGAAAGTCTCACTCCCTTCCCTCTGTATGGCAGACGAGAAGATGTGACATCCACTCTCATCATTGGCTGTGGAGCCAACAGAAGGGATGGTAGCTAAGTTGGCATTTTCCGGGGAAACCAAAACTCGGGAAGATAATTTTCAGGTATACTTTGATAGTACTCAAGCTTGTTTAAAAAATCTACAATCAATTGTCTAGGGCCCTCATCAGCCAGCGCCAATACATTGTTTTCAAATAACAACATAAGTCGGTTACTATGGAAAAATCATTTCATTCTGGTTCTCTAACCTTGAGATTTCGGAACAAACTGACAACTGTTTCTTCATTAACAGTACATGGACTTAGCAATATACTAAAAAGATCGACATTATGTCTCCGTGAAAATTGAAATCGGGGTTTTACAAAATTAGCAATCAGAATTGTACTCACGTTTCTAGCCCTAGTAGGCTCCCTTGAAGCTGCCACTGAGCTAAATTTATATGTATACGTAGTCTATATAATGTCTCTTATATACTCCAAGCATGAAATGTTTGGGATGCTTCGCGAAGTTTCCAGACAAAAAAGAAAATTTGATGCAAAACTTTAGGCTTGACCTAATATTTTAAAGGCGCACGCTGCAATCCCGCGATGGGCTCTGGCATTCGGAGGAATAATGTTGGCTGTGGTGGCCGCGGCGATGTATGTGGCCAATTGCATCAGTCAGAAAATGGGACAAAGGGTATGTTGGATTTGCATTGGAGCGCATTTGCATCAACCTAAAATTTGAATTTTCAGAGACAAAAATCGCTGGTTCCCAAGCGTGGAAACGAGAAATTCCGGGCTGGATTCGGCGGCGGAGTCATGATGAACAATTCGGGAAGTCAGAAGAAAAAATCGGTGATGATGTTCAGAACGTTCTCGAAATCTAATCATAATAACAATAATAATAATAGATTATAATCTTTTTTTGTTTTTAGAAATGTTTTCCACGGGTCAATAACAAGAAATAAATTATTTTACATTTTCCAATTATTTTTGAATTTAGTCTCAAAATATCATTCACAAAAACCTCCTAAAAACCTCGAGAAAACAGATTTTTCAAAAAACCTCTATTTAAACTACCGCTTTTTTCTCTGGGGGCCGTGGCCTAACTTTAGCATTTTGCAACGACACTCCGTTTTGCGGCCGTGTACTGTTTATCCAAACTGCTAATTCCAAATTATCATCCTATTTTCAAGCTTTTCTCTTGTTTTTCGTCTTTTTTTCTTGCGATTTTTGCTGAAAACCTGTAAAAATGAATTAATTACACGTATTTTAAGTACTCGATGTCGAAAATTGCTTAAAAAATAATGGAAAAAACGTGTTTTAAAGTTTCAGACTAGTTGGGTTACACAAAAACGACAATAATGGTCGAACTCGATTTGAATAAGGAAAACGAGGAGGATTTCTCCGATCCTCCAGATTTTGTTGATAATGTCACCGACGAAGGTAGGCTTTTAAACGATTTTCAACGAGTTTATCGATTTCTCTGCAGATTTGGTGCCCGATGTGCTTTATAAGCGCCCGACGATTGAGGAATTCGAAGATAATTGTGTTTTTATCGCCGGAATCCCAATTGTGGGCGCCGATCGTATCGCAAGACTTCAGAATGTGTTGAGAAAAGTGTTGGAGAAGCTGGAGCCCGGAGTCAAACTCTATATTCCGCCAAGTCCAGAAGGAGGCTCTTTGGTACGTTTTAAAGTGGATTTCCTTATGATTTCTGTCAATTTTCTATGAAAAATCGTTGAATTTTGTTATTTTCCAGGGAGTCTTGCTAACCGAATGGCCAGACGCGCGGTCCGCCGCTTTCGCCGTCAAGAGTCTCGAAGGATACGCATTCGACAAAAACCACACGTTCACCGCCCGTTTCTTCTCCGATATGAAAAAGTTGGAGGAGCCGGCGGAGGACTGGCAGACTCCCCAAAAGAACGAGTACACTGACGTCGGAGATCTGTGGTGGTGGCTTCAAAACGAACGTTGCCGCGATCAATTTGCCATTTCTCATGATAAGCTTGGTGTGCCGACAGTTGGAGTGTTCACCAATATGAAGGGAAACGATCCAGAGTTGGCCGGAGATCCGGAGAAGGCTGAGAGAGCTGTAAGGAGAGAGGGAGATGGGATTTAGAGAGATTTCAGCTGGTTTTTTGCAGATTTGAGCCAGAATATATCATTTTCTTCCAGAAAAAGCTGCTTTTCTGAGTCAGAAAGCCGCTTTTTTCCTTGAAATTTTGAAAAAATGACAAAAACTACCATTTTCACCATTTTTCCCTTTTTTTTCCACCAAAACCTTCCCATTTCCAGAACTGGACAGAAACGGTGTTCACATGGTCACCACACGGTTCCTATCTCTCAACAATCCACAAACGAGGAATCATATTATGGGGCGGAAAAGACTACGCTCGTGCCCACCGTTTCGCCCACGATAACGTCCAATACATTGATTTCTCGCCGTGCGAGACGTTCCTGATCACCTACGCCGCTCCGGAAGAGACGAATAGTTGGGGAGATTACGAGAAGGACAGCCTCCGGGTATGGGACGTCCGAACTGGAGAATTGAAGAAGGCCTACTCGACTTTTGAGCTGACAGGAAGAACCCAGCTACCAACATGGCCATTCTTCAAATGGTCATGCGATGAGAAGTATTTCGCTTGTCTGAAGGCTCCGGAGAAGGATAAACTTGAAAGAGAACGAAAGATCGACGGAATCTCGATTTTCGAATCGGAAACCTTTGATTTGGTCGACAAACGAGCCGTCGCCGTGGAGAATATCAAGCAATTCGAATGGTCGCCAACGGCTCCGATTCTCGCCTACTACTCGGAATGTACGGATGCCGTGCCAGCTGAATTCGGGCTTCTTCAGGTCCCATCCATGCAGAGATTGCGTTCCGCCCGTGTTCATAACGTCGCCGACGCTCAGATGTTCTGGCAGAAGAGCGGAAAGCGTCTGGCGTTCTATACGATGAGATACAAGAAGAAGGAGTTCAGAGAGACTGGAGAAATCAAATATGTAGTGGGTTTTCTTGATTTTTATTCTGAAAATCCCATTAAAAAACTATTTTTGGCCTGGAAACTCCATTTTTCGCTTTCAAAGACCCCCATAATTGAGCTTTTGATTCCTAGCTCCCCTTAATCTCCTATTCTTCTTCCAGGGAGGATGCCAATACCACGTTGACATATTCGAAATCGACAAAAAAGACGTCTCCCTGATGAATCTCCCCCTTTCGGAACCATTCATTCACTTTGATTGGGATCCAGAAGGCGATAAATTCTGTGTTCTCGTCGGAAATAATGCAAAAGCGACTCCACAAGTCTACAAGATCGAAGCGAATAGCCACGCCCCCAAACTGGTCAGCAAGTTGGACGCCGGTGTTCATTTCAATGAGGTTCAATTCGCACCGAAGGGAGGATGGTTGGCAGTTCTTGCCAAGGTTTCCAGTGGTGGAAATGTCTATTTCATTGACACTTCTTTGGCCGAAGCGAAGAGAACCAACGTCATCGAGCATCCACTCTTCAATAAGGGATACTGGGATCCGACTGGACGCTACTTTGCAACGTGTTCGACGATTGGCGGAAGATCCGGAGCCGATCTCGGCTATCGAATCTTCACATTCCAAGGAAGAGAACTGTGCCGAAAGAATCTCGATCGTCTTGCTCAGTTCAAGTGGAGGCCACGCCCACCGGTCAAACTGTCGGAGCAGAAGCAACGAGAGATAAAGAAGAATCTGAAGAAGACCGCGGCCAAATTCATCAAACAAGACGACGACGAGAAGTGTCGTGCTTCGCAAGAAGTCGTCGAGAAGCGCCGAAAGATCATGGCCGCGTTCGATATCATCAGAAATCGGAATCGTGAAGTGCTGGCGGAGACTCGCGAGCAGCGTATCGCTCTCCGCCGAGGAGTCGATACAGAAGCCGCACTGGATGAGGATGAATTTGTGGATGAGGAGATTACGATCGCGTTGAGCACCAGCAAAACACCTGCTCCACTATCGGAGGAGGACGAGAGAGACTAATTGGGGAGATTTTTTTTCGGTTTTCTTTGGCTCCTCCCCTTTTTAGGATTTTAAAGGGGAGAAGCTCTTTTTTTGGTTTTTTGGTTTCCTTCCCCGTTGAAAATGTACTCGTTTGTGTTTCTGAACGACGCTTTTCTATTCGGACATTTCAATTTAATGATGCCCGAATGGAGGAGGTTCTTGTTTTTCTTGTTTTTCCATGGGATTTAATATATTTTTTCTTTATTATTTAATTCTTTTCCAAAAGTCTCTCTCTCTTTCGTGTCTTTTCTCCCCACAGCTCTTCTATTTGGTGTTCTTTGTTCTAATAATGATGATGCCAAGAAAAAGAAATTAAAATAAATGTTGATGAATTGATTCCTTTTTCCCTCCCTTTTTGACTCATTTTTTTCGCCATTTTTTGAGGAAAATGGCAAATGATTTCGCAATGTTTATTCAAACGGAAGACCGGTTTAAAACAACGCGGTCTTATCGGAATTTTCTAGGAAGTTAGGCGATTTTTGTAAATTTTTAGTGCTTTTTTGAAGGATTTTGTGATTTTTGAGAGGGGGACGAAAAAATGAGAGTAAAATTCATTTTTCGAGGTCTTCGCGGAAAATCGAAATTTCTTAATTTTTTCGCTTTTTTGTCATGAAATATCCATTTTCGTTGGTTCCTAGGCCCTAGAACTGTCTATTTCTTGCTATTTGAAGCTGGAAATTCCTGTTTTCAATCGGAAAATCGCTTCAAAAATTGTTGCCTCAAAAATTCCACCGAAAAACGAATTTTAACGGGATCTCCACTAGTTTCACATCATTTTTAAATTCAAAAAATTCTAATTTACTGATTTCTATCGAAAAAAACACTGAAAAAACCGCTAAAACCCGCCAAAAATTCCTTTAAATTCTAAAAAGATTTCCACATAATCTCAGAAGCTGTGCATTCCGGCGTGGCGGTGTTCACGTCCAATGTATTTAATTTGACGACAATCAACAACAAAACAATCAGTCACAATGCAAACTGTTTTTCACCCATTTCCCCGCTTTCTTCTCGAAGTTCCACTGATTTTTATCAATTTTCAAGATAAAAACCGCATTTTCAGCAATTAACCTATCCATGCACTCGTCATTCTCGGAACCAAACTCACCATTAAAAGAGGTGCTCGGAGACAAGTGGCAAACCGCTTCTTGTAGTGATTTGGGCAATGATTATGTGAAAGTGAGTGTTTTTGAACGAGAAATTGAAAAGAAAAGGAAGATTTTCAGCCCGGACCGCTGGCAAAAGCGAAATTCAACGCTTTGCGCAACAAAAGAGAGGCGATCGATCGATTTTTAAAGAAGCATGAGGAAGAGGATCTCGGATTGTATATTGGTAAGGGAAAGAGCTGAAAAATGGAAAGAAAATGAAGAAAAAGCCAAAAATTCGTGAAAAAACGAGATTTTTGACCAAAGAGGGACTATTTCGACTAATTTAGCAAAAAACCTCGGTTTTAAAGTCAAAAACCTTTTTTAAAGGCACAAATTGCCGTTTTTAACATTAATTTTCACCCCTAAATCCATTTTTCCACCCTAAAAACCCCTATTTCCAGACGAACTCCGAGATTTGGCGATAAGTCCCGGTGGATTAGTGGACGACGAGTTTCGGGCGGTCATTTGGCCGATTCTGGCAGCGAATTTGGTGCAAAACGACGATTTGGACGATGTTTCGTCTTCTTATGATTCGGATTTCGAGTCGGCACAGTCGGATTTCGATGAGGAGCCCGTTTTTGAGGTAGTAAGGGGGATTTTTGTGAAAGGGGCGGAGCTTAAATATTCAGAATTGAGGGAGCTACAGTATTCCGGTTTGAAGGAGTTTAAATAGTCATCTACAGTAATTTCCGGTTCAAAAGCTTGAACTGTCGCTTAATTTGTCAAAACCGTAATCCAGTACAGTATCCATATTATTAAAAAGCCTACAGTAATCCTACAACCACTATTCCTATTCCGTCGCCATGACCGATCCATTGATAATCTATCTTGCTCAAGTGAACCAAATAAGATTATCAATAGAGCGCTCTTGGACACCTTACGGGGAACCTATGCCCAAATTTTTATTTCAGGAACTGAACGAGCTGTCACTGGAAGACCTGAAACAACACAAAGAATGGAATCAAGTGGAACTAGACGTCCATCGGACACTCTCGAGGTTTCCACCGAATATCTCCGACACGCATCGAGATGTTCTACAAACAGAGCTGATTCCACTGATTGTCAGAGTTCTGAGTGTAAATCCCCGGTTCAATTACTATCAAGGATTCCACGACATTTGCCTTACCGTACTCCTAGTCTGCGGAGAAAAAGACGCTCTTCCAGTCTGTTCGAATCTCGCCAAAAACGGATCATTCAACAATTATCTTCTGAAAACATTGGAGAAATCGGTGGTTCGAGAACTGGATCTTCTCTATGTGATACTGTCGAGAGTGGAACCGACACTCGAGAAAGTGATGAGATCAGTGGAATTGGGGACGATGTTTGGACTCTCGTGGCCTCTGACGTGGTTCTCGCACTCGTTGAAACAGTATCAACAGGTACAGTAATCCCGGAATCTGGAATGACGGTGAAACTACAGTAATCTTTAGGAAGTAGCTTCAGGGTCAGAACTACAGTAATCCAACTCAGATTTTGTGAAATACTGAAACTCACAGTTTACTGTAATTTATAGTTCTCTAGAATAAGTCTACAGTAATCCTGATGATGCTTGGTCATGTGCGCTCTACTGATAATTCATTTGCATCGTGGGTTCTTGCTCATAATAACCGTCTTATTATGAACAAGAACCCAAAATACAAATGTATTATCAGAAGACCGTTCATGATCACTTTTACGGGGAACCTCTGCCCAAATTTTCATTTCATCTTCCTCCAGATTGTCCGTTTCTTCGACGTCTTCCTCGCCTCCTCCCCACTCCTTCCCATCTACGTATCTTCTGCCGTCGTAGTTTACCGAAGAGCGAGTATACTGTCATGTGAACGAGAAATGCCGTTTCTTCATCGACTTCTCACCGAAATGCCACACGAATTGCCCATCGATGCGATCATTAAGGATGCAGTATATCTATCGAAACTAATGCCACCGTGCCTTTTGAAAACGAAATACATGAATGAATATCGAAAAATTGTGAGTTTTTGGAGGTTACTGTAGGTCAGGGAGTACTGTAGTTTCCTGTTTCAGGTCGCTAAACCACACCGAACGCCTGTCAAAACGATTCCGAGATACGCCCTTCAGTTCATGTTCGTCGCCGGAACCGTCGGAGCGGCCGCCAGTTTCTTCTTTTTCAAACAAATTCATCCATTGTGATTTTTCCCTTGAAGGGCATGCCCTTGTATTAGAGGTTTTCTTGTGCATAACCATTTTCCTCATTTCCAGTGTGTACAGTATCCCGAGAGCTTTCATATAGTATTTTTAGTGTATAGACACTGTAAATGCGCTGTATTGAGAACTGTTATCAAAAGAGCGCACTTACTGACCCCCAACTAATTTCGATTCGAAACCCCCCCAGAGACATTCCCCAGTTTTCCTTCTCTTTTCCTAGTATTTCCTACATTTCCTGGTCCTCTTTTGCTCCTCCGAAATACAGTAATCCTCTTCCCCAAAATGCCAAAACTCTTTCTTTTATCTCTTTTTCAAAAAATTAAATATTCTCAATTTCAACCGGTTTTCGTCTTCTGAACCAGCGAATTCCCGGGATTTTTAGGCACTCTAGACGATGGAGACGGCTCGAAATTATTGGAATCGATGATTTTACGGCACGCGGAAACGACGGCCAGGATTTTAGCTGAAAGAAAATACAGTAATCCCAAAAAAAATTGTTTTTGATAAATCCATCAATTTCCTATTGGGGAGAGGAAGCTTATATACTAGAGGCAAACGAAGCGACCGACATCTCACGGGCGATGGCGCGGTGCTTAAAACAGGGGCTAGGGGCGGGATAGAGATAGGGGATGGAAGGGATTGTGAAGTATGACGACTACAAAGACTACAGAAACTACAAAAACTACAGAGACTACAAAAACTACAAAGACTACAAAAACTACAAACCATAAACCGCAGCCAACACTGGAATTCTCGTTGAAAGACAACTTGACATGAAAATAAGGCGGAAAAGACGGAGATCCCATTGAATCAATCTGAAAAAATTTTCTAGGCCATGAAAAACCTAGGCCACGCCCACTTACGAAGACAAAAACGATTCGATGGTGACAAAGACAGCGTAGACGGTCCAATATCGGATAGAAAAGTCTTGATACTCCTTTTCGAGGGAAGAGGAAATGGCGGTTACGGTCATGAATGTAGGGATGATTAGGGTCTGGAATAGAGGGATGCGGTAGTGGGGAAATTTTTTTTGCAAAAATCAAAAAAAAAATTTTTGAATTTTTTGAATTCCCGCCGGATCTCTGTTCAATGGAGCGCACTTACCATGAACGCTGTCATCGCTCCAATAGCGTCGTGCAGCAAAATCAAAACCACCGCCGCCGATAAAACTCCATAAAAACAGTGTTCGCGTCTTCTCCCAACGACTCGTTCGATTTCAGTGATTCTACAAAAGACTACAATGACTACAAAGACTACAAAAACTATACAATGGCTCATAGCTATTCTGTTCGTAGAGAATATTACAGACGAGCATGTTCAACTTGACGAAATCCACGTCATCCCACGACGTCATCAGATGCTTTTTTTGGATTGGAACTGGAAAATGGTCTAGGAATTCTGATGATGGCCTAGAAAATACCTGGTTTCGGTTCACTTTTAGCAGTGGAGGTTAGGTAGCTGGCAAGGGTCGATAGAAATCCGCTCATTCTGGCGTTTACTGGAGATGCGGATCGGGGAGCGGTGTTCTGGAAAAAAGTGTAGTTTGTAGTCTTTGTAGTTAATGTAATTAATGTAGTTTTGTGGTCTTTGTAGTCTCTCCAACCCTTCCTTACACCCCTCCCCCATCGCCTAATGCACACCCCGCCATCGCCCGTGAGATGTCGGCCGCTTCGTTGGCCTCTAGTATATGATCTTGGCCGCCTCCCCCCACGTTCAGTTGGCGGTCCGGCCACAGGCAAAGCGCCACATGCGAAGGTTAGCCTACGCGCAGGCCGCTGACATTCGAAGGGGGAACTAAACGCAGGCCTGCTGGCGGTCTGCTCTTCGCATGTTGGCGGTCTGACCGTAGCCTACGGGCGGCATTTCCCCTGCATTTGGACCCCTCCTTACTCGCTTTACTTTCTCATAAAAACAATAACCAAACACGTTTTTAAAGCTCTTATAAGTTCATCTATTGGAAAAATTTGAAATTTACAATCGAAAAGTGGGAAAAATAGGGGGAACAACAGAAAATGGGAGAGACAATTTATATAATTCACTCCTTCGAAACTGCTCCCGGCTGCTATTCATCTTTCGTTCCCTGTTGATGGGCTCCTTGTTGTTCACAGCTCACCGACGAGTCGTCGACACGAAAATGTCCTTTCTGAAAATGCGTTTATGAGATTGAGTTTTATAGAAAAATATCTCTTACCAGTGACAAAGTCTGAAATTCCGTCGGGAGGCTTATCGGTTTCTCGCTCTGGGGGCGGTCTCCTGAAAAAAGTAATAAGCTGAGATGATGTTACTCATTTTTCATACCTTCTGTAGACTATTGTTCCTTTTGATGAGCCGCTGGCACCCTGTCGTTCACTGATGAGTCGTCGGCACGTAGATCTCCTTCCTGAAAATAAATTAATGAGATTGAGTGGCATTGAAATTGTATCTTACCATTGACAAAGTCCAAAATTCCTCGCGGAAGCTTGTCGATCTTGGGTTTTCCTATCACTGGGCGATTTACTGGAAACACTAAATAAGATTAGAAAATTATGCGTTTTATTACCTTCTGTAGATTAGTGTGTCGTTAGATGAAGCTCTGTCGGCGACTTGAGCGGTTCCATCACCTCCGAAATCGTGTTTGAGTAAGCCTGAAAACAACCAGCTGATGTTTTTTCCGAAAAACAAAGGATAAAAGAGTATTCAAAGCACGACAACTATTTTTAAAACAAAAGAACAGCGTCTTTGCTTGAAAAATGAGGATGCTTCTAACAAGAAATCGTAAATCTGTTGAAATTTCCCAAAAAAGCGTTTTTTTGCCAATAACTCGTAGAAACTGTGTGAAGATACTTGTCAAATATGCAGAATAATTTTTTAAAACTATTTTGACAAAGAAAAATCAAGAAAGTAATAGAAAACAACGAAAAAGGAAGAAAAATGGGCGGAAATGGCAAATGAAAAATTTATTTTTAAACGCCGCGCAAGCGGAATTTCGGAGCATCGTTGCCACCTGCTCAGCTGTAGAGAGCGGAATGAAGCGCTACATGCAAAAAACAGGCGAAGAACATGCGAATGGGAAAATGGTATTCTGATGTGGAGATGATGTCAAATGAATGTTTCCCGTCTTCTGAGTAGTTTTGGTTGAATTCTAGACTTTTTATGAAAAAGGGGCAGAAGCGCTAACAGGTGTAGATTAGCCTACGGGCAGGCCGCTTACATGCGAATGGCATTCAAAGGTGAGAACGGAGAAGTCAAGCAGGCCATAGCAGAAACTGTTAATAGCAAGCCTAAACTGAGCTTCTCATTGATTTCTCGAACATTTTTATTTCTCGTTTAGATCAGTTCCATTTTCATAGTAGATTGCCTATTTCAACTTCATATTTCAGATGACTAGTCTACCTGAGGATTCAATATTAACAAATAAATATGATCGATCATTTCCAAATTTCATTTCACTATTGAAAAATGAAATAGGAAAACTTAGTTTGTCTTGAGAAACTAATGTGATTCCAGTTTTGAGTCCTCACCTTTGAATGCCATTCGCATGTAAGCGGCCTGCCCGTAGGCAAATCTACGCCTGTTAGCGCTTCTGCCCCCTTTTTCATAAAAGAGACCAAAATTTAACGAAAACCTACTCAGAAGACGGAAAACGTTCATTTTACATCATCTCCACATCAGAATACCATTTTTCAATTCGCATGCTATTCGCCTGTTTTTCGCATGTTAGCGGTTCTTCGCATTTTTTTTCACCCACTCCGGTTTTCGAGCGCCAGTAGATATGTTACACGCATGCTCTTCGAATGCCGTGTTTTTTGACTAATTTTGATCACATTTTTTTCACCTACGTTTCGCATTTGGCGCTTCTTCGCATGCTCTTCGCATTTTCTTCGCATGTTAGCGCTCGCTCGCATGCGCTTCGCCTGATATTCGAATGTGGCGCTTTGCCTGTGGCGTCATTGGGTTACCAGATATTTCGACTTCGGTTGAGCCCCCCCCTCCCATTGGCATCCACTTGACAGTCATCTTTTGTAGTTTTTGTAGTCTTTACATTTGACAACCCTCACGGTTTTGCCCTCTTTCCTGTCGTTTTACACCGGTTTTTGGTGATTTTTTACCATTTTTCAATAAAAATTCAATTTTTCTACGGTATAAAATTCTCCAATCGATTTGAAATTTTGTATATAGTTTATTTAGACCTCTCTAAACCCCCCTACAAATTTTCAGAAAATTCTATCAAGCCATTCTCGAGATACACCTCCCCGCCATCGCCTGTGAGATGTCGGCCGCTTCGTTTGCCTCTAGTATATGAACTCCCCCCTCCCTTCTCTCAACTCGTGGAATGGTCCGGAGTCGGTGGGTTATCAGACCTTCACTCTCCCCCCCATCGACACTTCTTGACTATCCATTTTGTTTTTTTTTTCACTTACACTTTGAAAATGCATTGAACGTTCTTGATTGGAAACGACTAGAGACATATTTAAACACTGGCTTTTATTCCCCCTTTTCAGTAGGAATTGATCGATTGAATCGTAGAAGTGATATTGAAATGTTTCCTGCTTTTCGAGAGGAACTTTTGAGAAATGAGAACTTGGGGTTTTTGGGGGAAATTTACGTGGATTGTTTTTTTGTGGAGTTTGAAGAAAATGGAGGACACGTGGAAACGGATTTTTGAAATTTTTTCGGGAAATTTGCCGGTAAAACACTTTGAAAACCTAATTCTGGTATGAAACTACCGGTAAAAACTAAAAAAAAAATTTCAATAAGTTCATCGGTGAAATACCAAAAAAATTTTTTCAAAATGAAAGTTACCGGTGAAAAACTTTGAGAACTTAATTTTGGTATGAAAAAAAATTTTTTCAAAATTTTTTCAAAAAGTTTACCGTTGAAAAACTTCAGAAACTCAATTTTCGGATAAAATTACCGGTAGAAAATATTTAAAAAAATTTTCATGACATTTACCGGTGAAAAATTTTTTTAACCATGTTTTTTTTTCTAAAATTATCCGTTAGGTCATTTTGATTCTATTTTTTGATCATTTCAATCAAACTCTCTTTGTCTTTCTCTCTCTCTTCACAAACATGTTCCTCTTTCTTTTCTTCTATTTACCAGAAGGCTCATCCCCCCTCTTTTCCCTTCGAAACTCCTTCTTCTCCCCTTTTCCAAGTTTCAAATCAAATCGATTACTGTATCTGATGGCATCCACATATTCTCTTCCATCCGACTACACTGAAGACAATCCATTCACCAAAAAAGAGATGTCTCTATTCATTGTCATCTACACTTTTTGTGTCATCTCTTTGATTATTATGTATGAACATCTCATGCCGGTCATCAATAATCCCACTTATCCACACTATAATAAGGTTCCTTCAATGGATTTTATCGCTACTGACAGTACTCCTGGATTATGAACTTTTTTTTTTGGTTTTTTTTTAATTTTAAAAATGTGTTTTTTGTATTGTTCTATGCTGGTATTCTTATTGTTGTGCAATGAAATTTCTTCGAGTTTGGAATTTGATTCAAGAACATTTTCCGAAAATTCCATCAGTATAATTATCGAAAAAAATAGTTTTTTTCTGAATATTTAGTGATTTTTGTTCCTTTTTTTAAACTTCTTTACCTGATAAAAAAATGCAATTAATTTTAGAAATTACTAGAAATTTATCTAGGTTTTTTAAACTTCCTTCTATTCTATACGTCAGATTTTAAGAAATTGGGGTTTCCATGATTCTTTGTGTTTTGTCGACATATTTCTTGATGATTCTACTTGAAAATTCACAAAAATGTGGTTAAGACTTATCTAAACCTCTTAGTCATTTTTCAGAAATTTTTTACTAGTTAAAAAAATTCCCCTGTGTTTTCGTGATTTTTGTGCAGTTTTCCATCGAAAAATGATTATTTTACTGGTCAAAAAATTTCTGATCGACTCGAAATTTTGTATATATTTTATTCAGACCTCTCTAAATCTTCCTGCCAATTTCCATAAAATTCTATAGATCGGTTCTCGAGATACACCCTCTCATTGTTTCCTCACAATGACCCCCCGCCATCGCCAGTGAGATGTCGGCCGCTTCGTTTGCCTCTAGTATATGAAGAACCTCGCCTGCCTCTTCTTTCATCGTTTGGTCCGGAGTCGGTGGGTTATCAATTTCTGAACCCCTCCCATCGACATACACTTGACCATTGCGTTTTGCATTTTTTGTTGTAGTTTGTAGTATTTGTAGTTTTTGTAGTTTCTATTTCTAATTCACGTCCTTTTCACCGTGGAAAATTCGAAAAACCGTGACTCAAAACGAATTCATTTCATTTTTGTATCGCCCAGAAAAATGATGGAAATTATAGAATCATCAGGTTAGTTGAAGACTACAAAGACTACAAAAAACTACAAACAATTTCCAGACTTTCTATTCAAAACTCTTCAATTATTATCAATCATCCTACTCATTCCTATTTTCATTCTGGAAAATTGTTCTTGTGTAAGTGGCTTTGGAAACTCTTCGGCCACCAACAAAAGATTTTGCAGTCGACAAAAAATAAAAAAGCGAGGAATCATCAACAGAAAAATGTGATTTCCTCCAGAAGTACTTCTGTGAAAGAGGACGATAAGACACAGAAAATGACGGAGAAGGAAGGTGAGAGAGATTAAAAATTCTGCAACGACTACCGGTGAAAACTAATTTTTTCCTCGAAAATACGTTAAAAAACACTGAAAAACCCGAGAAAAATTATTTCCGAAAATCCAGCCGGTAGAAATTCTCTGAAAAATTACTATAAAATTTAGATTGACGTAAATAAATTTTGAGCAAAAATTTAAAATTTTTGAACCCTTCTTTGCGGCAAAAAAAACTACTTTATTCAAAAAATATCGGTAAACGTGTCTGAAGAGACTTTTTCAAAAAATGCAAAACGCATCGGTCAAGTGATTGTCGATGGGAGGGGTTCAGAAATTGATAACCCACCGACCTCGGACCAAACGATGAAAGAAGAGGCAGGCGAGGTTGTTCATATACTAGAGGCAAACGAAGCGGCCGACATCTCACGGGCGATGGCGGGGGGTCATTGTGGGGAAACTGTGAGAGGGTGTATCTCGAGAACCGATTGATAGAATTTTATGAAAATTTGCAGGGATGTTTAGAGAGGCCTAGGTAATTTCCAAGAATCGCCCCCCACCCTATAAGCACCCCCCACCATCAGCAATAGCCCCCCACCCAGCGTTATTCTTCATCAAAAATTAGGCGGGGGGCAATTGCTGTAGGGGGGCTTTTCTACGAAGATCCCCTCCAATAATTATCCCCCAACAGTTGAAATGGGGGAGAAAATTTGGATCTTAGGTAATCTCCAATAATCGAACCCCACCCAATATCAGAAATCACCCCCACCTGATAATCTAAGAATCACCCCCCTCCCGCCTGGAGTATAGTTAAGCTTAGCTCCTACAATATTCGTCCCCACCTACAATATTCCTCCGCCACTTCCAATATTCCCCTCCCCCTTACAATATTCCTCCCCACCTTCCAATATTTCTCCCCTTTTTTGAAGGATAACTTCCGGGGCACCATTTTTAAAGGTGTCCCCTTGTCTAGGCATTAAGCCTGAAGTGTAGTTAAGCTTAGCTCCTACAATATTCGTCCCCACCTACAATATTCGTCCCCACTTCCAATATTCCCCCCCACACCTTCCAATACTTCTCCCCACCTTCCAATAGTCCCCCCCTACAATATTTTCCCCACCTTACATTTGGGCTCCATGCATAGGTTCGCAGCGATTCCACAACACATCTTGAGTAATAACGAGTAATGAAATTCTCGTCACAAATACGAATACGTGACTAGTTCATAATGTCACGTAAAAACGGAAACTTTTAGCGTGATTAAATTTAAATTTGAAAAAAAGGGGGGGGGGGCTATTCCACAGTCTTCCACCGGGGGGCAACTCTTGAATTATACGGGGGGTGACTTTTGTATTATACCGAGGCCTAAATAAGATTTTTGCAATATTTCAAGTCGATTGGAAAATTTTCAACCGGTGAAAAAATTAATTTTTATCAAATAATGGGTGAAAACCTCTGAAAACCGGAAGAATCCAATTTTTTCAAAAAAAAAACTTACTGGTGAAAATCTCTGAAAATTGCTAGAAAGTTAAGTGAAGCTTAAAAATATTTTAGAATTTTCAATTTTATTGGAAAAGTTTCGTCCGGTAAAATATTTGTTTGAATTATATATTGAAAAGTGGGTTGAAAATCACTAAACTAGAAAAAAACTTATCAGACTAAATAGACTACAACCTGTATATCTACAGTATCCGAAGTGCAATTCAACATAATCGTGAAAAAGCCGCCGCCGAAAAACGACGATTTCGACGACGACGAGGAGAATCCACTCGCCAAAATTCCGCTGAAAAAGCGGGAGTCGAAGGTCGGTTTTGTCCGGATGTCCTTACTCAAAAGAGTTCATTTTTCAGTCGCAAGCTCTCCGAAGAAGAGCCCCAACACCGATGCCACGTGCACCGACTCCGATGACGGCGGAGAGTCCGAATAAGAATTTGGAGCAGTCGTTGTTCGCCGGAGGACCCGGGAAATCGTATTATATTAGTTTGGGATGATAGAAAATAAATGGTTTTTGTGGTTTTAAAAAGTGTTCTTAGTCTTCCTACAGTAAAATAAAAGTGAAGGTACCGTAAACCCTCGCCCCTATCACCTTGTTTTAGCAGCATTTATCTCTGTTCCCACTGGAGATATCAAAAAGTGATCAACTAAGAAAATATTGCTCAGATTAATAAAAACATTTCATCAGTTGACTTCTTTTCATTATCTTTATTGGGAACCGAGATATATGTCGCTAAAGTTGAGCAACGGAATCTTCACAGGTTTTTTCAGTCCAAATAAGGCATTTTTGAGAGTGTACCACTGCTTCTGAAAACATTTGATTGTTTTGAGAATTTTAGAGTGCATTAACCATAACAAGAGCTATATTTTTGTATTTGACAACTTTTTTGTAAAGCCATTTCTAGGTGAGTTATAAGCCTCTGAACCAATTGTACTGAAATTCACGATTCTACATTTTTATCAGCGGCTCATAAGCCACTGAGAAATGGTTACACAAAAAAGTTGTTAACTACAAAAATGCAGTTCATGTTATGCTTGATGCGCTTTAAAATTTTTAGAATAATCAGATCTATTCAGGAGCAGTGGCATACTTTCAAAGTTGACTTATTTCCAGTGAAAAAATTCACTTCCATTTAGTACTGTAGTCTTCGTTGTTTTTAGAGTCTCAATATTTTTCCAAGAATTTCTCCTCAATATCGACCTCTAAACCGGATTTCCGAGAAAGAAAATTCCGAGAAAAAAGAGGAAAAGAAGCCAAAAAATATATATGAATCTGACATTTTTCTAATAGGATTTCTTGGTTAATCCCATCGGGATTCGTGCATTTTGCTATGATGTCTTTTGACATTTTTTTCTCGATTACTTCTGTAGTTTTTATAGTCTTTTTAGTTGCTTTACTCTTCCCTACCCCCTCAACCCTCCTCCACTGCACACCCCCTTCCCTTACTAGGGAATGGTACGAATACAGGCTGGAGTTTCGATTCCAAATGAATATCAGTTCAAAGGGGACCCTTGGGGGACCCCAAAACCGTTTTCAGTTTTTGCGGAATGGCCCTGGGGTTTCAGAAATTTCGATTTGAAAATCCAGTACTAAACCCTGTTGATTATGCACTATTTTGCCCTCGTCCCCATTTTTTGGAACACCTCGAATCTCTATGGTACCGGATACAGTGAAAATCACCGGTTGGATGGCCGAGGCGAAGTGGTCTTGTGTGGTAAGCGGAGGGTCTAGTGTTCGACCCCACGCATATTTTTCTTTTTTTTTGCTTTTTGTTCCGGTAACAGTTTCTAATTCCAAAAGCTGTTTTTGTACTTTTCTGAAAGTGCCAATACTTCTTTTGGTCTACCAACAACATTCTATAACATTTTCTGACAAAAAAAATTTTGGAAATTTTTCATATTTTTTCTTGGTGTCGGCATGAGGATTTTTTTTCAATTTCCAAAAACTTTTTTTTTTCTCGTCAAAAACATACACCAGCTTCAGAATTCACTATTAATAATGAATATAGTCCCCGTATCCCATGAAATGATTGTAACAAATACAAAATGCTCATTTTGAGCCCCAGCCTATCAACCCTAGGCCAATAACTTCAAGTTTGTTTATTTCATTTCGCATGGTTCATCCAATGGGACAAGGTCATTTTGAAAAAGCAAGTGAATTCTGAAGCTGGTGTATGTTTTTGACGAGAAAAAAAAAAGTTTTTGGAAATTGAAAAAAACTCCTCATGCCGACACCAAGAAAAAATATGAAAAATTTCCAAAATTTTTTTTGTCAGAAAATGTTATAGAATGTTGTTGGTAGACCAAAAGAAGTATTGGCACTTTCAGAAAAGTACAAAAACAGCTTTTGGAATTAGAAACTGTTACCGGAACAAAAAGCAAAAAAAAGAAAAATATGCGTGGGGTCGAACACTAGACCCTCCGCTTACCACACAAGACCACTTCGCCTCGGCCATCCAACCGGTTATTTTCACTGTATCCGGTACCATAGAGATTCGAGGTGTTCCAAAAAATGGGGACGAGGGCAAAATAGTGCATAATCAACAGGGTTTAGTACTGGATTTTCAAATCGAAATTTCTGAAACCCCAGGGCCATTCCGCAAAAACTGAAAACGGTTTTGGGGTCCCCCAAGGGTCCCCTTTGAACTGATATTCATTTGGAATCGAAACTCCAGCCTGTGTTCGTACCATTCCCTAGTTAGCCTAGTGAACACCCCGCCATCGCCCGTGAGATGTCGGCCGCTTCGTTTGCCTCTAGTATATGAACTCCATCGCTTTTCCATCTGGGACACCAGATGGTCCGGCGTCAGTGGGTTATCATGAAATTTCGACTTCGGTTGAGCCCCCCCCCCCTCCCATTGACATCCACTTGACCGTAAGGTTTTGCATTTTTGTAGTAGTTCGTAGTTTTTGTAGTCTCTGTAGTCTTCATACTTCACATTCCCTTCCATCCTCTCTATCTATCAGGCTCCTTTGCCCACTTTTAAGCACCTCGCCATCGCCCGTGAGATGTCGGCCACTTCGTTTGCCTCTAGTATATGAACTCCCACCTACCTTGGCTCAAGTCGTGGAATGGTCCGGAGTCGGTGGGTTATCAGTTTCTGACTCACCGCCCCATCGGCACTTCTTGACTATCCATTTTGTTTTTTTGTAGGTGACTAAAGACGTCAAAAAACCCCTTCCAATAAAATAAACGGTGCTAGGAATGGTTTCTAACTGATCTTCTCGATTCTTTGTGTTTTGTGAATGTTTATTTATGTTCTATGGTTGATCGAGATCTCTCTCTCTCCCTCTCTCCCTCTCTCTCTCTCTCTCTCTCTCTCTCTCTCTCTCTCTCTCTCTTTCTAACCCACAGTATTATCTTAAAAGTAAAATAAATTCATTCCAAAAATCAGTATCTCCTCAACCGCTCATTCATTGAACTCAAATTCTGAACCACATACTTCCATTCTTCTGAGGTATCCGGACTATCCGACCTCTTCCCCGAATCCCTTGTTTTTCCGACGAACTTTTCGATTTTCTCTCCAAGAGAAGATAGATCAACAATCATTTCCTCTTTTCCCAAAAGATTTCCCATTTCTTCGTATCGTTTCGTAGCATCCTCTAGACTTTTTTCGCATTCGTTTAGAGCCTGAAATTCGTTTTTTAACCTCGAAAAATCTCCATTTTTTCTTAAGTTTTCGCTGGAAAAACAGAAAAATAGATTTTTTCTTGAGTTTTTTTTCTATTATTAAGCCTATGGTCTCACTATTTTCTGACTGGAATCAAGAGAAACACATATCCGAATGGTTTCCTCGATGCTGCTAGCCGCTAGGCATGGAGAGACGACTGAAAACTTTTATTCTGGGAAGGGAGTGACGGTGAGACTTACAAAATGACAAGGAGGCAAGTAGGCAAAAGAGGATGGATTTCATGACAAGACAGAAAATAGAATGAGCGAGAATTCACAAAAATGATGATTTCACGTTTTTTTTTTGAAAAAAACGGTTCTCATCACTATTATTTTTATACACAATTGTCATCCCGTCCTTTTAAAATCGGTCATTCCAGAAACAATTCATTTTTTTCTAGCGATTTCACCGATTTCTAGCATTTACATCGGTAAAACCTATTACCCATTCAATGAAATCGGCCAAAAAAGTTGAATTAGGCTCCGCCCACTTTTTGCCGTCATCGAAAAAATAACAACAAAAAACTGTATATTATAAAAATCAAGTATACTGGAAAATGTGTGAGAATGCAAATAGAAATACCCTAATGAGCAGGAATTGGTCAAGAAAGGGGGTAGGGAAAAAGCAAAACTATCTGTTATAATATAAAATGACAGAAATATGTGAGCAAAGTATTAAAACAACTACAGTACAAATAAGGGATATTTTTAACAAAAAAAAGGCCAAAAAAACATCATTTCGCGTAAATGAGAACTCGAAAAACCGGGAAAAAAGATGAAGATGGCCACCCCTGGAATTACTCTTCTTCCTCCTTGATAACCTTGGCAAATCGTCCACCAATCTGAATAAATAACCAATAATCAGAGGACCCCAAATAGAAAAGACTCACTCTAACGTTGTGTCTTCCTGGTCCGGGTCTGGCCTGAGGCTTGGGAGCTTCACCATAGCTTCCGTCACTCTCCAAAATCTCTCGTTTAATCCAATCCATGTTCGGAATGTCCATCTCAAAGAAATCCTCGTCGAATCTCTTCGGTCGTCGACGCTTTCGATGATGTCTTCCTGGTTTGTAGTCCTTGTCATTCGCATCATCTACAGGAGTGAGACCATCATCATCTTCCTCGTCGAGATCCTCCTCCTCTTTGAAATCATAGTTGAAAACGGGATCCTTGGCACTTTTCCTAGGTCTTCCAACTGGTCTCTTGGGTTTTGATGGTGGCTCTGGAGCTCTGACAGGTGATTCATCACTCTCTTCCTCCTCTTCATCACTATTCCAAGCCAAATTAATAGTTGCACTCTTAACCGTATGCGATTTTCGGGTCTTGAGTCTCAAAAAGTCGTTTCCCTGTATCTTATAAGTGACCTCCACTTTCTCCGGACCAGTATGCGGGATCATACCCTTCAAAAGCCGTCCACGACTACTAAAAGCCTCCTCCAGGAAATGTGCTCGACAAATGAGATTCTCTTCATCGGTCTTAAGCCTTGCCTCAAACTCCGGACCAAGCTTCTCAATCCATCTTGCCAGTCGTCCTTCTCCTTTCGGCACTCTCAACATCCCATTTCGCTGGCCACGTTTTGAGCAAAAGCAGCAGAGTGCCGGAGCATCGTTGTCGCCTTCCTCAGCTGGTATGGCAGCCGGTAAGACGAAATCCTCCTGCTCGATGACTTTGACAGTTTCGTTCAGATCCTCTTCGAGAACTTGTTTTCGTGGTTGACGGTGCACTTTTGGTGTTATTTCCTCTTCGTAGAAGTCGTTGCTAGTGGAAGGAGGCTCTGCGAGCTCATCGAATGAAGATGTCGTTTCCTAGAAAAAGTTCCAGTTAAAATGAGCAAGAACCATTTTAAAATATTGGCTTACCTCTTTGGGACGTCTAAAATCACGATATCGATTCACAAAATCGTTCAAAATCTTCCTCAACTGAACGGGAGTGATGTGTTGACGAAGAATCGAGGCGGTGATCAATACATTGTAGATATCGGTGGCCGTTGGCTTGAAGAACTCGGATCTCGGATTCATTTTGAGCATCGAGTAGATTTCGTCAAGAGTCTCCATAAAGTGGATATAGCAGATGTAGATCTTCGTCTCTCTGGCCAGGAATTCTCGGGCCTGAGCAATGGAATGCTCTCCGCGATAGATGCATCCGAGCATGACGATCAGCTTTTCGTTGTCCATTGTGACATTTTTGAGCTTGTCGCTTGTCTTAATGTATCCGCAGACAGCGCACTTTCGATTGCAAGGCTTTCGTTTGTCGAGAACAGAGATGATTTTGTGTCTGAAACGAAAATTGATAAGGGTTTCGAACTAGTCTGTTACCTTTCCATGGCCTGAGCAGCACTCGTCTCATTGAGCACTTCCTTGTAGACGGCTCCAGAAGCATCCAGCAACTCATCAAGCGGTTCCGGCTTCACCTCATCCTCTTGCTTTTTCACTCCTCTCATCAAAGTTCTGTTTTTCACGAGCACGTACTTCTTTTTCTCCAGCTTCTTCTTTTCCTCCAGCTGTGGCGGCAAATTGTGGATTGGAATCGGGGATCTGATGGAAATCGGCGGGGGCAAACGCATCTTTTGAACAAAATTATGGAGAGCAATGGTTTGTGGTATTGGAACTTTTCCGGTAACCAGCTTAGATCCTTCAAGGGTTCTTCGAATCAAAATGATCTTCTTCTTCGGTGGTGGTTGTGCAGAAGGCTCCGGTTTGGGATCCTTGAGATCTGGCACAGCTGACACTTCATCCAATGGCTCCTCCTTGACCTTCTCTAAATCCGCCTCTTCTTTAACCGTATCCATATCTAGCTCTTCCTTGTTTTTCTCCAATTCTGCCTCTTCCTTAACCCTCTCCAAATCTGGCTCTTCTTCCTTCACTTCTTTTTCAAGAAGATCCACCGGCTTTTCATCCTCCTCTTCCGGTGGCTGGCATGGAGTTCTGGGAGCCGCTGGTTCGATGACTGGTTTCGGAGCCACTGGTTTCGGAGGCGCAATGATCACTTTAACGATTCGACGTTGTTCTGGGACTCTCGGTGGCTGTCCCTTCAATGGAACCTGTCGAATCGGAACCGCTTTGATTTCCTGTCCACTTCTAGTCAAGTAGACTGGCCGCCCATTCTTCAGATACTGTACTTGACGTGATGCAACTGGAATGTATGTTCCATGTTTGAAAGTTCTTTGTTGCTTCTTCTCGTCTTGCGGTCGGTTAGGAATCGTCGGTGGCGGTGGATAGTGATCAGCGATGATCTGATTGCGTTGTTCTGGAGTCGTATTCATATCCGGAGTGTAATGTAACCTCTTGTGCACTTTGTTAGCCGTGATTTTCAACGCATCAACCATCGCCGGTGTGATCCGGTTTGGCGTTGCGCCTCTTCCACGGAATCTTTGCAACTGTCCAGAGAATGCCAAGAAGGTTCCGACTCTGTCATCTGGATACACTTCACAAATGTTTTCCATGATTCCGCCATCCACGAAATAGTAGGAAGCGTCGACAGTGACTGCTGGGCAAGCCAGAAACTCGCGTGCCATGATGGAGAGGTTCGGGAGCGTTTTCTGAAATCGAAACCACCAGATGAACGGGTTTTCTGCTTCGTGTGGACGTTCGAGAAAGGAGAATTGGCGATATGTGGCAAGCTCTCGTCGGATAAAATCCTGTAGATCATCTACAAACATCGTTGTGAGTTCTTGTGGATATTGCTTAGCGGTGTTCTCATCCAAGTTCAAAAACTCTTCAACTAGACGGTTCTCCAGCTCCTCCCACTTTTTGGGCGAGTAAATCGAATCCCGATGGACATAACGTGGATCCAGGAACGTCGCCATGTTATACCTGTCGTTCAGCGGACCACTTCTCATGAAATGACTAAATGTGTTGCTCAAATGATAGACGATATCCTTCTGAAAACTATATCCCATCGCATAAGTGGTAAGAAAGGTCTCGAGTCCTTTGATAGCCGGAATGATTTGGGAAATGGAGCTGTGATGGGTGCTCAAATCTCTGCAGTGTTTCACGCATTGTTGGAGGAGACGTTGTAGGTAGATGAGGTCGGAGGCTGTCTCATTTGAAATGTAGTCAGAGACATAGAACTTCTCGCAGAACTCGTTGAATGTGTCGTGCAGAACAAGACATCTGGTGAGAAACGTCAGCGTGTTACTCCACTCTCCATCGTCAATTGGTGGCAGATTCGGCTGCGCATTTCTACTCATTTGCATTCTGAAAAAACACGATTCGCTAATTCAAATAGGGGTCCAGACTCACTTTCGGAACTTTCCATAGCAATCCGAATGTCTCTTCATGAGGCGAATGAATTTTCTCAATTGCATGAGCCCAAAAGAAAACTCTTTGATATCAAATAACACAGTGACGAACTGGGTCATAAAGTAGTAGAAACAGACATGGAACCTTTTGACAACATCGCTTCCTCCCAACAGATTATAACAGTCGACGTTTGGAACCACTAGATTTGTGAATCTGACGTTAGTGTAGTTGGCGGCGTGGATGGCGCGTCGAATGGTATTCAGAATGCTATCTGCATCGTATCTGGAAGAATAATGAAGTGATTGTGAAACCTCCATTTAAAGGAGCGTTGCAAGATGTTAAACTTGGATTCGCAGCGAAAATCGGACTACTTTAATTTTTCTCATCTTTTCGTCGTTTTTTTGTTTAAAATAGTCGTTTTTCTTCAATTTTCGTTGAAGAATTCAAAAAATACGTGCATTTTTTGACTAAAATTGAAGAAAAACGGTATTTTAACGTGGAAAAACAAAAAATTGAAATACAGGGTGGCTGAAAAGTATTGAGACACTTGTTTTTCGTTGTATTTTCAAAAATAGAGTTTCAACAAAAGAACCAAGCTTATTTTTTGAACAAATGGTAGTAATAGAAAAGTTATCAGGGGAGATATTCGAAGTTTAGGCCTTTGGCTTTGATCCACGCCCTCAAACGAGCTGGGAAAAAAGAGGCTGTGTGCCGAGGGTTGTCGTCGACGAGATCATCCCGTGCTTTGAGCAACGGGCCTTCAGTTACTCCGCTTTTGGGTGAGATCGAACCATTACCTTCTCCTCTAAATATCCCTAAACGGAAAAGTCGAATGGATTCAGATCGGGCGAGGAATTGGGCCTTATGTCCATGCACCAGTAGCCAGTGAAATGAGCGCCGAAAACAGCTTTTTTGGATTTCGAGCCATGGGACGGGGAATCGATCTTGTTGAAGGACGAAACGTTGCTGACGAAAGTGCCTAGTGACCCACGGACGTAAAACATCCATCAACACTATCTTTTGGTACACGTCCGAGTTGATTTTCACATTTCTATCAATGAAAAACAATGGGACCCTACCTTTTGACGTCTATCCATCCCAGACCATCACCGATTTTGGAAACAACTTTTTATACACCATACGACGTTCAGAAGATTCTTCTTTATCTTTTGATAACAATTGTCAATGGTTTTGGCTGTTGGGAATTGAAGACCGCTTCCTCAAAGCATGAGATGCTCTCAACGACGACACCTCCGGCGCACCGGCTTGTTTGAGGCTTTTTTGTCCAGTTTGTTTGAGGGCGTGTATCAAGACCAAAGGCTCAAACTTTGAAAATCTTTTTTGATAACTTTTCTATTACTATCATTTGTTCAAAAAATAAGCTTGGTTCTTTTGATGAAACTCGATTTTTGAAAATACAACAAAAAACAACAAGAGACAAGTGTCTCAATACTTTTCAGCCACCCTGTATTTCGAATTTCGTTTCGAGACCCAAGCGTGACATTTTACAATGCTCCTTTAAACGCTTTTTTCGAGGCTTACTTACTCTGCAACTAACAGTTTTCTTAAGCAAGTAACATATTTTCGTAGTCGACAATTCTCGAAGTAATGAATCGAAAAGACGAGAAACTTGTCGTCAACTCCTGCCAAATCCATAGTGACACTCAACGGTCCGACGGTTTTTTGGAAGTTGAGAAGCGGTTTTCGACTGTTTCCCTGCTTCTCAATATACTTCTGAAGAGTCTCTGTTTGCGGGATGATTGCCATCGGATTGATTCGGTTCACAAAATCTTGAAACGCTGGATCGGCGGAAAACTCCACAGGAAGCCCTTGACTGGCTAGGAAGCGGGATAGAAGAAGGACGGTTTTCGGGTCAGCTTCATCTTCCATTACACTCTCTGGCGGTGGTGGGATGACGCGTTGACGGAGGATTCCGGGAGGTCTGTGGATGGGACGAGATGGCGAAAAATCGTGACTGGTGCTCGGTTGAGATGGTGGCTTGGAAGTTAGCCGTGCGCTTTGCAATGTTTGCATTTTTACCTGGAAAAATGAATTATGAGAGCGATTTGGGAGAAGAATATTAAAATAATTCGAATTGTGCACGCTACGCGACCGCAACGCATCACAATGGGGCGAATGTGCTGATTTGCTTTTTAAAAATTAAATTTCGTAAATCGACACGAATCGATGTTTTTTCGGTCTCTTTCAAGAGCATTTGAGCGCTTTTTAATCTCAATTTCTGTGAAAAATAAAAATGACTAAAATTCAAATTTCTCTCAAACGATTCCAATGCACAAAGAATATTTTGCAGAGTTTCCTGCCACGTAATTGATAAAATTTCAAGAGAATTTCCCGGAAAAAAATTTATTTCAGCTCTAAAAATATTCGTTTTAGGCCGAAAATCAATTGAAATTTAACACTAATTCGGTAGAGCGCGTTTGGCGCGGCGCGAAAGTTCTCGCTTAAAAACCGATGAAATCTCGATTTTTTCGCTTTGAAAAGGGGAAAGGGTTATAACTCAGAAAATGATTAAGGAAAATTGAAGAAAAAAGTTTTTTTCGGCTTCCAAAAGAGTGTTGTATTTCGCTTTTTGACGAAAATTCAAAATTTTGTTTCGAAACGTAAAAAGGCGAAAGAGGAGGTGAAACTCGTTTTAATATATTTTTCTTCAAAATGTTTTAATTATTTTTCAGCTAAAAAATTTTTTAATAAGATTTGATTTCTTGTGTGTTGCCGCGGCCGTTTCGCCAGTTTCCAACGAACCTATCTCGTTCGGTACTTGGGGAATTGAACCATATCGTCGGCTTCGCTGACCGGCAAAACACGACTCTTCCTCATATTAGCTTCCCCCGCTCCCGGCAGTTTTGTGCACTTTCCTTTGTGATTCTGTAAATCATAGTTTTTAGAGAGAAAAGTTCGAAATTAAGAGAATTTGAAAGGAAATTAAGATGAAACTTTTTCGGAATAATGTGAAAACCTAAAAATCACGTATCATCTGAGGTCGTGAGTCTTTCATTTAAAGGCACAGAGGCAATCTTCCGAAAAATTTTCAGGTCTCGCCACGTAAATAATTTTTCTCAGTGTAAATAATTCTTTTTCGCGACAAGACCTGAAAACATTTGCTCGTGCGCCTTTAACCAGCCTCGCAAAACTACCGTAGTTTTTAACAGAAAGCTGATGGAATTGAAAAACAAAAAATTCTGAGAGTGTAAAAAATTTCATTCTGAAATAAAAATTGTCTAATTTTCTGCAAAAAATCCGAAAAAAAAATGAAAATGTTCGAATTGAATTGAATCCATATTCCTGTGGAGTCGTTATCCTGAAAAAACAATCGTTCAAAATTAACCATTTTGAACTGAAAATCACCAAAAGCGATATTTCAGTGACCTCGATGCCGTAGTCTTTTTCCGAAGTAACTTCAAAAAACCAGCTAAATTAAAATTAACTACAGTAATTTCAAAGTCCAGACCTTTTTCCAAAATCAAAGAACCTCACCTTTCGCCCTTCGTTTTCCTCTATATTTACTCCAAGAAAACCCCAAAATTCAGTGTCTTTTCAACTTCCATCAGGTTATCTATTTGCTCTCTCTTCTCTCTCTCTCTCTCTCTCTCTTTCATCCAGGAGGAGGAGGCAGTTAACTTGTTCATTTTCTCTCTGCGTCTCTTCTCTATTTACTCTCTCTTTTCCAATCCAAAAGAGAGAGGAAGGAAATGACGGAAAAGAGAGCTCACTACCACTTTTCTCTTCTTTTTCTGGATTTATTTATAAGGCCTATATGTATATGAGAGAGAGAGAGAGAGAGAGAGAGAGAGAGAGAGAGAGAGATGTTTATTAGTTTCTTTATAAAGTATCAAAGTCTATAGCTCACAGAAGACGTCATGTTCACTAGATTTAGGGGAGCTAGGGGGCGGAGCTTAGCTAGTTTAAGGAAGCTGCTAGAAGTAGCTAAGCCTAGGGGGTATTCTAGGCTATCTACCTGGCTGAACAGCCCATTTTAAGTGGCCTAGTTTTCTGGGGTTTTCTAGGCCATCTATGAAATTTGAGTAATTTCCCTTGGGTTTCGAATTTCCACTTTTTTGGGGTGCCCCACGCTTTTTCCCCTTATCCGGAAATTTCTAGCATTCTAGCTCGTCAGAATTACTGTAGGCAAACACCGGTAGATCAAAAGTTTTTGATCTACTGGTGTTTACCTACAGGACATCTGACGGCACCCTCAGCAAAAAACCTAGAAATTTCTGGATAAGGCAAGCTCCGCCCCCTCTATGTTTTGTTAATGTTTATTTATGACTTGTTACCGTATGACAACTCGACGTCATGGGCGGTTTCGCAACGTATATTGTGACACTACAACCTGACTCATCATTATGTACATCTCTTTCCCTCTCAACACAGCCACTTTTTCCTTTCCTTTCCCCCCAATTTGTTTCCTATCTCTACTACCCTCCTTGTTTCTCATACTCTCTCCCTCCTCTTCACCGTTCCAGTTGGAACGGAGAAAGAGATGCAACACCTTTTGGAGGAGTGTTTTGTTTAGTTTCTTCGTCGTTTTTTTTAGTTTTTGTGTGATAATCGATACGCGTATTGGGTTTTTGGTACTGTAGAGATTTTTCGGAATTTAAATTTAAGTTTGAATGATTTATTTTGCGGTAAAAAGTTTTTAAATAGAAAAAAAAACGAATTTTATGTATAAAAATATAGCGAAAAATTTTTGAAAACGAAAAAAAATTTTACAAAAAAAATAAAAATTCAAATTCGCGCTCAATCCGATTACCATCTTTAAAGGCGCATGTGACTTATGCTGTAAATGTTTCACGTTATCACCAACGAAAAATCTAAGTTGAAACCTGCCCTTTTTGTTACAACTTTTTCTTATCGCGAGACGCGATTTTTACTAAAAGCGTGTGGGAAATTTAAAATAAATTGGTTTTGGAGAGAGAGGCTTAGGCTTGAAAAGCGAAAAATTTCCGTTTTTCGAAATTTCAAAATCTTTAAATTTCCGAAAATTTTTTTTTTTGAAATTTCGAAAAAAAAAGAGCGCATTTCAAATCCATTCAAAGGTTTCCCTCTCCGAAACCAATTTATTTCGAATTTCCGTTTCCCCTATTGTCACCTGATCTTTCCCCCTCAACTACCAATAACATTCCAACGTTTACCCTTATTCCTAACCCCCAGTGCTCCATATTTACACTCATTTCGCAAAAAATAGCGCTGACTCATAGATTTTTAAAAATTCCTTACTAAGAAGGTTCACACCCAAAATTCTAATTTTTCTTGAAATTTGCTCTTATCTCGCAATTTTTGATTGATATTTTTGCACTTATCTTATCGAAATTGACCCCTATATAAAAATATTTTTCGGCGGGGCGTATGACCAATAACTGGTTTTTGAGTTCTTCTCTCTTTTTTGCTGACTTTCTTTTTCTTGTTTCAGCATGACAAAAGAGTACGGAGCAATGCGATCAGCTCTTAATCTCATCGGATCAGTGATGCTGCCACAAGACACGTCGAATTGTACGGATAGGCATGATACGCCGTCGGCGCCAGAGTTTTTGAGCCGTGAGTTGGGGGATTTTGGGGGAAAATTGATGGTTTTCGTTAAAAAATACAGAGAAAAACAGGTTTTATTCATCAAAAAAGCGAGCTGACGAAAAAAAATTTTAAATCGAAAAATAAAGTTTTGAGGGAAAATAATGAGAAAATCAAGTATTTTTCGTTAATAATGAAAGAAAAAAAACATTTTTGAAAAAGTTTTTTTTGCTGTGAAAATCAGCTTTCATCGCGAAAAAAATTGTTTAATGTAAATTCGCTTTTTGTCACCTAAATCCCTATTTTTCTAGCGAAAACCTGTTTTCCCACGTTTTAAAACTCTCTTTTTCATCAGAAAAGTCCGTTTTCATCGAAAAATCTGAAAAATTCTGGGTACTATCCAATTTTTCTCCGAAAAAACTGGATCAGCCGCCCGAAATCAGCTTAGGTGTGCAGGCGTTCTGGGTTACTGTACCGGAGCATCGTTGCTAAACTTTTAGCGAGGCAACTTCAAATTTCCTTTTCTTAATCCTTGAACTCTATGGTTTTCAGACTTCCAACCATTCCAAACAGTGCTCCTCTCGATCGCCTCATTCTCAACGATCATCGTCCTCTTCCTGTCACTTGTCCATTGGTTCTACGTGTATAAGTACGTGTCAATAGAGAAACGACGGAACAAACTCTATTGGCTCATCGCCGTTTTTCCAGTAAGTAATTCTAGTTTTCAATTCAAAACCAAATAAAAAAGAATTTTTAGGTGGCATGCACGTGCTCCTACATAGCCATGTGCGTCCCGAGGACAGCCGTCATATTGACATGCATCGGAGTCCTGTACTATCTTATGTGCCTCTTCGTTATCGTCTCCCTGGCACGTCATCTGTTCGGAGGACGCGAGTCCTTTTCCACGTGTCTTCAATACGACGACAGGCCCATCGACTTCCGATCCCCGCCGTTTTGTTGTATTATCCCGAAACTTCCAACGGCGAGATCAACGGAAAAGAACATTCGACGACTGGAATGGTGTGTTCTTCAAGCCCCAATCGTCCGTTCCATCATAATCTTCTTGGATGTTGTCGCCGTCGCTGAGCTTAGAGAAGACGCCACATCATATATCAGATATTCTGACATGGCTTCGCTTTGCTCGCTGCTTTTGGCCATTTTTGGAGTGCACACGCTAGCCAGAGTCACATCGGTAAGGGAAAGACGAGCGGAATGGAAAAAAAGGGAAAAATAAATCTTGTTTTGAACACATTTTTTGTCAGAAAACAGCTATTCTTATGCGAATTTAGGGTATTTGAGGTTTTGAAACTAGCTTGTCTGCTTCGAAAATTATTTTTTCCGTTGAAAATGGATTTTTTTGCTCAGAAAACACTTTTAAAACTCTGAAATTCCACGAAAATGAATAAATCCACGTGTCAAGATGTGCAGGTTTCTAGGTTACTGTTCCGGGATTTCGGAGCATCGTTAGCAGCTCATTTAGCGGGACCCATTCAGAGAAAGCCTAGAAAACGCCGAAAAATACTAAAATAAATTGCAGAACAAGCTATCGGCGTACTGTTTCATGTCAATGTTCCGTCTCGTCGACATCTCGTTGCTCTTCTTCTCCGCCCAACAGCCGATGATCTTCCAGAACGTTCTTCTTCGATTCAATTTGATCTCCTGTGGACCTCTTCTCAATGCTCAAGAAAACGCCTATTGTAAGCCTTTCTTGTACAAAAAACCCCTATTTTTGTGTTTTTCAGTTGTCTGCAACTTCATCATCACCTGCGAAATGCTTCTTCTCAGTGTGCTCGCCACGTGGCTTCTCGCCCCACGCCACAACGCAATGTTCGATGCGTACCGCCCGTCAATGGCTCTCTCAGAAACCACCGCTTCATTGAATGATACGGAACAATCGATTATCATTGAACACGGAGAGATTTAAACACAGTTCTAGTTTTTTTTGAATTCCCCCCGATGATCTCTTTTCCCCCATTAACCGGTATCTTCAGCCGATCTAGTCATCCGCTTTTCCTGTGCATATTACTTATGTTTTTCATGTGATTTTGCCATATTTTGTTAGATTTCCTGTTTTAATTCGCCGAGATTTTTTGTTTTTTTTCCAGCTGTAAATTAGAAATTGTGAAATTCTTGTGAAATAAATTTTTTTCTAGCTTAAAATCAGATTTTTAGGCATTCTTTTTTGTAAAATCAAAAACAGAAATATTTAAATCACAATTTTCGTAAAAGTTAGGTCAAGAAACCTAGAAAAACTGCAAAAAAATGATTAAAAACCGCGAAAAATAAACTCTGCGTCTCCTTTCCGTTTTTGATTGCCCGCGTATTTTGTTTAAAGGCGCACGCTGTTTCGCCGGCGGGTCTCGCCACGATCTCTCGTCTCTGCAGCCTTCTCTCACCGAATCCTAAAATTTTTTACGTTTCTTTTCACGATTTTTAAGGTTTTTGCATGTTTTTTCACGGAATTTTTGTTGTTTTTGACTGAAACGAGCTTCTAAGAATTAATTAGAGTGCATTACAACTGGAAAACATGATTTTTCACCGAGATTTGGACTATTTTTTCGGGAAAATAGGTTGGAATTTCTTTTAAAAATTAATTGTGGTTTTAAACTAAGAAATTTTGATTGGTTTCAGCCAAAAATGCTATTCAAAAGCTGTAAAAACTATTTTTATTTTGTTTTTAATCGATTTTTCCCCAAAATTCTCGCTTTTTCTTTTCGTTCCCACTCTCACTTCTGAAAATTAATTTCCTTTTCTTGCAGATGACTAAGGGTACTCAAGCTTTCGGAAAGAAGCACGTTAAGTCTCACACGCTTTGCAAGCGTTGCGGACGCTCATCGTTCCACATCCAGAAGAAGCGTTGCGCTTCCTGCGGATACCCAGATGCCAAGAAGAGAACCTACAACTGGGGAGCCAAGTCGATCCGCAGACGTACCACCGGAACTGGCCGCACTCGCCATCTGAGAGACGTCAACGCTCGCTTCAGGTAATTCTATTTTTTGAGAAAAAGTTGACTCTTTCGGGAAAAAATCAGACGTCTAGGCTAAAAGCTACTGATAATTGCGAGGTTTCCTCATGGTAAACGTTGATAATTTTACTGTCCACGTGATTTAGCTTTCTAATGCAAAGTTCTCAACCCCTGATGATTTTTCCGCAAAAAGAATAACTTTCCAAGCAACTATCAACTAATGAGCTTTCAAAAGACATGGTTTTCTCTTGAAAAGATCAATTATAAATACGAGATCACCACTCTTACTTAATAACTTCATTCTTTCAGAAACGGATTCCGTGAGGGAACAACTCCAAAGCCACGCGCTCAACCAACCAACTAATTTGTTGCTGTTAATTGTTGACAATAAACTGTCTACGTTCCAAAAATAGAAGTCTTTATTTGAAAGTTGATATGTTCAAGTCTTGAAATCAAGAAAAGGATGATGTATAGCGCAGGCGGGTTTAGTAGATGTTTGATGTCAGTCGAAGCATGTTTTCCTAAAACTCGAGAAGCAAATCGTAAAGCTCAAATAATTTATTAAAAACATGATTATCGTGATGGATCAAAACGTGATTTATTCTCTTCAAAATTGTCGTCTATATCGGTGATCCCGAAGTTCCATTGACCAGTCGCCAAGATCTATGACGTGTAGCACGTCTGATAGTTGAATGTTGTCTGTTGATAAGTGCACCAGTTCCTAGAAGTTAGAAGCTCAGTTTCAGTTTTAATCTGGATAAATTACCATAATAGATGCCACAAAAAGAACCATCTTGGATAACCTGATTCCCAGTTCCTCTTCCGGCAACTTAATACAGTGTCCCAGTAATTCCAGATAGAAATCCCTAGTCTCGGCAAGAATCTTCTCGGTCTTCGGCGACACATTAGGCACCGGATCCGCGAGAATAACCATTACCGCGCCGACCATTCTCTCCTCATCAGACAACTGCATCCTCTTCAACGGCTCCACAAGATTCTCCAAACTCTTCTGCGACACACCGCTATAGCTGAAATTGGAGAATTATTACATACGACATCCGTCTACTCCCGTACTCTACGTACTCAATTCGGACACCTCTCTTCCCCTCGGTCTTTGGCATTTCGTCGACAGCCGCCGGATGATACGATCCATTCGCATAGCAGACACCGTTGCATCCCGCCTGAGCACTCCACGTCGAGCACAACCACCAGTAGAACGCGGCGAATCGAGACTTGGCGATTTTCATTTTATCCTCCTCGTTGATGTTTTCGAGTTGTTCAATCGATTTGACGATGTCGGCGAACAAAACAAAGGCTCTTCTGAAGTCAGTGACGACGTCATTCAAAGTGGCAACTCTCTCGGCAGTGGGCCTTAACGGGGTTCGTGGTGAGACCACTTCCGTATTATAAAATGCGTATTTGAAGTCATATTCCCCGGGGAATGAGACACTCCACAGTTCCTCTGGATCAGTTCTCGTGTAGATCGCCCTCAGTTTATTGATTATCAACTCCTTCTTCGCCTCGTTTCTCGTCTTCGCCGCTTCCGTTTGTGTTCCGATTGTTGAGGTTTCCGCCGATGGCTCTTCGTCCCATTCGGCAACGACGCTATCGTTGTCTCCTTGCACCGCCCGTGGATTCATTCCGACGTTTAGACAACGGGCTAGACGACAGGAGCGACACGCGTTTCGTTGTTCTGAAAGCATGCTGTATTGAGAATGGGAAAATCCGGGGAGGAACGCGGGACTTTAAATTTTTGAAAAAAAATCAAAAATTCATTTTTTTTCGATTTTTTATCGGAAATTCATTTTCTTTCAGAATAAAAGGTGAGTTTTCTTAACCAAAAGCTAGGTTTTCCGACGAAAAAAACTGTTTTTTGCACGAAAAATCGAATTTTTATTTAAAAATTTTGTTTCTTCAAAAAATTTATTTTAACAATTTTTAGAAAATTTAAGCATCGAAAAACCTAAGAAACCGCTCAAAAATACGCCATTTAACCCAGAAAATCGAATTCCTGGAGAAAAACTGCATTTCCGCGATTTCAAAAAATTCAAAATTTGAACTACCGCGCAATGAAGCTCGCCATCGCCCGTGAGATGTCGGCTGCTTCAACTACTCTCACTATAAATATTTTGTCGATTCTTAAAAAAGTTCGGTGGCGGTCCGGCGTTGATAGGTTATTATAGAAATGGAACGCCTATCGACAATCTCTTGACTGCTATCTTTTGCCATGCCCTTCAATTAAAAATTACCTTTTGCAACGACACATTTTCCTTGATGTCTACACGCATATGTTCTATTCTTCCAGATACTTCTCCGAAAGAACCCTTTACATCCGTTACACGCATTCACTCCGTAATGTTTTCCAAGTGCCTGTAACAAATATGCCCTTCTATTAAAAGGACATCAAATATCGGCGTACCAAATCTCCGCAGACAGCGCACAGCAACGCCTTTCTCGGTATCGATGAAGTCGGCGGAGAATTGGATGTCGATGCGGGCGAACTTATCGAGTCGACAATCATCCCGTCTTGTTTCGTATGATTCTGAAACCAATCGCGTTTCGTTTCGGAGATTCAAATCTTCGATGTTTGGTGATCGTCCCTAGACTTTAGTTAGAGACAGAAAATTCTCGAAAAAAGTCTTTAAATGGTTAAAAAATATGGTTAGGAAGCAATTTAGAAAAAAACCAAGGTCACCATCGGATTCCCCATAGATGATTACACCTATCCTGAAGTTTCTAGACGATTTGGAGCAAGTGTCGTAAGGTCTTGGGTATGGTCCGCAGACACTTTCGACCGCATACCCAATATCTTACGACATTGGCTCCAATCGTCATAAAAACTTGAGCACAGGGGTAAAAAGCGATGAGAAATCCAATGGTGACCTTGGTTTCTCATGAAAAATCTACAGTAACCCAGAAAAATAGAAAAATCCAATAATTCATAAAATAAATGAAAAATCAACTTTGCAAATGTATCAAACACGGGGGCGGTTGGGGGTTTATCTAGTGAATATCTGGAGATCTAGATAACCAAAAGGGGCGGGGCGATACGGTAATTTTGAATGAAGTCATTTTTTCGAAAAGCTTTTTTTGGGGAAGATTGTCTATTCTTGACGTGATGTCTGGTAGTTATCTAGTTGTTCATCTACGGAACCTTTTTTGGAAAGCAGATTACGGTAGGTCATCGGTAGATCTGGGCGAGACATCGAAAACAATGTCTAGCAGTTGCTTTTCCGAGATTTTCTGATTTTGTTAGAAAAACTTTTTTTTGAGACTTGAAACGATTTTTCTGAATTTTCCAATGGGCATTCGAGAAAACCAAGCTCACCATCGGAATTCCCATGATTTTTTACCCCTATCCTGAAGTTTTTAGGACAATCGGAGCAAGTGTCGTAAGATATTGGGTATGGTTCGCAATGCGGTCGAAAGTGTTTGCGGACCATACCCAAGAGATGACGACATTTTGAGCTAGAGAGCTAGAAAATTAAGGATAGTGGTTAAAAAATACGTGGAATCTGATGGTGAGCTTAGTTTTTTAGAATTATCACCTAGGTTCTCAGAAAAATGACGTTTACCGGGTCAAACCTCGAAATTTCAGAAAGCTAAAATAACCATCGAGTTCCCCGTGGTTTTTTATCCCTATCCATACATTTTCAGACAATTTGGAGCCAATGTCGTAAAGTCTTGGGTATGGTCCGCAGGCACTTTCGACCGCATTGCGGACCTAACACCATGAATCACGACACCTGCTCCAAATCTTCCAGAAACTTCAGGATGGACGTAAAAAGACACGAGAAATCTATTGGTGACCTCCATTTTCCCTGGAATTCATTCCAAAATAGCGAAAAACCTAAGAAAAGAGGGTTTTTGACGTCAATCTCTCTCCCTATTCATCGTCTTTTTGCAGGAATAGTTATGAATAGAGGTCCATTAGGCGATCTTTCGATTTTTAGAATAAAAGCTACCGTAATCCTTACCATTATTGGGGGACAGACACCATAAATTAAGCGGTCAATGGTGTCTTTCGAATATCAAATTAGTCTTCGAGAGACTAATTCAAAGAAAAAGAATTAAATGAATGTGAGTGGTGTTGCTCATTGAAAAATGGGGAGAAACTTTTTTTGGTGGTGTCTAGAGGGTTCAATGAGATTAGAATGAGAGAGAGAGAGAGAGAGAGAGAGAGAGAGAGACGCAGATATAGCAGTAGTGCAAATGGGTCAAAAGCCGGCAGGGAATAGAAGAAAGGAGCAGGGTGTAAACAATTTTTGAACGAGAAAAAAAGATGAAAGGGTTCAAAAAGTGCTTGCTACTAGGGTTACGGTAGTTTTTTCTTTTCAAAAACAGCCAAAGTTTGGTTTTGGTCATCAAAATTGTTTTTGCGTTTTTGTCAAAATCGAAAATTTTGAAAATTTTGATTGGATTTTCCGTAATTTTTCCGAGAAAACTGAGTTCACTACCGTACTCCCCATGTCTTTTTACCCCTATCATGAATTTTTTAGCTTGATATCTCGAAGTGTCGTAAGTTCTTGGGTATGGTCCGCAAGCACTTTCGACCGCATTGCGGACCATACCCAGAATCTCACGACACTTGCTCCAAAGTGCCTGAAAACTTCAGGTTGGGGGTAAAAAGCTACGGAAAATCCAATGGTGACATTGGTTTTCTATGAAAACTTACAGCAAACCAGAAAAACTTAAACTTTCCGAAATGGACAACATGTTTTAACCTCTAGGAACCCTCCCCAAAACCTTTTTTTGACGAAACTTTAAAAAAAAAAATGAAGTAGACTTTCTGCTAGGATGTAATTAAAAATGAGTGGCGTCCAAATATAAATATATAAATAGTCTAGTCTCTCTTTCTGTCTCTATTCGGAGACATTTGGGTCCACAACAGAATACGAAAATGACGAGGAAATTGAAAGTTCATGGATGGATGTTGGGAAGGGAAAAGAGAGTAGTTTCCCGGAAGAAGAAGGGTGAGAAGATAGAATGAAAGAGCAGAGAGAGAGAGAGAGAGAGAGAGAGAGAGAGAGAGAGAGAGAGAGAGAGAGCCCAATGGGATCAAATTGCATCTATATACTAGTGGCCTTTGAATTCCTTCTAGGAGAGGATTTAAATATATGCAAGATGTACATAATTTAAGAGCGGTCGCCGAGAGGAGGCTGATCCTTTAATATATTATTATATATAGGTGATGATTAGGAATGAAAGAGAGAGAGAGAGAGAAAGAGACTAAAGTCTAGGATGCATTTTTGGAAGTAAATTTTTTTTTCAGAAAAAAATTTTTTTGAATAATTTTCGAGAAAATAGGATTTTTTTGGTGTCTTTTTTGTAGAAAAAATGAGAAAATTGTGGAAAATTAGAGAAAAATCATGAAAATTCAAAACATTTATTTTTTGAAATTTTTTAAATTTTTGAAAAATTTGAACTATTTTTTTTTTGAAATAATGTTGAAAAAGTTGGGTTTCTCTGAACTTTACAGATTCAGGAATGATTGAAAAAAAAGTAAAAATCAATAAAACTAGAAAAAAAGTTATTTTTGGGATTTTTCAAAATTTTAAGATTTTCGGAAATTTTCAAAAAAAATTTTTTTGAATTTTTTTATATTTTTCTAACTTTTTTTCTCTAAAAAACATCATTTTGAACCTGAATTTATGATAGATTTGTTTTCAGTTACTTCAAACTTATGAGAACTGGCCAAGAATTAAAAGGACACTGGATTACTGTACTTATTGAAAGCTATTGAATTTTCTCAAATCTTTCAAAAAAATGAAAAAGACTGAAATCCAGGAAATACAGTATATTTCATACAATCCTACCGGAGAAAAAGGAAAATGTATGCAACAATTTTCAAAAAATGGTTTTTTTTCAAGAAAATTTTTTCGGATTTTTCCAAAAAATTTTTTTTTAATCTAAAATTTTTTTCTGGAAAAGAAGCTAAACTATAACTAAACTATAACCGAATAAACTCCACGAAGTTAGTCAAAATCCCAAAAAATCCAATAAAACCCAAAAAAACTCACCATCAATGTTAAATGTGGTCTTGGGGACATATGTGATGGTAGAATTCTCTGCAAAAAATTTTTTTTTCTCAAAATTAATTAAAAAGAATCGAAAGATCAAAAAGTACAGTAATCAAATGAGCAGATGATGCAGACACCTTTCTTGTGTTAGTCAGAAGTAAGAAAGGGGAGGGGGGGGGGAGACTAGAGTGTATATAGACATACACTCTCTGATTTTTGCTCGTTGAGGAGTCATGGAAACCGCCGGAATGCAGACTTTTCTGATCCTTTTTCCGTTGTTTTTCGTGCTATTTATGTGTGGTCAGAAAATAGGATAGGATTAAGCAGAAAAAATTTTTTTTTTGAAAAATAAAAATTAATTTTTTATTCCAAAAATATTGTTTTTCTTACTATTAGTTTTAGTGATCAAAATATTTTTGGATAGCTACCGTAATCTTGAGCTTTAAAACGTGATCTACAGTAATCCTCAAGACCTACAGTACCCCCATAACATCCACCAAACTCCAAAATATCAAAAAATCAAAATGTGTCAGATTAATGACTCTTCAGGGATGAAATCAGAAGAGCTCTCCGTTACTCTCTTCTAATCACCGATCTTTCGATTCTTGAGAGTTTGAAAGAGAGAGAGAGAAGCTGCAAAAATCGACGTCAATGATGACTTTTCTTTCTCCTGTTCGCAACATGAACTACACTGTATTCCTTCCCCGCTTCATTTTTATCATTTCGGTTTTTGATCGCTTTCGATTAAAAATTTTTCGTATATTTTGAATTTCGGTTGATTTTTTTGAATTTTCCAGAAGGAATTTTTGAAAAATAACATCACCATGAAATTTCCCGTGGCTTTTTACCCCTAGTCTGAAATTTCTAGGACGATTGGAGCAAGTGGCGTAAGGTTTTGGGTATGGTCCGCAAACACTTTCGACCGTATTGCGGACCATAAACTGTATTTTACGACACTTTGAGCTAGAAAGCTAGAAATTTCAGGTTAGGGGTGAAAAATTACGGGAAAAACGATGGTATGACTAGTTTTTCGAAACTTCGAAATTTGATGAAGTTAAAAAAGAAAAATGAATTTTTCTGTCACTCATAGTGAAGATTTTGAAAATCTAAGATTACCATTAAATTTCCCATAGTTTTTTACCCTATTCTGAATTTTCTAGCCCCTTAGCTCAAAGTGTCGTGTGCTCTTGGGTATGGTCTGCAAACACTTTCGACCGCATGACGGACCATACCCAATATCTTACGACACCTGCTCAAAATCGTCTGAAACTTTTAGAATAGACTAAATCAAAGACGCTGAATCTTATGGTAGTCTTGGTTTTCAAAAATTCAGCCATTGAACAGGTGAAATCTTGGAATTGATCTAGCGAAATGTCCTTTTTCATCTGTCAAAACTCAAAAAGTTATTAAAAGATCAAAAAATATAGATGACGACAAGTCAGAAAGTGCGCTCCAGTGAACAGATCAAAAACAGAAACACACAAGGAAATGACTCGTCGACGAAAACACGTGGGAAAGATCAAAAACTTCTATTTTTTTCTTCGAAATTTTACGTGATTTTCGAAATAGAGGTACGGTAAAAGGGGGCGGAGTCGAAGAGATTTTGATCTGAGCGGACTAGGAAGATGTTTTCGCCCGTTGTAAAGACTACGAAAAAGATTTATCTGGTGGTGAGTGCGATGTACTTGGGAAGGTACGCCTGGAACGAGAGATTTTAGAGGAAAACCGAAGGCAACATTTGAATCAGAACACGAAAATACGTCTGTCCTGAAGTTTTTAGAAAGATTGGAGCAAGTGTCGTAGGATATGGTGTGGGGTACACAATGCGGTCGAAAGTGTTTGCGGACAAAGCCCAAGAGATGACGACAGTTTGAGCTAGAGAGCTAGAAATTTCAGGATAGGGGAAAAAAATACGGGAAATTCAGTGGTGATTTTGGTTTTCAAATATATTGACTCGGAAAACCGGAAAAATATTTTTCGAAGACAAAATTCGAAACGAGAATTCGAAAAACTAAGCTGAGCATTAAATTTCCCATAATTTTTTACCCCCAACATGAATTTTTTAGCTCGATGGCTTTTACTCTCGTGAAATCTTGGGTATAGTCCGTAATGCGGTCGAAAGTGTTTGCGGACCATACCTAAGATCTTACGACACTTTGAGCAAGAAGGCTAAAAATTACAGGATAGGGGTAAAAAGGGACGGGGAATCCGAATATAAAATTAGTTTTCTGGAAAAAAAGCGGGAAGTTTAAAGATGAGAAAAAATTCGGAAAAATTCAAAAAAAAATTTCGAAACAAATTTTTTTCTTGACCAGTCTTGACTAGAATAAAAAAGTGATTTTTGTCAAGAAAAAGGATAACTACAGTAACCCGGAGCAGTTTTTGTCTGTTCCAATAAATAAAAAAAAATTAGAAACAACACTATTTTGCAAAAAAGAAGTGTCGAAAAATTTCGTCACTAACAAAACAAAAAAAAGCGACCGGTCAGAGGAGGGGAGTAGTCACACATAAAATTGGCTCAGAAATCATGGGAAAAAGGGCAGAATCTGGGAATTTATTCTCCTAAAAATCTATTTTATCCGAAAAATCATGTGGCAAGTATCGACTACAAACAGTTCAATCTACAAATGGAAATCAAGTGGAGACCTGAAACAATCGGAAGAATTGTTTCCTCTTGTTCCCGAATAGAATGAAAGAGAGAGAGAGAGAGAGAGAGAGAGAGAGAGACTATACAAAAGGGAGGAAACAAACCTCCTCCCTCCTGCCGCCACGATCTCTGTGATGACAATAATCGGACTGTTTGATCGAGAGAGAGACGCAGGAGGAGACGCAGTTTTAGTAGAGGAGAAGGGAGGGATCGAAAGATCAAGTTGAAACAAAGACACGAGGAGGAGGAGGAGAAGGAAAGAAGAGTGTATTTTGTAGGTGCAAGGGGGCTCTAGATTAGGAGGAAAGAGGGTTCGTAATTTTTAGAGATGAATTTTTTTTCGAAAAGTCTACCGGTGGAATTTTTAGGAAAAGCTAGTTTTTGGCTTAATTCTTAAAAGTTTTAATTTGAGAAACCTGAAAATGAAAAAAAATTTAAAAAACTTGAAAAACCGAGAATCGATGTTTTGGAATTTTCAGGTTGCAATTAAAAAAGAGTGTACCGGTAGAAAATTCTGAAATTTTTATGGAATATCTATATAACATTGTTTTCTATTTTTGTATAATTTTTTGAGAGATTCTCATTTTTAACAATCGAAAATTGAAAATTATTGTGAAAAGTCTCAAAAATCTTCGAAAACTTGTAGAAAAATCGAAAATTTACCGGTTGAAATTTTGGAAACTTTTCTGTAATCACCGGAAAACATAGTTTCATTCTTTTCATCGGTTGGAAATCGAAAATTCGCTAAAAATTCGCTGAAAACGAGTAGAAAGTGCAAAAGCCTCCAGAAAACTAGACATTTCTCAAAAATCGACAGATGGAATTTTTTGGAAATTTTAGTGAAGTTAGATCAAAGCCTAATCTTAACTTTTGATCGAGTTTCATTGAGACTTGAGTTTTTTCAAAAATTTACCGGTGAAAAATTTTCGAAAATTTTCTGAAATGTTCAGATTAGTCTGGTTTACAACCCAACTTAACCCTTCGATGAGAATTTTTTTCCAAAATCCACCGATAGAAACTTCCGGAATTTTGATATTATATTCAAAATCCAAAGCTCAATTTCCCCCAAAAACTTTGGGTCAGACTGACCTTTTCCTTGATTTCATATCAAAATGAACAATTTCCATCTGTCTGTGTTTTGTTGCCATTAAACGTCTGATAAACTATAGGTGGAAGGGAAAGTGCAAGGGTTTTTGGACGAAAATAGGCGGCAGCAGACATCGCAGATCACAAGGAAAGCATCTACAGTAATCCTGAGGAGACAGAGACTATCTATATAAGAATGATTTCATTTGAACCCTGCACCCAATCGTTCAACTTTCTCCTTTCTGATTAAAGTGGGCGGAGCCTTTCGGCCAGATTTTGATCGGAATGATCTCACTCCGATCAGAACACACACACAGAATCAATGAGATCAGGAGTTCAATTGTTTGGATTTTCTTCCGGATTTTTGGGATTTTCGAATTACCCCCTGGAAATCAAGAAAAACAAATGTCACCATGAGATTCCCCATGCTTTTTTACGTCTATCCTGAAGTTTCTAGACAATTTGGAGAAAGTGTCGTAATTTATGGTGTTAGGTCCGTGATGCGGTCGGAAGTTTTTGCGGACTATGCCCAATATCTTACGACATTAGCTTCAATTCGTCTGAAAATTTATGGCTAGAGGTAAAAATACACGAGAAAAGTTGATTTTTTGAAATTATGAGGTTTAACCTGAGCAATAGGGTAAATGTTGTTTTTCTGGCCACCCAAGCAGGAATTTTGAAAAACTAAGGTTACTACAAGATTTATCATAGTTTTTTACCCCTAACCTAAAATTTCTAGGCAGTTTGGAGCCAATGTCGTAAAGTTTTAGGTATAGTCCGCAAACACTTTCGACCGCATTGCGGACTAAACCCAATATTTTACGACACTTTACCCAAATTGCCTAGAAACTTTATAATATATGTAAAAAAAACAAGCTAATTTTGATTATAATGTTAGTTTTTCGATGTTCTCATGACTAACGGGTCAAAATGTTCAATCTATTCGAAAAAAAAAGACTCAATGATCAAAATATGAAAACGATGTGTGCGCCTTTTGCACGTTCCTTTAGGCTCCACCTACTTTTGATCTAGATGAGCCGAAAGACTTCGCCCATCATTCGGGAGGTCTTTTGATTTGTTGTGATTTGTGCGCGAGAAATGTAAATAAATGATTCGTCATTGAGATTTTCGGATTTCAAAATGATTTTTATGAGAAACCAAGGGCACTATGAGATTCAGAATAATTTTTTTCCCCTATTCTGAAATTTTTAGGCAACTTGGAGCCAATGTCGTAAGATCTTGGGTATAGTCCGCAAACACTTTCGACCGCATAACATCATGAATTACGACACTTGCTCCAAATCGTTTAAAAACTTCAGGATAGGGGTAAAAAGACATACTAAATCTTATGGTAACATTTGTTTTTCATGATTTCCATGTAAAAATTCAGAAATTTTGAATTTCTAGAGAAAAATCCAAAAAAACTACAGTAATCCTGTCCAAAATGAAACATGAAAAAGGAACCAGAAGAAAGCAAAAAAGTGTAGAAAAGATCAACAACAGTTGTTGAAGAGAGAGAGAGACCAAGCGGGTCGTCGTCTGTCTATCTCTCTCTCTCTCTCTCTCTTTCTCTCCCATCATCCCTTCTCTCTTTTTTTCAAAACGTACACAATTCGATCCGATTGATCGTTGTGTGATCATTTGAGTGTTTGATCTTGTTCTCTCTCTCTCTCTCTCTCTCTCTCTCTCTCTCTTATCAAATCATGTCTGTGTTTTCGGGTGTCGGGCATAGAATAGGGATACTGTAGACGGGTTTTGAAACATGGAAACACTAGACAATATTCGTTGCGCGATGTCTCCTTTCTAATCATTTCCTTTGTCCTAGAATCATTTTGGGGAAACGGGATTTTCAATGGATAGTAGAAATTTATGGGCTTTGCTTCGGGAATTTTAGAAAAATAATGTTACCATGAGATTTCCCGTGTCTTTTTACCTCTATCTTGAAATTTCTAGCCTCCTAGCTCAAAGTGTCGTAAAATCTTGGGTATGGTCCGCAAACACTTTCGACCGCATTGCGGACCATACCCAAGACCTTACGACACTTTGAGCTATAAAGCTGAAAATTTTGGTATAGGGGTAAAAAGATACGGGAAATATTATGGTAGTGTTATTTTTTCTCAAATTGTCGTGAGATCTTGGGTATAGTCCGCAAACACTTTCGACCGCATTGCGGACCAAACACCGTACCTTACGACACTTGCTCCAAATACCCTCAAAACTTCTGGATAAGGGTAAAAAACTGCGGAAAATTTCATGGTGACATTTTTTCTCCTTGATTCTCAGAGGTTGGTCAGGAAATTTCGAAAAAGCCAAATTATTTTTAGATTTTCCAAGAATTTAAAAAAGTGAATTTCCTGGGCCACTCTCGATTTTTATACCAAAAATCTTTTTTTTGATCCCAATGGTCAAGTGTACATATTTACCTACTCAACCGAAATAGTAACCTTTTTTATAGAGGAAACAAACTAAAAATAGTCGGAATACGGTACGGGTGGTCAAAAGAAAAGTAAACTTGACCCAATTCAAATCGAAAAAACGGAAGTTTAAACGGAGGAAAAGTAAATAAAAAAGTACGAAAATAGTTCATGACTTTTTGCTCTTTTGGAAAAGGGGGATAAGACAGGGATAAAGGGAATACTGTAGCCGATGGACTCCAAAACTAAAATCTATTCTGAGCACTTTCTAGAACATTTCTAAGCTGAATTCAAAATGGATAAGGCTTCTCTTTTTTTTTTGTGTCTTCCATCCTTCCATCACAAACATCACTTCTCTAAATAATCGTATGATCACTTTTTTTTAAGTTCTCAGATTTCTGGATCCTCCTTTGGGAAATCAGGAAAACAAATATCACCATGATATTTCTCGTGGTTTTTTACATCTATTCTGAAGTTTCTAGACAAATTGGAGCCAATGTCGTAAGGTGTGGTGTTTGGTCCGTAATACGGTCGAAAGTGTTTGCGGACCATACCCAAGAGTTCCCGACATTTTGAGATAGGGAGCTAGAAAATTTAGGATAGAGGTAAAAAAATATGGGGAATTTTGTAGTGATTTTAGTTTTTTGAAATTTTGGTTTTGCTCAACAGAAAAATAGCATTTACCTTATTGCTCAGGTTAATTTTCGTCATTTCAAAAAAAACCAACCCCGCCATAAGATTTCTCGTATTTTATTACCCCTATTTTGAATTTTCTAGCCTTCTAGCTTGAAGTGTCGTAAACTCTTGGGTATGGTCCGCAAACACTTTCGACCGCATTGCGGACCATACCCAAGACCTTACGACACTTGCTTCAAACTGTCTAAAAAGTTCAGAATAGACTAAATCAAGGACGCTGAATCTCATGGGAACCTTGGTTTTCAAAAATTCAGAGTTTGAACAGGTGAAACTAGCATAAAAAGCAACGCTGTTTTCAACACTAATGCTATTTTCAGCAGAAAATCTAGACTAGCAAAAGGGCTTGTTTCCTTAAATCAATTACTTCTCTTCTATCAGAATAATCAAGTTCTATCCTCCGAATGATGACGCGGTATATCAGATTAAGCGGATTTCTTTCTTTTCACATAAAAGTTTATTCTGTTTTCCTTTTTTTTGTTTTCCAGCTGTCGGACTAAGGAGAGACGTTTAAGCTGGTTAAGCTGAATCAGAAGATCGAGGGTCTAAACATCGCTGTTCACTCATAGAAATCAGTTTTTTATGAAAGAACACGTGGGATCAATTTTTGGGATTTTTTTGAACGAAAATCAAAATTCAAAGGTTTAGGCTGGAAGTTTTTGATTTCTGAGGTCAAAATCAGAATTCTTGACCTTTTTTACCCCTATCCTGAAGTTTCTAGGCCATTTGGAGCCAATGTCGTGGGGTCCTGAGTACGGTACGCAAACACTTTCGACCGCATTGCAGACAATACCCAATATTTTAAGACACTTGCTTCAAATCATCTAAAAACTTCAGAATAAAGGTAGAAAGACCTCAGGAACCTCATGAAAATATTTATTTTTGCAAAAATGACTAAAACTAGGTGAAAAATGAAAAAAAGATCAATGATCTGACTGCGTGTGGTGCGAAAGTCAACATATAATTTACGTGTACGCAAGAAAAATACGGGCAACAAAAAACATTAGCAAAAAAAGCGATCTGTCTGTGCAAATATGACAGAAAACACGGCTAGACTGGATTTTGAGAGCTACAGTTTTTTCTGGGGAAAAAACGAAGATCACCATAAAATTTCTCGTGTCTTTTTACCCCTATCTCAAAGTTTTCAGACGATTTGGAGCCAATGTCGTAAGATAAGGTGTTGGGTCCGCAAACACTTTCGACCGCATTGCGGACCTTGCACCCTATCTTACGACATTGGCTCCGAATTGTCTGAAAACTTCAGGATAGGGGTAAAAAAGGACGGGAAATCTCATGGTAACAACGAAAATTCTTAATTTTTTTCGGTTTTCTCAAAAAATTCCAAAAATTAGTTTTGAACCCTTGACCCCCATTCGAAAAAGCACCCGAAATTGTGTACATAAGTGCGAAAAGATTCAATTTGATCTCACTCACGAGAACAAACTGTCTGGCACTTGGCTCCGCCCCCTCCGGTGGTCAAGATCAAAAACTATATTTGTTCTGAGAACAAATGGACTGTCTGCACCGGGGAAATTCAAAAAACCAAGGTCACCATAAGAATCTACGCACCGTTTTACATCTATCCTGAAGTTTTTAGGAAGATCGGAGCAAGTGTCGTAAAATAAGGTGTTTGGTCCGCAATGCGGTCGAAAGTGTTTGCGGACCATACCCAAGATTTTACGACAATTGCTCCAAATCGTCTAGAAACTTCAGAATAGACGTAAAAGGGCATGGGGAATTCAATGGTGGACTTGATTTTGCAAATAGAAAAGGTCTCAAAGATCAAATTTCAAATTTTCAACGTGACTTCGACCTCTAATGAAGCATGATATTGAACGGCGGAGACATAAATAGGCAGCAAAGATCAGCATGACGTCTCATGAGACATAGTAATTTTATTTTTCTGTCAGAAGTGCACAATCTTTGATTTTTTGTTTTTTGAAAAAAAATTCCAGTCTTCAAAAATTATTTTCAGGAAAACAAAGTTCACCATGAGATTTCCCATAATTTTTTACGTCTATTCTGAAATTTCTAGACGGTTTGGAGCAAGTGTCGTAAAGTCTTGGGTATTGTCCGCAAACACTTTCGACCGAATTGCGGACCTTGCACCCTATTTTACGACACCTTATCCAAATCGCCTGGAAACTTCAGTATATGTGTAAAAAGGCGTGTAGAACACGATGGTCACAATAAAAACTAGAAAATCGGCAGTAGAAACCGGCTATTTGTATGAAATGACAAACATCGAGAACACTTTTCGGCAGAAATCAAGTTCAAAAATGCGGTCGGACAGATAGATCAAATAATTATGGTCAAATATCATTTTGCATTCAGAGAGGCTTCTCCCACGCGATTCGGGTAGCACATTTGACCAACTGCTCAGATTTTTCACATTTTTTTGGCGAATTATCTAATTTCAAAATTTCTTTTTGGAGATTTCTGAAGCCAGAATCAGAATCCTTGACCTTTTTTACCCCTAATGTAAAGTTTTCAAACAATTTGGAGCCAATGTCGTAAAATGTTATGTACGGTCCGCAAACACTTTCGACCGCATTGCGGACCTGACACCTTATTTTACGACACTTGCTCCAAATCGTCTAGAAACTTTAGAATAGATGTAAAAAGCCACGTAGAATCTCATGGTAACATTTATTTTCCGCGCAAATGACTAGAACTAAGTCAAAAATGAAAAGAATCTGAAAAAAAAAGAAATGACTAATCGGAACTACGTGAGTCTCTCGGAGGATATTTGCAAGAAAAACAAGATATACTTAGAAGACCCGGAAAAGTTTGTGAGCTTGATGAACTTAATGAGAGCACGTAGTACACAGGAAATGATAGGGGGAAAAGAGCAAAACATGTTTTTAAAGACGGAATTTTGAAATTTTAAGGTCACCATTAGATTCAGCGTGTCTTTTTACCCCTATCCTGAAGTTTTCAAGGGATTTGGAGCCAATGTCGTAAGATCTTGGGTGTGGTCCGTAATGCGGTCGAAAGTGTTTGCGGACCAAACATCATGAATTACGACATTGGCTCCAAATAGTCTAAAAACTTCAGGATATGGGTAAAAAGGCACAGGGAATTATATGGTGCTATTATTTTTTTTAAAAACCAATAGAAATCTAGATTTTTTGGTTTTTAGTCTAAGAAAAAAGCGCCGAAAACCGAAAAATGAAATCATATTTAATCCAATTTCGGCGAACCAATGGCCAAATAGGTATTAACAATATGTATTTATATGGACAGACTAGACTCAATTCCTAGGAAAAACCGTGCAAAACGTGGGAATCTGATCGCCTACAGTATTCTTTTGTGTCGTCGGTAGAGATAACAAAAGATATTTTTGGAGGGAAAAAAAATGGAAAGATCAAAGTAGAGTCGAGGGGGGAGTTTAGTCAACCAAAACTTAATAATCCCTTTCACAGAATTTTTTTTTTGAACAAAAAAAATTTTCAGATTTTTGGTCAGTTTAGACCATTGGAGTCATCGTAAATCTACAAATAATCCCGTAAATCTATAAAAAAATTTTGAAAAATGGACCTCGTAAATCTACAAAAGGTCCGGTAAATCGACATTTAACCTCGTAAATCTACCCCAGAGATTTTACGAAAAATCTTGAAATCTACCAAAAAATTTGAAAAATGGACCTCGTAAATCTACAAAAGGTCCCGTAAATCTACATTTAACCCCGTAAATCTACCCTTGTTCAAAAAATCCCTTAAGGGTTCAAAGACCAAAAGAACAAACTCCAGTGTTGTCTCAAGGTTCATTGCGACCATAACAATCTCATCTCTCTCTCTCTCTCTCTCTCTCTCTCTCTCTCATTCTCCGGGAAAGGGTCACAAATGATGAAAACTAGATGACTAACATGAGAGGCCATATAAGGAGGTCTCTCTTGCATATTTGCATGTATGACGCCAATCTCTTTCCTGGACTCGAGGTTCAAGGAGACGAAGAAGGAGGAGGAGAAATGAGAGAGAGAGAGAGAGAGAGAGAGAGAGAGAGAGAGAGAGAGAGAGAGAGAAGGAGAAGAAAGACAGTGTGTGAACTCGGTGAACTTGTGTGTGTGTGTGCACTCGACGGGAAGAAGGGTCCGTTTGCATCAAAATGTCAGCGGCACAAACTAGAGACGAGTCTAGAGGGAAGTTGGTTAGCGGTGTATCTCGATTACAGTAAGAGATACAAAAAAAGTGTCAGATAGTAAGTTGCTCAGCTTAAAATTTTAAATATTTTATTAGTTCGCAATTTTTTTGTATCTCTTAAACGAAGGGAGTTATGCGCCTTTAAAGTTGCGCTTTTACTAAAGCCTTTATATCTCGCTTATTGTAAGAGCTATCAAAAAGTTGTCAACTAATAAAATATTGCTCATATTAAGCTGAACATTTTGTCAGTTAATAATTTTTTTGTATCTTTACTGGGAGCCGAGATATAAGCGTCTGAAATTGCAGGACAGTTAGACACTCTAGCTTCTCTGCGCGCTCTCTCTCTCTTACAATTACTTCATCTTTTTTAAGTTTCTCTTTTTTCCTAAAATTCAAAAACTATTTCAAAATCCAAAAAAGGCATAAAATTCGATCTTAACCAGGAAAGCGGCGCATTTTGGCCTTTGAATAGCAAAAAAGGGTCAAAGGCCGAAAAACGAGACGCTTAGGAAGGGGGAAGTGGGCAAAGAATTTGTAAAGAGCACGAAATGATCTCCGGATTCTTCTTCTAGGAAACTAATTGAGAAAGAGGAAATGGGATTAGGGCATTTATTATTCGAAAAACTGGAAATGATGCAAGGGTTTTGAGTTAGGGAGACAGTTGTCTACCGTATCTCGGTTCCCAGTGGAGATAGAAAAAAGTTGTCAATTGCAAAAATGTTTGCCTTGTTATGAGCAATATTTTATTAGTTGATAACTTTTCTGTATCTCTTGCACTTAGCGAGTTATGCGCTCTTGAAGCTGAAGGTACTCAGAAAAATTAAGCTTTTTTTAAAACTTTTATATCTCGCTTACCGTAAGAGGTATGGAAAAGTAGTCAACTAATAAAATGTTTAGCTTAATCTGAGCAATATTTTATTAGTTAACACTTTTTTGATATCTCTGACAGTTCCTGTGATACGGGCAGCTGAAGTGAAGCGCCCCCATTTCAATGGCGCGCTCTTGCCGCAATCGTTTTACTGCGAATCTTCAAATGCTTATATCTAGCTTACTCTAAAAGCTATCATAAAATTGTCATCTAATAAAATATTTAGCTTAATCTGAGCAATATTTTATCAATTGACACTGTTTTGATATCTCCTATAATAACCAAGATATTCTACTTCTAGCCAAACACCCCATTCTGCTTAAAACCATTGCGAACAAAACGCTCTCGTCACTCACTTCTGACCCTAATCTTTCTGACAACACTAGACAAAACTCATTTCTCTCTCTCTCTCTCTCTCTCTCTCTCTCTCTCTCTCTCTCTTTCTTTTCCTGAAAACGAAGCCTTTCTTTGTGTTTTGTGTCTGTCCATACACACCCACTTAGTACGAGAGACGCCCATTCTCAAAAATTCATCGAGATCAAAATACGAAAAGAAAGTCGTATTTTGTTTTTCGAATAAGTTCATTCATCAATTTGAGTAAAAAGATTATAATGGGATGACTCAATTCCAAGAAGAAATGAAGATAGAGACTTTTGCTCTCTCTTTTTCTGAAAAAAAAAAACTGAAAGATCGCACGGCCTTCCCTTCACTACAGCGCTCCACCGCACTGAAACTTGGCACAAAGCCAAGATTCAAAAATCTCTCAAAAAATGGCTCTATGATGTTTTAATCATATTTCCAATGATATATTTGAAAAATAGACGAAATTCCAGTCATAAAAAAGCAAACAATAATTTTTACATTTTTTTTAGAAAAAATTCAAAAAATGGCGAAAGAGTGGGTGAAACCTGTTTTAATAATTTTGTTTCACTGTAAAAAAATTTATTTCGATCAATTCAGCTCCTGTTTTCTCATTTTTTGCTGCTTTTTGACTCTTTTTCTGCTGGAAAAATTTTTAACTGTGCAATCTGACGTGACGTGTTTGCGTAAAACTACAGTTCAGTCGCGACGCAGATAATTTGATTAAGCTACGTATCGCGTTTGGCGGGAAAATGAGATTTGAATTCTTGTAGTGAAGGGAAAGCCGTGAGATCGAAAATCGGAAATGGAAGGGGAGATTAATCGAAATGGAATCAAAGTTGTTTTTCCTTTTTCTCTTCTATCAAAACGAGGAAGGGTTTCTGTTTGATCTTTTTGGTTTTGGAGAGGAAGAATGAATCATTTATGTGGTGTCTAGGATCATTGGGTCAGGGGTTAACGTTCAAGGTCGAAGAAAGAGCGCGGGAATTTAGGAAGTGTTTTTTTTATAATTAAAAAAGGCGGTGTTTTTGTTAAAACTGTTTTTTTAAAGGGATTTTCAGCACAAAAACTAAATATTAGAATTCGAACAGATATTTGCAGTATATGAGTTTAACTCAAACTTTAGGTTGGATTGAAGTTTGAGGTGCAGCTTGAGCTTAAGCCTAAGTTACTTATGCTAAGCTAGAAGCAAATACCTATGGAAAATTGTACACCCGAGAATTTAACTGGAGTTGGAGTCCCGAAGCTCCGCCCACAAGCAAACTCCAAAAAAGACTTGGCTACTTGAAAATGCAAAAAATTCCAATTTTTAGAAAAAAAATTTTTTTTTCAAAATTTTTCAAAAAAATAATTTTGTACATTGACCTCTGGATTTCAGTCCAAACAACGAAGCTTAGCCTAAACCTGACTCTATCATAGCTCATCCTTAATTTTAATCATCCCGGATAGCTTTTGCTTAAATCTGCTTTTTTGACCCAAATTAAAAATAGGCCTGAAATGATCAGAGTACAGTATCCCTATGCTCTAGAAACTTATAGAGAGTATAAAAAGAAGTCAAGATACGGTAATTTCTGATTTCGGGGATTTCAAAAATTCTATCAAGATATAAAATTTTCGAAAGTTTGACACATTTTTTAATTTCAATAAAAATTCAAAATTCCAAAATTTGGTCCGAAAATCGAATTTTTGAATTTTTATGGAATCTAGTGTTTTTTTCTATTTTGGCAAGAAAAATCAGAAATTTTGATCTTCAAAAATATCCAATTATTCCAAAAAATGACGCCAAAACGCCCTAGCTATTCAAAGCCCCTGCTAGTGTCTATATACATAGTTAGTGTAGAGCGGAGTCAGGATACCGTAATTTCAAAATTTAGAGATTTCAAAATTCCTATCAATATACAAAACTTTCGAAAATTTTTCAATTTCCATAAAAATCCAACTTTGGTCTGAAAACTCGAAATTTTTATGGAATATATTTTTTTTGAGAAAAATCATAATTTTGGTCCAAATCTGACAAAAGCTATTCAAAACCGTGTCTATATATACAGTACCTTCTTAATCCCAATGATCTTCTCCTTCTTCTCCATCCCATTTCACCCCCCTAATAAAACTTTTTTATTGTTGAAAAAGGCAGGCGGAGGAAAAGGAAGACAGGGTTCAAGGTTCAATCGAACGAACCGCTGATCGGAACGGTCTGAAAGAAAAGGAACAAATAGTAGGGAACGGGGGTTTAATCAGAGAAAAGTGGACTGAAAGTGTAGCAGAAAGACCAAAGCACTAACAGCAGACATCTCTCTCTCTCTCTCTCTTTCTCTCTCTCTCTCTCTCTCTCTCTCTCTCATTCAGTCAGAGAGAGAGACACAATTTGATCGTGTACTTGTTTACTTGATGATTTGTTTGCTCCTTCCTTGTTCCGACGACCGCCAGACTCTCCCCTCTTGTAACCATCCAACCACCGCCTACGTTAGTGATCTTTCGAAGGAAAAGGGTTCAATGGGATCACAGGTACGGTATAAGACTAGACTCTAGTGGGGGTACTGTAGCTAGACAACTGGTCTCAATGATCTTAGATCTGTTACAAATGACTTATTTATTTGGAACTTTAAAATTTCATTATTTTCCAAAATTTCAGGATTACTGTAGGGAACAGATTTCTGTAGAAAATATAAAGGTTACGGTAGGGAATAGATTACTGTACTTATCACAAGAATTACGGTGAAAAAGGATTACTGTAGACACCAAAAAACCGAAAATTGTGTTTTATTTGCGTAGAAATCATTGAAACAGTTAATAAGTGAAAGTGCAGATGAAATCACCACATGATGATTTTGGACTTTTGAATGATTTATCAAATGATTCTAAAACACAGTTTTTCAGTTTTTCAAACTGTCTGCAATCACTTTTGACCTACTGGGGATTGCGGACCACAGGCTCTTAGAATAGAGCAATTTCAATTGAGCGTATCTCAGGAACCATGAGAGATATCAAAAAAGTGTCAACTAATGAAATATTGCTCGGATTAAGTTGAATATTTTATTACCTGACAGCTTTTTAATAGCTCTCACAGTAAACTAGCTATGAGCGTTTGAAGTTGCTCAATGAAGCGAGAGCGCCTATCCTTTATGTGAGAAAGATCAACTTCAACCACCCGTATCTCAGGAACCACGAGAGATATCAAAAAAGTTTCAACTGATAAAATGTTGCTCCGATTAAGTTAAATATTTTGTTAGTTGACAACTTTTTTGTAGCTCTAAAGAGAACTGAGAAAAATGGCTTTGAAATAAAGTACCATTTTAGGCTTCAGCTCAGCTGCGCAAAAATGAGATTTTAAAAATCAGATTTGCGTTTTGATAGCTATTTAATTTTTTAAAAAATTGAAGCTACAGTAATCCAAAATTAATAGGGTCAATACATAGCTTGATTGTATTAAATCTTTCATTTCCCTAAAAAGCTTTCCTTCTCTGTCCCATTTTCCACAGTATTATAAATTCAAAAATCAAAATAATAAAATAATAAATCTGGCATCAAAACATATTTTTAGAAATTCTAAGACTAATCCTGAAATACCTTCCAGGAAGCCCCCTTTGGAGTTTATGTCCGTCAAAAGCGGATTTCGAGTCAGAAATCATAAAGAAAACGTTTCGGATGAACTTTCGGACTTTTATGGACTATAATCCTAGAGATTTTTAGATTACGGTAGTTACAAAAAGTAAACGATTCGAATACAATGAGACGTACCTAGAATACTGTAGAAAAATAAAACCCCTTCTCTATCGGGCTAGTTCTGTTCATATCAGTTGAGAGGGGGGGGGGGGGGTACTGTATATCATAACAAGGGAAGGTACAAAGTCCATTGATCCCAATGAACTCTGGTCTAAACATCGAACAGAAGGAGAAGGAAGCTAGAGGGAAGAAACTGTTTCCTGGACTTTGAACCCTATCTTGTCCGAGAGGAAAACACGATTAAAGGTACGGTATTTAGCAGATGGTTCTAGAATCTGGTTTTTTCAGCCGTATTCAGAAATCAGGTAATTTAATGTCCCATATATTTTTTTTCTGAAAAAAAATTCAGTAATTTTTAGAAAACTAAAAAAAACTGTCTTCTCCGATATTTTTGGGTCTAGAATTCATTTTTTCCTCTACAAAAACTGGAGAATCGCAGGAAAACAGATTTTTCACAGCTATCCTTCGTTAAAAAAATTATTTCTCTTACAGACTACACGGATATTAAATCCTGGTTATCAGTGATTCGATGGGATTTTATTCATTATAGTCTATGACGCAGTACTACCTTTTATTAGTCTAATATTGATGCTGAATTATTTTTTAATCAGATTCTAGTGATGGCCTAGTGGCCTAGGTTCCTCCCTTACATAACCTAACAAACCGTTTTCATATTTTCTAGTCTCACATGCCTTCTCTGTCTCCTTCGTATCAATGTGATCAGTAATCAGTGACCAATACTCCCTTTGATTCCTTCTCCTTCCAAACCTCTTCTCCCGATAACGTGTTGCAGAGGGGACACAGACAGACTGATCTTTTCATCGAAATTCGACAACGTGCTTCTCTCTCTCTCTCTCTCTCTTTCTTTCTCTCTCTCTCTCTCTCATCAGAAAAAGAGGGCAAAATTCAAAAAGATACGGGTGAAACAGATGGAAAACGTGAGGTTTTGAACGGTAGGAAGACAGAAGAAGGTGCAGATGGAGAAGATCAAGTTTCCTTTTTTGGGGGAAAATGATTTGGAGAAAAAGGAGAAGATGATCATGGGGGAGACGGAAATATACAAGGGATCAATTATTTTCTGGGAGGGGATCAACTGTACCTCTAGGCTCCGCCCCTTTTGGACTTTTTTTTGAAACTTGGTGAGTACAAGGTGGAGCCAATGGAAAATGAGAAGAAATATTTTTTGAATATTTTCGGTTTTTTGGTTCTCGAAAAAAAAGAACTAAGCTCCGCCTACTTACAGAACATGAGATCAAAAGGTACGAAAAAGGGGCGGAGCTTATTTTTTTGGTTTGTAAACACTGTCTAAAATATTATTTTATATTAATCTTCGACAAATTGAAAAAAATTGAAACTTAGGCTCCGCCCCTTTTCAGAACAAGCTTAAAATTAAGAAATAGCATAACTGGGCGGTACCTACACTTTCAGAGCATGATATCAAAAGGTAAGAAAAAAGGGGCGGAGCTTCTTTTATAATACTGTGTTGGTTTGTTAACACTGTCTAAAATATTCTTAATCTTTGACGAAATAAAAAAACTTGTAATTTAGGCTCCGCCCCCTTTCAGGACAGGCTTTAAATTAAAAAGGGGCGGAGCCTACACTTTCCGAAAACACATGCTGTCTGAAAATAGTCTTTTTTCAAGATTTTTTACTGATGAAAAACCAAGAATTATTATGCATTTCTTTTGAACGAAACATTTTTGCAAAAATCGAAAAAAAAAATTTTCACCGGCGAAAGTTTGAAAAAAATTCAAAAAGTTGTCCAAAAGGAGTACAAACCTATATTTTTGAATTTTTTTATTTATAAAAACTTGGAAAAAATACCCAGGGATCAATCGATTAACTATATAAGAAATCGAAAATTGTCATCAGAGCGCACCCATGTGTCTCAGACACCGTATCACACAGTGAAGATCAGGTACAAAATGAGGACAACGAGAGAGAAAACTAGTGATCTTTGTTTCTATTTTTCAACAGATTCTTGTTTGATTTAAACGGGGGAAGGGAAACTCGGTTATGTGTTGAATTTGAATAAGAACTAGGAACTGGTTTGGTGATCAGTTTTGCACATTTAGAAGTGGTAATTTGGTAAAAATAAAGATATTTCGATTAGGAGAGCAGATTTTCTTTAAAAATTTATTGAAATAATATTTGGCATAATATGAGCAAGATTTTCTTAGTTGAAAATTTTATGATAGCTCTGATGGTAAGAGAGATATGAGCTTTTGAAGTTACGCTATTTTAAACTCCCTGTATCTCTATTTCCTTACGAGATACAAAAAAGTTGTCAACTAGTAAAATTTCTATCTTATTATAAGCTATATTTTATCAGTTGACACCTTTTTGATAGCTAATTCGGTTCCTGAGATACAGGCAATTCAAGCAGGGCTCCCCCTCTTTAAGGATGCCGACGCATTGGTGTCTCTGCGTCTCTGTTCAAACGCCTATATCTCGCTTCCTGTAAGAGCTATTAAAAAGTTGTTAACTTACAAAATGTCTAGCTTAATACGAGCAATATTTCATTAATTAACAATTTTTCTCTATCTTCCCTTTCAACCGAGATACATTCCTTCAAACTAACCTCTATCTCCTCTTCAATTCGTCCAGTGTTGATTATACGGAGAGCAGTCAGAAGGCGGCAAATCGTTTCCATTGATCTCAAAAAAATTATTTGTACTTCTCTTGGTCAAGAAAATTTAAAAAAAAATTGTCCGAGAAGAGTACACGAAAATTCTTATTTTTGCAAAAACTACTGATCAAAAAACTTTTTTGCTTCAATATTCGCTTTTGCTCTTATAATAAAGGTAATCTCCGAGTTTTGATCTTCCGATCTCTTATTTACCATGATTTTTCAAGAAAGACTCGAGAAAAGTCATGAATACGCCTTGTTTTTGACACCTGATTCTTCTTTTTCTTCTTTTCAGAGACTACAATTAATTGAATGTTTTTTCAGAAGATGCTTTTTGATCTTGTCTGAAAAATGCAGCTGCAATAAGCCTATCAAACTACACTTTTTTCGGGGAAAAGACTTTTCCAAGAGAAGTACACGGTGAAAAGAGCTATTAAAGTGGTTAACCTGTTAAAAATAATAAAATGTCTCAAAAATGAAGGGCTGTTAAGGTTTTAGCGTTAAAGATAAATTTTAATAATACTGATAAACTATAATAAATTCCAAAGGTTCATTGAAACAAAAAATTGACGAACGTGAGCTAAAGAAAACTTGAGAAGCTAATCCTTTTGCAGGTTACGTTAATCCGATAAGAATATGTTAATGAACTTAATTATTCTTGGAAGAATGATGAAAGTTGTGTTATAATACCAGGAATCATAAAGTTCTGGTACAAAGCTAGGAAAAAGGTCAATGAGGATTTTTAAGAGGACATGGCTTCAGGCCAATAAATTTTAAAGGGGGGTTTTTTTGAAAATTGGGATCGGATCGAGATAAAAGCAACTTGAAAGTCTAATCGAGAGGAAATCGGTTAGGGACCCGGTTAGAGGCTCAGCTAGAGGCTCAGCTAAGGGGTCAGCTAGGGGGTCAGCTAGGGGGTCAGCTATGGGCTCCAAAAACCCGTTTAAAAACTCAAAAAAAATTTTACGCCAAAAACCCTGAGAAAATGGGCATTTAAATTTGCGTTTTCTGATCAGAAAGACCAAATTTCAGGGGAAAATTCAAAAACGATCCGAGAAATAAATTCGATTCTGGTCCTGAGCTCCTAGATCAGCTCAAGCTTCTTTTTCCTGTTTTTCCCTAGCCTTAACCGTTAAATATCACCTATTTATGCTCAAAAACCAGTTGAAATTCATTCTGGGCTTGCCAAAATTTCAAATTTCATCACAATCTCAAAGCCTCGGCCCCAAAATTCTACCTCTATCAAACACTAAGACGCAAAAAGTCTACAAAATCAAATGATCATCTCCATCGTCGATTTTCTCTTTCTTTAAATAATCCGTTGTCTACAGTAACCCATGATGACAATTGTCTCCTCCTCCTTTCTTCTTCCTCCCCTAGTTCACAGATCTACAACCTGAACCCCACGTGGGATACACACACAGAGTACGATCTCCACCCCAAGAGACATTTGCATCATTCGGTTGTTCATAAATCCTCCTTTATTTTTCTATATTTATTTGTCCTCAGACTGACTTCATGACGTCGTGTTAAATGTTCGATGGCATTCCCTCGTGTTTTATAAAGATTCATTCAGAAGAGAAAAGGAGAGGGTGGGGGAGGTCAAACCATGTGTTATGATATCCGATTGTTTGGATTTTGCATCATTCTGATGAAGATTACTTTGAAGTAAATATAAAATCATTGTATTTTGGATAGAAAGGGGTCAAAGTTAATTGTACTTTGTTTTGTGTACTTCATGTTCATTTTCGTTATGCTAGAGATCGTTTTTTCGTGGACAGAGAACGTTTAGGGTCAAAATATAATAAATTTAACCTAAATGCTTTTTTCCATAATATTTTTTAAAATGAAATATAGAAAAACCACTTTTTTCAGTTTTGAGCTTTCTCACAGAAATCTAATGTACTGATCCTTATAAATTGATTCAAGCAAGCTTGTGGAGCCGTACTCCTCTCTGAAAGTGCGACTGGATCACTTTTAAGACAGTCAGCCACTTCAAAAACGCTTTATTCGGTCATGAAGGCTGGGTGGAACATAGCTATAAATCCGAATGAAAATTCTAGATTAATTCTGAAAAACTGAGCGTCTTCAATTTTCATTCGAAAAATGTACTCACTATCAGAAGAAAAAGTTTTCAGAAAACTGTTCCATCGCCGAAAAAAAAAACTCAACATCAAATTCTCGAAGAGTTTGACGATAATGTTTTACAAAATAGGCACGCTGTAAACCACACACTTTGCTGGACATGCCTGAAACCACAGTGTTCGAGTTTACATAATTGTGACCATCGTTTCTAAACGTTTTAATCTGAGGTGAACAACTGTATTTAGGATAGTAAAAAATTATGGTTCTGAACCTAATTGGAAAAGTTGGACGTTTCCAGAGTCATACTCATTTTAAATCACATATTTGAAATTACAAGTGAAGCGTTTTTCATATATTTTGATCTCTGATAAAAATCTTCAATCCGAGTTAAAACGTTTCACATAATAGAAAGTAATGCGGGGTCTAGCTTAATCAGGTGTCCTTCTGAAAATTGCATTTACTCGAAGCTTGTTTAAAATTTAGATTACTGTAACTACCTTAATATGAATTCCAACATTTATGCATATAATTCAATTTTACCTTTTTTCCATGGGCTTTCAACAGCTACAGTAATCTTATCATGATTACCAGGGAGAAATTGACTAACAACAGAATTCCAACAAGCCCAGTTCAAAAAGTGAAGCTCAAAGTAAACTGCAGTTGTCTGTTCCCTAAAAAACTCGGGTATCCGTTTCAAACCCTCCATGAAAGCGATACCGATCTCCCTCTCTCTTCCACTTCATTCTCAAAAATTCAACCCTTTTTTCTACCACTCTCTCTCATTCTTCGTCTCGATTAGCCTAGTATCTGATCGCTAGATGACCTATTTCAAATGATTTTTCTTCTTTTTTCCGAAAGAGAGAGAGAGAGAGAGAGAGAGAGAGAGAGAGAGAGAGAGAAGGAGCGCATCCTCTCTATATCCACCACCCGCCCTTGTTTTTTCGCTTCTCCACACAGTTCTCGTTTCTTTTAACCCGATTGAATAAGAAGAAGAAGAAGAGGTAATCGGTGTAGAAAAAAGAGAGAGAACGGGCCGCAATGCGGGAAATCACTGCTTTATTACTACTCATTCTGTTTCCGGTTCATGTTCATGGAGATGGAGATGGAGGTGAGAATCCAAGGATTTTTTGGGATTTTTTACTTGTTTTATAACTTTTTCTTCTGTAAATAGGTGTCTTTGGCTTTTTGGACTGTAGATTTAGCGTTTTTTTTAAAATTTGATCCGAAGAACTTTGAAATTCCGACTTTCCTTTGATTTTCCGTTACATACTGTACCTTTGGAACAAGTCCCGAGCATATATTATTTTTGAAACTTTATATCTTGCTTCCCTGAAGAGATACAAAAAAGTTGTTAATTAACAAAATACTCAGCTTAACCTGAGCAATATTTTGTTAGTTCACAACTTTTTTGTATTTCTACAAATAAGTGAGTTATGAAGGTTCAAAGTTGACTTTTCAAAAAAGCACTGTCTTTTTTCTTTTTTCTGACCTCTGTATCTCGGTTACCGTAGTAGCTATCAAAAAGTTTTTAACTAATAAATTGCTCAGCTTATTATTTTCTATATTTTATCAGTTACCGCTTTTTCAAATATCCTCCGGACAGGCGAGATAAAGAGCTCGCAGACAGGTTAGACACTCTAACTGTCTCTGCGTCTCTGGTCATGTCGCTTCAAACTTCTGTATCTCGCTTCTCATCAAAGTTACAAAAAAGTAGTCAACTAATAAAATATTTAAATTATTATGAGCAATATTTTATTAGTTGACAACTTTTTTGTATCTCTAAAAGTCAGTGAGATATGCGCTTTTGAAGTTGCACTACCCCCAGCAAGCTACTAGCTTTCTCTGCGTCTCCTATCAATCCTTGTATCTCGCTTCCCATGTGAGATACAAAAAAGTTTTCAACTAACAAAATATTCAGCTTATCATAAGCTATATTTCATTAGTTAACACTTTTCTTCTATCTCCACCCCTACCCAAGATAAGCCCCTGTTTTTCCAGACCTCCTATCAATTCCATCGACAACATTCAAAATCCCGCGGAACGCCCAAGAAGGCAATTTGATATTCGGAATCGAGAGTATCCGAGCGTCGAAGGTAACACCCATCACCTCGATGATCATGTTCCTTATCCCCCACTACCTTTTTTGGTGGTTGTTGACCCAAATTGTTCGTCTTCTTCTCACTTCACTTCTTTTCTTCGTTATTTGATAAGAAGGCGCAGTGATTGATGATTATTGGAGAAGAGGGGGGGGGGGGGATAACCAGAAAAAAGAAGTGATTACATAATAGGGTCAATTGGATTAAGGATTATATTGTTGTGTGGAAAGGGGAGAAAAGTTCAAGAAAACTATTTTGGAATTTAGTCTAGTTTTTTGAGATTCGTAGTGGGGAAACAGGATTTTCTAAGTTTAGGCTTGAGAATTTTGAAAAATAACCTCACCACAAGAATCCTCGTGGCCTTTTACCCCTATTCTGAAACTTCTAGCCCTCTAGCTCAAAGTTTTGTAAGGTCTTGGGTATGGTCCGCAAACACTTTGGACCGCAATGCGGACCGAGCGTCGGATTTCACGATAAGTTGAGCTAGAGGGCTGAAAATTTTAGGTTAGGGGTAAAAAGCTACGGGGAATTTGATGGTAAATCTAGTTTTTTGAAATTTCGAAGGGCGACTTGGGAAAACCTAGAAAATCCAAGAAAATAAAATTATCTGAAGAAACGAGCGGAAATTTCAAAAACTAATTTCACCATAAGATTTCCCGTATTTTTTTACTCCTAGGCTGAAATTTCTAGCCCTCTAGCTTAGAGTGTCGTAAGATCTTGGGTATAGTCCGCAAACACTTTCGACCGCATTGCGGCCAATACCCAACAGCTTACGACACTCGCTCCAATCTTTCTGAAAACTTTTGGATAAGGGTAAATAGGCATGGGGAATCTCATGGTGCCATTTGTTTTCCATGAAATTTTCAAATTAGCTTTCAAAATTAATTTTTTCAGGACTTGGACGAATCTCTAAACCTCGAGTTAGAAGGAACCAATCCATCACCGATTGCTATCAACGGATCGATTATCGATGCTGACCAGCCAATTAAATTCGTGTTGGTTAACAAAAATGCATTCGAAAATGGAAAAAGTCGAGTGAAAGTATGAAAATTTAAAAAAAAATTTTAATCGATTTTTAAAAACATTTTTTCAGTTACAAGCAATCGGAGTGATATCTGGAAAAGTGCAAGAAGAGACGATTCAATTCGAAGTGGAATCCTCTTCCGACCTTCCGAATATTCCAGAAATTCCAAATTTCGTCGTCAAATCTGACTTCCAGGATAAAGAAACAGCCATTGTGAAAGTGGGATCAGTGATTCCTTTGAACTCGGAAATCGAAGTTCTCGGATCGTATTCCGAAAGAGTTCAGGCCACTTTTCAAGAGGATAATATCATTTTGGATACAGTACCATGTCTCCAGAATCAACCATGTGAAGTCACTTTTCCGTTTACTGTCATTTTGATTTTGAGGAATGGGGAGAGCCATCGGGAAGCGTTGTTGACGTTCGAAGAAGAGAAGGTAACAGAATTTAGAGATCACCATGAGATTTCCCGTGTCTTTTTACCCCTATTCTGAAGTTTTTAGTTCTCTAGTTCAAAGTGTCGTAATTCATGGTGCAGAGTCCGCATTGCGGTCGAAAGTGTTTGCGGACCTCACCCAATATTTTACGACACTTGGAGTTAGAAAGCTAGAAACTTCAGGATAGGGGTAACAAAATAAGAGAAATTTTATGGTAAACTTAAAGGAGGCCGGAACTTTGACTTTTGAAAATGTTCATATTTTCCTAAAATGGATACTAAGGGTGGACAAATACGTTAGACAACTCAGAATCCCAGAGGGTAGCTTCATTCTGAAAATATGATTACTGTCCCTCTGACAGAAAAAAAGGTCGGGAGCATAGAGTTTCATATACCGAAAGGCGGCGGCAGCGATGATTGGCTGTGTGGCGCAGTCGACAACGACGATGTTTTGCGTTTCACTGGCAGTGAGTTCGGACTTTTTAGGGCGCCATTCCGGGAGTTCGCATTTTTTCTTTTTGCTTTTTGGTGGATATTACAAGAAGGCCTTGTATTTTCCGTTTTTATCGAAAAAAAAATCGATTTTTTTATTGAAAATAAGCTAAAAATGATGAAATAGGCAAAAGTCGCATTTTAAAAATTTGAACCGCGCGCGCTTTGCTTTTTGCACTGAATTTCACGACAAAATGCATGCAATCCCCGTTTCATTCCCCGTTTTTATGAGAGTTCCGGCCCCCTTTAATTTTCATAATTTTCCATTTTGAACTTCAGAAAATTGGATTTTCTCAAAGAAAATTTTTTTTTGAGAAAAATGAATACCACCATTAAATTTCCCGTATCTTTTTACCCTTGTCCTGAATTTTCTAGCCCTTTAGCTCTAAATGTCGTAATGTCTTGGGTTCAGTCCGCAAACACTTTCGATCGCATTGCGGCCAATACCCAAGACCTTACGACACTTGCTCCAAATCGTCTGAAAAATTCAGGATAGGGGTAAAAAACTATGGGGAATCCATTGGAGACATTATTTTTTAGATACGATTACTAGAAATATCCGAATTTTTATATTTTTCCAGAAATCCTCTCTAAAAATGACTCAAAAACTGTATGAAACAACAATCGAAGAGCACACCGGAGAACAGGATCGTCTCATCAAAATCACCGCAAAAGGAGGAACTTCGGAAGTACTGTACTCACTGAGAGACTCCAGTGGATTGTTCTCAATTCATCCGAAAGAAGGAATTCTTTCGATTCTTCATCCAGAATTTCTGACCATCAATTCTTTCGGGAATTCGGTGAATTTGACAGTGATGGCAACGGATGGAGACAGCAGTGCCACGGCGATGATTACGGTCAAAATAGTGCCAGAGGTGGAGAAGAATGTGGTTTTCGGGTTTGAGAAGGTGAGAATCTTCAAAAACTAAGATCATTATGAGAATCAGCATGGTTTTTTACCCCTATCCTAAAGTTTTTAGGCGATTTGGAGCCAGTGTCGTAAGATACGGTGTAAGGCGGTCGAAAGTGTTTGCGGACAATACCCAATATCTTACGACATTATGAGCTAGAGGGCTAGAAACTTCTGGGTAGGGGTAAAAGGAACGGAAAATGTTGTGGTAACATTTATTTTCAATAGAAACCAAGATTTTAATCTGAATTTTAGAAAAAATGAATTTTCAAAATTTTGCGATCTGATTTTTGAAAAACTGAGTTTACCATAAGAATCAACATGGTTTTTTACCCCTATCATGAAATTTTCAGCTCTGTAGCTTAAAGTGTCGTAGACTTAGGTGCGGGTTCGCAATGCGGTCGGAAGTGTTTGCGGACCATACCCAAGATCTGACGACACTTTGAGCTAGAGGGCTAGAAAATTCAGGATAGGGGTAAAAAGGGTCAAGGATTCTGATTCTAGCCTCAGAAACATCGGAAAATTGATTCTAAGCTCGATTTTTTCAATTTCGAAAAATTCAGAATTTTGAAAATAAAAAAAAATTTTTTTTGAAAAAAAAAAATCTTTCTCAAAATCTCCCAAAAATCCTCTAAACTTTTCCAGGACTCATACGAAATCTCTGCGGAAAACACATCCCCAATCCTGGGTAACATCGCCGCCAAATCCCCCACCCCAGTCGTCTACCGTATCACCGAAGGACGAGAAGATCTGTATAAAGTGGATCCAAATGGAGACCTCAAATACACTGGAAAACTATTGAAAGAGAACAGAGAAGATGAGATTACTGTAGCCGTGTCGACAGGCGGTTTGAAGATGGCATCCACTCGGGTTACGGTAGATTTGAAGGGCATCGGATCTGAGCCAGTTGGGACCCAAGAGAGTCTAGAGGAAATTGAGTTGATTTCTTCGGATGAACCAAGAGGAGTCGTCGTCTCCTCTATCCAATTCACAGATCCAGATGAAGACGCCAAGCTGGAGTACGGTATCGAAGAGTCTTCCGGGACCGATGAAAATGGGAATACTGTAGCTGAGGCCACGCCCCTTTTCGCTATCAAACCAGATGGAAATACAGCTCATTTAGTAGTCTCCGGAGACTTGAAATCTTCTAAAATCTCATCGATCCTTCTAAAAATCACCGCCCGTGACTCCGCCCACCCCCGAGAGCCTCCGGTTACCGTAACCCGACTTATCGTAGTCCAACGGGAAAAGTCTGATGAGCCTGAACTCGGCCTGAACTTGATCCCTCTCCCCGAGACTATTATTCTGCCACGTGGCACCCCTATCAACACATTCGTCTACCGGATTACTGTACTTCCTGGGAAACCGGGATTACGGTATACTGTAGAACCTGCACATCTATTTACCGTATCAGAAAATGGGGATATCCGGACAGCAAAAGACCTCAGCGCGGAAGGCGAGAATTTGAAAATCCACGTGGAAGTTGCATCGGATACCGAATCGAAGGGGGCGGAGACTACAGTAATCCTGAAGAAAAGTACAGTATCCCATTTCGCCGAACCAAAGTACTCGGCTACAGTACCCCGCGGGGTTGGACAGCTGGTTACTGTAGTTTCGGCGGTCGATGGAAATGGAGAGCCGGTCAAGGAATTTGTGTTGAAGGGAGGCCATTCGAAGTATTTCTCGATTGAAGGGGGTACTGTAAAGATTAAAGAGGAGTTGGAAAGAAAGGAATATGATCTTCTGGTAGCCCTTGCATCGGATCCTACTGTATCTGTTCCCCTCCACGTGGCACTCGAAAAACCCCGTGAACCAATGATTTTCCTGAAGGAGACACAGATTTTTGCGACAGTTTTTGATAATCTTCCAATCGGTTCTTTCGTCGGAAAAGTGGAAGTGAGGGACGATGAACAAGTGAAATTCGAGATGAGCTCGGATGAAAAAGGAATGATGAACTTGTTTTCGATTGGAGAAGATGGAACGATTAGGAGTGTTGATTGGTTGGCAGGTAAGCGTTTTTGGGTGGAAAAGCAAAAATTCATGGAAAACAAATGTTACCATTAGATTCCCCGTGTCTTTTTACCCATACCCTGAAGTTTTAAGGCGATTTGGAGCCAATGTCGTAAGATAAGGTGTTTGGTCCGCAATACGGTCGAATGTGTTTGCGGACCAAGTCCGAGATTTTACGACACTTTGAGCTAGAGAGCTGAAAAATTTAGAACAGGAGTAAAAATACATGCTGAATCTAATGGTAAAATTTATTTTTTTGAAAAACTGAAATTGCCGAACCATACTTTGAAAAACTGGATTTTTTAGGTTTTGGGATCTGAAAATGAGAAAAAGAATTTCACCATTAAATTTCCCAGGTTTCGTTGCCCCTATCCTAAATTTTCTGGCTCTCTAGCTCAAAGTGTCGTAAAATAAAGTGCAAGGTCCGCAATGCGGTCGAAAGTGTTTGCGGACCAAACCCAAGATGTTACGACACTTTGTTTAATCTTGCTCAAAAATTCACCATAGATGTAAAAAACAACGAGAAATCCGAATTTTCAGTTCTTTTCCCTAAAAAATCATTTTCCAGGCCACGAAGGAATGCACAAATTCTCTGTCCTAGCTTCAACTATCGATCAAGCCGGCGTTCGATCAGCCAATGGTACAGTAATCATCGATGTGATAAAGTCAAATGAATGTGCACCTCGGTTCAAAAAAGACGAGAATTTGATTTTCTATGTTCGAGAAAACATGCCAAAGGATACAGTAATCGGAAAAGTGGGTGCGGAGGTGCTACCCGGAAAATGTGACCTACAGTACTCTATCCCGACCCCCGATTCGGGTCTTTCTATAAATCCGGCTAACGGAGAAATCAAGACATCCCGGGAATTCGATTTCGAAAGAACCAAATCCCAGTTGCTCACCCTTAAATTAGAAGCAGGCCATCAGTCAGTGGAAATGGGGGCGGAGCTTCGGATTCTGGACGTTGACGATCATCCACTGAGATTTGATCTTCAAGAGCAAATGGTAGAGGTTCCGGAGGACGTTGCAGTGGGTACTGTAGTGGCTACAGTAAGAGCCATTGAGGAGGATGAATCCCAGGAAGTTCTTTATCATCTGAAAGCAGGATCTCCTCCAGAATTCTCTTTGGATTCCAAGACAGGCAAGATCATGGTGGAGCAGCCGTTGGATCGAGAGACCACCGATAGATATGTGATAGACGTCGGAGCTTCCAATGAGGGGGCGGAGCTTGCTGCCACCAGGGTCCTGGTTAAAGTGAAAGATGTCAATGACAATGGACCTTTGTTTGATAGACCTCAATACTATACAGTAACCCCTAAGGATACGGTAGTTGGAACTGAGCTTCTAGAACTCCTAGCTCATGATCCAGATGTCATGGATAAGGAGAAGAAGCTGGAGTATACGGTAACCGGCGCTAGTTTTGAGTACCGGGGGATGAGTCGAAACGTTGAGGATGTTTTCGATGTGGAATCACGGAAACTGATCCTCAGAAAATCGTTAATTGACTATGTCGGAGGTGTATTCAATGTCCAGCTTCAAGTCAGGGATACGGTAGATGGGACAACCGGAAAAGCCGGGCTTAAAGTCTTTGTTCATGACTCCTCCGACCTTCTAAGCCTCGAACTACCGTACTCCCCAAGTACAGTATCCCAGGCGGTGATCAGGGAGTTCGCGGACACCCTTGGTAACTTGACGGGTCTCGAAGCGATTCCGAAAACCGTACTCTACAAAGCGCCTCATGGAATAATGTCGACGAATTCGGTGGATCTTCAGATGATATTTTTCAATAAATCTCTATCCGAAATAGTCCCTGCCGAACGGATTTTGGCTGTTCAAGAGATGAGAGGGCTGGATAAAAATCTGGTGCTTCGGAAACCAAGTTCCCCATATATTCTACAAGAGAACCAGAGATCTGACACTATAATTCAACCAGAACTTTTCTTCATTGTCCTCGGATTCCTCGTCCTTTTGGTTATTGTTCTGGCTCTATGTGGAATGATGGCTTGTTTCGCCAGAAGCAAGTTTTTAAGAGAAAAGAGAATTGTGGAGAATGAAATGGCAATCAAGGATGCTATACAGTTTCCATCGAATAGAAGTCCCGCTTTGGTGTGAGTTTTTTCAGTCAGACTTTTTGAGATTTTTGAGATTCCAGAAGCTTCAAACATTTTGCACCGCCAACCGCCGAAATGTACCGTAACCACGAAGAACACATGTATCGATCGCCGAATCTGAACGAAAAAGTTGGCAGTTATGCTGTACAACAGGCAACGATTACGGTAGCCGAGCATGAGGAGAAGATTTGATTCTTTTTTGAAAGATCTGTACATTGTTATTTTTTGTCTTTTTGTCCCCCACTTGCATACTGGTAATTTGTTGTTTTTTGATTGAATAATAAATATTTTACTTGAAAAGTCTTCAGTAGAAAAAAAACAGCAAGGGTCTTACTGTAACTACCCATTCTTCCAGAATAGAAATTGCAAAAAACATATTAATTTTCAGAAATTAGTATTTTTGGTCTGGAAATGTCCAATTATCAAATTCATCAAAGATTCCAAGAATTTTAGCAAAAACTCATGCTATTTTTAATTCTTTTTTTTTCGAAAAAAATCCACGTTTTTTGCCGGAATAAACTGACTAAAGTTCCGTTTTCCGAATTTCGTATTCCGAATTCCAAGCTCCAAAAATCGCATTCCGGACATCTCTGAAGAAGAATATTGTTGCGATTTTAGACGAATGACAGGCCTAATAGATGTGTGCATTTTTCGTGTCGAGACCCATTCATCGATTGAATCTGCACTCATTCTCTCTTTCCTCTTCTACACTAATTCAAAATGAATTTTCTGAAATTCCCTTATTTGGTTCAAATTAAAATTCTCTAACACTTCCAACTATATGAATTCTTTTTCTTGGGAATGTGCTCGAAAAGAGCAAAGATACTAGTTCAGAGACTAGGACCCAAATACCATAAAGCTTCTATTAATTGCAATTCATCTTGTATAGGAATAAAGAAAACTGGAATCATTCGTCCAAGAGAAAAATTCATCGAAAATGTTGTTATGTTTTCGGCTAAAAATAAGCCAGAGAATATGCATTTGAGGGATGAAAACTCGTTTTGGAATGAGAGAATCAAATTGGATTTCAGAGAGAAACGAATTCGGTGCAGGTTAGTAATGAATAATTTAATTCGATAAATTTCTATTTTCAGAATCTCGTCTCATCCAGATACCAAAATTCCTATTCTCTGGTGTAAAAGTATATACAAAACTCTGTTACCAATGGCTCTTCATCATTACATTTGCGATATTTTCAATTTATCCCTAGACGTTCAAATTAGTTTCAATTCAAAAGATTTATCAGAATTCCCTGATACAATGGTAGTTGATAATCTAAGAGATGAAGGAGATCCTCCAGAAAATGAAGATGAACGTAGAAGATTTTATAATGATCTAGAGATAAAAAACTGTCTGATTTTATACTCCAGAGGGTTTTTTGAGCCGGAAAACAGAATTTTTTCCGCAAATCATCTGATGTCTCACATTGATGGGATGACGAGAGATCATTTATTAAAGTTTCAAGGGAAAAATGCATGGTTTGTCAGTGCAAATTCTATTGGGACTGATGATGTGATAGCATTCATTGATGATTGGTTGAATGGATCAAATACGAAATTGGAGTTCATAGGATCATTTGATAAAGTTTGGAGGACGAGGCGCATGGTTTTCGATGACAAGTTCTATTGGAACTGATGATGTGATAGAATACATTGATGATTGGTTGAATGGATCAAATACGAAATTGGAGTTTATGTTCAATATTCTAGATAAATACAATTGCCCGGAACTTGATAAAGAGAAGATACTGAAGGGATTCAATGTATTCCCATGGGATCCGAAGACACGAGGAGGACGATTCGCGTTTTCAAAAACGTAATTTAAAAAAAAACCGTTCTAACTTAAATAAAAACAATTTACAGACTCCTTATGATGTACATGGAAGATATATTAGACTGTACTCAAGGAATGGACATCGAAAGGAAAAGCGATGGAATGCTTGCTACAGTAAAGATAGAAAATTGTCAATTCGATTTTTTTGTATGGCATGAACGATTTCCGGATCCATCGACGACTCAACCAATTCTATATACTCGGATCAAAGGTTACAATCCTTTGTATTATACTGGAAGTGTTCAATTTTAAGTGAATCTAAATTTTTATATTACTGTTTTTTTAATTGTGGTGTTTTGAATATGCTGATTAAGATTTTCGAAAGATCTGTACATTGTTTTTGTTTTTTGAAATAAATTCAAGTTTTCAGTAGAAAAAACAAAAAAGCGAGACTTTCTGAAGCCTGAGTTTCTTGGCTGACAATTCCAATCGTCTTACTGTAACTACTCATTTTTCCAGCAATAAAGTCGCAGACTTCCAGAAATTTGTATTCTTTACTGCTACAACTACGGTCGTCATCTGTCGTTGTGAATAGAGAATAAGAGTATGCGTACCTTTGACGGATAATAGGCCTAATAGGTGCATATGTCGTGTCGAGACCCATTCATCGATCGCATCTCCCTCATTAGTCTCTCATCTTCCATACTCATTCAACATGAAATTACTACAATTCCCCTATTTGGTTCAAATTGAAATTCTCCGAAACTTCCAACTCTATGAATTCTTTTTCTTGGGAATGTGCTCGAAAAGAGCAAAGATACTAGTTCAGAGACTAGGACCCAAATACGATAAAGCTGTTATTGATTGCTTAAATTCAAGTATAGGAATACAGACAACTGGAATCGTTCGTCCAACGGGAAAGGTGGTCGAGAAAATTTTTATGTATTCGCCGGAAAATAAACCAGAGAATGTGCATTTGAGGGATGAGAATTTATTTTGGAAGGAAAGAATCAAAATGGATTTCAGAGAGAAAAAAATTTGGTGCAGGTTTGTTAAGAATTATTACATTCACTGAACTTATATTTTCAGAATTTCGTCTCATCCAGTCGAAAAAATTCCGGTGGTTTGGTGTGAAAGTGAATACAAAACTCTGTTACCGATGGCTCTTCACCATTATATTTGCGATATTTTCAATTTATCCTCCGACATTCAAATCAAGTTCAGAGCAAACGATATATCCGAATTTCCAGATACTAAAGTAGTTGATAATATGGAACAGTACGGAACAAATGCGGAAGATGTCAGCAGAACGATTTTTGATAATGTTCGAATAAAAAACTGTCTGAGTTTGAACTCAAAACTATTATTCGAGCCGGAACATCATATTTTCTCTGCGAATCACATTTATAGTTATTCATCGAATTGGGTAACGACAGATCATTTAATGAAGTTTCGAGGTGGAAGTGCATGGTTTATGGGTACAGTTTCTATTGGAACTAACGAAGTGATAGCATTCATTGATGATTGGTTGAATGGATCAAATACGAAATTGGAGGTGATGTTCTTCTCAATAGATGGCTCTGTAGATACGAATTTTGATGAAGAGAAGATATTGAAGAGATTTGATTTTTTCCCTTGGAACCCAGAGAAACGAGGAGGACGTTTCAAGTATCCTCAAACGTGGGTTTGGTTTTTTAGATACAGTTCGAAATTTCAGTTTACAGATTCAAAATGATAAGCGAAATAGACACACGTGATTGCACTAAAGGAATGGACATTGAGAGAAAGAGTGATGGAATGCTTGCTACCGTATCATTAAATGATTTCAATTTTATGTTTTATGTATGGCATGAGCGGTTTCCGGATCCTTCGACAACTCAACCGTTGTTTTGTAAAAACAATTCAGGAACTCTTTATAATATTGGAGATGTGGATTTCTAATCTGTAGTTGTTTATGATGTTCTTGATTTAATCCTTGTAAAATTCACTTTTGTTTTGAAATAACATCAATAAAACATTTCTGAAGTTTCTTCCTATGAGTGCATAAAAGACTCCATTATTCATCAATCTCTTCTTTTAAAATGAGAGATGACGTCAGTTTTAGTTAATGACAACCGAGTATTTTTCAGAATGGTCGCGTATTGTCGTGTCGAGACTTTCGTGAGGACCACTGCTCGTCGATCGCCTCTGCACTCATTCTTTCCCTCTTTTTCCATACTCATTCAAAATGAATTTTCTGAAATTCCCCTATTTAGTTCAAATCGAAATTCTCCAACACTTCCAACTATATGAATTCTTTTTCTTGGGAATGTGCTCGAAAAGAGCAAAGATACTAGTTCAGAAACTGGGTCCCAAATACGATAAAGCTATTATAAACGGTTTATCGTCATATATTAAAGTACAAATAGCTGCGAGTCCAACGAATCCAACCGAACCAGTTGTCATGTTTTCGGCTAAAAATAAGCCAGAGAATATACATTTGAGGGATGAGAACTCGTTTTGGAAGGAGAGAATCAATTTGGATTTTAGAGAGAAACGGATTCGGTGCAGGTAATAAATAACGACTAATCCAATGAATTTCTATTTTCAGAATATCGTCTCATCCAGAAAAAGGAATTCCGGTTCTTTGGTGTAAAAGTAAACACAAAACTCTATTACCAATGGCTCTTCATCATTACGTTTGCGATATTTTCAATCTACCGTAAATCCTGTAATAGACTTGCTCCTTTATTTGTCTTGCCCCTCTAATAGTCTTGCGGTAGAAAAAGTAGTTTGAAAAATAGTCTTGCACCCTCTAATTGTCTTGCCCCTGTAATAGTCTTGCACCCAACCATACTTTTGCTCCTTCACTTTTTGGAGGTTAAACTCATAATTAGAAGCCATTTCTCTCAATGTCTATAATTATTGTTATCAAAAAGTGATGAATTTCACAAAAAAGAGACAAAAAACACTCATTTGAGTTCAAATTTCGGCATATTTGATATAAAATAACCCAGTTAAATAAAGTATATTCATTCTAAAAAATGGCTTGAAAAATAGTCTTGCACCCTCTATTTGTCTTGCCCCTTTAATAGTCTTGCTATAGAAAATAGGGGTTGAACAATAGTCTTGCATGCAAGTCTATTACAGAATTTACGGTATCCTCCGAAATTCAAATCAAATATACTTCAAAAGATTTAACTGAATTCCCTGATACAAAAGTAGTTGATAATCTGAAAGTTCACAGTCCATTTCAAGAAAACGAAGATGACATTAGAAAGTTTTATGAGAGTCTTCAGATTAAAAATTGTCTTGTTTTCTACTCCACAGTGTTTTTTGAGCCGGAAAGTAGCATTTTTTCGACAAAATATGTATTTTACTCTCATTATCGGATAACAAAGGATCATTTGATAAAGTTTGGAGGACGAGGCGCATGGTTTTCGAAAGCAAGTTCTATTGGAACTGATGATGTGATAGAATTCATTGAAGATTGGTTGAATGGGAGAAATACGAAATTGGAGTTCATGTTTAGTATTCTAGATAAATACAAGTGCCCTGAACTTGATAAAGAGAAGATATTGAAGAGCTTTAATGTGTTTCCATGGGATCCAGAGAAAAGAGAAGGACGTTACCCGTTATCTCATATGTAAGTTGTCTATCAATAAATAAAAAGCAGTATGAATTAGTTTCGAAAAAAACTGTATCGAAAAATTATGTTTTATTACATATTTTCAAATTTAAAGACTAAAATGTTCAAGTTTTTAGATTCGCCATGATTAGCAAACAAGATGTATCTGACTGTACTCAAGGAATGGATATTGAGAGAGGAAACGATGGAATGCTTGCTACCATAATCATAGAGAATCACCGATTCTATTTCTATGTATGGCATGAACGGTTTCCGGATCCATCGACAACTCAGCCTGTTCTTTATACCCCCGACTATCCCAGAAGGCGGAATTGTCCTTTGTTTCTCACTGGAAGTGTTCACTTTTGAAGTCTCGAAAAATAGACCGGCATGCCGGGCAATTAGAATAAATACGGTATATACATACAGGGTGGTCCATAATTACCCGTACACCCTTGACATTTGCTATTTGTGGCAGTAGAAGTCAGAATTCAATGAGATTTAACTAAATGTTTATGGAATATGTAGAACAGATTTCTGGGAATATATTTCAGTAAAAAATACCTATTTATGTTTCATCTCACCGCGTGAGGCAGCCACGAATCTCATAACACTTTGAAGGCGGGCAACGATATTGACACGCGGGTAGTTTTACGGAAAACCGTTTGTTTCTGTGACTAAAATTCTTTAAAAAAACCCAAATTTTTTGTCAGAAGTAGCAAATTTCTTGCTCTACCAGATGCTTAAGACAGATTAGTCAAACAAAACTAAACTGGCGGGCAATCGGCTTTTTTGCGAACCAATACCTCTCAGATTACTCAAAAGTGGGAAAACGCCCATTTTTCGATCAGGAATACTGAGCCGATTCGACAAAAGATCTAATTCTTTTTTGTATTGGGGGATTGGCAAAGTCAGATAGCTTTTCTATACAACCTAAATATTGGGTTTCCTTTGCGAACCTTGGCTCAGGAACCGACCATTTTATTGGAAAATCAGCCGCGTGCATTATCGATGCCTACTCTCGTAGTCTCCGGGGCGTCACGATCGCCAAAGGGGATTGAGTGAAACATCAATTGGTGATAATTCATTGTTAGATATCAGATAAGTATTCTGTTCAGTCTCATCGAATTCTGATTACTAGTTTTCCGTGTAGAAGACTTTAAACGAGTACGGGTAATTATGGACCACCTTGTATAGTGCTCTCACAAAAATTGTTCTTTTAAATGCGTCCAAATGCGTGTATGTTTATTCTTAACAGATTTCATATATATTCAATATACTTTTCAAACAAGAAGTTATTTGGGAAGCTTGTATAGATGCAGCTTCTTGAAAGTCAGCTGTAAAAATGAAATTAATTATATTGTTTCTATTTTATCTATATACCAATAAATATAAATCATCTTTGACTTTTTACCCTCAAAGTCTGGACTGGGTTCCGCGTAAAAATAACCAGTTGAATTGAAACCTCTGAATCCTTGGGGATACTTTGTCACAAACCATTTCCCATTTTCACAAATTATTCCGAAATAGGAATTGATTTCGTAGGATGGTTGAGTGGGGACAGTGTCTGGTTTAACGGCAAAAATAGTCTGAATTAAGAATTTAAAATAATATCTATAGAAATGCTCAACCAACAAATACATCGTCTCCAATCTTTATTTCAGAATCCTCAAAATTGGAGACAATTCGATTAGTAGCAGGTTTTGTGCAAATTAATTCATTAGCACACCCAGACAATTTCGTGTATTGGATATTTGTCTTATCTGAGAAATGAAAGAACTTTGAGAGATTCTTAGATGGTAAATGAACATACCGATGGCTAAAGAAATAAGTTCTGGGCATGAACAAGAAGAGTCCAAGCAGGCACTGTTCACTCCACTAACAATAAGAAGTAAGAAATAGAAGAACAAAATCATTTTTGAGTGAACTACTGGATTCTATCGGGTATATATGTATTACTAATTAACATAAATTGAATTGATAATTATCAAATTTGCATTTAGTGAAAGCCAGCAAGTGATTGATCAAAAAACAACATACATTCCAATAAAATATTTTTCTGTAGATTCTTCACAGTCGAACATGTATTATCATTGTGCTCTCATTTCACAAAGAACTCCTCCCAATGTTGAATATCCGGCTATTGAATCACATCTGAAAAATAATTTGTATGCAGAAAACAGCTGAATGTATTACCCTGTATCAACAAATAGTCCATTGTTTTCATTATTCGTTATCATCATTCTGGGTTTTGGTAATGGGGGCGAAGCCGGGTCGGAATTCCACCTGGAAAAATGAGAATTTATGATGGAAAGATGTTTTTGAATAGCTTACTCCAAGGCAAACCTTGTCTGTCGAAAAGTTGATAACTTGGAGGACAGCTGCGTTTTGTAGAAGCATGTAAAGTAGAAGTTGATTTGTTGTGTGGGGGTGATTCATACCGTAGTTGTAGACATAGTTGTTATTTTCGAAGAGAGCGATGAAGAATGTACCATTGGCATATCATAAACTCCGGTTACACACAGCGGCTCCTCTTCATCGTCATTCTGAAATAATTTTTATCAAGTGTATCAAAAGACCCAGAAAAAAATTACCTTTAGCGCAATAAAACCTCCGGTATTTGTTCGTCTGACGGTTCTCACATCTCCACTATAGCACAGATAACAGATCGTGTTGTCCATGGATATGTAAGCTATCTGAAACATTTAATTTTACTAAAAACAAGGGAGATACATACTTGACACTGTTGATAAAAACAAGGGAGATACATACTTCAGATTCATTGTTCTTTCCACATTTCACAAAACATTGGATCCAGAAAGATTGTTCGCTTGTTTGGTTCGAGATGAACGTTTGGCATGCTCCCTTGAAGGATAGAGATGCTCTAAATGAATTCATTGCCCTGAAACGTGATTGGTTTTTTTCGAAATTCAGAATGAATTCATAAATTAATCTAAAAGTATGACATCAAAGGGTGAAAACGCAGAAGAGAATTGCAAGCATCATCATGTTAGCAGTGAAAGTTGGAGTGGAAAACGTGGTGAGGGGGATGTCGAGTAGTAACCATGGAAATCTGTCACTTTTCAAATGAGCACATGTCAAAATGACGAGAATTGGTTATGTTTCTATTTTTGTTCAGAAATAAATCAAAGTTGATGGTTTGAGAAAACAATTTCTAGCCGAGTGAACATTATACATCAAACTGACAAACGATTAGGATGAATGAAAATTCGAAAATAGAACTTTCGGTGTGAAATGTGAATACTTTATCTATATGTATTATAGTTCAGAATCATCTTGTAATTGTTGTATTTTATGAAGCAATCATGGAAAAAGTCATTTGAAAAAAATTTATTAACCCAAAAAGAAAATTAAAAACCGCAAAAAATTAATCACAAGAGTATCAAATAACACCACCAGTCATTCACAATCAAATTCAAAATCAGAAAAAACCAGTGTTTGGAAAGTAAAATATAAACCTAAACTAGAATAATCAAAAAAAATTATTTGCAGTTGAAGCATCTCCAATCTTCTGTCCACTCCTTTGCTTTGATTCCAGCGCACTTCAAGTGCAACCATTCTCCGCAGTCATTGCAGAGACACGTCCCCGCTCCAGCCGTCTTCTTGCACTTCGGACAGATGTGCTTCGTCTTCTTCTGTCCTGGATGGGGACTGGCTCGGGTGCTCGAGTTGTTGCTACTCGAGGTGCTGGATGAGCTGGTAGAAGGCACTTTCCTCCTTTTGCACTCCGCTTCCTGAGCCTCTTTGAGCTCCTTTTTCTGCCTTTTTGTCTCCAGCATCTTCTGAGCGGCTTCCTTCCTCTTTTTCTCCTTCATCTGGCTTTCCAGAAATTTTTCATCGATCTTTCTATCCTTTTCTTCTCTCTTCGCTTCCCTTTCCTTCTCCTTTTGCTTTGCCTCCCAGAATTTCGCTCGTTTCTCCTCTCCCGAATCCGCCAGAATCATCGCTTCCTCCATTGTGAGCTCTGGATGCTCTTCCATTATCTTCTCCACCATCCCGAAAGCCGTCGGAATCTCGTCGAGCTCTTCTGGCTCTTGCTTGATCTCGCGGAGAATCGGCTTCTCCTCCTTCTTGCTGCTCCCCTGCTTCTCGTACTCTTCATCCTCGATTTCCATTTTGATGGCTTTGCCATCTTCGGCGAAACAGCAGAATTTGGCGGAGCAGTTGGCTTGTCTGTTGCTCATTTTTATTGGGGTTGGTGAGATTTCTGAAAACAGAGGATCAGAAAAATGCGATAAAAACAATTGGCCTACGAAAAAAGGGAAGATACAGAAAAAAAGAAAAAAGGTATAAGACAATAACACATAAGTGTCTTTTACTACTGTAGCGCCAGTCAATAACAGAGTTGTACGGAATAAAAATTTCCAGTTGGGACAAAATTTTTTTATGGAATTTGGATTTTGGACAGAAAAAACCTGAAATATCGAATTTGGAATTTGGAATTCGGACAAAATCTAACAGTTTTTGAAAAATTTTGAAAAAAAATCGACATTTTCGATGAAATTCGTGAAAAATAACTGACTCATCTAATTTTAAAACAGAAGATATTAAATTAGTTTGCTACTTAGTCACTTCGAATGAAAAATGTAAATATTTTGGAGCAAGATGTAAACTAGCCAACAACAGTGTTTTGTACTACTGTAGAGCCTAACCTAGCCTAGAAAATGGGTCAATAGAAGTAGACTTTCTTAGGAAGAAGGAGAAAATCAATGAAGATACTGAAACACAAAGAAAAGAAGAAAGGGAGAGACAGAAGAAACTGTAAGTGCAGACTGAAATATAGACCTTCTTCTTTCAGTCAAACAAGAAGAGTCTGTGTTAAAAGGGTTTTCGTGATGAGACCCATCGCTGTTTCAGATGCGTCGCGGTTTCAGAACAGGTGCACGCTAAACCAGCCACTCATCAGTGCCTGACAGAACTTAGTGTAGGACTTTGAACGTATTCAGATTCCTCTCTATTGAACTCTCTACTAAAACAATACCAGCCTTTAGACATTAAACGGTTTTGTTTCTTGTATCGGAATAATACTGCAATTGGTACACTGATAATCCATCGAAACGAGTAACTAATGGATACTGTAAATGATCTCCAGCTTACAAAAAAGATGGATTTTCTGTAGATTCTTTTTTGACCAATAACAAAATAAAAATCTGCTTCATTTGTGAACACTAATTAATTCGCCTGCACTCAAAATTATACATCCCGATCCCAGTGATCTTTGAACTGCATTGCCAACGTTGTAAGACAAATGACAGACCGAATAGGAGTAGTGTGCACATTTCGTGTCGAGACCCATTCATCGATCGGATCTGCCTCATTAGTCCCTCTTCTTTTAGACACATTCAAAATGAATTTTCTACAATTCCCTTATTTGGTTCAAATCGAAATTCTTCAACATTTCCAACTCTATGAATTCTTTTTCTTGGGAATGTGCTCGAAAAGAGCAAAGATACTAGTTCAGAGACTAGGACCCAAATACGATAAAGCTGTCATTGATTGCTTGAATTCAAGTATAGGAATACAGACAACTGGAATTATTCGTCCAATGGAGGATGTCGTCCAGAAAGTTGTCATGTTTTCGGCTAAAAATAAGCCAGAGAATATGCATTTGAGGGATGAGAACTCGTTTTGGAATAAGAGAATTAAATTGGATTTCAGAGAGAAACGGATTCGGTGCAGGTTAGTTAAGAATGATGTAATTTAATGAACTTCAATTTTTAGAATCTCTTCTCATCCATATACCGTAATTCCAATTTTCTGGTGTAAAAGTAAATACAGTACTCTGTTACCAATGGCTCTTCATCATTACATTTGCGATATTTTCAATCTATCCTTTGACATTCAAATCAAATATACCTTTAAAAATCTAACAGAATTCCCTGAAACCAAAGTAGTTGACAATTTAAAAGAATACGGAAACTCCTCGCCAGAAGATGAGAATGCCTATAGAAGGTTTTATGAGAATCTTCAAATAAAAAAATGTCTTCATATAGATACCAAAGTGTTTTTTGAGCCGGAAAGCAACATTTTTTCGGCAAATTATGTATTTTACTCCTCTTATCGGATAACAATAGATCATCTGATAAAGTTCCGAGGACGAGGCGCATGGTTTATTTGTTCGATGTCTTTTGGCGAGGAAACTACGGAAACGACTTCAATTACTACCGATGATGTGATAGCCTTCATTGACAATTGGTTGAATGGAACAAATACGAAATTAGAAGTGATGCATATTGTAATCGGTGAATCTGAGTGTTCGAAACTTGATAAAGAGAAGATATTCAATAAATTCAATGCATTCCCATGGGATTCGAAGAAACGAGGAGGACGATTCAAATTTTCTGAAACGTAGGTTGCTTATTTTCTACGGACCGTTGAAAAATTCCAATAACAATTTACAGATTCGTCATGATGAACATGAAAGATATATTAGACTGTACTCAAGGAATGGACATTGAGAGAGAAAGCGATGGAATGCTTGCTACCATATTGATAGATGATGACGAGTTTCGATTCTATGTGTGGCATGAACGGTTTCCGGATCCATTGGAAACTCAACCGATTGTATATACTCGAATGAGTCGAAATCCTTTATTCTACACCGGAAGTGTTCAATTTTGAATGTATATTGTTTTTTGGCTTGGATACTGTTGTTTTTATTAAAGTTTTTTTTGTGAAAATCGTGATTTTACAATAATCATCCACGACAGAATAATTCATGACATGAATTCAATGTTTCAGACAAGAAGACAACCGAAAGTTAAGAGATGATGTCCGAAATCCCCCGAGAAGGCCATGTCACACATCTCCCAAACTATAGAGGGGAGTCTAATTGTTGTATGGGTAGTACCCATTGGGTACCCTAAAGTACCCTTATTATAAATTCACTTGAGTTATCCCAATTGATGCCTCCTCCCCAAAGATGACGTCATCTGAAGTCAGAAAATAAAAATCGTCAGTTTTGAAGATAAAGCTCCAAACTCTTCGGAGATGTACGTGACTTGTTTCCATCTCCTACAACTCAAAAGGAAATTTAACATTTATGAGAAAATTTTCGGTTTTATTTGGAATACTGGGAAATTTAGTATTGACCTCAGCTTAGATATAGCAAAATTCTGACCCCCCCCCCCCCATAGTCACTTACATCACCGTTCAAAAGGTTGGAAACTTTTGGTTTTTTCGCTCTAACTGAATTTCATCGGTTTGAGCGGAAATTTTGAGACAAAATTACTGAAATTTCCAGTTGTTGATTTCATATTCAAAACCGGTGAAATTTGAGAAAATTTGAAAAAAATTGAAAATTTCGGAAAATCCTCAAAAGCGAAATTCTGATAATCAGCTTTTGAGACCTCCGGTGAACCGGGATGCAAAAACAAAAAGAAATAAAGTAATTGAAACTTAATTATCACATAGTCAGAAGTATTTTTCCATAATAACGTCCCGATATCTTCTTGGCATGAAGTCCAGAAGAGGGTGGATCTGAGATATTCGGATTCATGATCAGATGGTCTCGAATTTATCCGAATTTCATTCAAATTTGACCCTCATATTTCTCAAAACTATTTCAAATTATGCTCCAATATGTATACAATCAGAATCAGTTTCGAAGATTGACTTCTGAATTCCAGAAGATCCCCTAGGCGACGATGAGTCCGTACAATGATATTTTTATGTCAATGGTCACTGGGCTTCAAAATTTCGATGACAATTTTTTTTTTAAAAAAGTGAGAAATTTGTTTTTTTTCTATTATTTTGAACGGTATGAGTTGATTGATCATTTTCTAATCAGCTTCAGAAAGTCAAAAAATGTGTTATCATGATTAGAAAAAAAAGCAAAAAAAATTGGCAAAACGTGGACTCGAACCAGCATCGTGTCGGCTACCATACAAGCGCTCTACCACTACACCAACTCTCAGTCGAAAAACGAAATAAAAAAGCTTTTCACGGAATCTGGAGTCTGGAATCCGGAATGAAAAAAACAGCGGAATCCGGAATACGGAACTCCGGACAACTCTGTTAATTGTGTCGAAGGTACCATACAATCATGAGGAAACAAAATTTAAAAAAGTCAATAAACGGTTCCACAAGATAATACAAACTGAAAATGTCAAGAACTTTCCGGAGAACCTAATATATGCTGTCTTAAATGCATTTTCTGATTGATTCACGGTGGGAATGTGTTCCACTTGACTGCTGTTTTAATTATGGTCTGCTGATGCCTGCTTATTTTGTTAAAAGGCTATAAAAACAAAGAGAATACGGCTAAGAAAAATAAATATTTATACACGAAAAATCAGGAAAATGGCATAATTATGTAGAGTCAATAACGTTCCACTTTGACTCTTACTAGTTATTCTTGAACGTCCTCATCTGGCGTCCAATCGGACTCTGCTTCAGCGAATCTCATAGTTGGTCGCTCGTCGCTCAGAATAATCTGTAATCAGAAGATAATAGACTCCAGCGTCAAAAAGTATAAACCTACAGAAAAACTATTTCGACGAGTCTCCAGATCGTTCACGGTCAAGTTAATGAATTTTTGTCCCAATGAATTCGTACGAAAACGGAAAAAATGAATACCTCCACGAAGCTCATGACCGATCACTGCTTCTCCTGAGGAAATTTCCGCTCGAACAACGGCTCCACGCGGTGCGTTTCGGACACCAAATTCGGCGATCATTCCAATTTCCATAACTGTCGGAATAATAAACACTTGCAGACGGGGATTGACAGTAATCTGAAAATGATTGTGATGAAAAATTTTTCTTGCTAACCTAGCTTTTCTTTTTTCAAAGCGCGTCAAAGACGCACACGAAATTGCTGATTTTATATCTTTTGATAAAGTGTATTCTGATCAAACTTACATTAATCGGTGGTCCAAGCCTTCTTCCAAGTTGCAAAATTTGACAAGTATACTGAGCGGTAGCCAAGCGAAGGCGGTGCCTTGTTTTGAGAAGTAAGACTGGACCATGAGTTTGGTGAGTCTCATGTCGGAAACTACAGTCGTATCTTCTCACCATATTAGTTTCGACGTTAAGGACTTGTATTTCGTAACCGCCGGTATAGTCTGCGTGCGAGGCCACAATTCCGCGAAGGCGGAACTCGTTGACTGTTTCGACATACCAGTTCGGAGAGTGAATGTACGCTACTACGTTCATCTATCTAAAATAACTAATGTTGATTCTGAATTAAAAAAAATGATATAGACTAGCTTTTGAGCCCTCATGGGCTCTAAAGTCAGTCCAGGGCATTAGGCTCTGTTTCTACAGCATAAACTTTTATGAGATCTTGAAGAATGAGAGAGTGCGGCCTTGTTAGTGGGTCTTTTTCTGATTTTTTGCCTACCCTGATTGCCTTCCGAGAAAAAATAGAAGAAAAAATATGAAATGAAATATTCTGAAAGTGAAGAGACGCTTCCCTCCTCTCTTTGCATCAGTTCATCACGGGACACGTAGAAATTCAAAATTGAAAATTATTACAGAACGTGACAGAAAAATGCGCGCAGAGAGCTCCCAAATGTGAGTTTCAAAAATCAAAAAAGACAGGCATCATGCCGCCAACTTTTTCAATCGTTCAGTTCGAAAACGGTATGAATCGGTTGGATAGGATTTGAGAAACTGCTGCGGACAGGTTCAAAAAAATTATCTACCCCCTCATACTTTCGATATCTCAAGAAAAATACAGGCAGAAACATGGGAAATGTTTTTTTAAAAGAACAAAAGTTAAGGTTTTGAAGTGAAAAGCCACATCTACAAAACAAGTGAAAATTTTGTTCAAATTACATCAAAAATAAGTCCGAGTCATAGAACATATGTTCTAATCGAAAAAATAGAGATCGTAATGAAAATTGGAATTGGAGCTTATTTCTGATGTAAAATTGAGCTGCGTTCACAAATTTGTGGGGGTTTTTATTAGAGTCAAAGTCGAACAGAAAAGAATATACCCCTTTTTTCCTTATTCATCTCCGATATTCTACTGTACACTTTTTCTCAATGCACGATAAATCCCAGCAGAAAACACCAATGAATTTTCATACAACTCTGCATATCGATTCTTTTGTTTTTGGAAGGTCTGAAGTTCTCCCGGTACCAATCGTTCTGAAAACTTCTGAAAGTTGAGAACAGACATACATAAACCAAATCTGAATTCAAACAGTTGATAAAAACTCGTTCATTGTTTATTCGACAAGTACTAAATGACTACTAGTTTTATAATACAACTTTAGTACAAAAATGTACAAGAAGAGCTCTTTATTAGATTGTGAAATGAAAACATACGGCTATTTTCACAAATTGCGTATAGTACCGTTCAAAAGGTTGGAAACTTTTGGATTTTTTAGCTCTAACTCTTCTGAATTTTATCGGTTTGACCTGAAATGTTCAGGTAGAAATACTCAAGATCATAGTTGTTGATTCAATAATCAAAACCGTTAAAATTTGAAATTTGAAAATTTGAAAACTTTGTAAAATTCTCAAAATGCAAAAGTTTGGTATTATGATTCTCTGGGCTTTACAGAAAAATCCTGAGAAAATACACGGAAGAAATGGATTCGAATTAGTGAAAAACACCTTGGGAAACAAGATAACACATCGGGAATGCACCAATGTTTTAGGCTTGGTCGTGTTTCAGCTCGAAAACAGTCGAGAATCCTTCTCAAAAACTTGAAAATATGGAGTCAACGCCGCGTAAAGGATCTTCTGAATTTCCCAACTTGATCTTCAGTTTTGAATCCGATTAAACACTCCCCGGAGCATCGTTTGAGATAGTTTCAAGAAATCTGAGAGTCAAATTTAGATAAAATTCGGATGAATTCGAGTTCGACCACCTGATCAAGGAACCGTATGTCTCAGATCCACCCTCTTCTGGAGTTCATATGGAAAAGATATCGGAATTTTATTATGGAAAAATACTCCTCACTATGTGTTTAACAAGTTCCACTCGTCTTTCTTCTGTTTCTTTTCTGTTTCCCGGTTCACCAAAGGTCTCAAAATCATAATACCAAAATTTTGCATTTTGAGAATTTTACAAAGTTTGCGAATTTTTTCAAATTTTAACGGTTTTGATATTCGAATCAACAACTATGAACTTAAGTATAAACATTCAGGTCAAACCAATGAAATTCAGAAGAGTTAGAGCTAAAAAACCAAAAGTTTCCAACCTTTTGAACGGTACTGTAGATGTTAAATTTGTTTTACTGAGTAAAGCAATGTTTTTTGCATTTCGGAAAACCCTTCATTTCAGTTTCTAAAGAGGAGAACAGTGATCTAAACTTTGAAGTCGAATTTTTGCAAATTGCAGGAAACCTTACTATCAGCAAAACGGTTTTGAGGTCCCCCAAGGATCCTCCACACAGTTCAACCACAATTGAAAGGACTTTTAACAATTGTACTGTCCGATGAAGTTTTCGGTCTGAAACACGTTTTCCAATCATGGTCCTGACAGAATGAAAATCTTTCTCTTTTTTTGAAAAAAAATACTAACATTCAGAAGATGAGAAAAAAAAACTGAAATGCTCTAGTTTCTGTGTTTACTCCGATGTAGATTTTACTTACGAAATAAGGCAGCAATATACGTACTCGGCCGTTTGCGGCGTCTTCTGAGCGACTGTTGGGCGACTTCTGGGCTTAGGCTGGGCTGGGCTTTTTTTTGGGCTGGGCTTTTTATGTGTTTTACTCCTCTTTTCGGATAAAAAAGGATCATTTGATGAAGTTCCGAGGACGATGGTTTACTTGTTCGGCGTCTACATATATTTTGGAAGTTTGTATAGCATAAAACCATTTATAGACTCATGATTTTCGATCTGACAGACCCCCTCGACTGTACTCGAGAAATGGATATTGAGAGAGAAAGCGATGGAATGCTTGCTACCATAGTCATAGATGATAACGAATTTCGGTTTTATGTATGGCATGAACGATTTCCTGATCCGTCGACAACTCGAGCGATTTTATATAAAATTATGGGATGTAATATGTTTTATGTTGGAAGTGTTAGTTTGTGAAATGAATTTGATTCATTTAATTATAATGATTACGATAAATTGTTGATTCTGCTTTGTGTTTTTTGTGTTTTTGAAATGAATAAATGCATTTCTCATCTTTCAATCATTCTTTTTCCTGATTACAAAATTCATCATAACTCTATCATAATATTATAAAATGATTTTTAAAATCCTCTCATGTCTTCATAATATAACGTTTTCAAAGAACAATCTTTTTTTCACCAGTAGAATCTTTTCTTTTACACTACAACATAGTGAAATCGAATTAAATGTGAGATCAAACATACATAGACACAAACATATCACACAAAAAATCACGCATTGGTTCCCCCTTTTCGGTTAAATACCATCGTTTTTTCGCTTTTTTTCAAAGTTCTTCTTTTTTCAAAAATTTTTTTCATAATTTTAATATTTCCAGATGCCAAATTACATTTATCGAACCGCCGAAAAATCAGATAATGATAGAATTTTGAAGTTTCTTGCCGATCATTTTTATCATGAGGAACCGAATATTAAGGTTATTTTACCCTTTTTATTTTCTCCCCAAATTTTTTTTTTCAAAATTCCAGGCTACCGGAGAACCACTTAGCGTCTGGCTCCCGATCCTGGGTGAAATGGTTGAGAGCAGTCTTCAATTCCCTTTTTCGACTATTGTGACAACTGAAGACGGGGATACTGTAGTGGCATGTCTTCTGAATTCTGTGTGGAAGAGAGAAGGGGATCAGGGAGCCGAGCATAGTCTGGATGGGTTTTCGGAGGTTATGCAGAGGTTTTGTGAGTTTTTTTCAGTGAATTTTGAACCAATTTTAAGGAAAATATAGTTTTTAATTATGTTACAGTACTCCAAATTATTTAAAAATTTTACCAGGTGCTGATTAAACCTATCTGAACGTCCCATGAAAATTTCAAAAAATTCTATCTGTCGGTTTTTGAGATAAAACATTTTTTAACCCGGGCGCCATCGCCCGTGAAATGTCGGTCACTTCGTTTGCTATCATTTCATAACGCCGCGGCGTGTGTAAACTTTCATCTTCCGGTCCGAAGTCGGTGGGTTACCTTTGAACCCTCTCCCATCGACACTCACTTGACCGAGGTTTTTTGCAATTTATTATGGAGTTCAAAGTTTTTCAATTATCATGGTACTTGACATTTTTAATTTGTGCAATTTTTCAATCAGATGTTGCTCAGCGTTAAAAAAAGTTTTGGAAAATTTTAACTGTCGGTTTTTGAGAAATAAGCTTTTAAAAATGGGCGCCACCATCAGTTCGAAAATGTCATGACCCGGGAGATGTCGGTCCTTTACTTTTTTCTAGATTTCTGAGATTTGTAATAAAAATTACTGTATTTTTTATCTATCAAAACTATAATTTTTTCAGTATCCATCCTTCAAAAATGCCACGACGAGTTTTGGAGTCTAGCCCCGCCCGACATCCATACTGTCATCTACCGTGAAATCTCTAGCGTCGGCGCCCAATGGCAACGTCAAGGAATTGCGTCGAAAATGCTTGCGAGAGGACTCCAAGAGGCTAAAAACAATGGAATCGATGGAATAGTGTCTGCCACGTCATCCCATGCGAATCAAGTATTGCTGGCGAAAAATGGTTTTGAGTGTCTGAAAGAGTTCTCGTATTCGTCCGTCGTGGAACCTGGGGATGGATCGAAAGGAATGAGAATTAATTTTTTGAGAATTAAGAAGTAGTTTTTCATTTATTTTTTCATTTTCCCCCATTTTCCTCGACTCCAATATAAGTTGATACCCCCGACTCCCCTTCACCTGTCAAACTGATAACCGTTTTTAATAAGAAAGTCGAAAAAAAGAGCGCCAAACTGGAACCATTTGGGAATGATAACATGTCGTATGACTGGGGAAAAAGAAAAAAAAAGAACTGAGAGAGACGTGGAATTGAATTAAAATGATAACAAGAAAAAGAAGAGAACAGAAAAAAGAACCCGGAATTTGGGAAAAAAAGAAGAAGGAAAAGAGCACATGATTTTTTGATTGAGAATGATTTGATTTTTGAGAAATCGCAGATTTTCAAGGCTATTTTTCATTTTTAGTGCAAGAAAAATCTGTCTAATGATTATTTATACTAGGGAACCTTCAGGTTATTCTCTAGTTAATAAATAGTGAAGTTAAAACTATAATATCCAAGAAAAATCAATGAAAGCCTACAAAGACAGTGATTTTTCACCAGATTTTTGTAAAAATTGAATTAATAGACATGTTACAGTAATCCAATAAATTCGAAATATTTATGGGAGGTTAATAAAATTTGTCTAAAAGCCCTACCGAAGTTACGGAAAATTTCACCGGCTAGTTTTTGAGATACAACTTTTTCAGCCTAGGCGCCATTGCCAGTGAGATGTCGGCCGCTTTGTTAGCGCTCTTTTTATGAACACCACTACTTGTATGAACTCCCGTGATCCGGTCCGAAGTTGGTGGGTTACCCAAATTGAACCCCCTCCCATCGACACTCACTTGACCGTCGCATTTTGCAATTTTTTTCTTAATTTTTATAGATGCTCAATTTTTTTGCAATTTTTCTCAGATGTTCTAAATATACATTTTAATTTAAAAACAACGTTTTGAAACATTTTATCGGTTAGATTTCGAGAAATGAGCTTTTTCAGATGGGCGTCATAACCCGGGAGATGTCGGCTGCATTGTGTTCAAAATTCCGAAAAACCATTCTTCAACCCATCTGTTAATTTTAACCAACTTTATTCTATAACCCTTCCGACTATTCAAACAAACAATTTCCAATTGCAACATACAAAACCTGAAAATTACAAAACTGCACTTATTATCAATCCAATACGCACTTTCTACATAACCGACAGAAAAACATGATGGGGCCAGACAGACCACCTAGTCCATTTCGAATTGAAGAATGGGAAAAATGAATCGAAAAACAATCATTTGACTTTGGATCTTGATATATGTTTTAGAGATCAAAACATGTGAGGAAAAGATCAAAAGTGATGAAAATAAACAAGGGCAAATTCGAGAATTTTTATAAATTATTTTCGACATTTTAACACCATATTTAACGTTTTCTAGCCTTTTTAGTCCTTTTAAACCCGTTTTAGCCTTAGGAATTTAGGTTTAGGAATCCTTCCCGTGGTCTAGAAAACTCCTAAATAGAAGTTCCCAAAAAGGCAAAAATATTGGCATCGAAAGGAATCGAACCTGACCCTCTTTTCTGTGCCAGAGCCATCCCTCTTACCCACTGAGCCACGGTGCAGCGCGCGCCAAAAGCGCGGTAAGAGGCGTTGCAGAGTGGCGCAGTGGGTTAAAGGGGTGCTTATGGAACCGGAAGAAGCCTCAGGTTCGATCCCTTCTGCTACGATTATATTTGCCTATTTTTGTAAACTAGTTTCTGATAATTTAAAATCGAAAATCTCGGAAATTGGAAAAAAATCGGGGAAAAAAATTTTTTTTAGTTTTTTTTGTTTTTTTCTGAAATTTTCTAAGTCTGAATCGTGATCATATTAGGAAAAAAAATCCCATAATACAGGAAAAATAACAATCAGAAGTCTTTTGATCCTTTGATTCTTGACCCTATGTGGTTAGTTCCACCGGAACATTCCCCCCGCCTCAGTCAGAAGGCATTCTTCCAATTCATTTTTATCACCTTCTGACTTTTAGTCTTCTCCCTCTTCTTTTTTCCAGTTATTATCACCAATACCCATTAGTTCTCGTCGATTGGCCCCCTGTCTACCTAAGTGGGCGGAGCCTAGATGATTTTCTGGAAAGAAACACGTGAACTGGATGCTTTAAAAGAGGGACTATGAACTCTTGAATATGATCATTTTGAAGAGAAAATGCAAGAAAAACTGATATTTCGTTTGGCGGAGAAAGCCGATGCCGAGGCTATTCTGGAGTACATGCTCAAGAATTTCTTTCCGGAGGAACCGTGCTCAAAGGTACGGAAGCTACCGTACTCAGGGTACAGTACCCTCCAACTACAGTAATCCTTCCAGGCGCTTAAACTAGACATCTCGGAGATCGAACCCATTTACTCCGCCCTCATCGACAGATGCCTTGACTTCCCATTCTCCACTGTCGTTTGTAAAGAAACAGGAGAAATTGTGGCGATTCTTCTGAATTCTATTTGGAAAAGAGATGATAATGATTGTGAGGGGGCGGATTATGAGGCAGAGGAAGGGGCGACAGAGAATATGGACAAGTTTTGTGAGTTCTTTTTAAGGGGAGGGGGGAGGGGGAGGCCTTACTATGTAGTTAGTTAGATAGGATGGGTAGGCCAGAAAAAGGTTGAGAAATAGAGGGAAGTCTTTTTTTGAGGTTTTTATCGGTGAAAAAATTAATTTGAACGTAATTCACCAGTAAAACATACATACAAAAAATTGTGGCCTAGGTTCTAAGGGGTTAAAAATAGGGTCAGAAAAAATTTAGAGCCGTTATCGAAGGTTTTCACCAATAAAAGTCAGGGAAGCTTAATTTCAAATGTTAACAACTAGTAAAACTTAGTGAAAATTATTTTTTAAAATTACATTTACCGCTAAGAAATGTTTGAAGCAGTAAATTTTCGCTAAAATTTTCAAAAAATTGTATTCCAGGTTTTTTAGGGAGTCAGAATATGCTGAAAAGGCTAGGAAACTAACTGAAGCCTTTTTTCAGAATTTTTCACCGGTGAAATTCAGAGAAACTTGAATTTTAAACGTTAACAACCGGTATAACTTGCTAAAAAAAACTACCTTTCGATAACATTTACCGGTGAAAAATGTTAGAGACAGTAAATTTCCGGTAAGACTCACTAAAAATTGTACCAAAATATTTTCAATAAAAAAATCACCGATAAATTACCGTTTGAAATTTTTTCCGATATTTTTTACCGGTAAAAAATTCAAAAAATCTCAGGAAAATTATGAACTCAACTGTTCCCAAATTTCTTTAAAAATAAAATTCCCCGGTGAAAAAAACCCGGTACTGTCCAAAAAAGCTACCTAACTTCTTCCCCCATTACTCATCCTATTTCCAGTGAAAATGCTGAACCAATGTCACGAAGACTTCTGGAATCTCGCTCCATCTGACATTCATGTCGTCCTTCACAGAGAAATCTCAAGTGTCTCCAATGGATACAAACGACGTGGAATTGCTACTAAGATGTTGACAGCTAATATGACAAAGGATTCTATCAAAGCATATGGAGTCGGAGGAGTGATCTCTGAGACATCTTCCCATGCTAATCAACTACTTTTGGAGAAGAATGGATTCAAATGTCTCAAGGAGATACCGTATTCCAGTATTCTTGATTCTCAAGGGAATCAAATTTTGAAGACGGATGATGGATCCGATGGGCTGAGATTGAATTTGAAGTTAATCGAACATTTTAAGCTGGATAATTGAGAGATAGAGATTTGAATAAGAGGAAACTGGATTTTCATTATGTGCATTTTGTAAAAATAAAAGATTTGTAATAAATATATTTCTTAATTATTTCTACCGGTAAAAATTTTTTTTTCAGAAGTTCTACCTATAGATTACCAAAGAATAACTTTGTTTCCATTTTCTACCGGTAGATTACCGAAAAAATAGCTTAAAAAGTAAGCAATTAAGCAAAAAAAATTTTTTTTTGGATTTCTACCGGTAGACTACCTATAACTTTAACAATTAACTTAACTAAATTAAAATTTTGAGTAATTTTACAAATAACGTTATTTTACCGAAACTCTACCGGAAAATTCAACATTCTCTATCAGTTCCAAAAACCTACAGTATCCCCAAAACTGTCACTCTCGGAAATTTGAACCTGTCAACTTGACAAGCACATTTTTCCGATAATTTTTTCAAATCAAAAATCAAAAAAGACCAAATAAATCGAGTTACAAAACGTACAAAACCTTCAACAATCATTTGAAAGGAACTTTCTTATCACAAAAAAAGAACTATTGGTGTTTGTCTGAACGGGAAGAATCAAATGATGATGTGATGTTGTTATTGTGTCTGGTGATGTAGACGAACTGAACATGTTGTTTTTTCGGTGTCATATACTCATATTAACAATTTGGAAATGGAAGGGAGGAAGTTTTTTTTTTGAAATAAAATTTTTGGAAATTTTTGAAAAATTTTTCAAAAAAAAGTCATTTTCAACAGAAAAAATAAAGTTACCGTAATGGTTAATGGTTTAAATAATTTTTTGAACGTTATCATGTTTCCTGGTACAGTAATTGACATTTAAATGAACCGAAACTTAATTTTCTATTGACGGGTACTGTATATCTTTGGTTTGAAGTTCAGCTATATTCAAAATGATAGTTTTCTAGTGGACGGTTTCCTTTTATTTTGTTTGTAACCCAAATTACGGTAGTCAAAATTAAACTTTTTCAGTCAAGAAAATTCTGGAAAATTTCAATTTTTAACAAAATCGTATTCAGTCCGTTTTTCGGACACATATGTACGTTCTACAACATTTTTTTCTAGAAAATCTCAAATTTTAATTTTTTTTTCTTTGAAAAGATACAGTAAACCAAAATTGCTCTCAATAAACGTTGTCACAGTATCTTATCATTTTTCCAAGAGTTTCCAGATCAAAAAGTTCATTTTCCGAAAAAGCTGTCAATCATACAAAACAGAGACAGACCATAAGTCACCCCCAAAGAATACTTTCCCCTCATCCTTATCTTTTCAATTTTTGATCACTTCTTTCCAATTGACACTCTTCCCTATTAGAAGATCAAAGTTTCTAGTCTACTCATCCACTCAAATTTCATAATCCATCTTCCGAGAAAAGGGCTCATATGATCATCCCTCGAGTAACCAAGGGAGACGCCAAGAAACAATATGTAGTCAAGGGCCACGGACCATTAAATATTCAAAGAAACCCCCTTCTTAGCTTCTCTTTTCACATTTCCCCAACTTCAAAACTATGAGAATTCTACTTTCCGCTTTGGCTCTTCTCACTGCCACGTCATCAGTGGCCGCTATCAAATGCCATCAGTGTGGCGGCGCCGAGAAGATTCCTGGATTCGCGAAGACCGCACTGAGCAAGCTGAATATAAGTGTGGATAGTGTTAGTTATTTTTTAAATCAAAATTAGAGTTAGAAAAAATTAAATTTTGATTTTTTTAAAATTTTCAAAAAAAAAATGATTTTTCAAAATATACGGTTTTTTCAAAGCAATATATCTCAACTCCTTTTGACGATACAATAAAGTTGTCAACTAATAAAACGTTTATTTTATTATGAGCAATATTTTATTAGTTGATAACTTTTTGATAACTCTTGAAACTAAAAAGTTAAAGCCTTTCAACGTGTGGGGAAACTTTCTCGGGTAGTCCTTAACTTCAAAAGCGTATATCTCGATTATCTTAAGAGCTATCAAAAAATTATTAACTAACAAAATGTTCAGCTTATTCAGAGCAATTTTTCATTAGTTACCAACTTTTTATATCTCTAACTGCAAGAGAGATATAAGCGTTTGAAGTAAAGCGAGACAACCAGACACTCTAGCTTCTCTGCGCTCTCTCTTCTTCTGAACTATTTCCATTTTCAGCTCTTTGGCGACTGCAAAAAGACATCTGGAAGTGACATGTGCTCCAACGGAACATTCTGTATCAAACGTGCAAAAGTGTACCAGATTGGGTACAGTGGAGTTAATCTGAAGTGGACTAGCTATACCAAGGTATGACTTCTAGAGCAGATATCTCGGTTGCCAAGTGAGATACAGAGAAACTGTCAACTAATGAAATATTGCTCATTTTAAGCTGAGTATTTTCTTAGTTGACAACTTTTTTGTATCTCTTACGAATAACGAGTTATAGCAATTCTAAGAACATATATTGTAGGGCTGCGCGGCACTCCGCGAGGATAATAACCAAATCCCGACCAATACTTGTTATGATATCGGACAAGTTAACACAAACACTTCTGGATATACTGCGGTTAGTTCTTTAGATTTTTTCTATCTAGGCCACGCCCCTTTCTCCCTTTTCCCCAAAACAATAGACATATTTTCAGAAGCGCGTGGACTGCTATTGCAACAAAGATTTCTGTAACTCGTCACCAATCCACGGAATAATCACAATTTTATTGATGATTCTTGTTAAAATAACTATTTGAATTTGAATTCTAATACATTTAAAATAAAAATTAAACTCGTTTATAGTTTCTGGCACTTCGTTTTCGTCTCAGCACTTGCAACTTCTTGAAACATTCACAGGCGGTTCGAAGCGATTTTCGGGTGTCGAGTTGCGGATAGCAAAATCCGCCTTCGGAACCCTAAATTTTATTGGATTACTGTAGATAATATTAAATGAGCTTACCTGGTCTTTGCATTTTTCCGAGCAACCGATTTGACGGGTTTCGCAGATTTTTCCGTCTAATGGAGCGATGTATTCGTAGCATTTGCAGCTGGAAAATAGGAATTTCTTGAATTTGGGCGTAATTCACATTTTTGTAAAAATTTATACGAATACTGCTTAATCCAGGCCGCCTATACACACACCGCCTGCCTCCCGCTTCCCTCAGTCTCTTATCTGCCCTCTAGACCCGTTCCCGCCGGCGCATCGGTGGTTCAGTGGTAGAATGCTCGCCTGCCACGCGGGCGGCCCGGGTTCGATTCCCGGTCGATGCAATTCTTTTTTGTTTTTCTTTTAAAACGCACCTGAAGTTGAATCCATCCCATCCCATGCAATGACCGTACCAGAAATTGTCGGTTTTACACACCTCGTCACACGCCTGATGATCCAAAAAAGTGCATGCAGCCCTGCAACACAAAACAATTTGTTTTCTGGTCATCCCTTCGATTTGGTCATACTAAATGAGGCGTTTCGGTGGCCACCTAAACTATTCTCTTTCTTTTCTAGGCGCGAAAAACGAGATTCGAAGACGCGGTGGTTTTCGGAATTATACCCACCCTATAAGGGTAACAATTTAGACAAAAAGGGGAGAAGACAATGGGAAAAGTGTAACAATACGGGTGTTCTGATGATCGCTTCTGTCTCAGGGGTTTCTAGTTTTTGTACTTAAGGGTTTAGACTAAACCGTTTAGTAATAATTTTTTAGAATTTTCGGAAAAAATTTTTTTTTTCGTTTTTACCTCGGTTCCCCTCAGAGATAGCAAAAAGTGGTCAACTAGGAAAATGCTCAGCTTAATTTAATCTATATTTTAATCATAAAAAACGATTTGATATTTCTACTTGCAAGCGAGATACGGGCGGTTAAAACTTGAAGCTTGCTGAAGAGACGCAGAGAAAGGGTTGCGGCTAGAGCGTCTGTTTCTCTGCGTCTCACCTAACTTCAAGCCCTTCTATCTTGCTGGCCGTAAGAGCTATCAAAAAGTAGTCAACTAATCAAATATTGCTCAAGATAAGCTGAGCCTTTTTCTAGTTGACAACTTTTTGATAGCTCTACCCAGGGCCGAGTTATACCCTTTCCAACTTCAAACTTCCAGTGGACTACAACCTAGTCCCACCTTTCCCTTGAAAACGAATTACAGTAACCTTTGTCATTTCCATCTAACACACAGAAACTAATTTCCCATTATTTAGGCAAAGAATGAGGAATAGGTCAAAAGTCATGTGGTCTGGTTCTAGGGTATGACTAAACCGGGGGCCCGGGTGTCATAAAAATCTCGAACACACGCGCAAGTCGTTTTAGGGGTCTCTCTCTCTCTCTCTCTCTCTCTCTCTCTCTCTCTCTCATCCTGATAATTGCAAAACGGTGAATTTGCACGTTTTTTTGACGGCTGCTAGGGTCGTTTCCGTTTTGAATTGGATTGAATGAGAGAGAGAGAGAGAGAGAGAGAGAGAGAGAGAGGGCTAGAATGGAGGGCCACTTGAAACCAAAGGTCGATGGCGATGGACGGAGGAGGACAGTTTTGTATTATTGGTAAATTATGTTAGGAGGAAAAGGGGGGGGGGGGGTTACTTCCTTATGGGAGAGACAAAAAACAATATTTTGAACCCGGAAGGGAATAGATTGGGATTCATGGAGGGTAACTTGGGGATAGCTGGAGTCCAAAAAATCCAAAATAAATTTTTTTTCATCAAGGTCCGAAAATTTAAACTACCAAACTACCATAGCTACCTCAAAAATTGAGAATAGCTAGGCTCCACTTATTGGAAGAACCCTGGTATTGAAAATTTAAAAATTGATATTAGCTTAAATAAAAAAAAAAGAAAAATTTAGCTGAAAGTCATCAAATTAAAATTCTGAAGACATAGTTACTTCTAGGGACGTCTAAAAAATCGTTTAAAACATTCAGTACCCTGAAACTGACGATTCCAAAATTTTTTGATATTATCTATTAGCTAGACTTTTTGGAAGGACCCTTGTTACCGGCTATTTCGGAATTTTTAAAATTGATATTACAGAAAAGTTTGACCGAAAGTTAAGGAAATGGTGGCGTCTGGACAAACCCTAGGTAGCACCTGGGTTTGGGAAGAGGGGAAGACCTGGGGGCACCTTCTAGGCAAGTTGAACAGACCTTGACTACAGACACCCCCGGCCTTTAAAAAATAGTTTTATGGCAATGCTACCGTGCCAAAAAACTCAATATAGGAAAATTACCTCATAAAAAATTCTGAACCGTTATCTAATGTAACCTCCCTTGTCAACTTTTTTCAAAAATATTACGGTATCCACAAAAATTGCCCGATAAAAACTGGCCTAAGTCTGAACTTTCCAAAACCAATATTTTTCGTATTCTGCCTACAAAACTACTTGACCGGTACTTAACTGAAACCTCTTCGCATTGTACTTTCAACCCCCGCTATTCTCTCTCTTTTGTCCTTTTCTGTGTCCTTACCTGACCCTGAACGGCTGCCATGAGAGAAGAAATGCGAAGAAAAGGAAAAGCATGTCGAGAAGAAGAAGATGTGTCTTCAGAAGAAGAACACACGAAGACTACTACTAACTTCTTCAGAAAATGGGCGGAGTCATTTGGGGGAGGAGGAAAGGGGCATGAATGATACTTGTAAAAGGGAATGATGGGTGAGTGAAAGTGAATGAATAGAGGAAAAGAAAAGGAAGAGTGTCCAGGAAGAAGAAGATTCTAGAAGGAAAAGAAGATACACTTCTGAATTCAGATGATGTCAGTTTTTAGCTGGAAGAATAGATGGTTTTGGAATACTTTTATTTGCAGAAGGCAGAAAAAATTCTAGAAGTTAAGAAAGACTGTAATTCGGTTAACTTGAAAAATTTTATATTGATGGTGTTATTTTTGGATTTTTCGAACCAAGGCGGTTAAAAAAATTATAGCCTTGACAGAATTAGGTTTGAGTTGATTATCGGAGTTCCGTGTACTCCTCTCGGATAAAAAATTGATAAAAAAAAGCTTAGCATAATCGGGTTATGTAGTCCTTTTTAATGAATTTTTAAAAAAATTGAAATTGAAATCGAAAAATTGTCAATTTCTTAAATAAAAATAGAAAAACCGATATTTATCGTCATTTCTAAAGCCAAAAATAGTAATCTCCATCTTCCTATGAGCATCTTTTCAACTAATTAATGAACATTTAGTGATTGGTTCTGTAATTAAAGACATATCTGACAGTCTGTCAACTACTCACTCACAAAGGTCCACCTGCCTCTAAATAACAATGAATAGTATTCATTGTATCTCGGACCACATATAACCAAGACAGTTGTCTAATTTGCAATCCTCTTTTGCTGTCTCATAACTCCTAGCAAAATCAATAACCATTTTTTTTTCTTTTATTTTAAAATTCATTTTTTCTTCATTAAATCTCTAATTTCAGGCAAAAAAATTACTATATTGAACCTTTATTTTCAGACAAATTGACCACAAAATGAGCAACAAGCCTTTGACTTATGTTAGTTTGAAGACAGTAATTCAGTATTTGGACCCTAATACCAGGTTAGTTAGTTTAAAATATGATATTCGAATTAATTATTTCAGGCTTCTCCTCTCTTCTCGAATCCCTTCGATCCGTTCTGCGGAGAGAGCAGTTCCATTGAAAATTGAAGAAATTCTGATTGGAAATAGCTACATCAGAGTGAATGAAACACTTTATGAATTCGAATTATGTAAAATGGACTGTAAACTTCCTTACCAAATGTTCAGAGCTCACTCTTATTGCCCTTGTACCGACGACAAACTAGTGGATAGCGAGATCCACGTAAGCAAGTATCAGAATAACTCAGGTCCTCATGTATTTGGAGACAGTCTGTCACCTGCTGCCATCCTGCAGTACACGTCTTGTCCGCTCACCAAAAATCAATAAGCCTTCATTTCGTTTCTTTGTTAAATCTTTATTTCCGGACAAATTAACCACAAAATGAACAGTAATCCTTTGACTTATGATAGTTTGAAAACGGTTATTCAATACATGGATCCTAATACCAGGTTGGTTAGTTTATAATTCAATATTCTAATTAATTGTTTCAGGCTTCTCCTTTCTTCTCGAATCCCTTCAATCCGTATTTTAGAGAAAGCGGTTCCATTTAAAATTGAAGAACTTTTGATTGGGCATCACTACGTCAAAATTAATGAAACATCTTATCAATACGGAATATACAAAACGGATTGCAAAGATAAACCTCCCTACAAAATCAATGGATACGATGCGGAACATAGATTAATTTGTGACGTCAACGAATTATTGGGCAGCGAAATCCACGTGACTAAACGTGAAGGATATTCAATTTCTGAAATAATTGAAGGGAAGAACCCAGATCTTCCTGTAATTGAACGTATCAAGTACACTGGGAACTTTCATAAAGCTGAAGAAAGTCTTCGAGAGTTTATTTTCGGAAAACGGCAGCATGCCGTTGAGGTGAACAATTTTGGGCTCGTTCAGAAATGCCCAATCCAAATGCCTCGTGATCTAAAGATGAGGGTTAAAACAATACACCTCAGGGATAACGTTGCATCAAATCTGGAAGTGATCAAACCAATTCTAGATGAATTCTGTTTGCCTCTTGAAAAACTAACAGTCCACTTTAGATTTACTGATGACACACAAAAAATGGATTATGAATTCACCAAAAACTGTAAATTTCTGGAGTACATTACCACATGGGGTCTGACACTTTCTAGAATTCAACGGTTCTCTCACCAGAAAATTCACTTTTCAACGTCTTTATACTCTTTTCTACGAAGCGAAGATTTTATTCGGTTAATCAGAAATTGGATAGAAACTGAAAAACCTATTGGAAGTTGTTTCTCATTTGACTCATATGTAGATAAGGAATCCCATTTAATTGAAATTCTGAATCGAGTCAAACGTCGATTTGACGGAGCGACTATTACTAATAAGTGAGTTGACAACAATATTGAATTTTTATATTTCCGTTTTGCAGATGTTTGATTATTCCGATGAATAACTCTACAGTACTGAGAATAAGCTGCGAGAAAAAAAGCTACGAAGGGATAATGTTCAAATTGTGCTCGATGAGTAGAATTGGCCTTCTTGTCTCCAGACAAGAAGAGGTAGCAATTAATGTTGTCCAGTCGCCACCCGTACCCTCAATCCGTTTTAGGGAAAGCCGGCCGCCAACCCGTTCTAATACCTTCTTGAAATGTAATTCATCAGTGAAGCTCTTCATTTGTATCCTTCTCTTTTGTCTCTTTCTTCTATTTTTGTTGTCATTGTATTTCATTTTTGTTTAATTATCGAAATTTGAGATACTGTTATTCTTACAAACATTTTGGAATAATATATTTGTTGTCGTTTTTTCTGTAAAAGTGTAAAATGTAAAGAAATAAACTTAATTTCAAAACTAGCAAACCGTCCATTTACAATTTTTGTCACTGACAATATCCCAGTTCGATTATTCTAATTATTAAACTGATTGAAACCAAATTGACTCTAGATACATAAGCTGAAACTCTGATAAATCATCATATTCATACATCTTGTAGTAGTGAATTACTAACAGTAAAACTGGATAAGTGTATATTTTCTAGTCCCTTGTTCAGGCATTTATTAGACCCTGTTCAACCAGTAACCCATGGTTGTCCAGATGCCTAGGACCCAGTGTGCACGTAAAAAAGACAGTCTATTGCATAGTCACCTGCCATCCTGTACACGTCTTGACCACTCGCCAAAAGTCGATAATCGTTCATTTCTTCTTTCTCTCTTCTTTAAATCTTTATTCATAGACGTAGCAATCACAAAATGAACAACAAACCTTTGACTTATGATAGTTTGAAGACTGTTATCCAATACATGGACCCTAATACAAGGTTAGTTAGCCTTTCATTTAATATTCTAATTAATTGTTTCAGATTACTCCTCTCTTCTCGAATCCCTTCAATCCGTTCTGTGGAAAGAGCAGTTCCACTGAAAATCGAAAAACTTTTGATTGGAAATCACTACATCAAAGTGAACAAAACACTTTATAATTACGGAATATTCAAAACGGACTGCAAAAATAAACCTCCCTACAAAATCAATGGACACGCAGCGAAAGATAGATTCGTTTGTGACGTCAACGAACTATTGAGTAGCGAGATCCACGTAACCAAGCGTGAAATAAATTCATCAGTCTTATGTAATTGAACGTATCAAGTACACAGGGAACTTTCATAAAGCTGAAGAAAGCCTCCGCGAGTTTATGTTCGGAAAACGGCAGCATGCCGTTAGGGTGGACGATTTTGATATCATTCAGCGGTGCCCAATCCAAATGCCTTGCGATCTGAAAATCAGGATTAAAACCCTAAGTCTCACTGATAACGTTGCATCAAATCTAGAAGTGGTGAAACGAATTCTAGATGAATCTTGTTTCCCTCTTGAAAAACTGTCAGTCCATTTCAGATTTACTGAAGACACGCAAAAAATGGATTACGAATTCACCAAAAACTGTAAATGTTTGCAGTATATTACCACATCTGGTTTGACATTTTCACAAGTTCAACGTTTCTCGCACCAGAACATTAGTTTTTTATTGTCAACCTACTCTTTTCTACGAAGTGAAAATTTCATTTTGTTAATCAGAAATTGGATAGAAACCGAAAAACCTATCGGCACATGTTTTACATTCGACTCATATATAAAAAAGGAATCCGAACCAATCAAACTTCTGAACCGATTCAGAGATCGATTCGACGGAGCGACTATTGCTGATCAGTGAGTTTACAACAATATTGTCCTTTTATATTTCTGTTTTTTAGATGTCTGATTATTCCGATGAATAACTCTACAGTACTGAGAATAAGCCCCGAGAAGGGCCGCTACGGAGGGTTAATGTTCAAACTGTGCTCGATGAGTAGAATTGATTTTCTTGTATCCAGACAGGAACAAGTAGCAATTAACATTGTCCTGTCGCCACCCGAACCCGCACTCCGTTTCAGGGAAAGCCGGCCGCCAACCCGTTCCAAAATTTTCTCAAAATGTAATTCATCAGTGAAACTTTTCATTTGTATCATTTTCTTTTGTCTCTTTATTCTCTTTTTGTTGTCATTGTATTTCATTTTTGTTTGAGTATCCAAATTCGAGATACTCTTATTTTTACAAACTTTTCGTAATAATATATTTTTTGCCGTTTTTTGTAAAAGAGTAAAATGTAAAGAAATAAACTTAATTTCAAAATTTGCGAAAATAGTCCATTCACAATTTTCGTAAATTGTTCAGATGAGAGATAAAACGAGTTTAAAAAAAGTAGAAGCTCCGAAGGTCAGGATAAACAAAGGGAAGAAGAGAATTCAATTTATTGACAATCTCCCAGTTCGATTATTCTATTTATCAAACTCATTAGAACCCAATTGACTCTAAAAAGGCTGAATCTCTGATAAATCATCTAGTTCATACATATTAGTAGATTACCAACAGTAAGACTCGATAAGTGTGTACTGTAAATACCCTAATAGACTTTCATGCAATACTATTGTTCGTAGAGCCTTTCTGAAGGGACTAATTCTATTAGGGGCGCAAGTCAATTAGGGTGTTTACGGTATTTTATAGTCCCTCGTTCACGCATTCATTATAGTCGATTCAACAAGTAACCTACCGTTGTCTAGATGTGTATGTCTTTTGCACTTAGTGCACGCAAAGGAGACTGTCTAATGGGTAGTCTCCTCCATATCTTGACCACTCACCAAAAGTCGATAATCGTTCATTTCTTCTTTCTTTCTTAGTTAAATCTTTATTTTCAGACAAATCAATCACAAAATGAACAGTAAGCCAATGACTTATGATAGTTTGAAGACGGTTATTCAATACTTGGACCCTAATACCAGGTTAGTTTGATTAAGGTTAAAGATTCTAATGAAATATTACAGGCTGCTCCTCTCTTCTCGAATCCCTTCAATTCGTTTCGTGGAAAAAGCAGTTCCACTGAAATTGGAATCACTAGAGATTGGAACGCACTGGATCATAGTGAACGGAACGAGTTATTTTTATGGAATATACAAAATTGACAACGAAGATAAGCGTCCTTACGAAGTCAGTGGGTACACACCGTATGACAGATATATTTGTGACGTCGATGGATTCGTGACTAGCAAGAAGGAACAAACGATCTTCGAAAAGCTCAAGTCCATGATTTTTGGGAATAAAAGCAGCAACAACGATTTTCCCAGATTCGAAATCCATTTGAGGAAGCAACGAAAGAACTTACGAGTTTATCTAATTGAACGTATCAGTTACACAGGAGACTTTCATAAAGCTGAAGAAAGTCTTCGCGAGTTTATGTTCGGAAAAAGACGGCATTTTGTTGTGGTGAACAAATATTTTATGATCAATCAGAACTGCCCAATCCCAATTCCTTGTGGTCTGAAAATAAGGACCAAACAGCTGATGATTAATAATAAAATATCAACAAATCTAGAATTGATCAAACCAGTTATAGATGAATCCTGTTTGCCATTTGAGAAACTAAGTCTCATAGTTAACTGGAGTAATGACACGCAAGAAATTGATTACGAATTCATCAAAAACTGCAAACTTCTGAAATATTACTACATATCTGAGCTGCAACTTCCACAGATTCTAGTTCTTCCGAATCAGAGAATTTACTTTTCAACATCTTCCTACTCTTTTCTACCAAAAGAAGATTTCATTTTGTTAATCAAAAACTGGATAGAAACAAACAAACCTATCGATACTTGTTTCACATTCCGCATAAGTCTGTTCAGTGAATCCTATTTAATCGAACTTTTGAATCATGTGAAAGAGAGTTTTCACCAAGCGACTACGGGTGACAAGTGAGTTTGCAATGATGCTATTTTTCAAGTTAATTCTCTTCTTTTTCATCCATAAATGTTTTAAAATAGCTTTAGAAGTTGGTTTTGTTGCTTTGCAAGCCCGTTTTGAAAACAAAAGAACAAAAAGCTATCAATCTGTTGTCAAATGTATTTTTTTCAGATGTGTGAATATTCCGATCAGAAACTCTACAATTCTGAAAATAAGCTACAAACAAGACAAACACTCTTATTATTTTATCGAAATGGCTGTCGTGCGTACCGAATAGTCAACTGATTGAAACAACATCATATATTTGTTATTACGGGATTTTAAAAAAAAGTGAATAAAATAAATATTTTATTTTATATTTTTTACTACAAATCTTCATTTTGTTTTTAGGTTATGACTGTATTATATTATTCAATATTGGTTTTATTATCCCAGTTCGAAATATGGCTAACCCTACAAAGATTTTTGAATGAAGGCTGAGCCCTCAATGGTACTTTTGCTTCTAGAATGGTTATCTGATTCGAATAACATTAATTTATTGGTCTTGGTTTTGTTAAATGATGTTCAGAAATAAATTCATAAATATTCAAAAATATTTTTTTTCTCGAAATATTAACAGGTTTTTTTTACAAAGCAGCTTGATTTAGTAAGTATGTATTTTCTAGTCCTTTGTTTATGCAATTACTATAGCCGATTTAACCCGGCTGCCCAGATGCCAATATCGGACCCAGTGTGCACGCAAAAGAGAGAGTCTAATGCGCAGTATCCATCTGCCATCCTCTAGTACATGTCTTGACCACTCACCAAGAATCAATAATCCTTTACTTCTTTATTCTTTTTTCATTAAACCTCAATTTTCAGGCAAACCAATCACAAAATGAACAATAAGCCATTGACTTATGATAGTTTAAAGACTGTTATTCTATACATGAACCCAAATACCAGGTTAATTCATTTAAAATTCTTTTTTCCAATAATTATTTCAGATTTCTCATTTCTTCTCAAATCCCTTCAATCCGTTCCGTAGAAAAATTTGTTCCCCTGAAATTGGAATCTCTCGAGATTGGAAATCACTCGATTGAAGTGAACGAAACGGTTTATTCTTATGGATTATATCAAATCGACAGCAAAGATAGTCCTCCTTACCAAGTCAGTGGCTACACACCGGATGGCAGATGGATTTGTGAAATGAACGAGTTTGTAAGGAGCAAAAAAAGATCGAACAATCCTCGGCAAGCTCAAGAACGAACGATTCTCGGCAGGATCAAGTCCATGATTTTCGGAAATAAAAGCAGCAACAGAAGCAGCAACAGAAACAACGATTTTCCCAGATTTGAAGTTCATTTGATCAAGGAGGAGCAAGAAAATTCATGTTCACATGTAATTGAACGTATTGAATACACAGGAGACTTCCATAAAGCTGAAGAGAGTCTTCGAGAGCTTATGTTTGCAAAAAGACGAGATGCTGTTGTGGTGAAAAAATTTATAATCAATCAGGAATGCCCAATCCGAATGCCAAGTGATCTGAAGATAAGGGCCAAAGAGCTTATAATTAATAATAAAATATCAACAAATCTGGAATTTGTTAAACCAATAATAGATGAATCATATTTACCTTTTGAACGACTGGAACTCCTAGTCGAATGGGGTAATGACACGGAAGAAATTGATTACGAATTCATCAAAAACTCAAAGTTTCTGGAGTACCACCACACATCTCAATTGCAATTCGAACAGATTCAAGTTCTTCGGAATCCGAGAGTTCATTTTTCAACATCTTCACACTCTTTTCTACGAGGTCAAGATTTTATTTGGTTGATCAGAGATTGGATAGATAACGAGAAACCCATCGACACTTGTTTCACGTTCAGTTCATCTTTATTTGAAGAATACTACTCGATCAAACTTTTTAAATATGTCAGAGAGCGTTTTGACGAAGCGATTGTTGGTAACAAGTGAGTTTTTTTGAAAAAAAGAAAATCAAAAACTATCAATCAATTTTCAAATGTATTTCTTTTCAGATGTGTGAATATTCCAATGAGAAACTCTACAATTCTAAAAATAAGCTACAAACTAGACAAACACCCTTATTATTTGATCAAAATGGCTGTGGTGCATTTTGGATAGACATCTGATTGAAACAATATAATACTTGTTATTACGAGATTCTGTTAAGCAATAAATCTAATATTTTTTATTTTTTCTTATTCTTTCTTTTTTGAACACGGTAATTTTATCACCTCCGATTTCGCACATAAAAACCCTCTTCTTTTGCTCTTTTTTATCACCCAAATGTGCATTATCCACTTGCACTTCTATTGTCCTCCTCTCTCTCTCTCCACACCCTTTTTAGACCATTAAATTGGGTACCATTCCCCGCCTATCCAAATAGATGGTGTCCTCCGCGCCAATCATTTCATTCTACTTTACGCCGACCATCGGCTCCATTTTCTCTTTGGTTTTAACTTTTTTTTCCTCTTTAATGGGGCTTTTTTTTGAAAAGGCTAAATTTGAAATGAAAAAAAAAAGGATTTTAATTCAATATGATGCTGAATTAAAATCAAAGTCGGTGTCAAACACAGAGAAAGTCTATGTGCCTGATTTTTAGGATCACTAGGGTTCCCAAGGTGCCGTTAGTAATCGCGCCCCAGCGCACAGCTAGGAGGGAAGTGTTTTCAAACGCTTTTCACCTTGTGAATAGACGTATAGCTCATTTTCTTTACAAAATGGTCAGATTAAGCTAAAGAAATTATATTTTCAGCAGTAATTTCGAAATAAAAGTTTTAATAGGCAAAAAAATGAGCTGAAAGTTTAACACTTATTTTCAGTAATATTATTAGACACCGATTTGTGTTTTTTTTTTCGATTTGTGATTTGAGAATGTTCTTTCCGTAATTAAATGCGATTTTGTTCTCCTTTCTAACCCTATAAATAACCCTATAACTATAAACTAGGCTATAAATATTAAATTTCAGGTAAATGGATCTCAAAATGAAAAATAATCCAATGACTTATGGTAGTTTAAAGACGGTTATTGAATACATGGATCCTAATACCAGGTTAGTTAGTTTATAATTTAAAATTCAAATTAATTGTTTTTTCAGAATAATCCTTTCTTCTCGAATCCCCTCAATCCGTACCGCAGAAAGAGCAGTTCCATTGAAAATCGATTTTCTTGAGATTGGAAACCGTTTCATCAAAGTGAATGAAACAAAATATGAATACGGATCATACCAAGACGACTTCAAAGATAAATGTTACTACAAAGTTAGTGGTTACTACAGATATAATTATACATTGGTCTGTGATGTTGACGAACATGCGAATTGCGATATTGAATGTAGAAAACACAGAGAATTTTTACATAGATCTGAAGAAAGCCTTCGCGAATTGATGTTTGCAAAACGACACTATGCCGTTGTGGTGAAAAATTTGAAGATTTCTCAAGAATGTCCACTTCGAATGCCTCGTGATCTGAAAATGAACATCAGAAATCTAGAATTTGTGGATAATGTACCATCAAATCTAAAACTGATCAAACCAATTATTGACGAATCATGTTTGCCATTGGAGAACCTATATATCTTCATTGGGGATAATAAATCAAAAGAAATTGATTATGAGTTCATCAAAAACTGCAAGTTTCTGGAATACTTCGACATGGTTAACGTGCATCTTCCACAAATTCAACAGTTTCGAAACCAGAGAGTGCAATTTTCAATGGCATACTCATTTCCGAAGCAAGAAGGTTTCATTGACTTAATCCGAAATTGGTTGGAAACCGATAAACCCATTGGCACTTGTTTCGAATTTATCTCGAATAGGAAAGAATTTCTTTCGATGGGAATTCTAAATCGAGTCAGAAATCAATTCGATGAAGCGATTGTTGGTAACAAGTGAGTTAACAGTATTTATTTATTTAATTTACGATCTTGTGGGTCGTGTAAAAATTAATGACACACATACATAAGAAAGTATTAATATCTTTTCATTCTTTTTATTTTTCAGATGTGTGAATATTCCAATGAAAAACTCTTCACTATTAGAAATCAGCTACGAACTAGACGACACCAATTCTTACTGGATCAAAATGGCTGTCGTGCCTATTGAATAAATTGAAACAGTATGATATTTATGTTATGATATTGTTATGTCATGATATTATTTTTGTTATATTTTGTTACGATTTGTTTTTGTTTTAAAGAATTCCTTTTTTGGGATTGACTTTTTGTTGAGTTTCTATTTTGTATTAATAAATCTGTGTTTTTCAAACCATATTTAAGCAATTATAAATATTCTAGTGGGGTCTCAAGTGACATAGTCCATTTGCCTCTATAAACCCTGTGTGCTGGAAACAGATGTCTAATGTACAAAGGACATTCAACTACCCACTCAGTCCCACACGAAAATCAATAATCGTTGGGCAATTCTCTCTTCTTAAATTAAATAATTAATTTCAGATAAATTAACCACAAAATAAACAGCAAGCGTCTGGATAATGATAGTTTGAAGATGGTTATTGAATACATGGACCCTCATACCAGGTTTTTTAATTCAGAATTTAATATAATAATTATTTGTTTTTCAGGTTCCTCCTTTCTTCTCGAATCCCTTCAATTAGTGTTTTGGATAGAGCGATTCCTCTGAAAATTGGGAGGCTTGTGATTGGAGATCACTTCATCAAAGTTAATGAAACGGAATATAAATACGAAATCTATCAAGTCGACTGCAAAGATGAAATTCCTTATCGAGTCAGCGGCGAGTGTAAACTGAATGGCAGATGGACATGCGACGTTGATGAATTTGGTATCCGAGATTATATAACCAAGGCAGGCCTACCTGGAAATAATGGTAATCAAGAAAAAAATCTATTTGGATTCAATGATCTCGAGAACATTCCAACCGAAAAAGGCCACTTAGAAAAGCTGAAAAGAATATTGATAACTGAGAAGCAACGATATGATCAGCTGCTTTGTTATCGACCTGAAAATGTCTCAGAAAGTAAGAAAGAGGAACGAGAAAGCTTCGAAAAGTTCAAGGCCATTTGTCATGATCTAGTATACAGCGACGAAGAATTGGAACTGTTGAGAAGCGAGAAATTTGTGAATAAAGCTATTGAAAATACCGACGAGAGGATTAAACAAATGGAAAATGAGCTTCTTCCATTTGAAAATAGAAGAAATAACATTCGTCCTAAATTTGAAATCCACGTGGTAGTAAAGCGAAAGAGCTTGCCACGTGTAATCATTGAACGAATCGTTTACATTTCCACTGGCGATTTACATAAAGCTGGAGAAAGTCTCATGGAATTTATGTTCTCAAAAAGACAGAATTCCGTAGTAGTGAACCAGTTTGAGATTAATCAGAAATGCCATATTCGAATGCCTAGTGATCTGAAAATGAGAATTGGGAACCTTGAACTAAAAGATAACATATCAGCGAATTTAGAATTGGTGGAACCAATTATAGATAAAACCAGTTTCAAGAAAGGGATACTAACCATCTGCTGCAAGAATAACGAAGAAATAGATTATAAACTTATCGCTAAATTCAGTAATCTAGTCTATTCTGACGATTCTAGTTTGGCACTTCCCCTTGTTCAACGTTTCCAGAACAATAGAGTTTATTTTCTAAATAACGCATTCCTCTTTTTCGAAAACGACGATTTCATTTTTTTATTAAAAAACTGGTTGAAAACCGATAAACCCATGGGCACTTGTTTCACATTTCCCACTTTTCAACCGAGAAAAGACTATATTAAGGGAATACTGAAGGATGTTAGATATCATTTCAATGAAGCGACTAAAGGTGACAAGTGAGTTTACAAATAAAGATGATCTTTTAATATTCCGTTTTTCAGATGTGTGGATATTCCAATGAGAAACTCTACAGCATTGAGGATGAGCTACAAGTTAAACGACTCTCGCTACTTGATCATTTTGACTGTCGTGCCTGTCTGAATAAGATGACATTGTTTTTCCTTATAATTATTTCTGAAAAACAAAATTTTCTAAGAATTTTAAACTTTTTTTTCTAAAAAAAAATATATTGTTGCTCCTCAAAGTTTCGTTTTTTACACGAAAATTGATAATCCTTTTTTCGAATACCGTTAAACCTGTAATAGTCTATCACCTAGCTTCAGCAGAATATATCTCTGTTCCCAATGAAGATATCAAAAAGTGATCAACTAACAAAATGTTGCTCAGATTATTATAAACATTTCATCAGTTGACTACTTTTTATTATCTTTATTGGGAACCGAGATACATAATGCTAAAGTTGAATAGAGGGTCACCTTTAGTCGCTCCTACAAATTCAAGAGTCTTGAATTTGTTCGTTGAATTTGTTGAATTTGTTAAATGTTCGATTTTTCTCTTCCTTGATAGTGGCGTACTTTTTTTTAAATCCGAAATTATATCGTCGATTTTTCCACCCTCTTCATCCAGTGAACATTGAGAAACTTCTTCCATTGAATACTGATAGTGAGCAACAGGAGAAAGAGAGAAAAACGGGTAAAATCTAATGAAACAAAATTGTATGGTCTAAAAAAGAGCCACAAGAGCCACGCTGCATATGAAAGAGCCACGAAGGCTTATGCGGCCCGGCCATCACGCCATTTTTAAATTTCACACTTTCGCACTTTCGCACTTTCGCCCGGTGTGTTTTTTTCACACTCACGTTTTCGCACTTTTTAAAGTGTGACACTTTAGCACTTTTTAACCACCCTATTCAAGACTATTACAGGTCATACAATATATATTTTTTGTATCTGTGATCTCATTGTAATGTTTTATTGTTTTTCAAAAGCTAAATTATAAATTTGTGTTTTTGATAATCGGAATTTTTATTGTCAATAAAACTATGAGTAATTTTTATTCCCCATACATCTGTGTTCACCGTCGTTTTCTTCTCGTTATATGAACCTGTAGGCTGGAAAACATATGTCTAATACACAGTCCCATTCAATTTTCTCGAGAGTCGAGATTAATTGAGTGAATGGGGTGCAAGGCTATTACAGTTAGACACCATTACGTAGTTCATTTGCCTCTATAAGACCCTGCCATTCAGCCTGTCTCAGTCCCACCCGAAAATCAATAATTCTTTCTTCATTTTTCTTTATTTATCACAATTAAACTATCTATTTCAGATAAATCGATCACGAAATGAGCAATAAGCCTCTGACTTATGATAGTTTAAAGACAGTCTTTCAATACATGGATCCCAATACCAGGTATATTATTTTAAAATTAAGTTCTATCATCAGAATGTTCAGGATTCTCTTGTCTTCACGATGCCCTTCAATCAGAACTGCGGATAGAGCAGTTCAACTGAAAATTGGGAGGCTTGTGATTGGAGATCACTTTATCAAAGTCAACGAAACAAAATATGAATACGGAATATATCAAGTCGACTGCAAAGATAAAATTCCGTATCGAGTTAGTGGAAAGTGTGATCTGAATGGAAGATGGACATGTGACGTTGATGAATTTGGTATTCGAGATTATATCACCAAGGGAGGCCTACCTGGTAACAATGGACGGGATGAAAGAAATCTGTTCGGGTCCAATGATCTCGAGAATATTCCAACTGATTCAGGTCGTCTTCAGAAGTTGAGAAGAATATTGATAACTGAAAAGCAAAGATACGTTCAATTGTTATGTTTCAAACCTGAATACGATCCAGTTAGTAGAAAAGTGAAACGAGAATGCTTCGAAACGTTCAAGTCGATTTGTCGTAATACTGCTAGAGTTTATAAGGACGAAGAATTGGAATTGTTGATAAGCGAAGAAATTGTGAAGGAAGCTGTTAAAAACACTGATGAGAGGATCAAACAAATGGAATTTGAACTTCTTCCTTTTGAGAATAGAAGCAGCGATATTCGTCCGAAATTTGAGATCCGATTGGTCATCACACAAAGGGACTCATCGCGTGAAGAACGTGTAAAATATACTGGAGACCTACATAAAGCAGGAGAAAACCTCATGGAATTCATTTTTTCGAAAAGACGGAATTTTGTTATAGTGAAGACACTGAAGAGTGAGCAACGATGCTCAAACCGAATGCCTTGTGGTATGAAGATGAGGATTCGAAACCTTGAAATAATGGATAATGCACCAATGAATTTAGAATTGATGAAACCAATTATAGATGAGTCTGGTTTTCCGGGAAAACTAACTATCTGCTACAAGCAAAACGAAGAAAAAGATTATGAATTCATCGGAAAATTCAAATCGCTGGTGTACTCTGACGATTCGAGTATGAGTCTCCCACTTGTTCAACGTTTTCAGAACAAGAAAGTTCACTTTCTCATGAATTCCTTCTTTTTTCTCGAAAGCGACAAGTTTTTCGTTCTTATTAGAAACTGGTTGGAAACCGATAAACCTATCGGCACTTGTTATAAATTTCCTACTTTTCAACGGCAAAAAGAATACCCCAAAAACATTCTGAAAAATGTTAGAAAAGAATTTGAAGGAGCGACTAAAGGTGAAAAGTGAGTTTTTTTTTGACAAAAAATGATCTTTCATCCGTTTTATTTTCCAGGTGCGTAAATATTCCAATGAAGAAATCAAAAGAGTTGAGAATCAGCTACCAGCCTAACCACTCTGGCTACTTGATCGTTATGACGGTCGTGCGTGGCGGACTATTATTTAAAACAAGACTCAATTTTGACCCAAGAAAATTTTGATATAGTTTTGCATGATTAACATTTATTTGTGTTTTATTATTTATGAAAATTCACATAAAATTTAATCAAATGTCTTTTCTCATTTTTTAAAAAAATTTTCGTGTTGTTTTTTTTCTAAAAATTATTCTAAAATTACTGTTTGAAAAATAAACTGTTCTTTCTTAATGTTTAATAACAGTTTTTCTCTAGATTTTGTTCAGAAAATCTCCTGCTAGTTGGTTTTGCAGGTGTCCATTTGCCTCTATAAACCCTTGTGTGCGGGAAAGGGATGTTTAATGCGCAAACCCTTCTTCTCCTCTTCTTCTCACTCTCTAAAATCGATAAGCCCCTGAGCTCTTCCCTTTTCTGCATTGAATATAACATGAAGAATGCAATTCAGTGTTGAAACTGATTTATTATAAAATCTCGGATTTTTTTCTTTTACGAAATTGGATTTCAATTAAAAATAGAATTTTTAAAGCATTTTTTTTGTCTTTGATCATTAACTTTTTGAAAAAGTAATCTATTTTTCTGAATTTAAAAAGCAAATGTAATTTTTTTTACTGCTCAACCCGATAAGTATCAAATTTCAGAAAATGAAAAGACTTTTCAGTGATAATATTTTACATCGACTTGTATTTTCATTAGTCACAGTACCAAATTAAAATGTACTTGTTGTATTTAAATGCTTCTTTTCTCCTACTTAACCCTATAAATTTCAATTAAATTTTAGATAAATGAATCGCAAAATGAACAGTAAACCTCTGACTTACGATAGTTTGAAGACGGTTCTTCAATATATGGACCCTAATACAAGGTTAGTGAATTTATAATTTAAAATTCTAATTACAATTGTTTTAGACTACTCCTTTCTTCTCGAGCCCCTTCAATTCGTACTGCAGAAAAAGCAGTCCCACTGAAAATTGATGATCTTCAGATTAGAAATCATTCTATTAAAGTGAATGGAACTGAGTATAGATACGAAATCTATCAAGTTGACTAAAATTCCGTATCGAGTTAGCGGCGAGTGTGAACTGAATGGAAACTGGGTATGTGATGTCAATGAATTCGGTGTTCGGGACTATATAGCCAAATACAACTGTGTGGTTCCCGGAAACAATAGATTTCAAAACCAAAACCTATTTGGAGACTATGATGATGAAGAGATTGTAACCCATTATGGTCGCCTGAAAAAACTGAGAAGTATATTGGCAATGGAGAAACAACAATACGAACAGTTGAAATCTCATCAACCTGAAAACGACCCAATAAGTAGAGAAGAAAAACAAGGATGCTTTGAAATGTTTAAATCGATTCGTCGTAATATTGCTCGAGTTTATACCAACGAAGAATTGGAAATTCGTCATGATGATGAATACACCGGAAGCGATTTGGAACCATTAAAAAGCGAAAAAGTGGTGAAGGAAGCTATTGAAACCGCTGGCAAGAGGATCAGACAAATGGAAAACGAGCTTTTGCCTTTTGAAAATAAAATCAACAACATTCGACCTAAATTTGAGATTCACCTGACAAAAAAACAAGGAAATTCGTTACCTCTAGTCATTGAACGTGTCAAATACACAGGAGACTTACATAAAGCTGGAGAAAGTCTCATGGAATTTATATTTGGAAAAAGACTGCATTCCGTTGTGGTGAACAAGTTTGAGATTAATCACAAATGCTTTATCCGGATGCCTCGTGATTTGAAAATGAGGGTACAGGACCTTGAATCTGACATTGAAGAAATGGATGATCTACCATCAGATCTAGAATAACTGGAACCGATTTAAGATTAATCTTGTTTGATGGAGAGATTAGAAATCGATTAGAAACGTTATCGTTTTTTAATCAGAATGGCTATTGTGGCTCTCGAATAAATAATACTTTTTTTTAAATTGAATTATTGTGTTTCAACCTTTAAAAAAAATTTGAGCACATCATAATGAATTTTTAATTTTTAATAAAATTTTGGATTTCTATCCTTTTCATTTAATCGTTGTGGGAGTAATTTCATAGAGTATTGGCAAGAAATCGTTTATTTTTCGTTTCCCAAAAATTTACAAAAAATAGTCGTAATTTTTCGTCACTTCAAGCGCTTTTCTGATTGTTGAGAAGGCTTCCCGAGGCAACTGGAGCAGAAGAAGCATCCTTATTCTTATTGGATCCCCAAGCCCAGACTGGTGAATAGGCAGCAGTAGGAAGATATGGAGAATAGACAGATGGATAGGCATATGCTGATGGATAATAGGCTGCTGAATAGGCTGGAACTACCACTTGTTGGCTAGAGATTCCGATAAGCATTGAGCAGACGACGAGGATGGCGGCGAAGCTGGAAATTGGAGAGGGTTGGACTTGGGCTTAGGCTTAGGCTAAAATTTTTAAGACTTAGGCTTAGGCTTAGGCTAAAATCTTTGAGACTGAGGCTTAGGCTTAGGCTAAATTCTCCAGGCATGACAAAAGTTTTCTAAATTTGTAGGCTATGCATAACTCACCACTTAGCGAACATAATGAATAGAAGACTTGAAGCGACTGTGTCGATACTATTCATCAGAAATCTCCAACTATTTATACCCTCCCAGCAACGGATCAAAAACGAAAGTTACCGGTTACCATTATTTACACAAGTTGTTGGCACATGCCATCTTGTATAAGTAATCGCGCGGCAAACATTGGGGTGTTCCCTTTGTGCTCTCTCTGCCGACACACAAACGATGAGTGCAACTGTTCTCATGGAGTTTGTGTCGTGATCACTGGTAATCAGATAACCGGTATACCGTATTTTTGGGGAGTATAAATAGGTGAAGGTTGGGAAGGAAAGAGTATCGACACAGTCGCTTCAAGTCTTCTATTCATTATGTTCGCTAAGTGGTGAGTTATACGAATTTAGAAAACTTTGGTTATGTCTGAAAACTTTAGCCTAAGCCTAAGCCTAAGTCTTAAAAATTTTAGCCTAAGCCTAAGCCTAACTCTAACCTCCTCCAATTTCCAGCTTCGCCGCCATCTTCGTCGTCTGCTCGATGCTGATCGGATTTTCTAGCCAACAAGTGGTAGTTCCAGCCTATTCAGCAGCCTATTATCCATCAGCATATGCCTATCCATCTGTCTATTCTCCATATCTTCCTACTGCTGCCTATTCACCAGTCTGGGCTTGGGGATCCAATAAGAATAAGGATGCTTCTTCTGCTCCAGTTGCCTCGGGAAGCCTTCTTAACAATCAGAAAAGTGCTTGAAGTGACAACGAATTACGAATATTTTTTGTAAATTTATGAAAAACGAAAAATAAACGATTTCTTGCCAAGACTGTTGATTTTATGAAAATGGTTAGCTAAAAAGTTAAAATTTTGGTAATTTTTTCGGATTTTTTGGAATTTTCCTGAAGGTTCCAAATTTGATGAATTAGCAAAGTTTGAGAATTTTGCGATTTTGAAAAATTCCAATTTTTCAAAGACGTTCTATTATTTTTAAATATCCTTTACCGGTAAAAATTAAAATAAATCGTTTTGAATTAAAAATTTCCAGAACTCATCAAAGGTTCCAATTTTAATAAATTTACAAAACTTGAGAATTTTAGCAAAATCCAGACTTTTCAGAAACTTTCTATTATTTCGGAATATCCTTCACCAGTAATAATTAAAAATGAATCGTTTTGAATTTCCAAAATTCTCCGAACTCATCAAAAACCTGTCTTATCAATGACCTTTCCGGTGCTTTTCCAATGGAATCAACCTATACATAACCAGAAGACCTTTCCCTAAAAATGACTAATAATCATCACTCTCTAATTCCATCGTCACTCATTCCCTTATCAGTAGACTATTTAATCGACACACTAAACCGCATTGTTTCTATACGAAATATGCATAAACTTCTGAAATTAGTGATTCTGGTATTGGGTAAGTTTTTTTTTGATTAGCCTTTGATAAACCTTGAGTTTAGCTGTCACACCATGCCAATCCATAACCGATAGAGCATGCGGAACAGATGTCACTCGTATGTGGCTGGATATTGTCTTCGTTGTGGATAACTCGAAAAATATGAATTTATATGGAGTCTATAACACTATTTCTAATCTATTCAGCTCTTTTACCCAAATTGGAACCGGGTATAGTGACCCCAGAAGTACCCGAGTAGGATTTATCACCTATAATTATAATGCGACAGATGTGAGTTTAAAGGCGCAGATCTTTTTCCATTCCTTTTTCTTTTTTTTAGGTCGCCGATTTGTATAAACTTCAATCTTATTCCGATCTGTATAACCAGATTCAGCTGTTGAGCACCACGCCCCTCTCGAGAGACTCTCATTCGTATATAGACCAGGGGCTGGGAGCAGCGATAAGGATGGTGAATGCGACTGGAGGGTTGAGAGATAATTATAAGAAGGTTGTGGTTATTTTTACCTCGCAGTATGAGTGAGTTTTGGGGGAAAAATTTTGCAGAAAAAAGTTGAAAAAATTGAAAAAATGTTAAATTTCGAATTTCGAGCTTCGAAAATTACATGAAAAGAATCCAAATTTTAAGTAAAAGATATTTGCGTTGAAAGGATTTGAACCTGAGCGGTTTTGGAACAAGAGTCATCTCTCTTACCCACTGAGCCACCTCGCGCCATCACGCTCTTGTTGCCGCCGATATCCGCGCGCGCCGCCAGGTGGCTCAGTGGGTAAGAGAGATGACTTTGGTTCCAAAACCCTCAGGTTCGAATCCTTGTAAAGCCAATATTTTTTTGCCTAAATTTCAAATTCAAAACATATAATTTTCAAGACTCAAAATTCTCAATTTCCTCTTTTTTAAATCTTTTTTCATTTTTTTTCCTCGAAAAAAAAATAATTCTGCATTCAGCTACTACTACTCGTACCCAGAAGATCAGGCAAAGTACCTAAAATCCACGGGAGTCACAATAATGACAGTGAACACTGGTGGAGACGATAACACTGCTGAAAACCTTCGAGATAAGATAGCCAGCACCGGAATGGCATTTGCGATGACCGATGGGAATACGACGGCGGAATTACAGAGAGCCCTTCTAGCTAGTTGGTTTTTATTATGAATTATGAGAAAAAAGGGGTTTTTAGCCAATTGTTTCTGCCGTCCCGATTGGATGCAATATCACTATCCTTTGAAATCCACAGATGTCTATTCAAATTATGGAATCTGTGTCTATCGATCGCCAATGGCTATGAATCGGATAAACGCCCAGAATTTCTGTCATGGATTGACGGAATCCAGCTATTTGGTCAGCGAGCTTGATGAGCAGAAACGGGCGTTTAATTGGGGTGAGTTAGAGGGGAGAGCGCAGAGAAGCTAGATAGTTTTTTTCAAACTACCGTAACTTTGTTCTCGGGAGAGATGAAAAAAAGTTGTCAACTAATAAAATGTAGGAAATTTTAAGCTGAGCAATTTACTAGTTGACAACTTTTTGCTAGCTCTAACTACTAGCGAGATAATACCGTTTGAAGCAGGGCATCCACCAAGAGAGAGCGCAGAGATAGCTGAAGTCTCTGCACCTCTTTTAGGCCTTGCTTCAAACCCGCATATCTCGCTAGCTGTTAAAGTTATCAAAAAATTGTCAACTAGTAAAATACTTAGAATTTTAAGCTGAGCAATTTATTAATTGACAACTTTTTGATAGCTTTTACAGATAGCGAGATACAGTAATTTGAACCAAGAGACTTTTTTATTTCTGTGCGCTCTCTTTGAGCTTGTCTATCTTTCTTCCCACAAGAGATAGAAAAAAGTTGTCAACTAATAAAATACGCAGTATATTACGCTGAGCAATTTTCTTGTTGACAACTTTTTGATATCTCTTTTGGTTCTCGAGATACAGTAAACATTCAGAATACCTAAACGCCAAGGGAAGTGACCCCACCCACGCTTTCTATAACGGACTAACCAGCTACAACGGAACTTGGTGGTGGGATCAACCATCCGGTTATCCAATGTGGCCTCTAAACCCAATGTCAGGAGCGGCACCAGCACGTTCTGGATGTGTAGCTGATATGAAGTATTCGGATGGAACATACTCTTGGACACCTATCAGTTGCTCGAATTTGTTCAGATTTTTATGTGAATCTGTTGCCTGTGATACTGATAATTATTGTGATTTTTAGAGGAGATTGGTTTTAGGTTGTAGATAAAATTTTTTTAAATTGTATATTTTTACTCGAATTTGGTGTCGGATTGCTCAGAATAAAAAGCAAAAAATAATACTAGCGAAAGGATTTGAACCTGAGCTTCGTTTTAGCTCCAGGCAGGTCTCTTAGCCACTGCGCTATCTGGGAAGGCCGCGCCAAAGTGGCTGCCGCACGTGGCGCAGTGGGTAAGAGGACTGTCCCTCGATCTTCGAAGCCTCAGGTTCGATTAGTGTTAAACTATTTTGCTCTTTTTGTAGAACTTGAAAATGAAAAAAAAACAATTTATTTTCTACAAAAACAATTTTTTCCCAAAAAAATTAACGTTCACAATAATTATCAGTGTCACACGCGACCTGCTCACAAATGTACCGGAAGCTATTTCCACAGCTAACCGGAGTCCATGCGGTCTGAATTTATAGGTTACGGTAGAAAAAGCTACAGTACCTACCGTTCCATCCGAGTACTTCATGTCAGCAACACATGCGGAACGCGCTGGTGGGGCTCCTGAGTTGGGGTCAAGCTGAAAAAGAGTGCTATAGAGGCTAAAAAGGGGGCGGAGCCTACCGCTTTCATCTGCTGACCATTCGGCTGATCCCAATACCAGGCATTGTTCAAACTGATGAGCCCATTGTAAAATGCGTTGACTGGCTTCTTGGAAATTGAGTTTAGATAGGCTGGAAAATCAGTTTTCTACTAAACTGAGCAATAAATTACCGAAATTAAAGGCTCTTTTTTGTTGATCAAGCTCATTGACCAAGTACCCTCTATTGTTACTCTTGCATCGACCCATAGCATCATCCCTACTGTAGGCTGGATCATCTGGAGACCAGACACAGGTACCGTATATATTTTGCATGTTGTTAAAGGGTACGGTAACCTGAATGTTGTCCGATGGACAAAAACAGTTGGCTGAAATAAAGACTTTGTGTTAGAGGATTTTATGGTGGTATTACTATCAGTCATTGCCTGGAGAAGCTCTTGAGTAGTGTTCCCATCGGCCATCGCGAATGCCATATTGTCACTGGCAATGTTTTTTAGCCAGGAACCTGTGTCGGAACTCGATCCAGTGTTCACAGTTACCACTACCACTCCTTGGCTTTTTAGGGTTTGTGACACGGTTTTTGGCGGGTTTTTTTGGTAGGATCTGAAATTTTTTCATTGAAAACTGAGTCGAAATGCATCAGAATTTTTGTTTTAAGCTTTAAAAAATTAGGCAAAAATATTGGCGCTTGAAGGAATCGAACCTGAGCTTTTTTTGAACCATGGGCATCTCTCTTACCCACTGAGCCACTCGACGCCGCCGACAGGGGCGCACGGCAGCTTCCTGCTAGGTGGCGCAGTGGGTTAAGCGCTTGATTACGGAGAAAAAGAGGTCAGGTTCGAAACCTTTTGACGCCATTACTTTTTGCTTTTTACAAGGAGTATTTTCCAATAATTTTCCAGGCAAAAAACTCAAATTTTTAAAATTTAAAGAAAAACCTACCCATGAACCGAAGTAAAAACAATGATCATTTTCTTATAATTATCACGGAATCCGGCTTCAGAATCGATCATTTGGCTAGCAGCTGTCAGAGCTCTAAATTTAATTTTTTATTCTGACTACAGTAATCCACTAACGTATCCATTTTGCTCTGCGACGTTTTTGCCAACGGAGTCATCTTCAACGCCTTAATCTGGCTATCTAGATCGGCCCAAGATTGAAGTTTATAGAAGTCTGCCACCTAGAAATTTCTGGATAAAAGGGTCTGCGCCTTTAAACTACTCACGTCTGTCGCATTATTGTTATAAGTGATAAACCCTACTCGGGTACTTCTGGGGTCACTATAACCCGTTCCGATTTGCAAATTTCGATTGAAAATCGCCGAGATTGTCTCATAAACAAGATTTAAATTCGAGATACTACTATTATCAATAATAATAACGACATCTAACCATAGACGAGTCACATCGGATCCGCATCTTCTATCGCTTAGCGAATGGGTTGGGGTGGTAACTGAAAAATAGCCATAGATTCGGATTCTCCGTGTCTTGTTTCATATATCCTGAAATTTTCAGCAAGATCGGGAAAGGTGTCGTAAGATAAGGTGTACGGTACGCAAACACGCTCGACCGCATTGCGGACCCGGCACCATGAATTACGACACTTTGTCCAAATCGTCCGAAAACTTCAGAATAGATGTAAAAAGACACGAGGAATCTCGTGGTGACATTGGATTTTTTAAATTCTGACTGGAAAACCTTGAAATTTTCAAAAAATTGAAAAAAAACGTACCCAGAAAAATGAGAAAAAGCGCAGAAAGAAGTCTCATTTCGAATCGGAAAACTGGGTAAATAATACGGGGTTCCGTCTTTTAAACTCTTCGCTAATCGTCGCTTTTTGCTCTATTCGGCATTTGATAATGATTCAAAACCTATAAAAATATGTTTTATTTTGTGTCCTTGTGCTTAAATACGTCATTCTGGTACTTTTGAACTCGATTATTTTTCAGATTTTTCTACGATTTTCAGAATTTTTAGACAATTTTTAAAAAAACTTTCCGGAAATGACACTCGTAATACATAGCCATCACTGCAGGTAACACGGAAGAGACGACCGGTTTCATATACGACCATCGCGCCGTGTCGTCTCGCCGCCTCATTGGCTCAGTGGCAGAGCGTCTGTCTAGTAAACAGAAGGTCGCTGGTTCGATTCCAGCATGAGGCACCGAAACTTTTTTCGTTTGCTTTTTTGTATTTTTCCTTTTTCTTGACTAATTTCAATGAAATAACCATTTTTTAATTTTTTTTTCATCCCTGGATACTTCAAAAATCATCATTAAAGCCTTTATACCGACAAAAACACAAAAAATAAATTCAACATCTGAATAATATATAAAAAATGAGTTTATGGGCAATATTTCTCAGTATCACACGAGGCGACTTCACACATATAGTACTCGGCAACACTGTAGGCATTGATGTTTTGCCATCCGACAGTAAGATCAGAAGAGAATTGTTGTTCGAGGACTCCGATGTTGGAGGAGGAAGACTTTGGATACGATGGGTTCCATGGAGCGTAGTTGCTGTTCTGAAAATATTTTGGGGTTTGGGAAATGCTTTAGGAAATAGAAAATTAAAAAAAATTGAAAATCTCAAAAAAATAATTTTCTCGAAAAATATTTTTTTTTTTTTTCAAAAATTGTTTTTAATGTGGTTTTCAAACTAATATACCGTATTTATTCTATTAGACCGGCACCTCTAAATGACCGGCAGCCTCTAATAAACCGGCATACAAACTGATGAATTGAAAAATAAACCGGCAGCCTCTAATTGACCGGCACTCGAAAAATAAGCCGGCATGGTCGCCCACAAAAATTCAGGAAAACAGGATATATTTCATAGAACTATCACAGAAAACTTCATAAACTTATAAAACAACGTATTTTAGTGCTTATTTTAAACAAAAATTGCCTTTTCCGGCTGTTTTTGCTTTTGCTTCATCGGTTTTCGAAGAAAAATTATTTGAAAAAAATAGTTTGAAAAATAAACCGGCAACCTCTAAATGACCGGCAGCCTCTATTTAACCGGCACTCAAACGAGGGTCTCGAAAAATAGACCGGCATGCCGGCCAATTAGAATAAATACGGTATCTCTTTTCCTTTTACAGTAATCAAAATATTGTCAACTAATAAAATATCAAGCAAATCAAGAGCTACATTTCATTAGTTGACATTTTCTTGCTATCTTTCATGAGAACCGAGATACACTTTGAATTTCTGAACTCTCTTATCAATACTAATACTTTGATCTTGTTAAACCTTTCCTACAGTAATCTTATCAAAAATTTAAAAATCATCATCTGATGCAGATAATAAAAAGTGACGTCTCTAACTCACTGGTCTAAGTGGAAGTCCAGCTGGTTGTTGCCAGTTCCATGCTCCGTTCACCCAGCTCAATCCGATATGATAAATGTATGGGGCGGCGAAGGCGGTGTTGTTTTGAGCCACTCCTTAAAATCATGTTTTACCAAAAAGCATGCGCCTTTAAACTCACTGAACAAGAAATTATGCTTCTGTCCGTCGAATTCGGTGGCCAGGAATCCGTTCTTGGCGAGATTTTGACAGGCGAACTTGGCGGCGGTCCAGGATGAGGAAATGGTGGCGGCGCGGATGCACACTCCGTATTTGTAAGAGTTCTCGTCGTCGAAGTTGGCCTTGTATTGGGTCCAGAGGTTCGGGCAGAAGCAGTTAGCTGAAGGGGACCGGTTAGCATTTTTCCGAACGAAATCAAATATGTAAAATTTTTGATTTTTTCAAAAAAAAATGTTTTTCTCAAGTTTTTTTGGAAAATAATAGAAAGTCAATGAAAATCCCCAAATTTTGAGCCCAAGATCATCGAAATCCGTCTAAAACGAAGCAAGTTATGGCGCTTTGAAGTTTGGAGAGAGCGCAGAGAAACGCGAATGTCTGCGTCTCTTGCAGCACACCGAAGAGACGCAAACACTCTTCAACGGCTCATAACTCGCTTCGTTTTCAACGGATTCCTGCGATATTAGGCTCAAAATTTCGGAAATTGCGAGCTGAACAAGATGGTGTCAAGAAATTATGAAAATTTCAAAAAATTAATTTTTTTGGAATTTCCAAAAAAAAAGTTTTTTCAAAAAATAATAGTTTTTTGCATACAGATAATCAAAACTCCCTTCGTTTTCAAAATTTCCCAGTGCTTTTTTCTCCAAAATTCAGAAAATTTTTTTACAATGAAAAAAACTAACTCTGAAGAGCGGCTCCTTGGATCTCTCCGACCAAGTTCAAGTCCTTTGAGGTGTAGGCGTAGTTTGGAGAGGCGATGTTGGCAAGTCCGGCGAGAAGAGCCTCATCACCGTCTTGATCAAAGGCGACAGTGGAGATGATGACTCCGGAGGACTTCAGACGTTCGGCAGCTGGGATTGGGTCGAGTTCTCCTTCTCCCCTGGAAAAATTCAAAAATTCAAAAATTCGTTTTTCGAAGGAACTCAAAACTGTAAAATTTTAAATTTTCCAAAAAAAAATTTTCGAAAATTTTTTTTTGAAATTTTTTCCAGAAAACTATTTTTATCGGAAAGTCCTAAAAATTCCCGGATTTTTGAGCCTAAAATCGTTGAAATCCGTCAAAAACGAAGGGAGTTATGACCCTTTGAAGTTTCGAGAGAGCGCAGAGAAGCTAGAGTGTCTGCGTCTCTCGCCGGGCATAGGGAGAGACGCAGACACACTGAATTTCAAGTTCAAAAATATCCAAATCGGTTGAAATTGAAGAGAGTTACAAGCGCGCAAAGTTTTGAGATTGTCTGCGTCTCTTTGCGGCGAGAGACGCAGACATTCTCGTTTCTCTGCGCTCTCTTCCTCTCTCACCGAAAACTTAAAGTGGTCGTAACTCCCTTCGTTTTCAACCGATTTTGATGATCTTGGGTTTAAAATTCTCCTCTTAATGGCCTCTTTAACTTTAGCTATTCTCCCTAAGCGAACCAATATTCTCCTTCTGCTCAAAGATTCTTTAAAAACTGACTTATAAGCGGAAGCGTAGACAACAACAAGTCTCTTGTAATTGGATCTGACTCCTTGAGCTCTTCCGTTCTGAAGAACACTCTCTGCGGCCCCGATTCCCTTGACCAAGAAAGAGTCATCCGAATTGCTGACACCAGTGAGTGTGGAGAAAACCTTGCTATAGAGGTCATCAATCGATTGGAGAAGGTTCAAATCAGCGACAACTGTGGCCACTCCATTGTAAGTGACGAGTCCGATACGAGTGGATCTCGGATCCGAATACTGATTTCCGATTTTGGTTCCGTTTCCGAATACTGTGGCAATGTTGGCGGCGACTTGTGTAATTCCCTCATCAGTCATTCCCTTTGAGTTGTCGACGACAACGACGACGTCAAGCCAAAGGTTGGCAAGGTCTCCTCCGCATTCACGGTCGACGTTTGAGCCTCCTGGGGTTGGTAGTGGGGTAGAGACGAAAACGGGCCAATCAGTTGGGTCAAATGGTCCATCGGAAGACTGAGCGGAGGCAAGTGCCAGGGCAGCCAAAGCAAGGGTGACCAGTTTGAACATGGCTGAAAAGGTACATAGGAGGTTAAGTTGAAGGAAAAATGAGAGGGGTTTGAAAAAAAATTAAGGGAATCAAGACACATGAAACATAGTTCTGAAGTCGAAATTGTAAAATTTTGATTTTTCCAAACTTTTTTTTGCTTTTTGAAAAATATTTTTTTAGAAAGTCCAAGAAATTCCCTCCCTAAATTTTGAGCCTAAAATCGTCAAAATCCATAGAGAACGAAGCGAGTTATGAAGCTTTGAAGTTTAGAGAGAGCGCAGAGAAACGAGACTGTCTGCGTCTCTACCTGTGGGCGACGAGAGACGCAGACAGTCTCGCTTCTCTGCGCCCTCTCCCAACTTTGAAGCGCTATAACTTCCCTTGTTTTCAATGGATTTTATTCGTTTTTTCTCTAAGATTTATGGAAATTATAGGAGAATTAGATATTGTTGAGAAGACCGCATTATATCTTTGTTATTTTAAGAGCTATGAAAAAAAATGTCAACTAATAAATTGTTTAGCTAATCTAGAGCTATATTTTATTAATTGACACTTTTCCGCTACCTCCTCAACTAACTGAATTACAGTCGATTATACAGAAATGACTGCAAAAGGAAAAGCAAAGTTGCAAAGAGCGGGAAGAGGAAAAGTGATGAAAAGTGCCCGAAGGGGGGCGTATTTTAAGCCAATTTTCGGTGTGTGATAACCGTTATCAGTGGGCAAATAGGATCATCGAAATTGGTTTTCCTCCCTCCTCCTCCTTCTTTTCCAAAAAGGGGAAGAACTGATTATGACAATTGACCCCACCCTTTTTTTGCCAAATCCATAAAAATATTTTCTTTTGACGACATTTTGGAAATTTTTTTAAATTTTTTGTTTTGGAAAAGTTTTCTGAAAATGCTTAAAAGATGACGTTTCCATCTAGTCACGAAACCTTTTCTCTTATCTATTTGTACCCCGATGCACACAATTTGTCATTGTTTAGTATCATTTCCGGGAAACACATGCTTCTCCTTCTCCTTCTCCTCCTGTTTTCCACGTCATTAAGAGCACAAATCGATAGATCATGTGGAACTGATCCCACTAATCTTTGGTTGGATGTCGTTGTTGTTGTGGATAATTCTATTGGAATGACACAAGGGGGAATGATTGAGGTACATATAAGGCATCTTTCAGAGAGTACCACTGTTTCTAAGAAAATTCGGTTGCTTTGAAAACTTTAGAGTGGATTAACCATAACAAGAACTATATATTTGTAATTGAAAATTTTTTTGTAAGACCATTTTTAGTGAGTTATGAGCAGACAAAGTTGAAAAAATTGATAAATTATCCTGAATTTCAGTAAAAATGGTACATCGGCTCATAATTAAAAGTTGCCTTTTTTGTACTGAGAAAACCTTCACGCGCATTTTTATGAACGGTAAAATTAAACTTTCTTGAACGATAAAAAGGACTTTTTTTAGAAACCCTTTTTTAATACAGTACCGTTCAAAAGGTTGGAAACTTTTAGTTTTTTTGCTGTAACTTTTCTGAATTACATCCGTTTGACCTGAAATTTTGAGGCAAGATTACTCAAGATTTCAGTTGTTGATTCAATAATTGAAATCCTTGAAATTTGAAAAATTCGAAAAAATTCGAAAAAATTCTGTATAATTGTGTTAATGAGCGTAACAGATAAAGTTCATAATAACGTTTAACGGTGAAAAATATGAAATTTGGCATTCTTCTAGATTTTTCAAGAAAAATGAAAATACATTTTAAAAAATACCTGAATTTCAAAATTAAACTTTTCCAAAAAAAAACTGTCTAAAAAAATTTTAATTTTTCCACAGGTCGCTGCTCAAATTGCTACAGTATTCGGTGGTGGCACGAGAATTGGAACAAACTATGCCGATAAACGAACGACCCGCGTCGGATTGGTCACTTATAATAAATCGGCGCAAATTGTAATCTCATTATTTATTTTACATTTTGGAATCTTTAATTTCAGCAAGCCGACCTCAATCGCTTCCAATCGGCCGACGATCTTTTCAACTCGGTTTTTCAGATTCTTCCTCAATTGAGTACTTCCAATGAAGTGTATTTGGCCACGTGGGTTTGAGAAAAATCCAACATCATCTTGCTCAATTCTAAATTCCCTGAATTTTGAGCCTAATATCATCGAAATCCGTCAAAAACAAAGGGAGTTATGAGGCTTTGAAGGTGGGAGAGAGCGCAGAGAAGCGAGAGTGTCTGCGTCTCTCGCTGTCTCTCTCCAACTTTCAAAGCACCATAACTCCCTTCGTTCTTGACGGATTTGGACGATTTTGAGCTCAAAATTTAGGAGATTTCTTGGACTTTCCGATTCTATTTTTTCAAATCAACAAAATCGAAAAAAAAAATTTTTTTTTTTGAAAAAAGTTTCAACAAAATTATCAAAAAAAATTCCAGAGGAATCGCCGCAGCCGAACAAGTCCTGAACGCTGGTCGCAAAAACAACACACGCACGAATTACAAGCAACTGGTCATGATCTACGCATCGGATTACCGTGACGACGGCGAACAGGATCCCCGTCCAACTGCTCAGCGTCTGAAAACATCTGGAGTCAATATAGTTACTGTAGCATTCAATCAAAATGGGAATGAGGCTATACTGCAGTCGATTGGGGAGATTGCGAGTCCCGGGTTCAATTTCACTAATATTGATGACAATTTGGTGAATGAGATTCAGGGAGCGATGATTCAAAGTGAGTGAGAAAGAAAGATGAGTGCGCAGAAGCTAGAAAGTGCCTTAGATTCAAAGCCATGTGTCTTTGTTTAGAGTAGAGCAAGAGAAAAGTTGTCAACTAAGAAAATGGAGAAAATTTTATGACAATTATTTTGTTAGTTGATAACTATTTGATAGCTTGCTTGGTTAGTGAGATACGGTAGTTTTTAAAAGGTGGTAGTTTTTCGGACGGTTCTAGTAGAGAAAACAAGAAATTTCCAGTAAAAAAACCGTCAGATTTGGTTTAAAACGAAGAGAGCTGTGTCATTTTAAAGTCTGAGGAGAGAGGGAGAGAGTGCAGAGATTGTCTGCGTCTCTTCGGTGCGCGGATAGAGACGCAGACATTCTAGCTTCTCTGCGCTCTCTCCAAACTTCAAAGCGTCATAACTCGCTTCGTTTTAAACGGATTTTGATGATTTTGGGCTCAAAATTCAGGGAATTTCTCGCTCTTCTATTCCACAAAAACGCAATTTAAAAAAAATTTTTTTGAAAAAATGAAAAATATTTTTCCGGCGAAAAAATTTTTTTGTAATCGGTAATTTTTTGTAATTTTTTTTGCAATTTTTGTAATTCTTTTCTTTTCCAGCCAACTGCTTCTGCCACAACCTCTGGACTCAATACCGCGAACAGTTCGGAGTCGTTAGCTCTCTGAAATACGGTGTCTGCCTCCGCCCCGTAGCTATCACTGCCGGTTGGGTACCTGCGAAACTCGCCTGCCAGAATATGATTCAGACGGGATACATGGTGACAGAATATACGAAACATAAACATGATTTTGTTTTTAGTGAGTCCTTTTAGGCCACGCCCCTTAACGATCTTTTGTTTGAGATTTGATACAAAACGACACAACATTCCCTGAACCTTATGTTTATCACATTGGATTAAGCTATGTCAATGGCGGGTTCTTCTGGCAGCAACCAGTTGGACACGCATTGGTACCAGTAAGTCTTTTAATCCAGACCCCACTACCGTAATCCAGACCCCACTACCGTAATCTTTCAGTTTCAGCTAAACGATAGTCTCTGGAACCCGGGATACCCCCAACAATCAGCTGTCAATGCAGGAGTCCTTAATCAACAGGCGACCCAAGTGATATCCGTCGGATGGCAAAACGTGAATCAGTATACGGTAGCCGAGAGATATGTTTGTGAAGTGGCATCGTGTGATACGGAGAACTATTGTGAATAAATGATGATGAAACAGGATGTGTTAGTTATTTTACGACCTTCCGACTCGTCGATTTGAAAGTGGTCATTAAACTCGTCACACACGTGTTTTATGGCATCGTAAAAATCGTTTCGAAATGTCACAGAATGATAATTTTTGAATTGAAATGGCAAGGAGGGGGGCTTGACTAATGTGAGCTAGTTGGGAAATTTAAAATTTAATTTTGAAAAAGTGTCGATTTTCATAAAATATTTGAAAACAAGTATTATAAAAATATGTATTCTAAAATTAATTTTAAAACCTGTTAGTTGAAAAAATGGAAGAAATTTACTTCATCCAGGAAGATTTTTTATAATTTTCAAAAAAAAACTTTTTTTTCACCAAAAATAAAAAAAAAAATTTCTCATTTTTAACCAAAAATTAAAAAAATTTTTGTTTAAATTTTTTTACCAAAAAAAATTTTTTTGAAATTAAAAATAAAAAAAATTTTTTAATTTTTTTAACCAAAAATTAAAAAAAATTTCTACCAAGAATAAAAAAATTTTTTTTACCAAAAATAAAAATTTAAAAAAACTTTTTCTACCAAAAATAAAAACATTTTTATTTTAATTTTTTAACCAAAAATTAAAAAAATTTCTACCAAGAATAAAAAAATTTTTTTACCAAAATAAAAAAAAAATTTTCCGACCAAAAATATTGTTTCTATCCAAATCCCCAAAACCTTAAAACCGATAAAACAAATTTATTATCCATTTATCAATTTAATTTATAAACAAAAGTTTTAATCTCATGTCCTCCTCTTTTTCCCATCATTCCCTTTCCACCCTTCGGCCCCCTGGTATCCGAAAAAACTGGGAATTTCTGGTCCTTTTTCTCTTTTTTATGATGATGATGTCCTCCTCCAGAATGTTTCTTCTTATGGTCTTTTTTAATATCGAAAATCGGTTTTAGAGGCTTCAAAGGCTTATTCGGCTGGAAGACCCCGCCCCCAACCTTTGGGGGTTCATGTGGACCATGGACTGGGCGGGGCTTCTAAAAAATTACTCTAGAGGGTGCCTTTATATTAAAGGGGTCACCTGTTCTTTGCTAGACGATGAGGAGGAAGATGAAGAGGAATGGCTTTGAAAAATCTGAAAGTTAGGTACTCCTTCTAGAAAAAAGGGGCGGAGCCTACCGGCGGGAGGTGAGGGTGGAAGATAGGTGGCAAGTTGACGGCGGTCACCTCGAAAATTGGGTCCTGAAAAGGTTAGGGGTGCCCTTCTATTAGGGGGAGGGGACATACCAGGTTAATGGTGGTTGTGGGTACTGTAGTAGTAGAGGCTTCGAATATGGGCTGCTAAAATATTGGGTACGGTATGCCTGTTACCTAGGACACTTACCAAATTCAAAGAAGTGGTTGGGGGAGGGGTAGAGGTAGTCTCCGCTCTGCTATAGGTGATTGGTGGGTATGTGGTGGTTACGGTAGTCTCGGTAACGTCTGACACTACCACTGTGCTAGAAGAGAGTGGAGGAGTTGTGAGGAGGGTTGACTGAAAAAATGAATAAGGCGGGTTACTGTAGTTGGCTTACCAAGGTTATAGTTGAAGTTGCAGACGGAATAGGGGTTACTGTAGATACGGTAGTGGACGGTGCCTCTGTGAAGACTGGTACTGCAGGTACTGTAGTTGATGAAACCTCTGGAGCTACGGAGGAGGAGGTAGCGGTCGATGGTACTACTGTAGTTGACGAAGCTTCTGTGGAGGCTGGTACTGTAGTTGAAGATGGCTCTGTAGACGCTGGTGGTACTGCAGGTACTGTAGTTGACGTGGCAAGAGACGAAGACACTGCTGCTACCATAGTAGAGGGAGTATCAGTAGCTGACGAGGAGGCTACAGTAGTCAAGATTGTCGAGAATACTGTACCCTCTGTGGACCCTGGTACTACTGTAGAATCCACTGGTCCTTGGGACGTTGGAATAGTTGAGGTTACTGTAGACTCTGTGGATCCAGGTACTCCTGTAGTTGCAGAATCCACTGGTCCTTGTGACGTTGGCACAGTTGAGGTTACCGTAGACTCCGTTGATCCAGGTACTACTGTAAAAGTGACTGGCACCGAAGATACTGTAGATCCGGGTACTACTGTAGTAGTCTCTGATCCCTGGGATGTTGAGATTACTGTAAAGGCATCTACAGTAGTAGCCGCTCCAGTGGCACCTATAGCAATATCGGATGTCGAGGTAGAACTGGTTACTGTAGACTCGGTAACCGGGAATGTTCCCGATTCGATTTTCAGAGAGGTGGATCCATTTGTTGTGTCCGTGGATTCCGAAGTGGTAGAGGTTGGGCCCACATCCGAGTCCTCTGGTTGTGGGTCCTGAAATTTAAAAAGTCAGGCCCCTTTTTCTTTTATTTTGGTAAACCTTGACCTGGTCTAAAAAGGCTCACTAGTTTTTATAACTTCGCCTACTTTACAAGCCACGCCCCTTTTCATAGGGTCTTCATTTATTTTCTAATTTTACGATTTTATTCGAGACCCAAGTTATGAGATATTTTTCAGACTCCGCCCCTTTTTTTCAAACCCCGCCCATTTGAAAAAACCCTTTTCCTTATTGGCGCTAGAATTTTCTAGACCTTTTCAGTCTCCGATTTTTTCTCTAGACTCCGCCCCTCTTTCCAGAGTTCAATTTTCTTTTATAAGGGCCAGCTTGTTTTTAGGTACGCCTGAATCCATCTAATTTTCTATTGTCGGCCTTTTTTTTTCTAAGCTCCGCCCCTTTTTCTGGGCCCCCTCTTTTTTTGAGCTTCACCTTTCTAATAAGCCTTGACCCTATCTTCTAGGCACTTTTTTGAGGCTTCGTCTCTTTTTTCTGGTACCACCTATTTGAAAATACTAATCTGTTTTGTTTTTTACCAAGCTCCGCCCCTTTTGAAAAACCACCTCCTTTCATAAGCCCCAACCCTTTTTTCTAAGCATTTTCTATGAACCCGCTCCATTTTTTCTAACATTCAAGAACCGCCTATTTAACAAGCTTCGCTTTTTTTTAGACTCCGCCCCCTTTTCATAATTTAAGGAGAAACTCACCGACTGGATAGTTGTGCTACTGATTTCAACTGCTTCGATTTCTTCGCTTTGTCCATCTGCTTCCTAAAAATTTTTTCTTCAAATTGTTTCTCAAAATCATCATTTTTTAATAAATGCACAAATTTATTGACTCTTTTCTCTCGGTAAATTTTGACAAAAAACGAAGGAAATTTGTCCGAAAAAAGGGAAGAAGAAGTCAATTAAGAATGTCTATCGGCTCTCACTCGAATTTCCCTTTTCTCGCGGGTGAACGCGTCGTAGTAGCTGTCGTCCTGGAAAGGATTACGGTAGGTTCTCGGGTCTAAGGGGTATAGCTTACGCTTTTGGAATCGTCCTCGTCTTTGCAACTCTTTTTCTCGGTGACCGTGGTAGCTGTTACAGTAGCCGAACCACTGGTGACAGTGAAGGATCCGTCGGCGGTGACCTCTCCGGCGTTCTGGAATTTCTAGGGGGTACTGTAGCTGATGGGCTTAAGGTTACCGTTACAGCGCTAGCCGCCTTGGTCTCCGAGTGATCAACGTCCTGGAAAAATTATTTTTTTGTTACATTTCAAGTAAAAATATTACTATTGGCTGAGTTACACCAGATTGATCGGTGTTTCCAGATCCAGGTGCATCTGATGAGGATTCGGTGGAAGGAGTTTTGGCTTTCTGGAAAATAAAAAATGGAGATTTGTGTGCACCATTTGAAAGAAGAAAAAATTTCCGAAATTTTGAGCCCAAAATCGTTGAAATCCGTCTAAAACCAAGAAAGTTATGGAGCTTTGAAGTTAAGGGAGTGCGCAAAGACTGTATGCGTCTCTCTGCCGCGCGCCGCAAGAGACGCAGACACTCTCGTTTCTCTGCGCTCTCTCAAAACTTCGAAGCTCCCTAACTCCCTTCGTTTTCGATGGATTTTGATGATTTTAAGCTCAAAATTTTTGGAATTTTCTGGAGAATCTGATGATTTCTCAAATATTTATACCTTACTACAGTATGGATCTCCCTCAGTCATTTTCTCTTCGGAAATAGTTGATCCAGCCTCTGGAGGAGCTGTCAGTAAAGTGTATGAGCCGTCGACAGAGACAAATGGATAGTCAGTGGTCTCAGTTGTTCCATCAGATTCAGGGGTGGTTGCCCCAGAAGGAATGAATTGTCCCGGGGTTACTGTAGTTTCTTGGGAGTCGTGGGTCGATTTGATCTCTGGAGGTGCTGTTAGTAAAGTGTGTGAGCCGTCTACAGAGACGAATGGGTAATCTGTAGTTTCAGTTGTTCCTTCAACTTCAGGGGTACTGGCCTCAGATGGAATGAACTGTCCTGGGGTTACTGTAGTTTCATGGGAATCATGGGTCGACTGAATCTCTGGAGGAGCTGTTAGTAAAGTGTGTGAGCCGTCTACAGAAACAAATGGATAGTCTGTGGTACCAGTTGTCCCAGATTCTTCTGGTACTGTGGCAGTTGGTCCTACTGTAGGTCCTACTGTAGGTCCTACTGTAGTGGCTTCCTCAGGTACTGTAGAAGCGGTTGGTCCTACAGTCTCTGTTGGGCCTTCAGGTACCGTGGAAGCTGCTTCTGTTGGTCCTACTGTAGGTCCTACTGTAGTGGCTTCTTCGGGTACTGTAGAAGCAGTTAGTCCTACTGTCTCTGTTGGACCTTCAGGTTCCGTTGGTCCTACTGTAGGTCCTACTGTACCCGGGGCTTCTGAAGGGTTTACTGTGGCCACCTGAAATTTTTTATATTATTTTAGAATAGTCGGGACCAACTTACTGGAGGAATTGTGTTATCCGCTTTGGTGGGGGCTACTGTAGGTATAGGATCCGTTGGAACTGTCGTCTGAAAAATGAATTTTGGTTCAAAAATCGTAGAAATTGGTTGAAAATGAAGACAGTTATGAGGTTTTGAAGTTTAGAGAGAGCGCAGAGAAGCGAGAGTGTCTGCGTCTCTTCGGCGGCGAGAGACGCAGACACTCTCGCTTCTCTGCGCTCTCTCAAATCTTCAAAGCCCCGTAACTCCCTTCTTTTTCGACGGATTTTGATGATCTTGGGCTTAAAATTCAGAGAATTTCTAGCTCTCTCTGTCTTTCAAAAAAATCAAATTTTCCTGGAAAATTAACAAACCTTGGCACCGTTCATCATCTGCTCCAAAATCAATTGCTGTATGGTTTTCAAGAGATCGGCCACAAAATTCTCGAACAGTTTACTCAAGTCATTCTGAAAAATATTCGCAGTTAGAGACCTTTTTTAGAGGAAATCTTACGGTTTGAGCAGTCACTGGACTTGCAAAAACGACAAAAACCAAGAGTATCAGTGACAATTTCATCGTTGAGTCAAGACTGACTTGTTATTCCTTCGATTTTCTCTTTTTTATAAGGAGATGTGGATTCTCAGATTTTATAGAGAAGAGTCGTCAAATGTGGGAAATTTTTGTGGAGGAAAGGAAGAAGGAAGTGGGGCTTTTTGAAGATGAAATCAAAAATCATGATTTTTTGGTTTTTTATTTTTTTTTGTTTTGGTTGCAGCATGAAAATAAAAAATAATGTGAAATGGAATATAATTGGAGGTGCAATTTTTCTCATTGAAAAGTGTATTGAAAGCAGAAAAATGAGTTTGTGCTTTAAAAAAACAGAATTCTGGAATTAACACTGAGCGATGCACTACTCATGAAAAAAACTACCGTAACCCAGTAATTTTTTCCAGATAATTTCCTGAAAATTATATTTTTGAATTCAGCACGCTGAGACGGTTTGAATGAGTATAATCATGCCTAGGTTACCGTAATTTAAAATATTCCGGGTCTCGAGACGAAAATACATTTTCTACCGTAACTCGGTTTGTTTTGCGTCAAGGGCTTCGAAAAATATATTTTCGAAACCAGCGATTCAAGACGGTCAAAATGAGTATAATCACGATATGCTTACGATAATTTTGGAATTTTCATAATTTGGTGGGTCTCGTCTGGAAATGGAAAAAACTGAAAATCCTTGATTTTTTTTGGTTTTTTTTGTTTTTTTTTAATCATAAATTCTTCCCGGTTTTCTCTAGTAAAACTAGATTTTAAAACAGGACCGCCCAGGAAAAACTGGAGAAAAAATTGCAAAAAACTATTTCCTAGTCGATTTTCAAGTTTTTCAGTTGTCAAAATCGTTTTTCTGGTGGGCAAAAACCTAAATCCAGTTTCAGGGTTCGAACTTTCCCTCTTTTGGAACCAGGGGCATCCCTCTTACCCACTGAGCCACTGGCGCAGGCGCCGAGAACGCAGAGAGGGCGCCGCGGCGGTGTGCGCCCGCGGCTCAGTGGATAAGAGGGATGCCACTGATTCCAAAAGAAGAGAAGGAGGGAAAGTTCGAACCCTGAGAGTGGATATAGGTTTTTGCACACGAGAAAAACCATTCTGTCAATTAAAAACCTTCGTTTTCACTCAAAAAAGTGGTTTTCGGGATGTTCAGCACCTTGAATTTTGATTTTTTGACTGCCTCAAATTAAGGACCGCCCAACTCAGCCAAGTGTACCAAATTCCACCTTCCCCCTCCTCATTCTCCAAAATGGACGACCTATTTTCTGGTGAGCTCTCTCTTTTTCGCTCCCCAACTCCCCTATTTTCTTCCAGATCTATCATCGATAAGTGATTGTGATGAAGAATGTCTCTTGAATATATCCACCAAAAATCAGAAATGTTTTTTCATTGTCTCCACTATCCCAGAAGTCGTTCTTCAGATTCCACCGGCATATGAACCTGAATTTGTTGATGTTCGGAAGTAGGCTGATTTTTAAAAAAAAATCAGAAAATAAAATTTATTTCTAGACAAAAAACTCTCGAAGAAAAAGTGTGTGAAACTGATGCGAAAGGTGATCAGACCTTCGACAAATGGGTCCAGACTGATTTTATTGAGACAGAGGTTAGGGTGCCCTTCTATCAAAGGTAACAATTATTTTTTAGACTATCTCCTGTCTTGCTGACCTTCCACCAACTTACCGAGAAGCTAGCTACTCGGAAAGTGCTCTGGAGCGTGTGCTCCGTCACATGAGTGCACATTTGCATCGTCTTCAACTTCAGCAGTGGCTAGCTGAGCAACCCTTAAGGAACGCCTCATTTCACATTAAACCTACCCTCACGAAAAGTATATCTAGAGCAGTTTATAATAGGGAGAAAGTGAGTTTTTTTATGAAAAAAAAATAGAAAAAAATTTTTTGAGAGAAAAAATTTAGAAAAAAACTGAAAAGGGGACAATTGGGTACCCTGGATACCGAAAAAGCCATCTACAAAAAAAGCAAAAACGTTTGAAACCTAAAAGAATCGAACTCGAGGGCTCCATTTGAACCATAGACATCGCTCTTACCCACTAGGCCACCTAGTACTGCGCGAGGAAACGGCGGGGGCCCGTGGCGCAACGGCTAGAAGGATCGTTTTTGGAGCAGAAGAAGGCCTTGGGTTCGATTCTTTTTGAGCTAGATCCTTTTTGCTTTTTATGAAAATTCGTCAGGATGATCCTTGAACTACGGGCTACCTTTTTATACAAAAACTGGAGAAAATTTTTAAAAATAATTTTTATCACAGAAAAAAAGCAACCCGAGAATATAAAAAATACCAGAAAAAAGGAAATGTCTAATGGAATCGTGGAAACCCAAAATTAAGAATACTTGTCCATAAACCGTCTCACTTTCGATATGACACACTGATTCGTCTTCGTCGCCAAAAACCAAAATCCATTCAACGCCTGCCGCGTTTCTTTGTTTTTGGTCCCCGAATTGAAATTATTGTTCAGAATATACGGAATCTCTCTTGTCTGCTCATCCATTTTAAACCTAGAATTGGCATTAGCTATTCGAAATACGGTAATAAATCACTGACCATTTGCCATCTGCTATCTCATTGTATTCGAACTGTCGACAGACTAATCCGTTGTGTTGGGATGCGCATAGTTGATTCATTACGTCCTAAAATGGCCTTATTTATTATTTAGAAGCGTGGATTTGAATTTTTCGGGTTTCGAAAAAAAATATTTTTAGTGAGAAAATTTTTTCTCATTGTCCGAAAAATTCTTTTAAAAATTTTGAACTCAAGATGGCTATGTTTTTATACTCGTCTTGCTCAGCTTAAAATTCCCTGAATTTTGAGCCTAATATCGTTAGAATCCGTCTGAAACAAAGCGAGTTATGGAGCATTGAAGTTTTGAGAGAGGGCAGAGAAACGAGAATGTCTGCGTCTCTGGCCGCGAAGAGACGCAGACAGTCTCGTTTCTCTGCGCTCTCCTACCTCTTGTTTAGCCCCATAACTCTCTTTTCAACAAATTGAGCTCAAAATTTTTGATTTTTAAGCTGAGCAAGATCCCCCACCTGATCATAAAGTTTTTGATCCGAATTTAGCCGATTTTTCATCTCTTCCATAAACATTTTTGAGCCATTTGTAGGAGATATTAACATGGGATCGAATGCCAGCGTGTCCCAACTCCCGCCATCGTACCCTTTCACGGGGGTTATTATGTCAAAGTCCTCTTCGGAAGTAGTTCGATTAGCGAATAGGGGAAGGGGGTCCTGAAAACGGCGGGATCTTGGGAAATAGAAAAGCTGGGAAAAAGTTGTCAACTAATGAAATGATCAGCATAAAAAGAGCTATATTTTGTTAGTTGACAACTTTTTGATACCTGCTTTGAAAAAAAAGATATAGGGGTTTAAAGTAAAGAGAGGAAAAATGAGAGAGCGCAGAGAAGCGAGCTTGCTACAAATTGCTGTATCTCGCTAATTATTGAAGCTATCAAAAAGTTGTCAACTGACAAAATATTTAGTTTGTTATAAGCTATACTTTGTTAATTAACAACTTTTTTCTAGCTGTCATGGTTAGCGAGATACAAGGGTTTAAAGTAGGGATTGCAAAAATTGGAGAGCGCAGAGAAAGGAGGCTGCTTCAAACCACTGTATCTCGCTAACCATCAAAGCTATCAAAAAGCTGTTAACTAACAAAATATTTATCTTGTTATGAACTATATTTGGTTAGTTAATAACTTTTTTCTAGCTTTTATCATGAGCAAGATACAGCGGTTTGAAAATTAGCTTCTTTTTTTCATCAATTACCTTAAACCAAGTCGCGTCAGTTTCGATTAACACATGAGGGATGTCATTTGAAGTGAGCAATTCCATAATATTAGCTCTCAGAGTCAGAATATTAATATACTGTTGACGACCCCAATCATAACCGATTTTGTAGTTGTCTATATCCAAAGAAACGCATTTGATCGTCTCATCCCATTGAGTTTTAATCGAATGACATGTCGATGAATCCATACTTATGATTAACGTTCGATTATGCACATTCTGTTTTTAAAAAAAGGTTATGCCCTTATAATAGGGGAAAAACTCACTTCCATCAACGCTGTATTACATATCCAATTCAATGTCATTCTCTCGTAGGCATTATTTATCATGGCGATGTAAATGAAATTAGAAGAGACAGAGGTTTTATTGAGCAAGTTTTGGGACTCTTCGATTACGGTCTGCAATTTCTTACTTAGGGGATTTTTTGATGGAGACTTACTGTTTTCACTTTTTCGGATAGTTCGGGAACCCCTTCGTCTTTGGGTCTCAGCACTGGGTGCACTTGTTTTGGTTCTGAATTTTTTTAGTTTGGAGAAAACAACAAAACATGCCAAAATTACAATTTTTAATTGAAAAAAATTCTATTTTGAAAAAAAAAATTTTCCAAAAATTATTGAAAAATTATTGAAAATGGGACATTTGGCCACCCTGGATACCAAAAAACCATCTAGAAAAAAAGCAAAACCGTTTGAACCTCAAAAGAATCGAACTCGAGGGCTCCATTTGAACCATAAACAACGTCCTTACCCACTAGGCCACATAGCAACGCGCGGGGAACGCAGTGGCGCAGTGGGTAGAAAGCTTGTTTTTGAAGCAGAAAGAGCCCTTGAGTTCGGTTTTTTTTGGGCTAGATGTTTTTTGCTTTTTATGAAAATTATTCAGAAGGATGTCTGAACAACGGGGAACCTTTTCATAAAAAAAAACCAAAAAAATTTTTTTGGCGGTTTTTTTTCATATGTTTTTCATCTAGAAAAATACTTTCCAGCTTTTTTTGAATTAAAACCCACTTTTCCTCATTTTATTGCCAAATCCCATAGCCGAAAGCTTTCCATAACCAATCGCCTCGATCACATTCCCTTTCTTCACATGCTTCCCTCCTTTCGCTAACAGAGGACCATCTCTTAGGTTCTAAAAAAATTAATTTTCTATTTTTAAAACATAAAAAACCTACTTCATAACCAATTCGAGAGCTATCCACCTGAAATAGTTTCCATGTGGTAAATCCAATATGCAAGAAGAAATAGACGAAAAATAATGGGACTAACACATTTCGAAATGCCAATTTCAGACGTCCCATTGCATTTTTTGGCTGTAATTTTTGAAAAATCGGGATTTTTTTGTTTGAAATAATGATAACTGGGAGAGAAAAATTGGATCGGAAAGATGAAAGATGAGAAAGAGAATGGAATGATGGGAAAGTGATGAGCAAACAGTTTTGACACATATATTGGAACGGTGGGAGGAAGGAGAGAGGGGATATGGGTGATTGGAGGAACGGAAAAAGCAGGATTAATTCATAATAAGGATAGTTTTTAATCAGAAGGACAAAATTTAAAAATTTTGAAAATTTAGAAATTTTTGAAAACAATTGAAAAAATGTTGAAATTTACGAAAAAAATAAAGTTTTGACTAGAATTCGGATTTTTGGAAAAAAAATTTTTTCAGATTTTTCCAACGAATTTCAAATTTACAGTGTATCCCAACTTATTTTCCCTGTAAAATTCTTAAAAGTCAGAAACTTTTTTAATTTTTGAGAAAAAAAATGAAAGTTGATTTTTAATGAAATTTAAGAAAATTATAGTTTGCAAAAAAAGCAGAATTTGTTGAAAAGTATATAAAAACAAGTATTAACAACTGAGTAATTATGACAAATTTTGAAGAAATTTCGATTTTTTGGTTTCGCAACGAAAAATGAACTTTCAGCCGATTTTTTTTAAATAGAAATCGAAAAATGGTCCGAGAGGAGTACAAAAAATTATTAAATAAAAAAAGTTCCAAAATCCAAAAAAAATTTTATCTAACTATACAATCCGCTTTATATGACTAAAAATTGTCAGAGAAGAGTGCAAAAAATCTAAAAATTTTTTTAACTATTTTGAAAAAATTTTTAATTATTTTGAAGAAAAATGTAACTTAAAAAATTTAAAATTTAACTTGAGAAAATTTTTTAAAATCATTTTTATGAAAAAAATCTCATCTAACTATACAATTTTATATAATAGTATGACTAAGAGAGGAGTGAAGTGGAAGAATGGTTCCTTGTCAAACTATTCTTCTTCCTATTCTCCCGAAGAACATGGTCATTCTCTCTCTTTATACAGAAGGAAAAGAAGAATAGAAGATGTATGTATGTCTTCTAAGTTTTCTCTTCTTCTCATTCTCCAAAAGAGAAGGTCGAGAGTCTACAGAAATAGTATGGGAGAGATGAGAACTTTCACCCCCCCCCCGATCAGTTTTCTCTCTTTTCACGGAGACAAATCGAATGGGTAGTTGGAAAAGAGGGGATTTCCATGGAATCGGATATATTCGGAAGAAAAAGAAGAAAAGGAGAATTATCATAAATAGAGAATGGCCGAATTTACCTGAATGGAAGCGGAAAGTGCTTGTTTTAATGATACTTTTAGGGGGAGAAGGGGAGGATTTTGTTTCGGCATGATAGAAAAATTGGGTTTTTGAGAGAATAGGTTTTTTCGAAAATTATACTGTGTACGCTTCGTGAACGACTTTTTTTAGTTTTTGAAATTTAAAAAAAATTTAAATTTTAAAAAAAAAATTTTCGATACAAAACTTTCTAAAAATGGTTCAAAAACCTAAAAACCTACATAACGAAGGTAGCAATTTTTCCGAGAGGAGTACACGGTTCCAAAATTTTAATTAACCTGCTTGGATGCTTTTTTGACATAAAATGACGTATAGTTTTTTTCAAAGTTGGAAAAAAATTATCTTTCATTACATATCTCTCTCGGAAGGTGTAGCGCATATCTTATCGCTTTTTTAAACTTGAAACTTCAAAAAAACACTTTAAAATTCTAAAAATTTGTAAAAATAGGCTAATCTTGTCCGAGAGAAGTACACGAAACCTAATACATGAGTTTAAAAGTGGAGACAGTTTTGAGGCATTTTTCACGAAAAAAGTTTTTCGAAAAAAAATTCTTCACTTTTTTTTCTCAGAAAGTTCAAAATAATGGGTTTCAATTATTTTTGAAGGTCATATTAAAAGTTTTCCAAAAAAAAGTTTCAAACATGTTAAAAGGCAGAAAGTTCAATTGTTTTTGCGATAAAACAAGAAAAAATTTCTAAAACCTACAAAAAAATTCTTCAGAATATCTTCGTGCTCCTTCTCCACATTCCCGAAGAAAACCGGTATTTCACAGAGCTCCGATCACTAAAAAACTTACTGGTAAGCAATCACGCTCCACTGATAACCTTCTAAAACTCCTCCAGAAAAGTATCAATCATGAAATCTCTCCAAACTTATTCTCTTCGGAAGACACTGTCCGCTTGTTCTCCAGTCATCATTTCCTAGTGGTAAGTCTTTTTGTCAATGGAGCGCATTTGCATAATTCAGCTCTACTCCCCTTCTAAGATTCTTGTGATGGAAATGGATAATCTCGAGAACTCTGTGACCTATGAACCAAGGGATACTGTATCTCTTATGGTAATCAGTGGAAATCTTTGTGTTATGAACTCATCGGGGATTATTACGAAATTAGAAAATTCTGAAAAGTATGTTTTTTTTATTTTTAAAAAATCGGTTTCAAATTTTTTCCAGAATTCTCGAATGTTCTCCACTTCTCCACCCGATAACCGCCAGTTTCCATCTCGAAAACCGAATTTTCATAGTCTCCACCCACTCGATTTCCAGTTTCCTCCCGGATTCTCCCCTGGATTATGAGAGTTATGAAACAGAGAAAAGGATAACGAAAGGAGAAATTCGACGATTTGGAGACACTCGATTGATGATTTTTGATAGGAGATCTCAGACTTGTTTCATTTGGGAGACCGATAAGCCTAAGTTAGTCTGGTAGAGCAAGGGATTTGGGAAATTTTGAAAAAAAGATGGAGATTTTTTATATTCATCTTGCTCAGCTTAAAATTTCCTGAATTTTGAGCCTAATATCGTCAAAATCCGTCGAAAACGAAGCGAGTTATGGCGCTTTGAAGTTTTGAGAGAGCGCAGAGAAACGAGAGTGTCTGCGTCTCCCACTGGAATCTTCAAAACCCCATAACTCCTTTTGTTTTCATTCATTTTAAGCGGTTTTGGGCTCAAAATTTCTGGAATTTCGTTTTTGAAAAATTTAGAGTGTCTGCGTCTCTCGCCACGTGTCTCGCTTCTCTGCGCTCTCTACTCTCTCGCCTTAAACTTCAAAGCCCCGTAACTCCCTTCGTTTTCAACGAATTTCGCCGATCTTGGGCTCAATTGTTTGGTAGTTTTAAGCTGAGCAATGTGACCGAGAAAAATAGAACTATTTATTCTCAAAAATATTAACATTCCGTAGTGATTCTTTGTGAAACTCGTTGAAAATAATGGACTTGTCACGTCTTGCGTCTAGGTCGGATCGAATGGAGTCATGATGAAGGAGTAGTTGACAGAAGAAGTGGAGAAGGCCATGGTGGATGGAACTTGGTGGAGTTGAGACACAGAGAAGAAGGGAATATGGAACTGAAGAGATTTCCCCCCTTAAATACCCAAATTGTCATCATTCCACGTGGAAAGGTTAGATTGCCACGTGGAATAATGACAATTTGGGGGAGTGAAAAGGGGCGTGGCTTCACGGGAAATGTTTTATTATAAGGTTTCTTTGATTAATTTGCTTAGAATGTCTCATTTTTAGCTTTCATTCCTGATTTTTCACAAAATTTCAATTTTTTGATAAATTTCTAGAATTTTTCGAAAAAGTTTTTTTTTGCTTCTCTAAATGTCAACTTGCTCAGCTTAACATTCCCGGAATTTTGAGCCCAAGATCGTCAAAATCCATTGAGAACGAAGCGAGTTACAAAGGTTCAAAGTACCAGGCGAGAGCGAAGAGACGCAGACAGCCTCGTTTCTCTGCGCTCTCTCAAATCTTCGAAGCCCCATAACTCGCTTCGTTTTTGATGGATTTTGTCGATTTTGGGCGCGAAATTTGGGGATTTTTTTGAAAACAAATATGTGGGAGTGAAAATAGAAATTTCCAAGAAAAAAATTCTGAAAAAATTTTTCAATCACAAAAACTATTTTTTTTCGGTAAAACTTATACTTTCTCTACCTGGCAATTTTTCATCACATGATTGAAGTTTTCATAGAAAAGTCAGTTTTTCAAATTCTATCCGAAAATGCTCATATCTCTTCAGAAGCCCCTCGCACCAACTATGCTTCGGTTCTTCGGAATACACTGTCGACGTGGCGTGTGACGACACTAATCTATACTCTCTGACGGCGGCTGGAGTGGTATCGGTATGGAAATTGAGACCGAATGGGTACGGTTAAGCTACTATACTAATTTATTTTTCAAAAAATCAAAACATTCAAAATTACCGTTATAATTTCAGAAGTAACCTGAAATTCTAAATTTTTTATTACAGGAAAATTTTTCGAACATTAACCTAAATTCAAATATTCCAGAAGAAAATACCGTGATCAGTTATTCACCACCTATCTCAATCACTGTACAAAGCTACTGGTAACCCATCCACAGGTATATTTCCCTTTGAAACCCCTTAACTCCCTCTGTTCCTCCAGAAATTCGTGATCCTCACTGCCTCGGAAGTCCATTTCGTCGTGTTCGGCACCGACTCGGACAACAACTGATGGGGGTGCCAGTCGGGGGACCCTGACCCCAATCAATCAATTCTGTTTTCTGTTTCGCTCGAGAGTCGGCTTCTTCTCTTTCTCTGCAAGAAATCCTTTTGATTTATTGAATTGTGTAAAGTGATGAAAAAGAAGATTTTCTTATCATCAATTTTTTTCTCTTTTGTGTTTCAATCGAGATAATGGAAGATAACAGTGGTCATGGGGTCTCAAAGGAATTTCAGATTTTCAGATGGTTTTGAAGGTCGAGAGCAAAATTTCTGAGGAGAGTTATTTTTGAGAGACTCAAAAATAAAAATAATTTTTTGACTAGGATTGAAGAGTTTTTACCCTCTACTTGTTTCAACTTTTTCAAAATTTAAGCGTATTTCTGAAAAAAAAACGATTTATCTCAATTGCCAGTGAAGATATCAAAAAGTGATCAACTAAAAAGTTGCTCACCCTAAAATGTCCTATATTTTGTTAGTTGACAATTTTTTTATATCTCTTACAGAAAGCGAGATAGCAGGTCTTGAAGTGGGGAGGACACTCGCCTCTGCACAACTCGGGCGACGCCTAACTTCAATCGGCTATATCTCGCTTCCGGTTAGAGCTATCAAAAAATGGTCAACTATAAAAATATTGCTCATGTTAAGCCTAATATTTTATTAGTTAACACATTTTTAAAATCTTCACTGCTGAGCAAGATGCAAGGCTTTGAAATAAAGTACCACCACGCCAATTCCGGCTCTCTCCGGAACGCTACTTCAATATTGCCTATCTGGGTCAGATACAGTAGGAATTATTGAAAAATAGTTAACAAACAAAATTTTGCTGATGATAAGCTCAAAAAATTGTTTTTTATCATTTTTTCCTAGCTGAAGCGCTCGAAATAGGGTGCCGCCCAAATTACGCAGAGCCTTCTGGGACATTATGCACCTTCAAACGCATATATCTCGGTTACGGTACAAGCTATCAAAAAGTTTTCAACTAACAAAATATCGCTCTTAACAAACTGAACATTTTTCTAGTTGACACTTTTCTCCTATCTTCCACACCTTCTGAGATACCCCCAATTGAAAAATAGGCTCCTAATTTTTTTCAATGTTTTGATTTCTCCTTCGATTTCTTTAAATTTGAATGTTTGATCTCCTCCAAAATTTCAAACTCCTCTGTGTCTGTCATCTGTCCTCAAATCGTCCTTTGTCCTCTTAGCTCCGCCCCCTTTTGTCTACCCTAGAAGGCTCCGCCCCCTTTTTCCTCTGCAGCGACGAGGGCGAAGGACAGACATCATTCTCAGAGATCAACACGCTTGGTTTTTCTGGATCTTTCTGAATTATTTTCGATTTTTCGAAAAATAAAAAAAGGAATTTCAGGTATGAAGACCCTTGTGCTTCTCGCCTTCCTCTTGGTCGGTCTGACGTGTGGAGAGGAGATCAAAGATCTTCCCGGATTGGATTTCGAACCGAATTTCAAACACTACTCCGGATTTTTCCAAGTCTCCGATAACCATGTTTTGCATTATTGGTGAGTTAGATAGCCTGAAATAGGGAGAGAGTGGGAGAGAGTGGGAGAGAGCGCAGAGAAACGAGAGTGTGCAGTTTTCAAAGCGCTATATTTTCGTAGAGAGAATTGCTAAGAAAAAGTTGTCAACTGATAAAATATAGGGTATTTTATGCAGATTATTTTGTTAGTTGACAGTTTTTTGATAGCGTTTCTGGTTAGCAAGATATAGCGGTTTTAAGAAAAAAAACTTTGAAATGTTGATTTTTCATAATTTTTAAAAACAAGTTTGTTAAGCTAAAAATTCCCTAAATTTTTAGCCCAAAATCACAGGAATCGGTTGTAAACTAAGTGAGTTATGGCCCTTCGAAGTTTGGAGCACAGAGTGTCTGCGTCTCTTCGGTGTGCGGCGAGAGACGCAGACAGTCTCGTTTCTCTGCGCTCTCTCAGAACTTCAAAGCGTCATAACTCGCTTCGTTTTCAACGGATTTTGACGATGTTGGGCTCAAAATTCAGGGAATTTTAAGCTGAGCAAGACAGGCATAGAAGAAAAACGAAAACTTAAGAAAAAATTTTTTCGAAAAATCTCGATTTTCAAAAAAATTAATTTTTTTCTGTTTTCGAGCTGTTAAGGATTCCGACAATTTTGAAGAGTATTTTCAACGATCTTTGCTCAAATAGACCCTAAAAATTCAGGTTCGTCGAATCACAAAACGACCCCTCAGCCGACCCACTGATCTTCTGGTTCAACGGAGGACCAGGATGCTCATCTCTCGACGGACTCCTCAACGAAATGGGACCATACGTCGCCAACGAAGACGGAAAAACATTGAGAGAAAACGAGTACTCATGGAACAAAATGGCGTCAGTTGTCTACATTGAGTCGCCAGCCGGCGTCGGATACTCGTATGCCACCGACGGAAATATCACAACGAACGACGATCTGACCTCTTTGGAGAATTATGAAGCTGTTAAGCAGTTCTTCACAGAATTCCCACAATTCCGTCATCATCAGACATTTATTATGGGAGAGTCTTATGGAGGAGTGTACGTTCCAACTTTGACTGCCAGAATTGTTGATGGCCAAAAGGATTTCCCAATTAATCTTAAGGGTATGGCTCTTGGAAATGGGTATGTGAATGAGAAGTTGAACATTGACACTTCTGTTCGATTCGCTTATGGACACGGATTGATTGACGAAAAAATCTGGAACACTTTGGAGAGAGATTGCTGTTCTGGATGTATTGACTCTTGTGACTTGACACAAGTCTCTGGACATTGTGCCACTCTTGTCGAGGATATCTTCCAATTCTTGTGGTTTGGAGGTCTGAATCCATATGATTTGTATAGAGACTGTGACCCCAACCCATCAGTTAATAGTAAGAGAATGAGTCATATGTTGAGAGGAGTTGCTCCCGCGATGGCTAGATTTGATGAGCAGTTGAAAAATCAGACGAAGGCAAAGTTGTATCAGTTTTTGAAGGTAAGGATAGATGAGAGAGCCCTTAATAAGGGTGAATTTCAGAGTAAAACCCAAAAGCCGTTGACCGCCGATGTTCCATGTTTGAATGACACCGAGATGTTGTCCTATATGAATGACCCGAAAGTTAGAAAGGCGATTCATATTCCATTCAATCTCGGAAAATGGGATATTTGCAGGTGAGGGATTGGGAGAGATGTTGGGAAAAACTAGTATCCACATGAAAAAAAAATTTTCGAAAATTTTTTTTTCCTGAAATTCTGAAAAAATAATTTTTTAGGATCAATTTCTTGGCACCATCTTGCTCAGCTTAAAATTTCCGAAATTTTGAGCCTAATATCGCCAAAATCCGTTGAAAACGAAGCGAGTTATGGCGCTTTGAAGTTTTTGGAGTGTCTGCGTCTCTTCTGTGCGCGGCGAGAGACGCAGACATTCTCGTTTCTCTGCGCTCTCTCAAAACTTCAAAGCGCCATAACTCACTTCGTTTTTGACGGATTCTGACGATTTCGGGTTCAAAATTTAGGGAATTTTGAGCTGAGCAAGATGATTTTGAGAAAATGAAAAAGGTGAAAAATCAAGGTTTTTGCTTTTTTCGAAAATCACTTTTAGCTAAAATCGGAGTGTTCTTTGCGCTCTTACGCATCTTCGGTTTTTAATTGAATTCCGAGAAACCGATAAAATCTAAATTTTTTCCAGTGACAAGGTCACGACCACCTACCAAAAACAGTACACCGACATGACTCCATTCATCAAGAAGATCGTCAAGAATCACGTGCGCGTTCTCCTTTATTACGGAGACACCGACATGGCATGCAATTTCATGATGGGTCAACAGTTTGCCGATCAACTTGGACTCCGTAGAACTCTCAAGAAGACGCCATGGAAGTTCGATAGACAAATCGCCGGATTCAAGACCCTCTTCGACGGACTCAGCTTCATCACTATCCGTGGTGCTGGACACATGGCCCCACAATGGAGAGCCCCACAGATGTATTATGCTGTTCAACAGTTCTTGCTTAATCATCCACTTTAAATTATTTTTCGATTTTGGAGACAGCTATTTATTTTCGAAATTTACTTTTTGGTTAATAAAGAACATTTTCTCAAAAATTTTCTTAGATTCGGCTTGCTCAGCTTAAAATTCTCTAAATTTTGAGCTTAAAATCGTCGAAATCCATCGAAAACAAAGCAAGTTACGGTGCTTTGAAGATTTGAGAGAGCGCAGAGAAACGAGAATGTCTGCGTCTCTCACCGGAAACTTCAAAGCGTCATAACTCCCTTCGTTTTCAACCGATTCCAGCGATATTGGGCTCAAAATTCAGGAAATTTTAGGTTGAGCAAGTGAGCATTGAGAAAAAAAAACAAGGTTTTCAAAAAATTCTAAAAAATCAAAAAATTTCCGGAAAAAATTTTTTCGAATCTCGATCGAAAAAAGTTAATTTTTTCTGTTTTTGACGGGTTTTGGGCTTCTGAGAAGGTTAAGATGAGCAAGATGGATTTTAAAAAATAGAACTATTCATTCCAATTTATGATTTCGCTTCGATAACTTTTTTGTCCGCGTTTTTGACGTCTTCTAGGTTGGATCGAATGGAGTCATGATGAAGGAGTAGTCGACAGAAGAATTGGAGAAGGCCATGGCGGATGGAACTTGGTGGAGTTGAGACATGAAGAAGAAGGGAGATGGAGAAACTAAAGAGTCCTCCGCTTAAATACCCAAATGAATTGTCATCATTCCACGTGGAAAGGTCAAGGGAATGATGACAATTCGACTATAAAAGGGGGCGTGTCCAAGGGGAAAATCCATCATTTCTCATCTCTATCCTGGTCGGAACACAATGAAGAATCCACGTCGTCATCCGGAACCATCGGTGCTTTGACATTCAACGATCCCGCCGACTTCTCGACGTCTTCAAGAACACCGCCAGCCTTGTTGACACAATTTCAATATGTCCAACTGAAGTTTCGTGTCCTTTCAACAAAATAAATTGGTTTTTTTTGTGGAAAATGTTTTTTTACAAAGAAAATCTTTGATCCTCGATTTTTGATTTAAAAATCGAGAAGAAAAGAAATAGAACCCATCATACTCATCTTGCTCAGCTTAAAATTCCCTAAATTTAGAGCCCAAAATCGTCGAAATCAGTTAAAAACGAAGGGAGTTATGACGCTTTGAAGTTTTGAGAGAGCGCAGAGAAGCTAGAATGTCTGCGTCTCTCGCCGCACAAGAAGAGACGCAGACACTCCAAAAACTTCAAAGTGCCATAACTCGCTTTGTTTTCGACGGATTTTGTTGATTTTGGGCTCAAAATTTCGGAAACTGCGAGCTGAACAAGATGGCGTGTAGGAATTATAAAAATTTCGAAATTATATTTTTTGAAATTCCGAAGAAAAATTTTCGAAAAAAATTATTTTTTGCATGTAGTTAATTAACAACGTGGGTTGTACCTTGAAAATTTAAATTGTTGGAAAGTGATTTAAGAGTTTGAAAAAAGTGATTCCTAGCCAAACTCTAGAAAACCAGAGAGAGCGCAGAGAAGCTAGAGTGTCTGCGTCTCTTCAAACCACTGTATCTCGCTAACCATAAGAGCTATCAAAACACTTCCAACTAGCAAAATATTCCCCTTAACATCCTCTACATTTTATTAATTGATACTTTTCTGATAGCCACTTCGGTTAGCGAGATATAGCGCTTTCAAAACCCAATTTCTCTGCGCTCTCTCTCCCTCTCTTTTTCCCTTCCAACTCCAACTCGCTCACTGATTCTTGTTTCTGTTTTTATGTTCTCTCCCCCTTAAAACGTGCCAATCTCCATTCGATTACACTTTCAAAACTCCATTGATAACAAGCGATCATTCCCCCCGAGAAGCGTTTATCAGTGAAATGTGTCTGCCGTCTCCTCGTTTCCCATACTCTCTCGTCACTTTGTATTTTCAATCTTTCCGTGTGTCTGTCCCGTCTCTCCTGGTAAACACTCTCTCGGATACTTTTGTCAGTGAGAGGAGAGGTGTTTAGCCGACGATCAGTCAGTTTGTGTTGATACAATCAACTCCATTTGTTTTTATTTTTCCTCTTTTTTCTATTAGAAGGGCACACAGATAGCTAGTTTCAGCAGCTAGCTAACCTTTAGCAGGTAGCTAACCTTTAGCAGCTTGCTAGCTCAGCTAACACTAGTGAAAACCAAAGAAAACTCCTAGAAACCGAGAGATCAAGAGAGCGCAGAGAAGCTAGAGCGTAAGCTGCTGTATCTCGCTAACCATTGGCGCTATCGAGAAGCTGTCAACTGAAAAACATAGCTGACAGTTTCCGGATAGCTATTCTGGTTAGCGAGATACAGCGGCCATGGAAAAGACGCAGACATTCTAGCTTCTCTGAACTCTCCCAAATCTTCGAAGCGCGATAACTCGCTTCGTTTTCAACGGATTTCGACGATCTTGGGCTCTAAATTTAGGGAATTTTGAGCTGAGCAAGATGACTCTAGATAGCTGGCCGTATTCCCTAATCCTGAGACCCGGCTTCCCAAGCTACTGTGCTCTCTAGCTAGCCCATCTAGCTTATACCCATTAGCTGCTACAGTAACCTCCCTAAGCTACCGTCTATCCTAAGCTATGATAGCTGACCGTATTCCCTAATCCTTCAAGCTACACTATCTCATCCGCGCTCTCTAGCTAGCCTATCTAGCTAACCAATCTAGCTACTACAGTAACCTCCCCAAGCTACCGTACCCTCCTACCGTACCCCTCCCTTCTACCGTGACCCTCCTTCTTCCAGAGAGATGAAGTGGCTTCTAGCCATTCTCCTAATCGCCGGCGTGGCTGTGGCCATGCGCAAACAAGGAGTCGCCGTGAAGGGCGTCTTGAAATGCGGCACCGCTTTTGCCAACAACACAAAGGTTCGAATCGTCGATATCGATACGGGACCAGATCCAGATGACACTCTCGATGAGAAGAGAACTGGGGAGGATGGAGCATTCGCTTTGACTGGCTCCACTCACGAGTTGACTTCCATCGATCCGGTTCTTTATATTTGGCATGAGTGTCGTGATGAGCAGACTGTAAGTCTTCTGGGATTACTGTAGAGATCGCCTATCTTTTAGCCTTGCTCCCGAAAGATCAAGTTCGTCATTCCGAAGAAGTATATCCACGGAGGAGTTCCTTCCGATGATCAATGGGTCGATATTGGCGTTTTGAATCTCGAGGGATCGTTCGACAATGAGGGACGTGAATGTGTCAAGGACTAGGGATTTTTCTTTGCTCTTTCATAAAATAAACGATTAACAGAATAAAACGGGGGCAATTCAGAAGAATTTCTACAGTATATATGGTACACTTTCTAGAAGTCGAAATGGAATTCTTCGCTTCCTTTCAGGGATTTCAGATGATTGTGATGGAATGGCGCCTCGATGTGCGGCTTCTGGAAAGGTTACTGTAGATGAGAAGACAAAAAACTCTCCCACCTCCTTCCGATACGAATTCTGAATCTTTTGGATCGCCGGGGCGAGCGTTTTGGCGTTATAATTCGAGTATCGACCTTCGGTGATCAGCATCACGACCCTCGGCGGTCCGACGATCAGCGCCTCGTAGTAAATAAACTTCAGTTGATGGAAACATGGGACAACCAATGCCATCATGACTCCTTTCTCCGCGTACGTCGGCCCGGCGCTCTGCAGAATTCCGTTGAGTTGGGTGCCGGCGAAGACTCGGATCCGAGGTTCGGAGATCGATCGGAACCATGTTCCAGTGTTGGAAGTGGAGAAATGACTCGATTGGTGGCCGGTTTTCTGGAATTCCTGGAGACTTTTGTTTATTTTTTTTGTTCTCTAGGGGAGAAGCTAAGATTACCTTAACCAGATCGTCGAATCGAAGTACACGGGCTGGCCAGAAGTTCCGGCCAATGTTCGGATCCTTTGGAGCTTCTTCGATGAGCGGAGTGTACGAAGCGACGCTCCATTTCAGGAATGTGCCGTTGAGAACGTTTCTGGAAAATAATTTACAGTTTTTTAACTAAAAATCTGGCTATTTTTCATTTTTAGAAAAAATGGGAGAAATCAGTATTTGAATTGATTTTTAGAAAATGTTTTTTAGCAGAAATGTATATAAAATGGAGACCCAGCCGGATTTTCCGGAAAAAAGCATATTTTCGCTTTGATAGAGTCAGTTCCAAACTCTTACGAATTGAAATCTCCTTTCACAGTAATCTGACACATTCTAAGCGGTGCGAATAGCTTCTGCTCAGGCATCTGCATCTTCCGTCGTATACTCGATCGATCCCCATTCGTCAGATAAATCGGTCCAAGAGCATCCGTCCAAATCATAGTCTTATGTGTCATTTGATCGACATCCTTGTCGAAATCAATGAAATTACATATTCCGTAAACGCGCAGCTCAATCCCCTTATTATTCCGATATTTTAGGCTGAGCAATCCGGTGGAAGGGAGCGCTGAATAGATGGGAAGCACTTCGATCGAATGATCTTCGTTGGTTTTGTATCTCATTAGAAGTGTCTCTCCGAGAGTGTCCATTTGTTTGTTGCTCAGTTGAAGACGCTGAATTCCCGATTGATAGCTGTAGACGAGTAGCTGATGTGTCACCCGATCAACCATTTTCTCTCGACAGATCCGCAAAGCGACACACCAGTTATGGTCTCGATACTCGACGAGTTCAGAAGCCTCGTATCGATTATCTTCGCTTCCGTACTCCCGGATGACCTCCCATGCTTCATCCACCTCCTTATCTTCTTTTTCTGATTTCCGCTTCTTCAACTTCCGAATATCCTCTCTCAACTGCTCGGACGACTTCTGAACCAACGGATACTCATCATAATTCGGAATTGCTCTCAAACGAGGCCACTCTCTTGGATCCGGCATTCCTCTAGTCTTCCATTCCTTCCGAATCGTCAAAATTCTCTCCTTATTCTCTCTTTCCTCCTCCTCTTTCAGAACGTTTTCCAGTGGAGATTTCAACTCATCCAACTTCAGATCCAATGGTGTCGTCGATCCGATAACGGAGGAATCAGTCGGCGGAAATTCTTGCTCTGAATCTTCCGCTTTTTTTGGTGATGGCGGAGGATCTTGTTCTTTATCTTGTTCTTTTTGTGGGGATAATGAGGTTTTCACCGGCGAAAAGTGGGTTTTCTGAAAAAAATTTTTTAAATAACTTTTTCGGATGAAAAATCTCTTATTTTATCGAAAAAACACCTACTCTTGTCGGAACAAAGTCCAGCGTTCGAGGTCTCTCGATAATGCCCGGAAAACTGGGGCGACTAGTCATTTCACCTGAATTTTCTGCATTATTTAGATATACTAAACGACTCTAACAATGAAAAACATAGATTTCTACGCAGAAATCATAAAATTCGCAGAAAAACAGTGGAAAAACGAGAAAAGTTGATGGAAAACGAAAAAAAGCGGAGAAAAAAATTAAAAATCCCTCAGAAGCTTAAAGGCGCATATGGTTTTTGAAACAAATATCCCGCGACGACATTGAAGTGTACTCCTCGTGGACAACTTGTTTTTTTATTTTTCACTTTAAAGCTTTGAAAAAATAAAGAAAAACGAATAAAAACGCGATTTTTGGGGATAAAATTTGATAAAAAAAATTATCTTTTTTCTCCGTTTTTAAAATATTTTTCGAATGTATTCTAAATCCCTTTTATACAGGATACATTTCCATATATATTCCTTTCATAAAATATCCAGAATCTGCTTCCTGAAATTACCTGAAAACTCTTTTTAGTTCGTATGAAATTTTTTTTCAAAAAGTATCTTTTCCAAAATCTTTTTTTTTCAAAAAATCCCACTTTTCTCATCAAACGTTCTAGAAGAAAAAAAATTCTAAAAGGGGGCGGAGCTTGAAGTTAATCTGTTTCAACGAATTAAAAAAGATATTTCTAGCCGCACTCTCGGCTTAATCTAATCCCCCCAAGACATCATTCGACATCATTTTAGAAAACTATGAAAAGAGTACTTCTCTAAATCACATGTCCTTTTCTTTTCTATAAGCGTTTCCTCCTCTTCCTCTTCCTCCGTTCCTCCTTCCTTCCATCAACAACACATACAGAGACCTGCTCTCCTCTCTCCATCTGCGTCTCCACTGTCTCTTCCCACTTGTTCCCCTTCTCTCGCTCCTCGTTTTCTTCTTCGCTTTCCGCCAGATTACTTTGGATTTCAGCTCATTTTCTCTTCTTTTCTTTCAGAATGCCACCTGGCGAACCGGTGGGATCGAATCCCGAAAAGGATGTCGACATGATGAATACGACGAAACAGCCGCCCAGTGCGTTTTTTTATATTGAAATAATTCGAAAAATGTGTTTTTCCTTGCCGAAAAGAGTAGAAAAAATGCATTTGCTTTAAAAACAAAAATTGCTCTAGAAAAACGTTTCAAAATTAAAACTATTTTTTTAAAAATCGGAAAACCCTGTTTCGATAAAAATTAGATTTTTGAAAATTATTTTAACTGGTGAAACCAGCTGCTTTTTTCCCTATAGTTTCCAGAAAAATATCTGAAAATTGGCTCAAAAACGAAAAAATCAGCTTTTTCCACAGAAAAGCTGTAAAAATACATTAAAAATCACATTCTGTCGAGAAAAAAGTGAAAAAGGTAACTTTTATGCAAAATTTCTTTTAAAAAATAACTTTTTCGAAGTAAATTTTACAGTTTTCTCCGACTTTTTTTTATTGAAAACTGTGATTTGAGCTATTTTTTCAATAAAATTTCATAGGAATATAGGGTTTTTATCAAGTGTACCTATGAAATTCAAAAATTTATTTTTAAAAAGAGAATTTCTTAAAAACGTCTAAATCACCGAAAAAAAATAAGATTTTCAGCAAGAAAAACTTGAAAAAACAGAAAGAAAAACCCAGTTTTTATGCAAAAAATGACGAAAAACTATTTCCTGTGTTAAAAAAAATTAAAAGCTTCCAACCGGACGTGTAAATTGCCACGTAAAAACTCAGAAAAACTAGTTTTCATGCAAAAAAGGAAAAATAATCATTTTCTATGTTAAAAATTTTTTCCCTGTTTAAAGAAATAAAAATCTGATAAAAACGAGCTGTTTTCGTTCAGAAAACTGTCGGAAAAAGAAACTCAAGCTTAAGCCTAAGCTCAACCATCAAGCTTAAGCCTAAGCTAAACTTTCAAGCCTAAGCCTAAATCCAACTTTTTTTTCAGAATACGAGCCACAATTCTCAAAAACCGATTGGTTCGTGGAACCCCTGATCACATTCGATGCAGACACAACACCCCTTGAAACAGTATACCCGGCAGTTGCCTATTGGACACAAATGGCATTGGATCTGAAAGAAGAAGGATATCCAATAGCAGAAGGAATCGATAATTATAAGAGATTCGATCAGAAAACACAACAAAAAGCCAGGATGCTTGACGATTTCCTGGATCAATTCATCACGAAAAAACTGTATTCAGATGAGAAAGAATTTCAGATTTTGAGAATTCTTATTGCTCAGGGTACACCGTATTTGGATTTTAGAGAGAAAAGTAGGGGGAATTTTTGAAGAAAAAAGGAAAAAAAGGGGTTTTTCAGTGTCAAAAGTGGATTTTTCGTTGAAATGCACGACGATTTGGGAGAACGACGCGGTCGCCTATCGATGTAATACGTGCGCTTTTACCCCTTGTAAGTTTCGGGAAATTATGCCATGGGGACTTAGGCTCGGATTTCTAGGCCACGGAAAACTAGTCCATTTGACTGGATTTCTAGGCCACCAAAGTGTTTTTCAAGCTATTTGGGTTTCTAGGCCACGGAGCCTAGACCAGGAAACTTTTTGAAAAATTACACCAGCGGTCATCTTTCTAGGTTTCTAGGCCACCAGCTAAAAATCTCGGCCACCGATTTTTTTTTCAATAAACGAGGTTTTCAAGGTGAAAATCAGACATTTGGCTTTCTAGACCACTAGTGAAAAACTCGGCCACCACATTTTCTCGGCCATCACGCTGAAAACTGAATTTCTAGGGCGTTTTCAAAAAAAAAACTAGTTCACCGAAAAAAAATATTTCTAGGCCACTAGCTGGAAAATTAGTCCCCCTGAATTTCCTAGGCCGCCTACGCCTTTTCTAGGCCAAATTCCCACATTTTTAAAGTCTAACTCAGCTTTTTGGGTTTTTAGGCCACCGTGAAAAACTTAGTCCACATAATCGGATTACTAGACCACCAGCTGAAAAACCTAGTCCACTGAATTGGATTTCTAGGCCACCAAATTCCACTCTAAGCCCCTTGTTCCTTCCAGGCATGTCCCTATGCGAAGCGTGTTTCCTTGCTAACGGTCACATCGGCCACGACTACACTCGGTTCTTCTCCCGAGAGGGCGGAGCCTGTGACTGTGGAAATCAGGATGTGATCCGTGAGACTGGGAACTGTCCAGATCATGGAGACGAATCGAAACGACCGAGATACGATATGACGGATGTCTGTTTGGCAGAATATATCGTCACAAAGCTACTCGTTCGCCTATTTTTGGACTATCGTGGATGGGTAAGGCCTTCGTTTGGGTTTCTAGGCCATCAGAGAATTTTCTAGGCCAGACGACATCAGAGGGCAGAGGAGAGGTTCCATCAGGAATCTAATGATCCCCCTATTAGAAGGTCACTATTCGATGTCGGAGATTTCACAGAAAAAGATGCTGGAAGAGCCAAGAAGCTCATTGAATTCCTTCAGGTACCTCTTTTATAAGGGCATGCCCTTCTAATAAAGGTTCTCCTAGGAATGCTCGAATTATGGAGGACCAATGAGACAAATTGTGTCGGAAGTCCTTCAGAATAAGGGACTCTATAAGGCGTTAACAGAAAAAACTGGAGAACATTATGATGGTAGGCGGGATAAGCAGGTGCCCTTATAATAAAGGTTATTCAGAATCTGGAAGAGTGGAATTGAATTTGGATTGGCGAACGACCCATATGTTCAAAGACGACCGAGCCTCTGTCCTCCCTGGCAAAAGACACAACTTCTCACTCCTTGGATCCATAGAAGCCACCGAATGCTTCTCCCTCCTTGATGAGCTCATCTTCTGGATAGACAGGCAGCTATTCCCACAGAATCTTGTCAATTTTGGGCTTAGTTTGCTCTCGGAGCCTGGATATAGGGTAAGGAAACCTTAAAATTCCGTCGATTCCATAAAATGACCGAATGGCTCAGTGGGAGATTCGATGACAGTTTTGGTTCTGAAGCTCGCGGGTTCGAGTCTCCTGGTGGTCCGAACGTTTTTGCTTTTTCAGAAAATGCGTCCTCAGGCTTAGGCTTAGCTTCCTTAGCCTTAGGCTTAGGCTCAGCGTTCTTAGCCCTAGGCTTAGGCTCAGCGTTCTTAGCCTTAGGCTTAGGCTTAGCGCCCTTAGCCTAACCCATCTTCTTTCCAGGACGCCTTCGCCCTCCGCTTCTTCTCCTGGTACCCAATCTGTGGAAAAGTGATCTCCGAACTCTGCACTTCCCAATCTGATCATTCGAGAAACGAGGATCGTGTCTCCCCAGCATGTAGTCGTGCCGTCCACGTCACCGTTCAAATGCTCTCTTCGGCCCATCTTTGTAAAGAGCTCAACGAGAAGTGTCAGTTGGTTCGAACGATTTTCGATGTGACCAGGTTTCTGATCTGTGAAAGACTCGTAGATTCGGATATTAGCTTGAGTAGGGTTTTCTAGGTCATTTGGAGAATCCTAGGCCATTTCTTACAGAGCCCGGGAACACGTTCAAAGAGAGAAAACGATTTCTGGATATGACGACTGCAGATGGAAGACCCAATTGGATGGTCATGACAATGGCTAATAATGCGGTAGGGACTCCCAAGCATGCCCTTATAATAAAGGGAATATTTCTAGGCCATCAGCTATCACGGCTACTGGTTCGTAATGGGCGATATACAGAATGTCCTAACCCACACCCCGTTAGCAGTCGACGCAGTCTTCGATGAGGCCTGTTTCGGAGGATCGTATATGAGAATGATGTGTCAGATGCAGGGAATGAATCCGATGTGGAGAATCATCTCTGGAGATGCACAGCCACATGATCAAGGGGAGGAGGTGCAGAGGTAGAAAAATTTGACGAAAAATTGACTAAAAATGACGAAAAACTGACGAAAAATTGACAAAAAATTGACGAAAAAAATTTTTTTTCGTCATTTTCGTCAGGGGTCTGGTACTCGGATCTTGTTAAAAGAGCACCCCTTTCCTTATTAAAAGAGCACCCCCTTTCAGAGCCTACACCCTGGAATTCGAGACGCTCGCTGTCACCCTCTTCAATATTGTCTCAGCGATTCAACAGGATCAGAATATGGAGGCCGCCCGTCGATTTTTCTATCACATCAAAAAGCACCTCGTCGAATGGTTCCATGTCCTTCTCCCAGTCCCTGATGAGAAGAAAAGAGATGAAATTTGGGGAGAGGTGCTCCGCGCGCAAGCCTACGCAATATCCTTTCATATCCCTTTACATAGGTAGGGATCTCAAAGGGGCGTGGCCTATTTTAACCTTTCAGGCATATATCAACGGCGCTGACGCATTTCACAGAGCTCCCTGGATTCTATGACTACATTCAGGAAAATTTTTTGAACGACGAGCCACTCCTTCGAATTCTTCTCATTCATCCCCTGAGAATTCAGGTAGCCCGATCAGAAATCCATTGTAATATGTGGGTGAGAAACGGAGCGAATGCCCGAATGTCCGCTCTCATCTACTCCCAGTGGAACGTCTCCAGTGCCTTCCAAACCCCAGATATCGATTTGATTCGATTCTGTGCCGCCCATGTGGATAAGGATTGGTTTATGAGGGCTTTGACAACCAGTTTTAATCTGACGGAGAGTGTTAAGGTATAGGCCACGCCCCCTCCCTCTTCTAGACTGTTCTGATTGCAGGTTGAACGTGGAAAGTATGTGGAATTGGACCCCGAGGCCAGAGAGCTGTTCGGAGGGGTCAATGGACAATCGGAAGAAGTACCCGAGAATAAGAAATATGTATATAGAAGATATCGACAGTTGATCCAGGATCACGCTGTTTTGATTGATCGAACAATTCTTGGATATACGGAGAATATGACGGAAGATGAGCAACAGTTGAGACAGGAGGTTTTTGAGTAAGGATTACGGTAGACGGGGTTACGGTAGACTTGAAGGGAAGGGGATTGAGGATTACGGTAGTTGTAATTGGCCAAGAAGGGATTACGGTATCTGGGGTAAAAGGGCTAGGATTATGGATTACGGTAGCTGGAACAAGTGGAGAAAGGACTACTGTATCGAGGATTATGGTACTTTCGTGAAGGGTTTCTGTAGTTGGGATCTAGAGGATCTGGGAATACTGTAGTTGGGATCTAGTGGATCTGGGCTACTGTAGTTGAAATCTAGTGAATCTGAGATTACTGTAGTTGCGATCTAGGAAATCTGGGATTACTGTAGTTGGGATCTAGTGCATCAGGGATTACTGTAGTTGGGATATAATGGATCCGGGATTACTGTATCTTGGGTTACGGTAGTTAGGATCCAGGAATACTGTACCTAAAAATGGATTACGGTATCAACTACAGTACCTCCTCCTCTTCCCAAAATGGATCCTATCTTCCAGCATAATGATCCACGAAGGATTCTCCACAGAGATGACAATTGACTATCAAATCGAAAAGCCCACCGTTCAACAGAATCAAGATCCACGTATTCCGATCGTCGGAGAATTCATCAGAAGACATCTCGTCGCCGCAGGAGTTCCAGAAGATCAAATGGTTGATGACGTCGAACCAGAATACGATCCCAGTATTTTCGATGATGATGACGTGGAGAGAACTGTCGTTATCCGGGAACCCGACTGGATTGATCCAATGTTTTGGGGAATGTTCAAGGTGTGGCCCCTTCTATGCCCTTCTAAAAGAGGTTTTTTAGCTTGTCGCTGAATTAGTGGTGGTTAGGGTAAACTCAGGAGCCACTTCTGAAGAACACTATCGATCGGAGATGGTCAATTGTATGGCGATGGGAAATGTACCGTACTCCCGACTAAGAGCATCGATCTCCGAAAAAGGAAGCCGGGGAAGTGAGCTCATCGATAAACACTTTGAACGGATCCTTAAAGAGGTACAGTACCACCCAGGAAGCTACAGTAATCCATTGATCCTAGATCGGCGACTTCAACACCCCAACCGAGTGCTCTACCCACCTCCAACAAGGATCCTACCGTCTGAAGACGTCGATATGGGATTCAGAAGTGTGTCCGGTGTTCTTCATGATGAGATCCTCATCAATGAAACAGGCCCGGGAGGTGTTCGCCAAAATGCAGGAGCGAGAGAAGAAGAATTCAGTGGATAAGGGATTACCGGGGATCGAAGAGAGATTCTGGGTGCCATTCCGACTTATTTCATTTGATCCAGAGAGAAGACACCGAGGAATTCCCAGAATCTATAATCTCCTTCTCTCCGAGAGATTTCTGATCCATTGTGTAGCGGTATTGGCCAGTGAACATGACACTTTTGTGAAATTCCATGATGGAACCATGCAGTTGGCGGTTTATTTGTTGACTCTTGGGGTTAAATATGTTCAGGAATTCCGAGGGGATCAGGAGGTACGGTTTTCGGATAGGGGATTACGGTAGTTTTGATCTAGGGTTGCCTAGGAGAGGTTACGGTAGATTTGATCCAGGGTTACGGTAGCTTTTATCTAGGGATACTTGGAAGAGGTTACGGTAGCTTTGATCTAGGATTACGGTAGTTTTTATCTAGGTAGCTTTGATCTAGGGGTGCCTGGAAGAGGTTACGGTAACTTTGATCTAGGGGTACGATAGCTTTTATCTAGGGACACTTGGAAGAGGCTACGGTTTCTTTGATCTAGGGTTACGGTGGCTTTTATCTGGGGTTACAGTAACTTTGATCTAGGGCTACTTGGAAGAGGTTACGGTAGCTTTAATTTCAGGTTACGGTAGCTTTGATCTAGGATTACGGTATCTGGAACTAGTGGATCTGGGATTACTGTAGTCGGGATCCAGGGAATCAGGGGTTACGGTAACTTTAATCTACGGTTACGGTGGTCTAGGATAGCTTCTAGATCCCTCCTACCGTACTCCAACATTTCAGATCCGCTCCCACATGATCTCCATCTTCCACACGCCATTCAAACTGGTTAAAGAACGAGAACTCGACTTCCACGTCACCATCTCCTCCTTTATGATCCGTCTCCTAACGATGGAATGCAAACGGAACGACCAACTCATCCCTGTTTTCCGAAACGTCCTGAACGGAGAATACGACCGAGAGAAGGTCTCCGGAGGCAAAATGATCTATCTGGCACGATTCATGTCAATCCTGTGTACAGTATCCCCAGCCACCCGAGAGCTGATCCAAGAGAAGCTAGAAAAAGAGGAACGTCGTCTGAATGTGATCCAAAAAGAATCCCCACAGAAGATCCCGATGGATCCGGTGAAAAAGGCGGCGAAAGAGGCGGCGAAACGCAGAATGGAGGCGATTATGCAGAATTCGGCGAAAAAAAGTGCGCAAACGATGAAAAATCTGATGAAAACAGAAGGGATGAGTGCCGATGAAGTGAGTTCTGTGGATCCGAGTCAACAGAATCGGCGGATGTATGAATGCCCGATTTGTGGAGAGGGAGAGACGCCGAATACGGTAGAGAACCCGTTTGGGATCCTGGCGAAGGTATTTTGATCTAGGGGTACGGTAGCTACAGTATCCTCTTTCAGCTAACCACCAATTTCGTGTGTGAAGAGCAAATCGACGCGTCTTTCGATCCGATAGAGGATCTTCTGGAGTACGACGCTTTCGAGGACGATGATCACAATTCGGCACAGAAGGAGACCCGACGACACTATTCCAATAAGCGACGACTCGCTTTTCAGGAGACCACGCCCTGTCAGGAACTGGCGAAAGTTCGAGCGCCGATAGTCGGAACGGATCCGAAGACTTGTGGACATACGGCACATATTGAGTGCTTCAATGCGTATCGGGCGTCTTTGGTAAGCTACAGTAATCCTGTACCTACAGTAATCCTTTAACTGGGATCCTAGCTACAGTAATCTTTTAACCGAGATCCTGTACCTACAGTAATTCTTAAACTGGGATCCTGTACCTACAGTAACCCGAGATCCCTTAGATCCCAACTACAGTAATCCCGGATCCACTAAATCCCAACTACAGTAATCCCCAGATCCATGAGATCCCAACTAGAGTAATCCTCAGATCCATTAGATCCCAACTACAGTAATCCCAGATCCACTAGATCCTAACTTCCGTAATCCTAGATCCACTAGATCCCAACTACAGTAATCCCAGATCCACTAGATACAGTAATCCCGGATCCACTAGTTCCTAACTACAGTAATCTCGGATCTCCTGGATCCTAACTACAGTAATCCCTTTAACTGGGATCCTGTACCTACAGTAATCCTTTGACTGTGATCCTGAAACTACAGTAATCCTGGGATCCTGTAACTACAGAACTCTTCAAAATACAGTAATCCTACTTACAGTACGATGGCCGAGACAACCACCCGGACACCCTCCGCCAGGTCCATTGTCCAATGTGTCGACACCCGGCTAACATGATCGTCCCAATCTCCCTCGACAAACCGTACCTTCCGATCCGGACTCCGCCCACCCCGATGTCATATTCTGATGTCTATGATGTCATGAATCGGCTCCTAAAGAAAGCCCGAGGTCCGGTCTACGAGGAAGACGAAAAGAACGTGAAATACGATGCGAACTACAGTACCCGAAAAGGAGGAGGACTCTACGAGCTGAACGATGGTCGAAAATACAGTGCGGATAGCACTGAACGACACTCCGCTTTGGAGAAAACGACGACGAGCACTTATCTAGTGTCACTGGCGGTGGCGATGGTCGAAAGGGCGAGTTTGATGAGAAAGATGGGCGCCCCGGAGAGAAGGAAGCATTATAGGAGTGGGATTACTGGTAAGAGGGTACTGTAGGGATTACTGTACCTAGTTTCTTCCAGAACACATCATGACAGCGTCGGTTGCCACGTCGAAAGACATTGATTTCGATGTCACCCATTCCGCTATGATAAACCTCTTTGCTAAGGTCACCGAACGAGCCCTAACCCCTTCAAGAACCCAATCCGTCAGTCCTCTACCAGCCCCTTCTAGCCCCTCCCCTGTTCCTGGACTGACTCCTGACGAGCTGGCCGCTCTGGCAGTGGTAAGTACAGTAACCCTGAAACTACAGTACCCCTGGATCTTCAGAAATCTCCACCAGCCGCCCAGGTCGTCGAGAAAATCGAATGCCGCCTGAAAGTTCCCCTATATGTCCTTGAACCAAAATCCACGATGGTCCGAATGCTTTCGATACTCATTGATAACCAATCGGTGACGAAAGACGTCCAAAAGGAGATGGCTCATAACATGATCCGAGCGACGATCGGATGGGTCTCCTCCTACACCCTGTTTTGTCTTGTCCTCCGTCTTGGAGACGCCAAAATCAGAATTCTGACGTTGGGAGGTCTCCGAATCGAAGGACTCTCTGATCATCTTCAACAGGAAGCAGAAGTCATCGCTAAGAGCCTAACCTACAATATAGAGTATTTCAATCATCTGACAGAACGCCTAGCGTCCCCTGATGAAGAGGTACGGTAGGGGGTGCCCTTCTATTAAAGGATCCATCTTTCAGCCGACTCCCCAAACGATCTGCTTGACAATTGAACGATGCCTCCTGGAATTCCTTCGATTCTCATCTGAACTCCTTCTACACTGTAACCTGGGGACCCTGGATACGGTAACAGCCCTCCATGACCCACTGATCAGCCTACACAAAGCCTTCGAAGTCATGGGACTAGGTACAGTACCCCCCTGAAGACTACAGTAATCCTCTTCCTGCAGACCCCATCGAATTAAACATGCCGGGCAAGGCGAACTACTGGACACTGTGCTACCGTAACGCTCTGACGTGGATGGTCAAAATGAACAAATTCGTAAGATTTTTATTATAAAAAATAATTAATCCAAAGCCTGATCGGATCCGGAATTCTCCTTTACGGAGCCGACGATCAGAAGGCAGACGACCAGGAAGATTATCACGCAGTAGAATATCTGAATTTTTTTTGATTTTTGGGGTTACGGTAGCTCAGAAGCTCACCAGGAAAGCGGTACAGGCGAAGAAAGCCGACCAATAGATCATCGGTTCGCAATAGTGTCTCTCGAACATTCCCTCGTTGAAATGGACGAACGCCTTTGAGCCATACACCCATACACAACCTGAAAAGATCCTCTTAGGGGTGCCTTTATAATAGAGGACCCACCTAGAATGAGCCAGACGATGTTTGCAAGGGCGAACAGAACTTCTAGACCCTTGCATAAGAGACTGGCGCCCAGCTGCCTTTGTTGTCTTCGATAAGCTGTCCGCCTAGGCGTCGGAATTAGAAAATAGATTCGGAATGTGGCGGATATTATGAAAAGGATTCCCTCGACAATCAGCCAAATGGGAATCATGGGTTGGACGGCGCAAAACGGAGCGTTTATTAGGCCGAATATGATGAGCAAGAAGGCGAGAAGACTGAAGCATGTTAACACGGCTATACTGATTTCTGAAAGGAGGTTTGGGTTGATTGGGGGAGTTGGAAGTGGCCGGGGAGACTTGATAACAGTGGAATCTGGCTTTTCGATGTTGCTCAGGCTTAGCTAAAGTCGTTGGGGTTAGCTAGACCTAGCTAAAGGCTAGCCAAGCTAAACCAGGCTGACTCCTTCGAAGTGGCTAAGAGTTAGCTAGACCTAGCTGAAGGTTAGCTAGACCTAGCTGAAGGTTAGCTAAGCCTAGCTAAAGGTTAGCTAGACCTAGCTGAAAGTTAGCTAAGCTAGGTTTGACTTTCCCAGCTTGATTGGGCTCTCTGAGCTTAGCTTGGCTTATCTAGCCCCTATTCGGCCACCCTAGCTACCAAAAAAACTCACGCCACGGTATCTTCTCATTCAAATAATCGCTCAAATTCTTCGCAAACTCTACAGTATCCCCGGACTGCGAATACACATCCGACAACTTGTCGTGTCGCCGCCTCGACTCGCTAGAATCTGCTTGTGAATGTGTCGTTGGCATGTAGACCGATGGCTGAAGCCCAGGATTCGACTGAAATCGAACTGGCCGATCCTGGGGAGGCAGAAGAGGCCTCTGAGAGTTTGTAGAGCTCCGGTTTGATAAATCGACGCGATGGGGAATTGAGCGACCGGAGTTGTAGGAGCCTCTGGAAAGAGATGGATTTTTGGAGGTCCAAAATCAAAAATACCTCGGAAATGGGTTATTCGGCGGATTCTGAGACATGGAACTTGATGGGAGTATCGGTGTTTCCACTTTTGATATCGGAGTTGACCTGAATAATGCCTCTATCGATAATTTCGATGAAAACCATGACTCACCCCGAACTGCTCATATCAACTCGTAACTTTTGCGTACTGCCCGGCGACGGTGGTGTATGACGCATTTCACCGAATGCTCCCATCCGCTCGGAGGTCATGTACAGCCCGGGTCGCGATATCTGTAAGGGTCTGGGTTTTTTGACGGACTAGGTTCTTGGAAAAGGAAACTGGCTTTTGAAAGGCGAAAAATATGGTTTTGTATCCGGGGAAAAGTTGGATTTTGGTTGAAAAAGGCCTTTGCGGGGCCATTTTGAAGCCAGAAATCCAGGTTTCTAGGCTCAAAATGACTTTTTTTAGCTGGAAAACGATAGTTTTTTTCGAAAAAACTAAACTGTTCTTCCTGGAAAAGTGCATTTTTTTGGGGTTAAGGGTGGACTTTTGGGCTCAAAAATAGGGGTTTCAAAAAAAAATTTAGCTATTCGTGAGCCTAAAATTCTCTGGGAAGCTACTGAAGGCAGTTTGGCAGCAGCTGACAGGCTATCTCGGTTCTTGGAAGGGTTTTAGACCGGCTAGCAGCTAATCTGGCCAAGAGTTGACAAAATGAGTTGAAAACCGGGAATCGATACCAACGAAAAGAGAAGCGGCGAGAGGAAAACATGCAAAACTGTGTAGTTATACGGTTTTGATAGTTTCGCACCTTCTTCTCCTTCTCTCTCTCTCTCTCTCTCTCTCTCTTTCATTTGAATTGAACAACACAAAAAGTCAGTCGACCGCATCATGTGCGTATGTTGTGTGCAAACAAACAAGCCCTCCCCTTTCTTCAAAACCGACACAAAACTTACCCCAGGTGGAAACGAAGTCTCGTTTTGAAAGGAGATCGTCGAACTGTGATGAGATGTCATTTTCTGAAATTCTTTCTTCTTTAAAGGGGAGAAAGAAAAAAAAGAGTTTCGAAATCGAAAAGAATCATTCTTTCCGTGTGTGTGTGTTTCGCCTGCCCCTCTCTCGCCCCTTTGGAAGAGCAAATATTACTCTCTCTCTCTCTGCCTTCGGCCACACAGGTATCTCTAATTTCAATTGGTTAGAAAGAGAGGAAAAGAAAGAAACACATACGCACAATGGCAAAAGGAGATGATAAGAAATGGAATTCTGAATAAGATTCTGGAGACGGAAGTGTATTTTGGCAGAAGGAGTGGCGTCTTTACCTAACCAAGGTCTAGAATCTTGATTTCTATAGAGATTAGATAGCTACTGGTTTCTAAAATTCGTCGGGAATATCGGAATTCAAAAAGAGAAGCGACAAATTCGAAGCAGGGAGAGAGAATATACTTTTCGAGTCAGAGAGATGCGAAAATCGGAGCTTAACGCATTTTTCAAGCCAAAATATGCTTCCAAATGCAAGAATAAGAATTTGAAGTCATTCAGAATGACTTAGTGGTCTCAGAATGAATTAAAATAATTTAAGTCATAAAAACTCCGTTTCGAATCGAAAAAAATAGATTCCTCTAGTCAGAAAGTCTTCGAAATGCAAGAATAGGCATCCGAAACTATTCGGAATGACTCAGAATTCGTAGAATGAGTCAGACTTGATTTAAATGCTCTAACCATGATTTATGGAAAGAGAAAGCAGCTGAAACTAGCTCAGCTGACTAGAAATAGAGAAAAGGGCAGGAAGAACAGCTGAAACTTTTGGGGAAAGTGTCTCGAAGACTAATCGGGTGCTAGAAACTGCTCGGAAAATCCATTTTCCATTAGTTTCAATCAAAAATGAAGAGGAAAGGCTTGAAATGGCCTAGTCTTAATCAAAACTAGCAGCTAGGAGCATGTTGGAACAAAAAAAAACGTCTCAAAAATAAGATTTGATCACTGGAATCTGATCAAAATCGATTCTAGGTAGCCTAGAAGCGTCGGATCCTAAGCAATCCAGACCAAAACTAGCGAATCTGGCGTCCTAGAATAAAACTTGGCACAGAGCCAAGTTGCCACACAACAAACTACACTGAAATCGATTCCACCACCCCGCATTGTCCGGGTCTTTCTCTCTGTGTCGGCAACATTACACAGACATGCAAAAATAAACAAATTGAGTCATCCTCCTCTCGTCTCGAGGAGAAGACCACTCTTCCCGCATGGCGGCTGCCATGTGAGAAAATAGGTTGGAGGAGGAAGACTCACCTGAAAGAGGGGAGGAGGAGCAGAGGAAGAAAGGTTATATAAATAGAAAGAGGGGGAGAAGCAGCTGGAAAGAAAGGGAGGAGCAGAAGGGCATTGGGGAGGAGGAAAAGGGTTATAAAAGAAGTGGAGGACCTGATTAGCTTGAGTGGATTACGGTAGATCTGGAGGCTTTGTCTTCAGTTTGAGCCTATCGGAATATCTCGAGAGTCTTCTGGAAGTCTGGAAAAGACTGGGCTTCTTGATCAGATCAGGCTACTGTAGTCAGTTTGATCTGCAGATGGTCTTGGACTACTTTAGCCAGTTAGTTCGTATCTGCAGTTAGTCTCAGACTACTGTAGCCAACTCCGCAGTGTTCAGTTTATGTACATTTCCCAAAAAAAACCCGCGAAACATGGCTCTTGGCAAACAACATCGAACTGAGTAAAAGCTAACAAAAGATGCACTTTTATTAGAAAGGGTTTTCTAAGGAATGATGAAATGGATTCCTCCGAAGTCTAATCTCTAATAATGGGGCTGTTTTTTTTGTTACTGGGCTCAGTGTTTGGCGAGGGGTTTTCTGGGAATGTAAACTGAACCAGGGAGCTGGCTACAGTAATCCTGCGCAAAATCTGTAGATCGAGCTGGCTACAGTAATCCTAGGGAAGATCTGTAAATCAGAAGGGAGACTGATCTCTTCAGAATTCTGGGACGGTCTCATAAAAGCTAACTACAGTAATCCTTGGGAAGATCTGTAGATCTGGCTACAGTAATCCTCGATTAGGGCCTATTTCGGAGTCCCAAAACACGGTCTTGTAGAACCAAAAAAGCTAGCTACAGTAACTCTATATATTGGGCCGGCTACAGTACCCCTTCTTCCAGCTCCAACCGTGCATCTCGCATCCGCTGGCCTGGAAACCCCGAAAGATCCTGCGACCGCCGAAGAAATTCGAAGATCTCTTCTCCAGATATTTCCACAGAGATTGTCTCTCGTGTAGCAAGGTAAGGCCCCGCCCACTTACCCCTAGACCACGCCCCTTTCCAGAGCCCTTCTATGCCAATCATCTGTCTTTTCTGTGGAGAATTGCTTTGCCTGGATGAGTGCTGCAATACGACGAGATACCGGGACAGTGAACGAACTATGAAGTATACGGTATCCGAAATTGAAGCGGTAGGTATCTGGATATGCCCTTATAATAGAGGTTTTCTTTTCAGCACTCGGAATCGTGCTCTTCGTCGGCTGGACTCTTCATCTCGATCACCTCATCCATGATCATCGTCTCCAGAGCCAACAAAGCAGCCATCTGGGGTACCGTATACCTTGACTCTCACAAAGAAGAGGACCGTAACCTGAAACGTGGCAAACCGTTATATATGTGCGAAACCCGACTGAAATGGCTCGAATACGATTGGGCTGAGCAAGAATGGCAGCGGGTCTATGCTTGGTTCAACATGCAACATCAGACGTCGTTCATCAATACCATTCGGGAATGTCATCTTCATCATCATCATTGATTTCTATTTTTCCCCGAATTTGTACATTTTTGGATTACTGTAGCTACTTTTTTTGTCCCTTGGTTTGACTAGTTTTTATGCATTAGATCTTCTAAACATCCCCTCTCCCACTTTCATGGTATTTATTTATGTGTTATTCATCGCCCTATCTGAATGATTTTTTGAAGGAGATGAGGATTACTGTAGAGCACTAGGGGGTCTAGGGATTTAGGATTCTCTGAAAAATAGGATAACAGGGTATGGATTCGAGATTCTTTATTTAGAGAAAAAAAAACAGAGATCAATGACAATTTAGCAGGAACTTTTTATAATTAAGCGGAGCTGGTTCCCTCTCCCGAATCGTTGGTCTCATCGGCTTTCTTCTCGACAGAAGTCTCTCCTTTAGCCTCTTCGGTCTTCTCATCAGCCTTTCCCTCATCCTCTTTAGTTTCCTCAGCCCCTGGAGCCTCAATGGCCTTCTTCTCTGCATCCTTCTCAGATTTCTTCTTCTCAGCCTCCTCTTTGGCAACCTTTGCAGCAGCCTCATCCTCCTCATCAGTCGGAATACCATAGATGACTCTCAACTCTTCCGGTGATTTTCCCTTTGCCATCAGAGCCACTTTCTTGCACGAAACATTCAAAAGACCCTTCACATTGAGATAATTGGCTGCACAGATCAGATGGAACAGCTTATCGTTGTCGATATCCATCAGTTTCTCATCGAATGCCGGAATAGTCACATTCTTCGGAACAGTGTCGTCGTCGACTGGAATTGGCTCTCCCTTGTGCTCTTCACACCATTTGAAAACGAGTTCCAGAATTTCGGCTTTGATGTTGTTGATTGGAATCGCCTCGTTCTTCTCGACGTCTTCCGCCGTCATCGGATTCGTTCCGAGCATTGCGTTCATCGTTTCAGACATTCGGAGAGCACCGTCAGACACTTTGAATTCGGTTCCCTCTTCGGATGATACCTTGTAGATAATCTCTGGTTCAGATGGAACAGCAGCAACTGGAACAACTGGGGCATCAACAGCAGCCATTGTTAGAAATTGAATTGAATTGGTTGAGGATTTGTTCTGGAATGAAGAAAATTGTCAATAATTAAAGAAAAATCAATAATTAAAGAGAGATCACGAAGGAAGTGGTTATGGAGTTATACAGGAGTCCTATTGTGACCACTAAAGATACTATTTGAGAAAAAACTATTTGGTTAAGAAGAAAGTGGTTTTGGACAACTGGAAAAGACTTCTTCTAACTGCCAGAGGCACTAAAAATCAATGAAACGAGAATCGGAAGAGGGGAAAAATGGCTACCAAAGGTACTGTAGGGGAGAAATCAAGGGGAGAAGAAAAGGAGAGAAGTGGAGTAGACGACCAGTGAGTGAATGTCGAATGATGACTGAATGAGGATACAGTTGGTGGTCGTGCACTTATTCTGGAATCAGGCGCGTCGCGGTCTGCGTCGCGTTCTGCGTAACGGTCGTCTGTGCGGTTGTAACTTTGAAATTCAGTCAATAAGGGTAGAGACTGACTGATGACGTCATAGAATGTTCTGGAAACTAGGGAGTACTGGTAATACCGAGATTGGGGTAATGGTAGACTAGCAAAAATGATGAACAGTTTCTGGCTACAGATCTTTCAGAAATACGAAATAATAGGTCTAACAGGACAAGAAAAAATGTTTGCATCACTATTAAAAGTAAATTAAATTCTAATTTACTTTTATCATTTTCATTATGAGTCAACAATATGCATAACTACAACCGATACTGTCCACATATCGGTTTGTATTTAGTTGAGTACTGTAGCAATCCTCACAAATTCTGAAGGAGAAATGACCCTGACTCAACTTGTAGAAACATTGATTCTCTCAGTTTAGTAAGTTATCACTGCAAAAAAACAATTCATTCAAATTAAGTGAATGATGTTATAATTGATAAGTACACTGTACCAACAAAGACAATGTCTGATTTACTAGCAAACAAGCAAAAATGAGTACAGGAGATAACATGATGATTACTGTGGGTTGCATGAAAATTTCATTTCAGAAATCAAAAGTTATTTATTTTGGATATCAATTTTGTGCTCTATCGAAATTCCCTTGTGGTTTTCCTAAAATGCTTAGTCGTTATGGAAATCTTCATAGTAAAAAGCAGCTTTCAAACCGTTTCCTGTTGAAAAATTATTGTTTTCATACAAGTTTCGTCTCTTCAGAATTTCACCGAAGCAAGATTCTATTTGGTATCCCAATGATTCTTGTAATTCAGAAACAATAAACCCTCATTGTTATTCCAATTGCCATTGATTCAAATTCCATGCTAGTCACAAGTTCAGTTGATGGAGTGGTCAGTGGTCAGAGCAAATTTAATACTACGATAACTTCCATGGATCCCTATTGTGCGCTCATTCAAGATATGAGTCTTGAAGTCGATTTACTTATGGTTCTGGGATAAGAATATGTAATGTTTGTGTGAATTATGCGCAGTTGAAAGGAAGTCTAGAATTGATTCGAAATACTTTATTTACGTTCAGAAATTAAAAAAAGAGATATTGAGAAAAAGAACAAAAATCTTGAAAAAATAGCACTTTAAAGAAAAAAACAGAGATCAAAGAAGGTTCAATTAGAACAGTTTAGGTCATTCGAAACTTGTGTCGCATCCTTAAGCGGAGCTGGTTCCCTCTCCCGAATCCTTAGCCTCATCGGCTTTCTTCTCATCAGCCTTCTTATCATCCTCTTTAGTTTCCTCAGCACCTGGAGCCTCGATGGCCTTTTTCTCTGCATCCTTCTCAGATTTCTTCTTCTCAGCCTCCTCTTTGGCAACCTTTGCAGCAGCCTCATCCTCCTCATCAGTCGGAATACCATAGATGACTCTCAACTCTTCCGGTGATTTTCCCTTTGCCATCAGAGCCACTTTCTTGCACGAAACATTCAAAAGACCCTTCACATTGAGATAATTGGCTGCACAGATCAGATGGAACAGCTTATCGTTGTCGATATCCATCAGTTTCTCATCGAATGCCGGAATAGTCACATTCTTCGGAACAGTGTCGTCGTCGACTGGAATTGGCTCTCCCTTGTGCTCTTCACACCATTTGAAAACGAGTTCCAGAATTTCGGCTTTGATGTTGTTGATTGGAATCGCCTCGTTCTTCTCGACGTCTTCCGCCGTCATCGGATTCGTTCCGAGCATTGCGTTCATCGTTTCAGACATTCGGAGAGCACCGTCAGACACTTTGAATTCGGTTCCCTCTTCGGATGATACCTTGTAGATAATCTCTGGTTCAGATGGAACAGCAGCAACTGGAACAACTGGGGCATCAACAGCAGCCATTGTTAGAAATTGAATTGAATTGGTTAAGGATTTGATCTGGAATGAAGAAAATGGTTATGGAAGGTTGAGAAAAGTCAATAATTGAAGAGATATTACGAAGAAAGGGGACCACCAAAGGTACTGTAGGGGAGAAAATCAATTGGAAAAGTCCAAAAGGGATTGGAGAAGAGAAGAGAAGTGGAGTAGACGACCAGTGAGTGAATGTCGAATGATGACTGAATGAATGGAGATACAGTAGTGACTCCATCTGAAACAGGTGACGCGTTGCGGTCTGCGTCGCGGTCCGCGTAACGGTCGTCTGCGCGGTTGTAACTTTGAAATTCACTCAATACGAGTGCACACTAATGACGTCATAGAGTGTTCTGGAAACTAGGGAGTACTGGTAATACCGAGATTGGGGTACTGGTAGACTAGCAAAAATGATGAACAGTTCCTGACTACAGACCTTGTGAGAAATACGAAATAATAGCTCTATCAGGGCAAAACAAAAGTTTCGCATCACTATAAAAATTGTATTTAATGCTAATTAACTTTTATCATTTTCACTATGAGTCAAATATATGTAGAACTACAACCGATACTATCCAAATATGAGTTTCTATTTAGTTGGAGTACTGTAGAAATCATCAAAAATTTTGGAGGAGAAATGACTCTTGACTCAACTTAGTATAACATTGATTCTCTCAGTTTAGTATCATTGCAAAAAATCCAATTCATTCAAATTAAGTGAATGATGTTATAATTGATAAGTACACTGTACCAACAAAGACAATGTCTGATTTACTAGCAAACAAGCCAAAATGACTTCAAGAGATAACACGATGATTACTGTGGGTTGCATGAAACTTTCATTTCAGAAATCAAAATTTATTCATTTTGGATATCAACTTTGTGCTCTATCGAAATTTCCCTGTGGCTTTCATGAAAAGGCCCATTCGTTATGTAAATCTTCATGGTAATAAAGCAACTTGAAACCTCTTTCCTGTTAAAAAGAGACATTTACATACTAGTTTCGTCTCCGCCTAACTACAACGAAGCGTAATTATATATATTTTTTTAATTTCAAAAACAATAAAACTTTATTTTTACTCAAATTGTCATTGGTTCAAATTCCACGACATTCACAAGTACAGTTGATGGAGTGGTGAGTGATGAGAGCAAATTTGATACTACGACAACTTACATAGTTCTCTATTGCGCTCTCATTTAAGCCATGAGTCTGTGAACTTCATTTACTTATGGTTCTGGGATCAAAATCTGTATTGTATGTGCTTATTATGAGCAGTTGAAACGAAATTTAGAATGATTCGGAATATTTCATTTACGTTTAGAGATTGAAAAAAAAACAGAAATCTTGAGAAAAAAACTTTTAGAAAAAAATCAGAGATCAAAGAAGGTTCAATTCAACAGTTTAGGTCATTCGAAACTTAAGCCGCATCCTTAAGCGGAGCTGGTTCCTTCTCCGGAATCCTTAGCTTCATCTTCCTTCTCAACAGCCTTTCCCTCATCCTCTTTAGCTTCCTCAGCCCCTGGAGCCTCAATGGCCTTCTTCTCTGCATCCTTCTCAGATTTCTTCTTCTCAGCCTCCTCTTTGGCAACCTTTGCAGCAGCCTCATCCTCCTCATCAGTCGGAATACCATAGATGACTCTCAACTCTTCCGGTGATTTTCCCTTTGCCATCAGAGCCACTTTCTTGCACGAAACATTCAAAAGACCCTTCACATTGAGATAATTGGCTGCACAGATCAGATGGAACAGCTTATCGTTGTCGATATCCATCAGTTTCTCATCGAATGCCGGAATAGTCACATTCTTCGGAACAGTGTCGTCGTCGACTGGAATTGGCTCTCCCTTGTGCTCTTCACACCATTTGAAAACGAGTTCCAGAATTTCGGCTTTGATGTTGTTGATTGGAATCGCCTCGTTCTTCTCGACGTCTTCCGCCGTCATCGGATTCGTTCCGAGCATTGCGTTCATCGTTTCAGACATTCGGAGAGCACCGTCAGACACTTTGAATTCGGTTCCCTCTTCGGATGATACCTTGTAGATAATCTCTGGTTCAGATGGAACAGCAGCAACTGGAACAACTGGGGCATCAACAGCAGCCATTGTTAGAAATTGAATTGAATTGGTTAAGGATTTGATCTGGAATGATGAAAATGTCTAGGGAAAGTTGGAAAAAATCAAAAATTGAAGACAGATTACGAAGGCGTTATAGGCTACTCAAGGTACTGTAGGCGAGAGAAAATCAATTGGATAGAAACCAAGAGGGGAGGAAGAAAGGGAGAGAAGGGGGAGTAGACGACCAGTAAGTGAGTGTCGAATGATGATTGAATGAATGTGTCTACAGTCCCACTGGTGTATTCTGAAACAGGTGGCGCGACGCGGTCTGCGTCGCGGTCGTCTTCTTCTGTAAGTCAATACGAGTGCACCCCGATGCCGTCATAGAATGTTCTGGAAATGTGGGACCCAGTTTATGAAGAGTTCCAAACTGTATTTGAAATATAAACAAAGTAATAGTAGACAAAATTTCATAAGGAAATAGTATAACTGTGATTAAAACTGTATAACAGTATAACTGGAACTATCATGATTCCTGAAAATTTGAAAGTATTGTCTGTTCAATTGGGTTTTTCATCTATTGAAATTCGATTGGTAAAACCCTGTGTGCAGACCGATTTTTGATCAGAATTACTAAAAACTTGTTCCAATACTTCAAAATGTCATTTCGTCGTTATGTAAACTCTCCAAGCAACCACGCAGACCCTTCCTGTCAAAAAAACATTTCCATACTGGTTTCGTCTCAACACAACTTCATCGAAACATGATTCTGTTCATTCTCCTATGGATTTCCGTATTTTCAGAAACTGTAATATTTCTCTGTGTAACTCCTCCAAAACTTCCGAATTCCAGAGCGATATCCAAATGAAAGTAGTGAATGGAGTGGTATGGAATCAAACGGAATGTGGTTTCGGACAGACTTCCACATTCATTGACTGTATTATCGAGTGTGCAAGAAACCAAAGTTGTCGATTTGCTTATGGAGCTGAGAATAGAACTTGTGTTTTGTGTGAATTCGGAACAGTTCAGAGGAAGTCAACTGCCAATAGTGTTGCTTTGAAAATGGATGTAAGACCTAGAGAAATGATGATTTCTGAATATGTATTTCCAGGTTTGCCCTCCATTATTCGGCAATTTTACTTTCAATAAGTAATCCAACTCCCAAATTTGGTACCCAATAAATAAAAATCTGTTGAGTTGTTATAATAGAAGATTACAAGATACGGTAAAATAGAAAAAAATGAGGCTTCTTTTAAAATATACAACATAAATCATTATTTACGAATTCCACACAAAACAGCAACCGGAAGATTTTTTTGGGCGACTGACCAACAACTGAAAATTGAAAAGTCTTTTTTTTTATAATCTAAAAGTAGGTACCTAATAACAGAAACTTTCCCTAATCTTTGGTCTTTGTTTTGGGGGCCCATTAGCGTTAAACAATACGGGTTTACTGACGAAATGATCCGTGGCTGTCCAGCAGACCAAACATAACCAGATTTGGTTTGAAGATAGGAATCAGAGAAAGTGAATCCATTTATTCCAGCACAATTTGTAGTGTTTTGATAGCCAAAGCATTCCGGTCTGAAGTTTCCCGAAATGTACATATTCACAGTTTTGTTATAGGAATTCACAAGGGAAGTTAGCAAGTCTGGAACAAAGTTGGTGAGGTTAAAGGAGGACTGAACTGGAATTCAATAATTTGTCAGTAGATGTAGTTTTTAATTCTGAACACTTTTTCTGTTGACAACTTTCTCTGAAAATGTCTCTAAATGCCTCAAAAACCGCTTTGAAAACGTCGAGGTTATTGGGGTGGAAGAGTTTTCCGTAACATCGGCCACGGGGTTTGTTATTTTTCTCATTTTTTCCGATTTTAGGTTTTTAATGTAGATGTTCTTTCATAATCAAAAAACAAATTTTCAATAAAGAGAAAAATAAGGTGGCCGAGGTTACGGAAAACTCTTCCACCCCAATCACCTCGACGTTTTCAAAGCGGTTTTTGAGGCATTTAGAGGCATTTTCAGAGAAAGTTGTCAACAGAAAAAGTGTTCAGAATGAAAAACTACATCTAATGACAAATTATTGAATTCCAGTTCAGTCCTCCTTTAAATAGATACAAAGTACCTGTAGATGCTTCCAATTCTTCAATAGTCTCTAATCCACTGACAGATGCATTATTGTCATTGCATATTTGTTCAGCAGTACTGTAGTTCATCCCGGTTAGTCCAGGATTTAAAAATGCCTAAATCAGAATGAATGTAAAAGTTATAACAGTTAGCTAACTTTCTCTCCCCATGTTATGTTAGTTCTGTTGAAAAATATAAATTCCTGTAGAAGTGTCATATTCTTTGAAGGGATAGTTGGCTTAGTTCCCGAAAAATCCCAATTCACTCGAGCAGAAACCTCAGTGAAATTAACAAATGATAAAGGACAATTCTAAAAATAAATATTCACACATCAGAATCTCTCTTTAAGTCCAACATTTAATTTCAATGCAACACTAGAAGCATCTGATCTTCTCTCAACTACTCCGTATTCACATGCAACACAAATTCTGTTTCCAGCACCATAAACGAATTGACATTTCGGATTTTTTCCACAATAAACAACACATTCCAGAAATGTTGGAGAATATGAAGAAATACAGTTTCTCTGATTGGATACCATCCCATTCACTATTTTCATTTCGACTATGTCCTGGAATTTTAAAATGTTTTAAGATAAATTGCATATGAGGTTACTGTATCTGAGAACACAGGGATCCATAGGAGAATGAATAGAATCATGTTTCGGTGAAGTAGTAAAAAAGCAAGAATAAAAAACTAGTTTTTTTTGACAAATAGGGTGTGCAAGCTGCATGGTTGCTTGGAACCAAGCTTTACGAAGTGGTGCAGTGAAACAAGAGCTAGTATGTATAGTCTTGTTAGTTTGATCTCGAACTTTAGACTCATTTCACAATTTCGTTGAGACCAATGAGTTCAGAAGCCCCAAGAAATTTCAGAAACAGACATTGAAGTATGGAAATTAGAACTGGCAAATATAAGTTTGATAAATGAGGCTGAGCAGTTCGGGATGAAAAATTTCAATGATCAGGACCGATTGATGATTCCAAGTTTATTTACCAGCAGTCTGTCTACTTACCATAACCCATTCTCAAGTTTCCAGAACATTCTATGACGTCATCGGGGTGCACTCGTATTGACTTACAGAAGGAGACGACCGCGACGCAGACCGCAACGCGCCATCTGTTTCAGAAAATGCACCAGCGGTACTGTGAACCCATTCATTCAGTCATCATTCGACATTCACTCACTGGTCGTCTACTCCACTTCTCTCCCCTTCTTCTTCCCAATCCTAAATCAATCTCAATTGATTTTCTCCCCTACAGTACCTTTGGTATTCACAATAGGACCCCTGTAGCCCCATCTCAATTCCCCTTCCATTGATTTTTCCCCTACAGTACCTTTGGTATTCACAATAGGACCCCTGTATCCCGATTTCAATTCTCATTCTATCGATTTTTTGTACCTTTAGTACCCCATAACCCTTTCTTCGTAATTTCTCTTTGATTATTGATTTCTCTTAACCGTCCCTAACCATATTCATTATTCCAGATCAAATCCTCAACCAATTCAATTCAATTGTTAACAATGGCTGCTGTTGATGCCCCAGTTGTTCCAGTTGCTGCTGTTCCATCTGAACCAGAGATTATCTACAAGGTATCATCCGAAGAGGGAACCGAATTCAAAGTGTCTGACGGTGCTCTCCGAATGTCTGAAACGATGAACGCAATGCTCGGAACGAATCCGATGACGGCGGAAGACGTCGAGAAGAACGAGGCGATTCCAATCAACAACATCAAAGCCGAAATTCTGGAACTCGTTTTCAAATGGTGTGAAGAGCACAAGGGAGAGCCAATTCCAGTCGACGACGACACTGTTCCGAAGAATGTGACTATTCCGGCATTCGATGAGAAACTGATGGATATCGACAACGATAAGCTGTTCCATCTGATCTGTGCAGCCAATTATCTCAATGTGAAGGGTCTTTTGAATGTTTCGTGCAAGAAAGTGGCTCTGATGGCAAAGGGAAAATCACCGGAAGAGTTGAGAGTCATCTATGGTATTCCGACTGATGAGGAGGATGAGGCTGCTGCAAAGGTTGCCAAAGAGGAGGCTGAGAAGAAGAAATCTGAGAAGGATGCAGAGAAAAAGGCCATCGAGGCTCCAGGTGCTGAGGAAACTAAAGAGGATGATAAGAAGGCTGATGAGAAGAAAGCCGATGAGGCTAAGGATTCGGGAGAGGGAACCAGCTCCGCTTAAGGATGCGACACAAGTTTCGAATGACCTAAACTGTTCTAATTGAACCTTCTTTGATCTCTGTTTTTTTCTTTAAAGTGCTATTTTTTCAAGATTTTTGTTCTTTTTCTCAATATCTCTTTTTTTTAATTTCTGAACGTAAATAAAGTATTTCGAATCAATTCTAGACTTCCTTTCAACTGCGCATAATTCACACAAACATTACATATTCTTATCCCAGAACCATAAGTAAATCGACTTCAAGACTCATATCTTGAATGAGCGCACAATAGGGATCCATGGAAGTTATCGTAGTATTAAATTTGCTCTGACCACTGACCACTCCATCAACTGAACTTGTGACTAGCATGGAATTTGAATCAATGGCAATTGGAATAACAATGAGGGTTTATTGTTTCTGAATTACAAGAATCATTGGGATACCAAATAGAATCTTGCTTCGGTGAAATTCTGAAGAGACGAAACTTGTATGAAAACAATAATTTTTCAACAGGAAACGGTTTGAAAGCTGCTTTTTTACTATGAAGATTTCCATAACGACTAAGCATTTTTAGGAAAACCACAAGGAAATTTCGATAGACCACAAAATTGATATCCAAAATGAATAAATTTTGATTTCTGAAATGAAATTTTCATGCAACCCACAGTAATCATCATGTTATCTCCTGTACTCATTTTTGCTTGTTTGCTAGTAAATCAGACATTGTCTTTGTTGGTACAGTGTACTTATCAATTATAACATCATTCACTTAATTTGAATGAATTGTTTTTTTGCAGTGATAACTTACTAAACTGAGAGAATCAATGTTTCTACAAGTTGAGTCAGGGGTCATTTCTCCTTCAGAATTTGTGAACGGTTGCTACAAGATTGAACTGAAAGCGGACTCTGTGGACAGAATCGGCAGGAGTTGTATAGTTGACTGAAATTAAAAATGAGAAAACTGAATTCGAGTCACATATTTTTTTGGAAATGAGGCAAAACTTTTGACTCAGACTAATACAACTATTATTTTTTACTTCTGCAAGATCCGTTTTCAAAAACTATTCACCATTTTTGCTAGTCTACCAGCACCCCAATCTCGGTACTACCAGTACTCCCTAGTTTCCAGAACAATCTATGACGTCATCAGTGTGGACCATTATTGACTGAAATTCAAAGTTACAAACGCGCAGACGACCGTTACGCAGACCGCGCCGCAAACCGCAACGCGCCACCTGTTTCAGATGGAGTCGCTACTCTACTGTACATCCATTCATTCAGCCATCATTCGACATTCACTCACTGGTCGTCTACTCCCCCTTCTCTCCCTTTCTTCTCCCCTTGATTTCTCCCCTACAGTACCTTTGGTAGCCCCTTTCCTCCTCTCCCGATACTCGTTTCATTGATTTACTTCTATGGTACCTCTGGTAGTTAGAAAAGATCTCTTCTAGTTGTCCAAAACCACTCTCTTCGTAACCAATTGATTTTCTCCCAGATAGTACTATTAGTGGTCACAATTGGACCCCTGTAGAAGTCTATAACCACATTATTTGTAATCTCTCTTTGATTATTGACTTTTTTCCAACCTTCCCTAACCATTTTCATTATTCCAGATCAAATCCTCAACCAATCAATTCAATTTCTAACAATGGCTGCTGTTGATGCCCCAGTTGTTCCAGTTGCTGCTGTTCCATCTGAACCAGAGATTATCTACAAGGTATCATCCGAAGAGGGAACCGAATTCAAAGTGTCTGACGGTGCTCTCCGAATGTCTGAAACGATGAACGCAATGCTCGGAACGAATCCGATGACGGCGGAAGACGTCGAGAAGAACGAGGCGATTCCAATCAACAACATCAAAGCCGAAATTCTGGAACTCGTTTTCAAATGGTGTGAAGAGCACAAGGGAGAGCCAATTCCAGTCGACGACGACACTGTTCCGAAGAATGTGACTATTCCGGCATTCGATGAGAAACTGATGGATATCGACAACGATAAGCTGTTCCATCTGATCTGTGCAGCCAATTATCTCAATGTGAAGGGTCTTTTGAATGTTTCGTGCAAGAAAGTGGCTCTGATGGCAAAGGGAAAATCACCGGAAGAGTTGAGAGTCATCTATGGTATTCCGACTGATGAGGAGGATGAGGCTGCTGCAAAGGTTGCCAAAGAGGAGGCTGAGAAGAAGAAGAAATCTGAGAAGGATGCAGAGAAGAAGGCCATTGAGGCTCCGGGTGCTGAGGAAACTGAAGAAAAGGCTGATGAGAAGTCCGATGAGGCTAAGGAAGAGACTTCTGCTGCTCAGGATTCGGGAGAGGGAACCAGCTCCGCTTAAGGACAAAAGTACCGTATCCCGCCTCATAATTGAACCTGTAATGATCTCTCTGTTGTTTTATCTCTCTAAATTCTAAATAAACAATTTCGATTCCATTCAATATTTATTATAATTCAATATTAATCATGTGTTGGTTTTTGAAAAACGCAACAAAAAATTGAGGGGTTGAGGTCGTTATGAAAGTGATTGTTTTGATATTTCGGCGGAAAAGACACAAAGAAAGACAAACCAGGAGTTGAAATTAAGATTAGCTTAAAAAATGCATAAATGACATATAAAAATTGAAAAAAAGTCCCTATATGTTTTGGATTATCGTCGTAGCTTTTTGAAGAATGCGATTACCTGAAATAAAATACAGTAATCCTAGGTACAGTAATCCATTTAGACAACTACAATAACCTTATTAGACTGATACAGTAATCCTTACCCTCTTCTGATCCATTGTAGTACACCAGAATGGCACTTCTCTTCCAGTCCATGACACATTATTAGCCACTGACTTCATCCTTCTTGTCACACTCAACGCATCGAAATCCCCACATGTTCGACGTGTCAATGGACGTTGATTGACGTGTCCAAGTCTAAAAATAAGTTTTAAGCCACGCCCCCTTAGCATAAAACTTACGCTTTAGTGGTGACTATCTTTGTGCCAGGTTTACAATACTGTAGGAGGTGCTTAATGTCGAAATTCAATTTTTCATCGAACTGCACATTATTTATAAAAATGACAGTAGCCTCTTCTGTTATCAAATGATAGAATTTCTCATCTAGAATATTCCCTTGATGAAGTTCGAATTTGCCGCAACGCTTTCCGAAGAATGCCATCAAACTGAACACATTTCTTATAGAAAACAGGATTACTGTAGTCTATACCTTTTGAAATACTGTCCAACATTATTGGCATATTTCGCGGGCACATCGCTTAACTCGATCCCAACCGACTTCTTGCATCTAGCGTATGCGGCCATGTAGCAGACTAGCTTCCCAATCCCTGAACCAAGGTCTACGAATACGGTATTCTTGTCACATTTCAGCTCGTCGCAGATTAGTTTCATCTGGTTGAAGTTGGTCTCTCCATAGGTCTGAAAAACGATTTTTGGGAAAAGGCAAAAGAAAATTGGGGAGGGTGGAGTTGAACCCGCGCCTTACAAGTAAAAAGATTGATAGCAGCGCGCGCAACCACCTGCGCCACGAGGACAACACCTGGAACTGGTGGGCAGGGGGTAGAGGAGAGTGGAGGGGAACACTTATTTTCAAAGGGCTAAAACTAGGCTTAGCAATGCCGATAGAAAAAAGTTGTCAACTAGAAAAACACTAGAAATTGTGTGAACTTTATACACAAAAAATTTTGGGACGATTCCATGGTTTTTGAAAAAATTACCTCTGACGAGAAGCTCTCATAGTGATTATTCAGCACATCTGGACATGGTACCGCGCAATCCGAAGCAAAATTCACAATTCTCTTGGCTACAGTATGGTTACAATTTCGTTTTCCCCATTCGCCAAATCTCTTCGGGTTTGATGTTTCCTGAAAGAATTTTTGATTACTACTACAAAAACTACAGTAACCCATACCCTTCTTCGCTCAAACTTATACAAGCTCGCTACTACATTACATCGATAAAGGCATTCTCTGACATCGTGAAGATCATTGATTTCTGCATCCAACCATTTTACATCTATTCCTATCAAATCATCCTTATCCGTTTTCTCGATCCTAAAAAAACTACCGTAATCTACCGTAACCTCAGACACTTACAATCGAAGCATTCGGTATACTGTAGACTGCATCGCCGTGTCACAAAGCGGAAAATTGATGGTTTTCCCTTTGTAGAATACGGATCTAACCGATGCATTTTTCCGCCAACCGTAGTACTTCTTCTTCTTGACAAGCCCCTCGTCGGAAGAAGTGGAAGCACGAGGTTTAGCGGCGTCTGGGGTTGTGATGACCTTTGGGTTCTTATCAGCTGTCATTGGTCACCACAGGTTACCTGGAATTTAGAAGGTATGTCCGAGAAAAAAATAATTTCAAAAAATGGTCTAAAAGGTGTACAAAATAAAATTGAAATATAAGAATGATGAGTTTTTTAGAAGAAGTAAGTGAACTAACAAAAATTAGAAAGAGTGACTAATAATTATTGATATCAGCTCGTTTTTAATTTCCCGTTATCACCTGCGGTAACGTCACTACTTCACTTCTGCGGGGGAAGGAACTTATTTTGGGGTGAACTTTTTGGTTTTTTGATTGATTTTCGTTCATTTTTTTGTTAAGAACTGAGGAATCTGAATTTTGAGTATCTAGGCAAACAGATTTTTTGAACAGACAAAATTTTTTCGAATGACGGTTTTGATCAGAAGTTTTTTTAAAGTTTCGGAGTTTTTTGTCCGAGAGAAGTAAACGATCATAGAAAAAAGAGTATTTTGGAAATATAGTTGATTCAGTTCAAATTGAATTATTAGCAATGGTTGAACCTCTTGATCATGACTGATAGCAGACCATATTTTAAGAACAGGAAAAGTTGAGATAATCCCAAATAGACTAAGTTTGTTATTTTAATTATTTGCTATTTTTCAATAAGTTATTTTTGACTGTGAAAGTCCAAAAAAAAATAAAGCTCACAAAAATCCTCTTAAGTCAAGGGGTTATTTCCGGAAAAAAACTATTGGCACAGTTTAAAATAGCACTTTTGGAACCTATATATCCGTTTTCAAAGTCTGCCTACGAGAATCAAAAAGTTAAAAATAAATAAAAATAAAAAGGAAAAAAAAAACAAAAATTAGGACATTGGGCTGTTTTTTTTAGACTCTCAGACGTTCCATAAGCAGGTTTTGAAAACGAAAAATTGGGTTTTAATAGTCTTTTTTGGATGATTTTTGAGACAAGTTCTACTCAAAAGGTTTTCTTGTTAATCATAATCTGAGCAGCTTCCAAGAAAAAACCTAATCCTGTCTAGACAACATAAAGCTGCCCTTTCAAAGAAGTGTTCTTAATTTTGAAAAATTCGATAATTTCTATTAAACCTATTATATATTCGAAAATATCAACATTCTCGGAATTTCTTTGTCCGAAAGGAATTTACCAAAATCCACAAAATATATATTTGTTAGTTCCCAAGAAAAAAAGAAAAAATGCAGAAAACTGAAAATCAAGATTTGGGAAAGAGTTAATCATGACTGGAATAGGTTAGACACAACTAATCAAAATTCCGATTCTTAATCAAAAATCTTACAAGAACAGACCAAAACTCAATGGCATAACTAGTCTCATAGATTCTCGAACCTTCTAATTTATATGCACTTTGTGATGTAACCTATAATAAAGGGGGTACCGCAAGGTACCAAATGTTGAGCATTCAAAGTGCATATGAAAAGGGGGCGGGGCTTAACTTAAAAGATTTGAGAGGAATTTAAACGAGTTTTGAAAAATTGTTAAAAAATAACGTACATATTACAAAAACCATTTTCTGAAATTTTCTAAATTCAAAAAATCCAAAATCCTCAATCCTGACTTATAGTAAATGACGAGTATTCAAAGTGCATATGAGAAAAAGGGGGCGGAGCTTATAAAGGGATTTACTAAATTAAATTAAATTAAAACTATTTTAACTATTATAGAAAAAATAATTGAAAATGAAACAATTTTTTTTTGTTCTAAAATAATTTTTTTAAAAATTACAGTAACCAAAAAATCCGATTTTCTTAACCCAACCTTGATAAAAATCATTTTTCTAGCTTAATATAAAGGAAAAAGTCCCCAAAAGCCTATTTTCGTCGTCGACCCCCAATGTTTGATTACCCGCGGAGGGAAAGTGGGTGTGTAGTGGAGCGCGTTTACCCCCTACTCCCCTCTCTGCCCCTTTTGGACCCCCTCCCCATTGGATTAACACCCTCCTGTGAATGCAGGTGTCAATACAACATAATGTGTCAAATTGCTAATCCCCTCCTGACTCTCTCCTGGGAAAAGGGATTAGGAAGGTATTGCAGTGGTATTACATGTTGCTAATACTAATAATTAGAGTTCAAAGATCTGATGATATGAAAAGAACTTTGAGTTCATTTGTTTTCTGATTTCATTTTCGAGGAAATGAAATGATGTGGGGGAGGATGTGGGAGGAAGAAGAATCAGAAAGTTCAAAAATAGCGGATGAGTGGTTTTTTGTGACGTTTTGGGATAATGATGATAAGGAAGTTATCAGAAAAAAGCTTGAAAAATGACCTTTTCAAAAAATTTTTCTTCGAGTTTTTCAAAAAATGATTTTCTTAAAGAAAAAACTTTCCAAAATATTTTTCTCTGAAATTAACGAATCATGTTGTAACAAACATTGTTGTTGGAAAAAAACTCGAAAAAAGGGTTCTAAAAAATTTTTTTGAATTTTTGAAAAATGATTTTTTACACTTAAATTTAACGTTTAGGAAAATTAATTATTTTCAAAAAAAAATAGGCAACTTGAAATATAGGTTTTTCATGATAGTTTTTTTAAAATTGAAACTTTATTTTTTTTGCTTTTTCGTGATTGGTTCTCCAAAAAAATGTCTACAGCTTCTTTCGGAATAAAGCTCGAAAATTATGTGCTGAAGGTTTTTCGAACCTGGAAAATTTTTGTACGAAAAACGAAATTTTGAAGGTTGAAAAACCGCTTTTTTGAATTTTTTAAAAAATTATGGTAAACTTTTCTCGAAACGTTTTTCAAAAAAATAACAGATTTCTTTTCAATTTTTAGTTGATTGAAAGTGTTCGAAAAGATACCAATCTCGAATCTGTAAAATTCAAAAGTTCAGATTTTTCGTTTTTTTTTTTTTAAATCGCTTAACCTCAAAAAATCCCTCATTTCCAGCACTTTCTCATCCCGCTTTCTAACCCATTTTCCTATATTTAAAACCTTTTTCTAGATCAAAAAACTTATTTAAAAATCCAATCTTTTTCCAAAGTTTCCAAAAAACTTCTCCGCTTTTTTCCCCAAATTAAACCTTTTTTAAACGACTTTTTCCCCCTTTTAAAGCCAATTAGAAGCCCAACAACCCCAAGAAATCCTCCAAAATGGTCTAAAAGTGTCTAAAAAAAAAGGGTCCAAAAAGCAAGAAAAAACAAAAAAAGGGAGGGAGAGAGAGAAAAGTACGAAGAGGAAGAGAAGGAGAAGGAGAGAGAGAGAGAGAGAGAGAGAGAGAGAGAGAGAGAGAGAGAGAGAAGGGGAGAAGCAGGAGAAGGAGGGCGTAGTGTAAACGTCAGCGTACAATACATATGTGCGTAGTATAATATAACAAAAGCAAGAGGAAGAGAGATAGAGAGACGCAGTCAAAATGTAGTCTTCCAAGCGGCCAACTCGTCCTTCTCCTTCTCTCTCTCTCTCTCTCCGGTGTCTGGGGAGGAGAAGGGGGTGGTCTCCTCTTCTCTTTTCTTCCGAACGTCGTCTCCTCCAGTCACCATGGGGAGTGTGCGCGCAGCTTCTATCTCCATTTTCGCACGTTTCTTCTTCTGGAAGCGAATTTATATTCTGAAGAGTGAAAAAACAACAAAGGAATTCAGATTCCTGAAAAAACGGTTAACAAATGAGGAAAACAACAACAAAACAAGGGGGAAATTATGAGTTTGGGATTCAAAAAAATAAACAAGAAAAAAAGAAGAAATTATTCCATTTCCATTGCATCCTCATTCACCAAATTGATACTTTCGACACGAGAACGTTCGACGAATCGAGATGGATTCAGGTTGCGATTCTGGAAGGATAAAGGGGTTTTTAGGGAGCTAGGATTACGGTGGTTGCTAGCAGAAAGGCTTTTTTCTGTCATTTTTAAACCATTTTTAGCCTAATTTTTCTATTTTTCTAGCTATTTTTTGATAGTTTGGGCTTTTTCGCCGGAGATTTCTGGCACCTTCTAGACCAATTCGTGGAGTTTTTGGGGACGGGAAAAATCGTTTTTTTCAGTCAAAAAAGTTTTTTACTGAAAGTTTTTTACTGATGAGTTTTCTACCTTTTTCCATACTATTTTGAACCGATTTTCAGGGACTTTCATTCTAAATGTCTCTATTTTCTGCCCATTTTCGGTCTATTTTTAGCCTTTTTTTCCGGAGGATTACGGTTGTTTTCAGACCATTTTTAGCCTGGTTTTTCTGATTTTCTGGCTATTTTTATCCTAATTTTCGTATTTTTCTAGCTATTTTTTTCAGTCATTCCCCTCCTACTCCTAGCCTAACTTCCATCAAAAACCCTCTTCTCCAAAAAAAAAAGCCACTTGTCTTAATCAAAATCTCTTGATTTTCTCTTATCTCCATTTCAATCTCGTGTTGTCAATGTCAGATCGTCAATGTCTCAAAAACTGATCTGTCCTCCTCCTTCTCTTCATGAAAAAGTGACGAAGAAAAGTGACGAAGAGGGGCCTTGAATTGAAATGAGGTTATCAGGTGACAGGTGGTTGGTAGGAGGAAGAGGGCAGGTTGATTGACCTTGGGGAGAAAAGAGACAAGCTTCTAGAAGCAATCATGCCCTTCTAATAGGGGATAGGGATCTCTGCCCTTCTATTGAAGGAAAACATCTAAATCAGCTTCTCAACGTGCCCTTCTAATAGGGACCTCAGCTTCTTCCCTTCCAAAAAAGCGAGAAAAAACCTACAAAAAGCGAATAATTCCAGACAGGGAAGACACGTTTGTAGAGATTGAGCATCACCGAATCCTGCGCATTCAACTGCTGATCGAATCGACATTTCATATGACCATGGGTTCCAACGGCCTCTTTGATGTGTCCACGACGTCCTGATGGGGTGTAGAGCTCCACTGGTTTGAACCATTCAATGTCTTCTGGAAAGGGGAAGGGATTACGGTATTTATGAAGGGTTACTGTAGGCGGGACAAACCTCGATTAAAGAACATATATCTGACGACAACGGCGCGGCGATTGATCTTATAGGGATGGCCGGAGAGAACGGTTCTCTTCAAGACGATTCGATCGGGATTGGTGTCCAGAACGGAGCCAGTGGCCACGAGTTCCTGGAAGAATGAGAATTAAACAGAGTCCGTCATTTTAAAGGCCCACCTGTCTCCCCTTATCATCCTGTCTAAAGCACAAAACCGTCGCCGGATTGAAGACAATCGGAGCGTAGACCGTGGCGACGAACGTCTTCTCTTGCGGCATGAATCTCTCCATTTTGAACTTGTCTCCAGGGGAATTCGATGAGAAGAGAGCGTTCGCCTCAAATTGACGATATCCAATGTAGAAGATGAACTTTTGATTCTCATCTGAAGAGATCGGGATTGTGCAGGATGGATGTTTCTTCAGAACCATGTTGACTACGGACATCTTCTGTTCATGGGGGAGGAGTTGGAAGAGCACGAGATTCTTCGTCTCTTTGTAGGCTTCCAGGACAGAAACTGGCACTTTTTCGATGAAAACACTCGCGAAAACTCCGTTGTGCTTCTTGGAGATCGCCGCATCGCTATCGTCGTTTCCAATCTTGTTCAACACGTTTTTCTTGGTATTTTTGTAGTTTTGAAACTGGAAAATACGCGCGTAATCCAGCGGAAGATTCTCTTTTGGATCCCATGTCGATGTGCGGAACGATTTGAGTCCCCGATACTTTTGGAATCGAATCCGCGCCGGTTGATCCATCGGAGTATCCACCTCATCTGGCCATTGGGCGTTTTCTCTCTCTTTTCGGTATTTTTCCACTTCTGACATATTGATATCCTCGTCGATTCCTTCCTCTTCCATTTCCGATTCTCCCGCTTCTGATTGAAGATCCTCCATTCCTTCTGGCTCCTCTTCCTCCTCCTCCTCTTCCTCTTCATCATCCATATCCTCATCCTCATCTTCTTCATCCTCATCAGACTCCTCCAGAATCCATGCAGCCTGATAAGAAGACGTTCCTTTCGGCACTCTTCTCATCTCCTTATCCGCCTCCTCCAGCTCCTCCTGCGTCGGCCACGTCTGCTCTCCGTCCATGCCATCCGGTTGGATTTCTGAATCCAGCGACTGAATCTTGTCATCTGCGGAGGCGATGATTTGGGGATCCTGAGGCTTTGAAGAGGGTTTCAGGGGGTGTGGATCCGCGGCGGTTTCGATTTTGGAGATCTGAAAGTCACCGTATCCCGGTAGATGAATGAGATTGTTGGCATTCCATTCAGGACCTCTGAGATATCCCTGAGCAACCAAAGTGCACGTTTCCCCATCCACAGAGCCCTCCAGATTCTCCACAAGCATATAGGAATGTCTTGCTTGGAGAGTCAACGGCTTCTTCTTCGTCTCGTTCAGCGTTCTGAGCAGCTGAAGGTTATCCGACACAGAATCCGCTGGCAAAACTCCCGAATTGCTCATACTCCACTTCTGAATCACAAACTCGATTCCCTTCCTCACATCCTCCTTCTTCTTGTGATTCTGAATTCCGCCGAGTCCTGGGACGACGCTGACGATCGTCGGAAGTCCTGCCGCCTTGACAATCGTCAAAAGTTGCTCATCCCATTCGGAAAGCTCTCCGGAGAGAGGCCAAAGGAAGCAAAGGACGTCAGAAGCTCGGATAGCATCGAGAACTGAATCGACGTCTTCTTTTGGTGGTGTCAAGAAGGAAAGGCGGGATTTAAAGCGTGGAATGGCGAAATCGATGGTGGATGGCGAGGAGGTTTGGATGATCGTCTCGTCGCATGTCGCCACTTTTTTGAGGAATTCTGTTGGACGGGCACCGGTTCCCAGGGAGATAACTGTCTGCAAAGATGGATTTTGGGGTTTGGAAGCGGAAAAAAGCGGATTTTTGGTGGTTTTTTGGACAAAAACAGGCGGAAAATCGGTATTTTAGACTCAAAATCAGTCTTTTCGGCTAGAAAATCGAGGTTTTTTGGCTCTTTTTGGCCAAAAACCGGTTTAAATGCTCTTTCTCCGTACCACAAGACACGGCGCATTCGATGTTCTTCGTCTCTCCATTGCATCGGCCATTTTCCTGTCTCTCGCCATTTTGAGTTGATTTCGACGAGCATCTTTCGAGATGGCACGATGAGTCGATTGAGCAGAACGAGTGATTTGTTTGACGCCTTCGCGACCTGGAATTATGGGGTTTTTGCGGGGGAAATGGGGTTTTCAGGGAGTTTTTCAGCTAGAAATAGGCGTTTTATGGGGTTTTTTGGCTAAAATGACGTAATTTAGTTAGTTTTCTAGCTAAAATTACCATTTTATGCATTGAAAAATACTTTTTTTTCTGTGTTTTTATGTCAAAAACGGAGAGAAAAATGGGATTTTTCGGGGTATTTTTGACTTAAAAAAGGCGTTCTTTCTTATCAGTCTTCCAGCTTTAAAAAAACCATTTTTTAACATAAAAAACGTCTCAGTGTTTCTCTGTCGAAAACGGAGATTTTCTTAACAGATTTTCCGAGAAATTCGGGTTTTTAGCAGGGAAAATGGGGTTTTCGGCTAAAAAAAAAATGATATTTTCAGTTAGTTTTATTGTTAAAAATTGTTTTTAAATATATTTCAGCCATGGGACGGTTTCCGAGTTAAATTACGGATTTTTCAGAGAAAATCCCATATTTTCTGTGCTTTTTGTCGATAAAAACTCAATTTTCAGCTTAATTTGACCATTTTCCACGTAAAAAACCCATTGGTAATGTCAAAAACAGAGCTTTTTCTTCAGAATTTTCGAGAAATCCGTTATTTTCCCGATCCTTTTATTTACCTCGATTATCCGAAGTAATCTCTCCTTTCGTCCTTTTTCCCTTCCACGATTTATGCGGTTTTGAGGGTTTTTTGAACACTCCCGCACGATGGCCAGTTGTACTCATCTGACACCCAATTTTTACTATTTTCTTCTAGAAATCCACACCAAAATATCGGGGAAAAAGAACCAAAACGAATAACATCTGTGGCAGTTGGGGGGCAATAAATTATTTATTCCGGCATCAACAGAAGTGACGGAACTTATAAATTAAATAATTAAGAAACACATAATAAATATGTACTCGAGAGAACCCAACAATCAAAGAATGTGGTGTGTGCGCTTTGAAGAAGGAAAGATGGAGACATTGGGGCGGAGAAAGAAAAAGAGAACCCGGTGGAATTTTAGAATAAAAACACGAAAAAGATACATTTTTAAACCAATAAAAAAGGCGGAAACATGGAAAACCACCACCGGGGGCTCTATTAGATAAGGGGGAGGGAAAACATAACTAGAATCAGGTACATTGCATCACAGTTACACACATTAAAAAACGGAAGAAAAGAGGATATATATGAAATGAAGGGGGGATAAAACTTTCTGGAAGGGGGCGGAGCTTAGATATCGTTTCCGGTGAAATCTCCATACTCCCAGATGTTCTTTCTCGACTTGCGAGCAGCGTCCTCGGCGGCCTTGTATTCAGAAGAAAGCGTTTGGAGACGTGGTTCACGGCGTTGATCGGCGAGAGCGAGTCCTTCGGCAATCAATCCTTTTCCGATGTCGATCTTCTTGTTTCCAGCCTCATAGTACACCTGAAATCATAGATTTTATTTCGGGAATAGTGACTTAACACTTACAGTAACATAATCGGCAGTTCCGACCTTGTATTCAGTGTTGACGAACACTGAAGAGTGTCCGAACAAGTCTTGACTGAAAGCGTCTAAAGTGAGCGGTACGTAATCCTCATTTGGAAGTCTGACAAGAGCCAAGTTGTATTCTTTGACTCCAGCTGGGAACGAAGCGAATCCAGATGGAAGCTGAGCAAGCTTGGCGGCCTCAACACTCTCACGGTTTCCGTAGTCGATGTAGACGATCTCGGCTTGTCCGGCACGGATGCTCTCGACCTTAGCACGATACCATTGTCCGTCTTCAGAGAACTTGGATGCGCAAAGATCTCCACGCTTCGGGGTGTATGAACCGGTGAGTGGTGGATGCTCGGCGATGGCTTGTCTCAACTCATTGGTCATCTTCTCAATCTTGGCTCCATCCTCAATATTTTGTGCCGAGAATCGGAGAGCTCCTGGGGCGATATCGGTGACAGCTACTTGACGATAGTTCTGCTTTCGTTCAGAAGTGTCGGCTTGTTGAACCTCGACTTCCTCTTGATGCTGCTCTTCGGTGTAGTTGGCCCAGATGTTCTTCTTCGCCTTCTTGGCCTTGTTCTCGGCGGCCAATAAGGCATTGTAGTGAGCACTGCGTTCAGCGGTGAAGTGAAGAGTGGCAAGTCCGTTTTCGAGGAGAGCCTCGCTCAGGTTGATTCCTCTGGACGTATTTCCGTCTGGCGAAACGAAGAGATATCCGACAAAGTTTCCATTCTTGTCAGTGCTCTCCACCTCAAGTTGAACCTCGTGTTGGAGGACGAGTTTGCGAGTGAAAGCGGCAGCCTCGTCAGCGAATGGCTCAGCTGATCCAACAGTAACTCCTCCTGGTCCAACACGGGCTCCCTTCGGGCAGTTGATTCCTCCGAGCAAGAAAGTGATGAGTACGGTCTCCTTTGGAATGTAGATACGGAGACGGGATCCACCGGAGAGGAACTCAACGAGTCCTTCGGCTCTGAAACAATAAATTATAGATTACAAACTATAAAAATCAACTATTACCTTCCACCCTTTTGGAGATATGGAAGGAATTGCTTCGACTTGGCAAGATCTCCAGTAATCTCTTGAATTCTGAGGGTATCCTTCTTCTCGGTAGTCTTGTCAGCGAACAATCCCTTCTTTGCCTTCTCGGCGTTAGCCTCGGCAGCCAGAAGAGCGTCGTACTCAGAAGATCGGTTCTCATCATCAGCACGATGGCGGACAACCTTGCTCAATCCACGGCTGATGAGTCCTTCAGCGAGATTGACATCTCCGATCTTGATAGTGGCACAAGTCTTCTCTGGGAACTGGTCGGACTTTGGTTGAACGTAGTCGATGACCACTTGAACCTTCTTGCCGAGCACTCTCTTTCTGAGGAACTCACGGGCTTGGAACATGAATGGAACATCGTAGAGTGGGCGGAATTGACGTCCGACGGATGGCGTCTTGTCGTCTCCAGATTCTCTTGGAAGTCTGACCGAGGAGAGGTGGAGTTTGAGTTCAGTTCCATCCTCCTTTTGCACTACAACAGCGTCGGAGAGAACAACCTCGATGACCTTGGCGGTGAAAGCCTTGCGATCTCCAGAAAAGGTGGAGGATGTTGGTTGGTAGCTCTTCCACAGGCGCATTCTCTTCTCTTTGGCTTGTTTCTCGGCGTCACGAAGTTTCTGGGCTCCTCCGGTGCAGAGTCCGATGCTCCAGTCGACACACTTGGCGTATCCCTCTCTGAGAAGCGACTCGGCGATGTTTCCCTTTGGATGCAGAATAGATCCGACGAAGTTCTGATTGGATGTGGATTCAAGGATGATCTGTACGTCGCGTTGGAGAAGTCTAGACTCAACGAAGAACTTGGCCTCCTCTGAGAACGGCTCAGCACGGGAATCATGTGCATTTGGATTACGGGTAGCTGGCGCACGTACTCCCGACAATTGAAGTGTGATGTACTCGAAGTCTGGCAAAAGGAAAGCGCGAACCGTCGATCCGTCACGAACCATTTCGATGACGGCGTCGATTGGCTTTTGCTTGTACTTGTCGACGAGCTCACGTGGATTTTCAATTACCCAACGGATCTCGCGGGTGGTGCCGGCGGTCGTGCTCCATTTTCCGCGTCCGGCTGACTTGGCTTGCTCTTGAAGCTCAAGAAGTTTGGTGGTGTAATCACTGAAAGAAAAAGAAAATAGCTTATTGTTTAGGAAACTGAATAAAATGAACTTACTCAGCAACTTTTCCTTGACGAACTTCTAGAAGACCAGCAGAAACTGCTCCCTCGGTGACATTCTCGGCGTCAGTCGGGTTGCTTCCTCCGATATAAATTCGTCCGTGGTCGCGGCCAGAAGAGGCGGTGAAATCTCTCACAAATGTGACAACCACGCCGACGAGCTTCTGACGAAGATACTCACGAGACTCCCAAGCGTACGGCTCATCAGGAGTGGCTGGCGACGAGTCGGTTGGACGACGTCCGAGTCTTGGCGCCGACACGTTGCTCAGATAGACAGTCCACTCTGGTGGTGGGCCGTTTTGTGGTTGTCCCTGAAGAATGACGGCGTCTCCGGAGAGCACCGATTTGACGAGTCCACGACGGACGGCTGGCGATGAAGAGCTGGCGGCTGGAACGGCGGTTGGAGATGCGTCAGTCATTCTTGTTTGTATTTGTTGCTTCAATAACCCTGGAATTAAAGGATTTTGAAAGGAAATAACAGGATAAAGAGCGAAAAGAACAAGGACTTTTATTGCTAACGTCTCCCACATAAATCAATATTTTTCCCTATTTTCTCTGAAAAATCAATAAATTCTGGTGCAAGTCAATTCAGAAGACGTCTAAGAGCGTCGAACGACGTCAAGAACGAAGAAAAATGAGCGAGATCATGGCGGAACGAGTGAGAAAACCAGTGTGTGCTGTTCGGAAAATGCATGGAAAACCCAGCGACCGTAGTCGGACTGCAAGGTCTCGATGCGATTTTCTGTCTTCTCTCGCCTACTCTCTTCGTTTCGCGTGCTCTCTCGCCGTGAGAATTCTCGCATTCACTGACGGATTTTCACGTTTTTCAGCGTTTTACTTGCTGAAAACGATCGATTTTATACGAGAAAAATGCTGGAAATTCAAGAAAATAATTAAAATTTAATAGTTTACCAGTTTTTATCTGAAAATTAAATTACTACGGAATATACTTTTGAAGAAAATGTAGTTTTGCAAATCATTTATTAAAACAAGGCGATTATTGAAAATGAAGAAAGAAATCTGGAAAACTCTGACAACGAGTCTTTCTTGGTATCTTCATAATCCTTTTATCCACTTGTTAATCTCCTGAAAACAAAAAAACTGCTTCGCCCCGCCAAAGGTCAATCTTAAATTGCTTTGAAGCGGGATCAGAAAACGCTCTTAAAACCATGGCTTGTCCTGGAAAATCATAAAAAATTCAAGAAGGAAAAAACAAGAAACCGGAGAGAATATTTTATGAAATATTTATTCGAGAACATATTTTTCATTATAAATAATTTTTATTTTGAAAAAACTAATCTAGACATAAAATGAGAGAAATCAGCAGCGAATCACCGGAAATCGTCGAGAAACCCAGTTTTTGTATTTAGAAAAATAAATCAAATATGATTTTTTATTACCGAGAGCTTGAATTTTGCGAATTTTGCGAGGAAAATTCTGAAAACCTCTGAAAAAACCGGAAATCCCCGGAGAAAGCTGAAAATATCATGCACTGGAACTAATGGGTCTCACCACGATTTCCGTAGTTTCCTGTCTGCGTCTCCTGATTTATCACACTCTCTCGCCGATTCGCGTTGGGTATCGGTAAAACGCAATCAGCAATTTTTCCATGGGATACCAGATCAAAAATCGTCGTTTTTTCTAGGTTTTTCGCAGTTACAGGTAAAGTTTTAGTGAGATTGAGTAGAAATCGATTAAAAAATCATTGAAAATGTCGGCACATTCGTTGGAAGAAGGCGAAATACCGTCGGAAGCGTGAGTTGAACAAAACAATTGAAAAATGAGAGATTAATTTGGATTTTTCTAGACCAACACCAGAAAGAAGTCCGTCAGACCTCAACGATGAGTTTCTCATTGATCAAATCGTGCACGACGAGGTTTTTATCAGAAAAAAGCTTCAAAATAATAAAATATCCAGAAAATGTCGAGCGCGCGACGGATAAAAAGTCCAGAGGAGAAAGCGCATTACAAATTAAATCGTCAAGGTATTTAAGTTCAAGTTTTCTTTAAAAACTATAAAATTTCAGAACGCCGCCGATCGCGAGCACGTAAAAACGATAAAAACGAGATTTTCTCACAGGCGCCTGTGCCGCCGTTTGAACATCAAACGTCATGGCATACAAACGGTTTGTTTTATTTTTCATTTCTTGATGGAAATGCCCGAATACACCCGTTCAAACGGTCGCTTCTATATTATTTGTGGTAGGAAGCGCGGCTGGGTAGATCAAAACTGAATAATCGATTGGATTCTGTTGCAGGCAGCGGGAGTCAAGCGCCAAGAAGACCCGCACCGCCCGAGTCCGTCGTTTTCGGAATTACGCAAAATCGCGGCCCGAATCAGAATCTCGGACCTCCCCAACAGCCTCAGGTTGGTATATTTGCGACTATTTTCAGCTCAAAAATCATTTTCTTTTCCAGAATATCCGACCATTCGACACGTACCCACCTGGAATAAACCGCTACCCACTTCATTACTTCCAATCAGGACCATTTCACGATCCTCGTCCTCTGATGTCCATTCCCTATCAGTTTTCTTCAAGATCCTTAATACCGCCGCCACCACCACCACCGATGCTCCCACTTCAACCACCACCATTCAGAAAGTCTTCCTACCAACCGATCTCTCCAACTCCACTTCCAGCCGCTTTTGACGACAATTACGAGCAAACCTGTATAAATATGGTGTCTCCAGATGAGCCACAAACGGCAAACTCAACTCCGCCAGTAGAAATTCCTCTAGAAGCTACTGCTGCTGCTAATCCGGAGCAATTCGATGACGAGAACACGCTCAGAGCGATGCTTCTATCGCAGCTGAATCAGAATAAGAAGAGGAACGCAGAGCAGAAGCCGGTGTCGCCGAGAAAACGAGCGCGGACAATTTCGAAGTCGAAGCTTTCGACCTCTGTGGAAACTCTGTTCGATGCGAAGAAAATCGTTTCTCCACCACCACCTGTGCCTAAAATAGAAGTGAATATAGCGAAGAAAAAGTCAGAAGAGCCTCCAGAAGCTGCCTCAGAAGCTGCTCCTGCTCCAAAGGCTCCTCCAAAGGCTGCTCCTGCTCCAAAAGCTGCTCCTGCTCCAAAAGCCGCTCCAAAGGCTGCTCCTGCTCCAGAACCTGCTCCAGAAGATTCGCCAGCTTCCCCACCACCAGCGCCACCTCCAGTCCCAACAGAAGTTCTGACGAGAGAAGCCCGAAAAGCGCACTTCCAACTAAAACTCTTCGAAGTGACGAAAAAGATCGAAGAGCAGCGTGCAAAGGTAGAAGAAGCGAGTCGGAATGCGAAGAAGGCCGCTCAGATGGCGAAACAGGCGGCGGAGATGGCTCGACAGGCTGAGGAAATGAATCGAACGGCGATGGAGATGCGAGAGAAGTGTATAGAGGACTCGAAAGTCGGCAAAGAGGAAATGCGAACACTTCTAATGGAGAAGAGTCAGATTCAGAATAATTTGGATATGATGACAGTCGATGATCTGGATGATGTGGATGTCGAGGAGTGAGTGTATCCTTAGCCACTTCTTTAAGGAAAAATGTTTTCAGATTCCCCGAAATCATAATATCATCTGTAAGACGATCCGTCGGCACGCCGATTCTCAAAAAAGAGGAGCCGCCGACGGCCGAAAACTCGTTTGTCGATCAGGGAAACTCTCCGGAAAAGGAGGCTCCTGCCTCTAATACATCGACAGAAGACATTCGAGGAGAACAGCCGATGGATGTGGAGGAAGAAGTAGAAGGAGAGGATGAGTATGAAGAGGAGGATGAGGTCTTCGAGGCACCGGCACCCGCCAAACCAAAAGAATCGGTTCTGGAGCAAGTTTTAAGGCAGAGACTCATGAACAAGATGACAAGGACTGAGTAAGTGCGCTCCACTGGATCCCTGAATGAATCGGATTCTTTCAGAAAAAGTCCAGAGAACGTGCCACCGGTGGTGTCGTCGTCATCATCGCAACCGGAAGAGCACATTGAAGAGTGCCGTAGCATCCTCTTCCAAATGTGCAAATTCGAGTTGAATGGGAAATGCGAACGCCCGAGGGATTGTGCATTGTGAGTATCTCCTTTGGAGAATCCCCCAGGATCCTCCCCTCTTCCAGCCTCCACCTCCGAGACATCAACGACCGGGAGCAGCAGACCCATCTACTCGAATCCCTCTTCCGAGACGTTTTTCAATACAACGAGGCCGATATAGGTTCTTCCAGAGATCATCTTCTCCTCCTCCTCTTCCCCATTCCTCCTTCCCTCTCCCCATCAGATTGTGTTCCCTTTTTAGCCCCGCCCCCCTCTTAGGAAACGTTAACGAGTATTTCAGAGCCGGCGATCACGCAAACGCTTCACTTCCTACCGGAATTTCAACAATTCGAGAAGCTAATGGAGCAATTCTTCAAAGTGGTCATCCATCAAACGCCCGACTACAAGAACAAGCTGTTCACGTTTTACGCGACGGCGGCGAATCAGAGGCGTTAAAAGAAAATATGGTGAATAGAGAATTCCAGAATAGTTTAGAATTTCACTTTTTTATTTGTTTTTTGTCTTCTTATCATCAAAATTCCCATTTTCCACTTGCCAAAATCACAATTTTTATCATTTTTTTTCTCTTCCTGCTCCAGAATATGGATCGACGAACACAACGGATCCGCACCTCCCCCACCGGTTTTTCTATTTTTTCTTCCCTATTTTTTTTAAATGGAATATGAAACAGTTTTATATATTCTTTCTTTATTATATCTTATCAGTTTGCTCCCTTATCGGGGGGAATTCACGGCGCCATTTTCCTCCCTTTTTTTCGCATTTTCTGCGGCTTTTTTTTTCATTTTTCCCCCTATTCTTGAATTCCAAATGCTCCAACTAAAATCGGAAAACGAGCGAATCCGCCTGGAGAATGGCCTGATGAAGAGCTCAATTCAGATGACGTCACACGAATTTAGAGGTCTTCAGATGAAATTCGACTTGATTCAGGAGAATCGAGATGATCTGGAGGCTCGATTGACGCAGATGAAAGCGGAAAATGAGGAGTTGAGGAGGAGGATAGGAGAGATGGAAGGGGATGAGGGGCAGAGTCCAAGGATTTCGGTGGAAGAGGAGGAGGAATTCCTGGAGAAGAAGGAATTCCTAGAGAAGGAGGAGCCCCAGAAGAAGAAGGAATTCCAGAAGAAGGAAGAGGAAAAAGAGTTTTTCTCCGAGACCGGGCCGGATTTCGATTCGAAATGGTTCAAGAATGTTTCGATTATCAAATCAACTCCAGAATTCATCGTTCTGAAGAACAATAGTCAGGATATGGTAAGTGGAAGAATCAGAAGCTCACCTCTTCTTCTCTTCCAGCACCAATGCCTCGACGATTTCCTCTTCTCTCGAATCGTCGACGGTCAGACTACCGTACCCGGTGTCCCTCTTCCACTCGGCATTCTTCTTCCTCCACAATCCGTGTTTACTGTAAGACGGTACCGTAACCCATGGATAACCTCCTCTCGTTTCCAGGTCCATTCGAATCATTCGAAAGCTGATGAGATCCCGGGAAAGAGCTGTATTCTCTTTCGTTTCGATACGTTTGGCGCTGGAAAAGTGACTGAAAATGTGATTTTGGACGAGGAGGGACAGGAGACTGCTAACTATGTGTTGTGCGTTTTTTCGGGGATGAATTGGGGAAAATTAGAATAAAGAATTGAGAAATGGTACAGCGAATTCATTTTTTTCTTGAGAGAGAAGGGGGAGGTTTTTTTTTTAGGAAAACAGAGTTAAATGCAAATGAATCAGATTAAAAATAGTGAAATAGGATAAAAAAATAAAGAAAATGAGAAATCAATAGAGAGAATGGCCAAAGAAAAGATATTTATAGATGAAAAGTGGGCGTGGTCTAAGCCATTTCGCTGTTGGTCTTGTCGGAGAGCGGCTCGGCGTCGACGTGCTTCTCATTGACCTGAATCCCGTTGTCGTCGTCTATAAAAGAATGGGGCGGGGCTAGAAAAGCAGGAGAAAATCACTACTCACCTCCCATTTCAACGTCTTCTGCCGCTTCCTCTTCCATCTTCTCCTCCCCTTCCTTCTCTCCATCATCCAATGCATTGGCGATACGCTCATTGAAACTATCATTAAGATCCACCTCCTCTTCTCCTCCTCCCTCCATATCATCCTCATCCTCGTCATCATCGTCTTCCTCCTCCCCTCCATCATCGTTCAACGGCATCAGATCCTCCTCGGCAAACACACGATCCCCTTCCTCAGCTGGCTCCTCCGCAACCGGATCCTCATCTGTCCAACGAATCGGGAACGTGGTGACACGAAGATCCTCCGTCTCCACTTTCCGAGTCAATTTCTCGACGATCGGCTGCGCCGGCGGATTCTCTTTCAGCTCCTCGTCAGTGTACTCGTTGGCCACAAACCATCCCATATTGATAAACTCCTGATCGTTGTACTTGCAACGGAGAAGAAGAACGCTGACTCCGAGATCATCGACCGGAATCTTGTTGATATCCGGATGATCGGCGTCGAAGACAAACTTGTGACGACCTTCGGGAATGGGTCCAACGAGCGCCGAGTCCAGAACTTGATCAAAGTCGCGAGAAGTGCCCGAACCGACGTAGACGAGCTCCCATTCAATATCTGGAAGAGGAAAAGTGGAAATTCTGAATGAGAATCCATTGCTTACCATGTGGCAACTGCTCGAACACCTCAAAAGTGATCTCCAATTTGAATTTGTCGGTGAACATTGCCGGATTGTCGAGAATATCGACGCGGACGATGTTAACACGCGATGCCATCTGAATTAGGGGTTAGAAAAGTGAATAAAAAAGTGAAAAAAAAGTATGGAAACTGTTGAAAAACAGTGAGAAAATAAATGATTATCATGATGAAAGGTCTATGTATATTTCAAGAAAGTGTGAAAAAATTAGTGACTGTACAAAAATGATTATTTTCTGATAAAACATGGATGATTAGATGGGTCTCATTGGCGTTCTCGTCGTCGTCGTTTCCACAGGCATCAACGTCTCGCGGAACTTCTCACCGGCACGAATCACAATCTCTCCGTACGGCTCCTCCTGCTCCACACTAATCGCCTGCGATTTCGCCAACGATAGCAGCGAATAGAACTGCTCGGCCGCCTGTTTTCTCGTCTTCGCGTTAGCCGTCACACTCGAGAAAACGGCTTGTCCAGTCGTTTCGATGCTTGTCGACACTTGCTTCAGAATCTGTTTCGATCGCTTCGCCCACTTTCCTTCGTCTTCTGAAGGCGTCGCTGCCGCTGATTTCGGTGTTGCTCCGAATCCGTACGCTTCGAGGCGATTCTTCCTGCTTACTGATCCGAATGGATCTTGCCAGTCGTCTTCCTCCTCGTTTTCCTTATTCTGAAACTGATTGGGGGGATTACAGGGAGAGAATGAGCACTCTTACCTCTCCAGGATACTCCACTGGTCCAGGATCCATCTGATCATCCGGAATTTGGCCTAGAGTTCGATCGAAATCCATCGGAACAACTGGATCAAAGTCAATGTCGCCGTAGAAGTCATCAGCGGCTCCAGCAGCTTCGTATTCGTCTCCGAAAACCTCCGGAATGTTCTCGTTGAGTTCCAGATCTTCCCATGGAGCCGCCGCTTCCATTGATTGTGTGAAACTCGAGCTGTCACTTATCTCAGCCATAGTGAAGTTGGGATCGAACTTCTGGGTGACCAAATGTTCACGATACATCTTCAGAAGCTCTCGGTTCTTGATAGAAGCCCCGGGAAGGCTCATCAGATGCGGTAGATCTCCGCTGACACACAAATGAAGCATCCGTCGAGACGGTGGAGCCATGTTGATCTCTTGCATTGTATCTGTGAAATCCTCCTGTTGCTGTCGGAACGCCTCGTTTGAGATCATCGTCTCGGCATCGACAAGAAGCTTTCTGGGTCTTCTCTGACGCCTTTTCCTTCCGCCGTCAAGATTCTCCAGATCCAAAGGTTCCAGCTCAAAGGACTCAGGACTCGGGACGCGTTGAGGCTCCGCTTCCGGCTCCCCACCAAAATAATCCGCTGGCTCGTCATGATGAATCACCGAGTCGAACATCATAGGCTGATGAGGTCCAGGACTCTCTCGAGGGTCTTCTAGAGCATCGCCGAACGTAGCATTCTCCTGCTTCATCTGAAATCCATCGCCGGCGCCAAAGTCATCGAAATCCATCCCTTGGAATACGGGGCGTTCTCCTTCTGTCAAATGAATAGTTCCATCGTCGCGATTCGACACAATCGATCCGTGAATCGAAGCGTCACGAGCCATTTCCATCAATGACTCTGGCTGAGGAGTAGGTCGAAGCGAAGACGGCTCCACAGATCCGTAGAGTTGCTCCAGTTGTCCGTACTCCATCTCATCACCGAACCCATCCTCGTCTGCATTGATTTGAAACATTGCATTGTAATTGACGTCGTCGCGAATCGTAATGTCCTCCAGACGGCTCACATTCGCCTGAAATCCTCATTTTAGCCTTGAATTCGATCTCAAATCACCATAATCATCTTCTCGTTGTATTCCGAATCGTGGAAATCGGGTACTGTGATGTTGAAATCATCGTGTCCGGCGAAGTTCTCATCGATATCGGCATTCAGCGGCAAGTCTGCCTCGAAACTGAATCCGTCGCGAAAGTTCACCTTCATCTACAAGAAATTGTCGATTTTCTCACGCTCCCAAGGCCGTTTTCATATCAAAACGTACTTTTAGATACGCCTCGTTCGTGTCAGCGAGTAGATATCGCGTCTTTTTCGAGTAGATACGGACGATACCCAACAGAAGATGTCCGACGGTTCGGAGAGCCATTTTGACCTGAAAATATCTAGATTTCATGATTTTTGGAGATTAATTGGCTCTACCTTCGGTCGAATGACTTCCTCAATTGCCTGTGGAACATCAGTCTCGTAGATTTGTGCTTTTGTGAGTTTCTTTTCCCAGTGAGCTGCCAGCCAGATTTTGGCTAGCGGTCCCTTCTTTGCCAGCACAAATTGGGCGTAGAACATCTAAAAAACGAAGAGAATTACATTTTTCAACAAAAAAAAACGTAAAATTTCGGCTTAAAGTGTTTGAAAATCATTAAAAATTTCAAAACAGAAGCTTTTACCGCAAAAAATTCTTTTGAAAAACACCGCTCTCCCGCCAAGGTCTCGCCGCGATTTGGGGGTACGGTCACAGTCGTTTCAACTGTGCGAATTGTCATTCAAATAAATTTCCTTCAGCTTTGTCATCTTTTTCCTTTATTTTCGGCCAAATCCATGTTTTTCGCCCGTTTTTTCACAATTTTTTCTCTAAAAGTACCTCTAAAACACGTGAAAATCTAGAATTTATCAAAAAAGTCGCCGAAATACGTGGTAAAATATTTTTCCTCGCTTTTTTAAAGTTTCCCGTAAAAATCTCATTTTTAATTCTCTTTGAAAAGTGTTTTGTTTCTAGAGATGGCAGACAAGCGTGAGCCAATCAAAGTTGACCCAGTGGACGTCGGAGAGATCAGTGAGCTCGACAATTTGGCTCATTTGGCAGCTCATGTAAGCGATTTTTTTCAATTTCAAATAAATTATGTTTTTCTTCAGGGCGGAGACGGTCGTTTGTTCAAAATGGAGCAGGATTACACCAAACAAGTCGACGAGGCGCTTCTCAAGGCCCGTGATCTCGCTCAGAAGGATGTTGTCGCCGCTGTGGAGAGCTTGAACAACATCGAAAAGCTTACTCGTCTTGGAGCCGATATGAAGAGCAATACTCGTGTCGTTCAGTACATGGTAGCCACATGCATCCATTAACGTGATTCATTCTTGTTTTTCCAGGCTAAGCTCTGTTTCGAAGGCAAGAAATGGGATCTCCTCATGGAAACCATCATGACTCTCTCCAAGAAACGTCTTCTCATCAAGATGGCCATCGCCAAGATGGTTCGCGACGCTGTCGTAATGATCGAGAAGATGCCGACAGAGGAGTTGAAGATGAAACTCATCGAAACCCTCCGAACAGTCACCGCCGGAAAGATCTACGTTGAGGTGGAGCGTGCTCGTCTCACATCGATGGTCGTCAAGAAGCTGGAAGCCGAGGGAAAGCTCGAAGAGGCTGCCACGATGCTCCTTGAGCTCCAAGTCGAAACATACGGATCGATGGAGATGAAAGAGAAGGTTCACTATCTTCTCGAGCAAATGAGATACTCTCTGGTTCGCAACGACTACGTTCGTGCCACGATAATCTCCAAAAAGATCAATATCAAGTTCTTCAACAAGTTCGACACGGAAGAAGTGCAGGATCTGAAGTTGAAGTTTTACGATTTGATGATCCGTATCGGACTTCACGATAGAAACTATCTGGATGTGTGCCGCCATCATCGTGAGATCTACGAGACCAAGAAGATTAAGGAGGACAACGCGAAAGCCACGTCTCACCTTCGTTCCGCTATCGTCTACTGTCTTCTGGCGCCACATAACAACGAGCAATGGGATCTTCTGAACAGAATTGCGATTCAAAGAGAGTTGGAGACGGTCCCCGACTACAAGATCATTTTGGATCTGTTCATCAACCAAGAACTCATCTCGTTCAAAGGAACAATTGTGGCCAAGTACGAGAAGTTGCTAAGACGTGGCACCGCGAACTCCCCGGACACTGGAATCTTCGACAAGTCAACCGAAGGAGAGAAACGATGGAACGATCTGCATCTTCGAGTCGGAGAGCACGTAAGTTTCCTTTTTCTCGTAGTTTTCTCAAACCTATGTATTCTTTTTGCAGAACATGCGAATGATCGCCAAATATTACACACAAATCACATTCGAAAGGCTTGCCGAGCTTCTGGATTTCCCAGTTGACGAAATGGAGTCATTTGTCTGCAACCTGATCGTCTCAGGGCAAATTTCGGGAGCCAAGCTCCACCGCCCATCGCGGATCGTCAACCTGCGCCTGAAGAAGGCGAACGTCGAGCAGTTGGATCAGTGGGCCAACAATGTGCAAAAGCTCACGGACACTCTCAATAAGGTTTCCCATTTGATCCTCAAAGAGCAAATGGTACACAAAAATCTGGATCTCTCCGCCGCTCCTTCTCAACGCGTATAAATAATCTATAATACTTTCTTTGTATATTCATTGTGTATTCCTCATCTTCCCCTTTTTTGTCGGCTCCCCCCATTTCCGGTCCTTTATTTATTTATTAAAACTGTTTTATCAAAACTTTTCTTTATTTCTCTTGGTCTCTTCGGAACAGATCACAGGTTTTCAGCTATAACCAGAGATAACCATTGGTCAGTTGAATTCGCTAGTTTTCAATGGTAACAACAGTAGCTAGAAACACCACAACTTCTCAACAGTAATATGAGGTAGTTCATCCGCCAGATCACTAGTGAAAGCTCCGAAACAGAGTTAGCCCTCGAGGAGAGTGTCCCTATTATGTTAGAAGAAACAGCGTCGAATTTTACTTATGGGTCTCGCAGCGAAAAACGAATTACTGTATTTATTTCCCGCGGGAATAATGCTTTTTTTCGCTTGTTTGAAAGAACTTTCTTATTACAAGAAGGTGTTTAAAGTCTGATTTTTCTGTTTTTTGGAAGATTTTTTCTTTTTTTTTCATGTCCGGTTAATTTTCGTTGAATGAATGTATTGATTTTCAGAGTCAGTAACATCCTTGGAATGCTGGTAGCACCAGCGCTGTTTGAGAAAAGAACTGGTAAGTGCACTCGAGTGTTAAAAAGGGAAACGTCGCTTTATTATTGAAAATTCACACATATGTAATTAAACGATACATTTAAAGGTTGATTGGAGAGAAAAAATGAAACAAAACTGGGGGAATAAGGAAATGAAGTCCTTCTTGTGCAATTGATGTTCCTTTTGTAGAATATGAGAATGATCGCCAAGTACTACACCCAAATCACCTTCGAGCGACTCGCCGAGCTCACATACTTCCCCGTCGGCGAGATGGGTGTGTGTATGTGTGTCTGTGTGTGGAGCAGCTGGACCAATGGGCAAACAACGTCCAGAAGCTCACGGACACGCTGAACAAGGTGTCACACCTCATCCTCAAGGAACAAATGGTTCACAAGAACCTCGATCTCTCGCGCCCTCTCAACAAACATGGAGCAGCAGGACCAATGGGCGAACAATGTACAGAAGCTAACGGATACGCTCAACAAAGTCTCCCACCTGATCCTCAAGGAGCAAATGGTGCAAAAAAATTTGGATCTCTTCTCCGCGAAGTGCAAGATCTGAAGTTGAAGTTTTACGATGTGATGATCCGTATTGGACTTTACGATAGAAACTCTTTTGTTCAATCTCAACGCGTATAAATAGGTCTTCTTACTCTATATAATTGTTTTCTTATAAAGGCTTTTTTGTTTTTTAATAAAATAAAAAACTGGATACCATCAAAACTTTCTTATTGTTGCCACAAGAAAACCTTCATCTCAAAGAATCTAGACTCAATCTCTTGAAGGAAGCGCTTCTGGACTCCATGTTCTTGTTTCTCGTGCTCATTTCTGATAGCATGATCCTGGTCCAAGATAGTTTTCTTAAGGTGTGTGAAATCCGAGGAGAGTCTTCTCCATTCAACTCAGTTTTCATACCTTATTCGTCGGACTACTAATGGTAATTCCAATTGTTACAATTCCAGTTTACAAAGCAGCAGATGTTATTTCTTTCTTCTTGCTAATGAACATATATTTTTCTTAATCTAGTTGAGTCACTATGAGGGTGCTAGTACAGTACCAATGCGTGAACGAAAGTCAATATTCTGGTAAGAGACAGTTTAGAATCGAGAGACGCAGGAAGCACTATCCGACTCATCTCATTCAGTCTACCAAACCATTCGTGTTTCCACGATGAACTCAATGTTCTCTTGTTTCAATATTCGTTCTAAACGTCGGAAAGAAGAAGAAATCGAACAACCCAAAGAAGAAAAACCATCTACTAATTCCCCATCGCCTGAAGTACCTATAGAAGAGGAACAATCAACTAATTTCCGATTACTCGAACTACCGGATGTCGCTCGAATTGAGGTTATTCAATCGATGGACGCCCTGGAACAGTAATTCTTGCGGAAATTAAAAAAGTTGTTGTATGTGTTTCAGAATCAAATTAGCATTATCATCAAAACGAATCGAAAGTTACATGAAAGTGGTGAATAACAAGAAATTGGGACAATGCCATGTTCGGTATACCGGTTTAGAAGCGTTTATTGCTACTCCATCCATTCCTCTTTTATATTATGGAAGTCAGGAGGAAAAATTGAAAATGCCGGCAATAACTTCCCGAGATTTGAAGCCATGGTAAGAAAAGAAGTTTGTCATAATTTACTCATAAAACAAAAAATATTAAAGTCTATTTCTTTGAACTGCTAACCAAGCGTCTGTTCCTAATATTCTATAAAAACATTTCAGGTTAAACGAGGGCTCGACGCTTCTTGAGAACACCGTGAACCTTTTCGAACGATATCGAAAAGCGTTTCCATATGAATCATTAGCACTACTGATATATCCAAATTTGTCAGTCAATGTGAAGGCGATTCTTGAGACTCCGCTCTACAAAGATTGCGATTTTGTGGTGTTCAAAGAGGGAAAAATTTCGACAGAAGACCTAAACGCTGGTCTGGAGGGCACCCATGATGGGAGAAGTATTGATCTTAAGCTTCAAGAAATGCCATTGGATTTTAATCAGAAGAATGTAAGTTTTTTTAAAATGAATTCTTCGCGTTAAAAAATCAAGATTTTTCAACTTTTTTTGTCAAATATTATTGGTCATTTTGCAGATAAAATTGGCTCTTTCTTGAAAACGAACCCATGAACAGTATTTAAAACTTTTATAGAAAGATTCAGCTTGTTTTCCTTCATCTTTTGATAAATTTTTTAGGTATAATACAAAAGTCACCCCCCGTATAATTCAAGAGTTGCCCCCCGGTGGAAGACTGTGGAATAGCCCCCCCCCCCTTTTTTTCAAATTTAAATTTAATCACGCTAAAAGTTTCCGTTTTTACGTGACATTATGAACTAGTCACGTATTCGTATTTGTGACGAGAATTTCATTACTCGTTATTACTCAAGATGTGTTGTGGAATCGCTGCGAACCTATGCATGGAGCCCAAATGTAAGGTGGGGAAAATATTGTAAGGGGGGGACTATTGGAAGGTGGGGAGAAGTATTGGAAGGTGGGGGGGAATATTGGAAGTGGGGACGAATATTGTAGGTGGGGACGAATATTGTAGGAGCTAAGCTTAACTACACTTCAGGCTTAATGCCTAGACAAGGGGACACCTTTAAAAATGGTGCCCCGGAAGTTATCCTTCAAAAAAGGGGAGAAATATTGGAAGGTGGGGAGGAATATTGTAAGGGGGGGGGGAATATTGGAAGTGGGGAGGAATATTGTAGGTGGGGACGAATATTGTAGGAGCTAAGCTTAACTATACTCCAGGCTTAATGCCCTAGACAAGGGGACACCTTAAAAAATGGTGCCCCGGAAGTTATCTTTCAAAGAAAAAAGGGGGGGGGGGTGATTCTTAGATTATCAGGTGGGGGTGATTTCTGATATTGGGTGGGGTTCGATTATTGGAGATTACCTAAGATCCAAATTTTCTCCCCCATTTCAACTGTTGGGGGATAATTATTGGAGGGGATCTTCGTAGAAAAGCCCCCCTACAGCAATTGCCCCCCCCCCCGCCTAATTTTTGATGAAGAATAACGCTGGGTGGGGGGCTATTGCTGATGGTGGGGGGTGCTTATAGGGTGGGGGGCGATTCTTGGAAATTACCATTTTTTAGAAATTCTGACCAGAAACGTTTTGAGAAATTTTCACGAAAAGTGAATTTTTTGTGAAAAATGGTCATATTGCAGATAAAATTGGCTCTTTCTTGAAAACGAACCCATGAACAGTATTTAAACCTTTTATAGAAAGATTCAGCTTGTTTTCCTTCATTTTTTGATATATTTTTTAGAAATCCTGACCAGAAACGTTTTGAGAAATTTTCACGAAAAGTGAATTTTTTGTGAAAAATGGTCATATTGCAGATAAAATTGGCTCTTTCATAAAATTGGCCCAAAATAACCCCCGGACACAAATTTTCAGACAAAACGGATGATTTTTCGGGCGCCTCTTGAAAAAAGTCACTTTTTAGGCCGCGTCATAAAGATAGGAGAGTCCCAGAAATCGTGTTTTTCTTCACTTTTTACTCAAAAAATAACTTTTTTGTGAGTTCAAATTTGAATAATATGTACTGAAACACGTCTATTGAAACTAGTTTCAACGGTTTCATGCACTTTGCAAACTTTTTGAAATTAAAGAATCTGCTCCAATTGACTTGAAACGTTCCACACATTGACTTCTAGGAACGAAGAAGATTACGCCCATACAAAGATTTCCAGCTTGACTAAATCTCATTCTCTTGCAAAAACTCCCGAGTTCTCTGCCATTACTGATTTAATTGAGAAAATTGCTCTCTCCGGTGGAAACTGAATGTGGATGAATAGGAACATTCCGATTTGTCTGATTATATTAAAAACTGATAACAAACGTTCTTCTAACAACGTGGATAAAGATTTCTCAAGGGAGGGTGAAGTTTCTGTGAAGTTTTCTTCAACTATGGTTACCATCCATTCTCAGATATCCGAACAGTTTTGTACAATAGGCTTCCCGAGGAGAAAAAATAATTTAAATTGGAAACTCTTGAACAGGCACAATTTTTGTAGCTTGAATTGAATATTTTGAAAATTTCAAGTCAATCGGAACAGTTTTCAAAAAGTTACATCACCTCGTTCAAACCCTTAATTACAAAAGCCATATTGCAGGAGAGATTCAAAAGATTATTCGGTTTCAACATCAAAGTTATGAACAAGTTTTGATATTCTAAGTTTGGATAGGTTCAGAATCTTGTCATAAACAACAAAATGACAAGACTTTGAAAGAATAAAGCTCGAAAAAAAGCAAAATTGAGAAAATTATGGAAAAGCTGAAAATGGTCAAATTTTTTGATTTCAAAAAGTTTAAAAGTGCATGAAAATATTAAAACTAGTTTAGATAGACGAGTTCCAGTACAGATTACTTAGTTTTGAACTCACCAAAAAGTTATTTTTTGAGTAAAAAGTGAAGAAAAACACGATTTCTGGGGCTCTCCTATCTTTATGACGCGGCCTAAAAAGTGACTTTTTTCAGGAGGCGCCCGAAAAATCATCCGTTTTGTCTGAAAATTTGTGTCCGGGGGTTATTTTGGATTTGAAAACGATTGGCATTCACAAAATTTCAAAACTTTTCCCAGTTGTTCCAAAAACCCTATTTTAGGGGGGTCTCCTATCTTTATGACGCGCACTGTATTACAGCACTACGAAATGTTGTTCTCATTCGTTTGATGGGAGAGGCGTTTACCCCTACCTTTAAAAGTAAATGTTGTCGTTTTTAACTATCTTTTATTGAATAAATTGATATTCTTTGAAATAAATATATATCTTTTCTAGTATTCAAGATTAATTATTATTTTGTGAGTAAAATTTAATGTTTTCAGTAGTTTTCAGAAGGTTTATGTTCAGGAGCATCAGTTGTGTTTACAAATCAGCGACTCATCATTGAAAGCCGTCGTTTTCGAAGAGCGTTAGTTGAATGAACAGTAAAATTCTCCTCCGCCATAATTTTCAGGTATTCAAAGAACCGAACTGTGAGTAGTAATTTGAAGAAACATTATTTATTTCAACGTGACTGAAGTTCAACTAGAAGGTTACTGAATGCGCTCATTTAACCTAGTAACAGTAAAAATAGTTGATAAATGTCGAGGGGAGAGGATTTTGTGGGAGCAGTCAAGACATTTGGTCGCATTCATCTTCATTTCCTCTTCATCGTCTGGTGTAACAATCAATGAACACGCGGCGTGAATCTGACGATCACACTTCGAACAAATGAATGAAGATTCGTTTGGAAACTGATTCTTCTTGGCAACGCAACACTGAGGAGGCAGATTGTCGACGAGCATGACCTGATTTGAGACCGTGACTTCACTTTTTTGTCCACTCTGTCGCAGAGTTCGATCAAGAAAAATGGAACAAAGAGACGTAGACAATGCCACGTCAACAGACCATCTGGATGTCTTCCCACAGACTCTCGTCATCTGGCATATTCTACAGAAGAAAGAAAAAAGTAATTCAATTCGGAATAATTTAAATTTATCACTGATTCAACAGAGCACCGTATTTTCTATTCGGATAGAAATGTAATTGGAAAGAGAAAGATTCAGGAGTTTAGTTAATTAGAAGAGAATCTGATTTAAAAAATGGACTTTTTATGTGCAAATAACGTCTCATCCGATGATGTTGCATAATACTGTAGTTTTTTATATTTTGCTTAATAAAAATATAATTTACCCCATCTTTTTTTTAAATCTTATCTAGCTTCTCAGTCACAGACTACTAGTTATAACTATAGTTTTCTAGTTATAACTATAGTTTGCTACTTGAAGCTATTGCTGAAAGAATTTAATCTACTGTTCCATAATTCAAATTGCGAGAAATCAAATAAGAGATTAAACTGAAACCACAAACATTGAAGGATCAAGAGTTTATTAGGTGAATTTTGGAAAAGGCACAAGTTTAGGATTATCATAACAGATTATCATAATACAGTTAGCTACATTCCCAGTAGGTTTCATGAACATTAACAAATGATTTAACCGACCACTGGTATTCCTTCATCAAAATAAACATCTTGGATATCCAGTTCTTTTTCGCATTTTCGAATTGATTCCTCGATTTCATCCCTTTTCTCAGCCGAATTCTCTTCTTTCAATTTCTCTTCCATATCTTTCTTATCTTGTAAAATTAGCAAAATTTTATATTCTTTAGCCAACGTAACTCCTCCCACATGGTCATACGGTAACTTCTCGTTGAACGTTTCGTTCAGAAGCCAGGTGTCTAATTGGAGTGTTTGGTCATCATACCAGATACTCATTATCGGGTGCTTCCTTCCTGATTTTTTCGCATTGGCGGCTTTAAAATTCCGGGTATCTGAATGATGAAGAAAAAACTTACAAAAGCCAATAAGTATTGCCAAAACGAGATATCTTCAGAACAATGAGCCCTTCAAACAACGTTGAACTTCGGGTTGTTTTCCACAGAAAAATGTGCAAACAACGCACCATATCATGGTCACTGTTGACCCAAAATTTCAGAAATGCATTCATATCTTCAGATCCAAAGTTATTTTCACCAAGAATAACACTCTGACGATTGTTCAATGATAATAGGTGATGTAACCGTACCCAACGAGCGTCTCCATAAGAGTTATAGCTGAATTTAAATGCCTGAAAAGCTTGAAGTTGAAAAAAGGGTATCAGACAACCTAAAATTAGCTGCGTAGCGACTCATCAGGAGACAAGTAGTCCGATAGAAAACAAGACTCACATTTTCATGATCATAATCCAATGGCATATCTTGGAACTCAATTTCAATTGCTTTCCCATCACAAGCGGCCTCCATTATAGCGTCCAGATCTTTGTCTCCACTTTTGCTTATCATAATATATAGCCACGCAGTATTCGTAAATCGGAGACTCGAGAATCTCCTTAATGTTAACTGGAATTCTTGGATTTATGACTAGTGAACACTTTTCGAAAGGAAACGCTTTTCTGTATCTTTCGAACAGGTTTACGGTATTCTCAAGAAATGTTAGTTCTTCGTTTATCCTGAAAAGAGATTGTCTCTATCAATTAGTAAAACTGTTTCCTTTACCATGGCTCCAAATCTTGGGAAGTTATTGCAGGATTCTTCAAATTTAGTTCGCGTTTTCCATAATATAAACGAGGACCATTTAACGTATAAATAGACACTTCTGAAGCATTGTACTGAACAATGCAGTGTCCTTTTCTCTTGTTGTTCACCAATTTCATGTATCCTTCTATTCGTTTCGATGACAATGTGAGCTTGATTCTGAAACACTGTTAACAATTATTATTTTCTAGTTTTCTAAAAGGATTACTGTTCCATGGTGTCCATTGATCGAATAACGTTGATTCGAGCAACATCCGGTAGTTCGAGTAATCGGAAATGAACTGATTGTTGCTCTTCTCTTGGTACTTCAAGTGATGGAATATGAGTAGATTCTTTTTTCTTCTTTGGATAGTTCAACTTCTTTTTCTTCTTCTTTTCGACGTTTAGAACGAATAATAAAACAAGAGAAAATTGAGTTCTTAATGCAGATATGAATGGTTTGGTGGTAGAATGAATGAGATGAGTCGGATGGTACTTCCTGCGTCTCCCGATTCTTCACTGTCTCTCACCATATTATTGACTTTTTGGGTCCCAACCAATTATACATAAGGTCTGCCCATTGGCATACTGTACTATACCACACTCTTAATCCAGGAGTGGTTGGGTGTTCTGATGAAGAAAAGTGTTTATTACATGAACCACTAATGGAAAAAATAGTAGTTTTATTGGGATAATAAAATTTCAATAAGTCATTATTGTGAGGGCTGTTTTCTTCGAATATTCTGAATGAAAATAAAATGTGTCAGATGACGAAGATTTTTTGTTGTTCCAAAAAATAAAAAAACTTTCTTTATTTATCACAATACAAATATCATTCAACATACATAAGTATAAATATCGAGCAGTTATAAAAAGTGAACTGTTTTTGAGAGTATTAAGTGGCCTATCAGACAAATTTAATCCAGTTCGTTGATAAATATTAACAAAAAAATAGGAACTCTATTTAGAAGTTCCTATTTTTCTACGCCAATTGGTCAATATGAGGTGTACCTTCAACATAATAAACTCCATTTTTAGATATCTCCTCTTCTAATAGTCTTATCTCATCTCCAATGTTCTCCCGATTCTCTCCATCTTCCACCAACTCCTTCTTCTTCTGTAGAATCTCCAGAATCCTGTATTCTTTGGTCGACCGTGATCTCTGGGAACGTGTCAAAGGATCATCTTGAGAGTATTCGTAGACTTTGAAACTTTTAATTTTCATTGGTATACTCAAAATCAATTGCTTCCGGTGATTCGCTCTATAAAACAGTGAGAATTTATGGAAAAAGTGATGAATAGAGGACTTACAAAAGTGTAACACGTGTTCCCGAATGAACTGTTTTAAGTCCAATTAGCCCATCGAAGAGAGTTTTCTCTTGAATGTTTGTCTCTTGGGTTACTGCGATTCGAAGACCACGAGTCATCCTCTTATCACTGGTTGTCCAATACCAGTCGGTTGGCGCCGCCTAACGGCGGCTAACCTCCTGGATTAGCTCGTGTTGGCGAATATTCTTGGGCTATAACTAAACACACATTTCATTTTTCGTTCTGTCTTTGAACTTTTATAGTTCAATCAAATGTATTTTCTCATTATCAGACTGAAAACTTCGAAAAAAAGAAGGAAAATAGCGACTGGAGCGGTCCAAAGCCCCGTGGCCGAGGTTGCAGAAACTCTTCTACCATAATCACATCTCCCTGATTTTAAGCCCGTTTTTAGGCATTTAGAGGCATTTTCAAAAAAGTTGTTTGATAGAGAAAATGTTCAGGATGAAAAACTACATCTAATTTATGAAACATGAAAACATGAAAATGGCGGTCACTTCAATTTGTGCAAAAGAATAGGGGACCATATTATGGAACTTGACCGCGGTCCTCCTTAAATAATCGGTTTTCTCTAGTCAGTTCAAAATGGTCAACTTTGGGCGTCCGTAGCAAAATGGGGAATGGTGGTATTGCTCTAACTTTTTAAAGCGGTTAATTAATAGCTAGATCTGCATTTACTTAGTGGAATCATTTTTTAGAGCTACACGGCTCGTTGAAGAGAAACTCACTTAAGTTTTGTCGTTTCCGGGGCTCTATTGTAGAATAAGGGTCCCTTCGAGAAATAAGTGTACCCTAAAAAAAATAAAGTCCTTCAACCTGCATGAGAAGAATAGAGGTCCTTTTTCCAGGCGTCATAAGACCCCCAAAAAATAGGGGTCCCTTCAGAAAAATAGGGATCTCTTCGCTAGGTAATACAGGACTGCTAGAAAATAGGGGTCACGTCAGGCTTAATAAGCTCAAAAAATATATGAGGGATCCCTATTTTTCTGAAGGGTCCCCTATTCTTTTTGCAAAAATTGAAGGGACTCCCATTTTTTCTGGTCTTATCAGACCTAGCGAAGGGACCCCTATTTTTTTACTCAGGTTACACTAAGTAAATGCAGATCTAGCTATCAACTAACTGCCCTCAAAAATTCAGAAAAATATCACTTTGCTACGAACGCCCAAAGTGGACCATTTTGAACTGAAAACAACGATTATTAAAGGAGGACCGCAAGAGGACCGCACCCCTTCTCCCTGCATGTTCTAGAAAAACCTGACTTTCCAGATGCTCCAGAACTTTTTCAGAACTTTTCTCTCTTCTCTTTCTCTTCTCGTACCGTCTTAGTAACGGCGGCGCGGGAGTAGTTCGGCGCAGCAGCCAACATCTCTTCCTTCTTTCTGGGCGCTGTTGGCTCCCATAGTGTAAATTCATCATTCCTTCCCCCAAGGGAAATTTTTAGAAATGAAATATTTCGGAAACCGAAGGAAGCTTCCCTCCTCTCCCTATCTTAGTTCATCACGGGGCCACGTAAAATTTCAAAATTGAAAAATAGCACTGAAAACGCAGAAAAATGCGCGCAAAAAATTTCAAACTGCGAATTTCGAAAATCGAAAAAGTCGGGCATCATCTCAGACAAATTCTCTATCGATCTATATAATTTTTGTCAAAAAACGTTTAAGGGCGGATCCGCTAGGGCTTGCGACCAACAGACACACACACAGACACACGGAATCTTCTGATTGTTATTAGTAAAGATAAATTATTGAATTGGTTTTAACATTGTTTTGTGTATTCTGGATGATATTGAATCGTTTATTAGTGACATAAATCACAGGAACGCTGAAAACAAAAAGATATATAAATACACTCGCAATCTAGAGGAATAATTTATAGATCAAGAGGTTAGTGGGAAGAGAAAGAAGGGAGTAAAGGCGATTGAAGGGAGCCTGGAGGAATAATTTTCACACTGCAAGTATTTCAGATGGGAAGAGTTTCGAAAAAGAAAAAGGCCTGTCAGCGCAATGGTGCTGCTGGAAATGAAGTCATAGAAAGCAGGCACGAAGTAATCAAACGGGACTTACGTGATTCATTGTCGAGTACAGTTTCTCAATTAGAAACGATGAGAAAAGAGAGTGACGCGCTGAAAGAAAAAAATAAAAATCTGAGTGAGATTATTGATTCAATGAGGAAAGATAAGAAGGAAATGGAGAAAGAAATTGAATCTCTGAAAAAAGAAGTCACTCGCGTCCAGGAGCAGTTGTACAGAACCCAGAAGTCCACGGATTTTATTAACGACCAAGTCTCCGAACTCCGTCAAAAGAACATGAGACTTGATTTGATCAACCGCGAACTGAGACAGAATTCCGAGAACTTCGAGAAGGAACTGATTTTCTACAAAAAAAATCAAAATGCTCTAGTTAAAGATGCAATTATTAGAGAAAAGATGAATGTTCAAAGAGAACACTGGAAGCAGATGGATGAGAAAGATTCTCGAATTGCTCAGTTGGTCATTGAACCACCAACTGGAGGATCGAAGCTGCGAAGCTACCGTCTCGAGAATTCCAGAGCCACTAAGGACAATAGATGCGCAAAAATGATCGAATCCATTGAGAAATCTGTCGGATCATCAAATTTAGACAATTTCCTCTCAGATTTATGCTCATTCATTGCAAAGAGTCCGAAGTATTCGTTCAGGACTTCACTCACGGATATGGAATCCTTCTTCGCCGCCTCCAAATGGAAAATGTCATCGAAGAGAGTTTTTTCTTGGATATTTGTCTCTTGGGTTATTCCAATTCGTAGACCATAAGTCATCCTTTCATCACTTGCTGTCCAATATTTCAGAAATGAATTCAGATCTTCACATTTCAAATTGGTCCGTTCAAGTTCCACACTCCGGATATCTTTCATTGTCATCAAGTGTTCCAATCGGACCCACCGCGCGTCATAATAATAGATTATTTCGAATTTGAACGCCTGAAATACGAAATTAAAGCTTTAAAAAAAAATTGAAGCTCACATTCGGGTGGCTATAATCCAATGGCATTTCAGATGCATAAATCGCAATTTCTCTCCCTTTTTTGAACGATTGCATTACAGCATCCACATCCTCCGCTTCCGGATTCGCATTTATCAATGCCACGAAAACGAAATTATCGAGAGAGTTTAGAATCATTTCGATTACAGTCGGATCTTTCCCAGGAACTACAACTCCAGTTTCTTTACAAGGAAACGTGGATTGGAGTCGTTTGAGTACGGTAACTGCGTTCTCAGCAACAGACGAATCCTCATTTAACCTAGAAACAGTATTTTTTCTGATCAGTTGAGATGAATGATAACATTAGACCGAGAGAACTATACAGTATTGTCAAAAGGTTGTTCGAAATATATTGGTCAATTTTTAAAATTTTTGTAGTATGTTACCGGTACTTTTATTCTATAATAAAATATATAAAGTTCTTACCATGGCTTCATCTCTTTTCCGATCAGTTTTAATGTTTCTTTATATCTCTGAAATTGGTAGGACACAAGAGAGTGATTGAGATTAATAGTAAAATCTTCCTCTCCTATTCTAATATGACAATAGTCGTAATATCGAATCTTTGTGAATTTTATATATTGTTCCATTCTCTTTGAAGACAACGCTAAATTTACTCTGAAAGTCGATATTTTCAGGGGTTTTCCGATTTCAAATTTACTGGTCATGTGCATCCATCAATCGAATAATATGGATACGTGCTACATCTGGAAGCTCATTGAGTGGAAAAGGATTATCATTAGGTTTTCGATGGAGGAGCAAATAGATAGATTTCCAGAAAGGCATTCTTCTAAACAATAGAGTGAGAAGACCTAGCACAGTGAAAAAACATCCAGATGGCCTGTTGAGTAACACTATCTACATTGTCTGTGTATTGACTAAAACGATCCTTTTATTTCTCCTGTCTGTCTGTGCCTCTTAGATCTATCCTTCACTCTGCTCGACTAACGAGGTATTCTCATTTTATAATTTCAACAATGTTTTTCTGGCAATCTATCTATTTGCTCCTCCATCGGAAACTGATTGATAATCGTTTTCCACTCAATGAGCTTCCAGATGTAGCACGTATCCATATTATTCGACTGATGGATGCCCATGACCAGTAAGTTTGAAATCAGAAAACCCCTGAAAATATCGATTTTCAGAGTCAAATTAGCGTTGTCTTCCAAAAGAATGGAACAATATATAAAATTCACGAAGATTCGATATTACGACTATTGTCAGATTAAAATAGAAGAGAAAGATTTCACCATTAGTCTCAAACACTCACTTTTATCGTTAAAGAGTAAATTTCGGGAATATAGACAAACAACAAACTTAATTGGAAAAGAGATGAAGCCATGGTAAGATCCTTTTCCTAATTTAAAAACTTCATCAATTCTTTTTTACTGTTTCTAGGTTAAATGAGGATTCGTCGGTTGCTGAGAACGCAGTCAACGTACTTAAAAGACTCCAATCCACGTTTCCTTGTATAGAAACCGGAGTGGCAATTTGTTTGAAGGAGCCGACCGAAATCAAAAAGATTTTCAACAATTTCGACGATTTCTTTTTTGTTTGTTTGGGAAATGTGGAAACAAATGCGAACGTTGTGGATTTGATCATGGATTCTTCTAAAAAGGGAAGACAAATTAGGATAATTGCGCCTGAAATGCCATTGGATTATAGTCACCCAAATGTGAGCTTTAATTTTTTTTTTCGACTAAACTTATATTTTACGCTTTCAGGCGTTCAAATTCAACATAATCGTTTATTATGACGCTCGATGGGTACGGTTGGAACACTTGTTTTCCATGAACAAAAACAGCATGGTGCAACTTGGAAAAAACAATTTCAAATGTGAAGATCTAAACGAATTGCTGAAATATTGGGTTAAAAGTGAAAAAAAAATGGCTTGTTCTATACATATTGCCATAACCGAAGAGACAAACCTCCAAGAGAAAACTCTATTCGAAGGACTAATTGTTCTGAAAACAAACCGTTCGGGAGAAAGTTTTCCATTAATGTAAGTCATCATTCATTTCCAATTCGTTACCATTTTTACAGAGCAAATCATCGGATGCAACTCATTTTGTGTGTATTGTTGACGCCTGGAGAGCTCACAATCCATACGTACACACCACACAAACCTTTCAAACCCTTCGAGGGAACCCCGTTGAGCAGAGAATACAAAATTCTAGAAATTCTACAAGAGAAGAAGTTACTAGAAGAGTTGGGTAATGAAGAAAATCAGGAGAACATTTATGAGAAGATGGGAAAATTAGATGAGGAGTTGACTCAGAATGGAGTTTATTATGTGGAAGAAGCACCTCATATCAACGAGCAATGAAGTAATTTTGTTTGGAATTTTCTATCATTTTTTCTGTGGATTTTTACACAATAATAATACTGTTATGGCATGCACAGTTGCAATCAATCTAAATAATGAAGATTTTCGATTAAAAAAATCATTATTAGCATTACCTATGTACTAGCGTGCAGTATTCCGATAAATTCTCGAAAAGTCTCGGATTCTCATTCATACTAAACAGCGCGGTGTTTTTACGGATTTTACGGTTTTACGACCCTTTTCCGTTGACTTTTCATTTTACGAATTCGTATTCCGTCAATTTCGTAAAAAAAATCAGGTCGAACTTTGGTACTCTGAAGGTAAATTTCGTCATTTTTTTGAGAAAATCAAACTTTGAATCTAAGTCTTTGAAGCAAAATTTCCGATGTCCGAGAGGGTACTTTCTGAAGCAAAAACATATTCTCTCTCTCTCTCTCTCTCTCTCTCTCTCTCTCTCTCTCTCAAACTTTCGAAATTTCTCACTAAGTGCTAGCTTTTGAGCCCTAACGGGCCCCAAAGGGAAATTTTGCTCATCGGAAATTTTGTCGGAAACTTTTTACATACGATTTATGTGAAAATAATTTTTATATTTGTGCTGGGGAAAAGTGTGTCTTTTTTTATTTTTCAAAAGTTTTTCGCCTCTGTGGTGGCTCTAATTTTGTCAAATCTGTGAATATAAGGATAAAATCCGATAGAGAAAAAAAATTTTGCGTCGACTGATATAAGTTTTAGCCGAACTTTAGTTCAAAAATTTTTCAGGAAGCGGGAAAAACGTGATTTTTTGAGGTTTCTTGCGTCTCCTGAAAAATTTTTGAACTGAAATTTTTTTGATTTGATTATCAAATTACTTCTTTTTCAAATACAAAAAGGGAAACAAAATTTCAGCTCGATCGGAAAAGTTTGAACCAAGTTATGGCAAAAAGTTCATTTTTAGGCAAAATTAAATAAACTAATTTTTCTGTTTCGCATTGTTTTGCAGATTTCTTTATATGAGTCGATAGAGTTTTATTCGCTGATTACAATGATATAAAATACTTGATGGTTTTGTCGCGAAAGAGGGGCGAAAAAGGGGGGCGAAGTTTCCCCCTTTTATTACTGTGTGCGCGCAGCGCACCTCCTTTACGAGGTCTATTCGGCCCGAACGAGCGGAGCGAGTGAGGGGCGGATAGACCGGCACACCTGGAAACCCCCTAACATCCCCCAGAAGCAGACCTCTGATCTCGGGCCGAAGGCCCGATTAGGATCTCATTGAAGCTTAACCCATAGATGCAGAGCCTCTTTTACGAGGTCTATTCGCCCCGAACGAGCGGAGCGAGTGAGGGGCGGATAGACCGGCACGCCTGGAGATCCACTAACAACGCGTGGCATAGCCACGCCTAGCTTTTGAGCCCGTTAGGGCTCAAAAGCTAGTCTGCAACCTCTTCTTCTTAAATATGGAAAGTATGGGGGATGTCAATTAGGGCGGGGCTTATGTCCCCCAAAAAATGTCCGAAAAAAGTGTAATAAAAATGTGTCCGCAGCGTTTTCTCAGCTCCTACTCGACCGATTTTGACCGTGTTTTCACCAGAAGATGGGGAATGTTGGAGGCATGATGCACGACTTTTTAGATTTTGTAAATTTTAACGTAAAAGCTTTTTATAGTGCTTTTTAAGCACCTTCCCAGGAGAATGGTCCCTCTGGGAAGGTGGTCGTCTCTCTCTGTCTCCCCCAATTGACCTCCTGGGAAGATGATGACATTGAAGTCCAGACTACATACAAGTTCCCTTACGAGGCCTATTCGACCCGAACGAGCGGAGCGAGTGAAAGGCGAATAGGCCGGCACTCCTGGACCCACTAACAAGGCCGCAGGCCGTACTCCCATCCCGCGCCGCAGGCGCGGGAAACTCTTCAGGATCTCAATGAAGCTCAGCACATAGAAGCAGAGCTTAATGCCCTGGACTGGCTTTTGAGCCCGTCAGGGCTCAAAAGCTTCTGCCCTCTCTCTTAAACTGCGAAAGTATGAGGTCGACATTTTTTGTGTGTGTGTCTGTGTGTGTGTCCAGATGTCGAAAGCAGTTTCTCAGCTCCCACTCGACAGATTTTCATAATTTTTTGACCAAAAGATAGGAAAAGTTGGCCGCATTATGCCCCTATTTTTAAATTTTCGAAAATTCAACAAATAAATTTTCTACGGCCATTTTAGTGGTTTTTTGGGCCAATTTCTGTCCCTAAAAAGGGGGCGGGGCGTCTCTACACGCAAAAGATAGTGGGCGGCGGAACCCGTGAGGCGTCGGCTGCTGCATTTCTATACCTTCCCGCCTCTGCTCGCGCGCGCGAGGCCAAACCCGAAAATGAAAAAGGGGTTTCTGGGATGTTGAAAACGGTTTAGTTAGGTATTTTTTGGGGAGTGATTCATAATCAAAGTGATTTGAATACAAAAAGCTCAACACGCGGAACGCGTCTGGCCTGGCCGCCGGAACGAGCGGAGCGAGTGATGGCGGTCAGGCTAGTAATCTTTACTAATAACAATCAGAAGATTCCGTGTGTCTGTGTGTGTGTCTGTTGGTCGCAAGCCCTAGCGGATCCGCCCTTAAACGTTTTTTGACAAAAATTATATAGATCGATAGAGAATTTGTCTGAGATGATGCCCGACTTTTTCGATTTTCGAAATTCGCAGTTTGAAATTTTTTGCGCGCATTTTTCTGCGTTTTCAGTGCTATTTTTCAATTTTGAAATTTTACGTGGCCCCGTGATGAACTAAGATAGGGAGAGGAGGGAAGCTTCCTTCGGTTTCCGAAATATTTCATTTCTAAAAATTTCCCTTGGGGGAAGGAATGATGAATTTACACTATGGGAGCCAACAGCGCCCAGAAAGAAGGAAGAGATGTTGGCTGCTGCGCCGAACTACTCCCGCGCCGCCGTTACTAAGACGGTATGAGAAAGAGAAAGAGAAGAGAGAAAAGTTCTGGATTCTTCTGGAGCATCTGGAAAGTCAGGTTTTTCTAGAACATGCAGGGAGAAGGGGTGCGGTCCTCTTGCGGTCCTCCTTTAATAATCGGTGTTTTCAGTTGAAAATGGTCCACTTTGGGCGTTCGTTGCAAAGTGGTATTTTTCTGAATTTTTTAGGGCAGTTAATTAATAGCTAGATCTGCATTTACTTAGTGGAAAACTTTTCGGTTCTATTGTAGGTTAGGGGTCCGTTCCAAAAATAAGGATCCCCTAAAAATATAGAGGTCATTTCGACCTGAGTAAAAAATAGGGATCCCTTCGCTAGGCCTGATAAGACCAGAAAAAATGGGGGGGAGGTCTATTCAATTTGTGCAAAAATAATAGGGGTCCCTTCAGAAAAATAGGGGTCCCTTCAGGCTTCAATTAAAAAATGGAGGTCCCTCATATACTTTTTGAGCTTATTAAGCCTGACGTGACCCCTATTTTCTAGCAGTTCTGTATTACCTAGCTAAGAGAACCCTATTTTTTTGAAGGGACCCATATTTTTGGGGTCCTATGACGCCTGGAGAAAGGTCTCCTATTTTCTAATGAAGTTTGAAGAGACCTCTATTCTTTTCATGCAGGTTGAAGGACCCCTATTTTTGTAGGGGGCACCTATTTCTCGAAGGGACCCTTATTCTACAATAGAGCCCTGAAATCAACAAAACTTAAGTGAGTTTCTCTTCAACGAGCCGTGTAGCTCTAAAAAATGATTCCACTAAGTAAATGCAGATCTAGCTATTAATTAACCGCTTTAAAAAGTTAGAGCAATACCACCATTCCCCATTTTGCTACGGACGCCCAAAGTTGACCATTTTGAACTGACTAGAGAAAACCGATTATTTAAGGAGGACCGCGGTCAAGTTCCATAATATGGTCCCCTATTCTTTTGCACAAATTGAAGTGACCGCCATTTTCATGTTTTCATGTTTCATAAATTAGATGTAGTTTTTCATCCTGAACATTTTCTCTATCAAACAACTTTTTTGAAAATGCCTCTAAATGCCTAAAAAACGGGCTTAAAATCAGGGAGATGTGATTATGGTAGAAGAGTTTCTGCAACCTCGGCCACGGGGCTTTGGACCGCTCCAGTCGCTATTTTCCTTCTTTTTTTTCGAAGTTTTCAGTCTGATAATGAGAAAATACATTTGATTGAACTATAAAAGTTCAAAGACAGAACGAAAAATGAAATGTGTGTTTAGTTATAGCCCAAGAATATTCGCCAACACGAGCTAATCCAGGAGGTTAGCCGCCGTTAGGCGGCGCCAACCGACTGGTATTGGACAACCAGTGATAAGAGGATGACTCGTGGTCTTCGAATCGCAGTAACCCAAGAGACAAACATTCAAGAGAAAACTCTCTTCGATGGGCTAATTGGACTTAAAACAGTTCATTCGGGAACACGTGTTACACTTTTGTAAGTCCTCTATTCATCACTTTTTCCATAAATTCTCACTGTTTTATAGAGCGAATCACCGGAAGCAATTGATTTTGAGTATACCAATGAAAATTAAAAGTTTCAAAGTCTACGAATACTCTCAAGATGATCCTTTGACACGTTCCCAGAGATCACGGTCGACCAAAGAATACAGGATTCTGGAGATTCTACAGAAGAAGAAGGAGTTGGTGGAAGATGGAGAGAATCGGGAGAACATTGGAGATGAGATAAGACTATTAGAAGAGGAGATATCTAAAAATGGAGTTTATTATGTTGAAGGTACACCTCATATTGACCAATTGGCGTAGAAAAATAGGAACTTCTAAATAGAGTTCCTATTTTTTTGTTAATATTTATCAACGAACTGGATTAAATTTGTCTGATAGGCCACTTAATACTCTCAAAAACAGTTCACTTTTTATAACTGCTCGATATTTATACTTATGTATGTTGAATGATATTTGTATTGTGATAAATAAAGAAAGTTTTTTTATTTTTTGGAACAACAAAAAATCTTCGTCATCTGACACATTTTATTTTCATTCAGAATATTCGAAGAAAACAGCCCTCACAATAATGACTTATTGAAATTTTATTATCCCAATAAAACTGCTATTTTTTCCATTAGTGGTTCATGTAATAAACACTTTTCTTCATCAGAACACCCAACCACTCCTGGATTAAGAGTGTGGTATAGTACAGTATGCCAATGGGCAGACCTTATGTATAATTGGTTGGGACCCAAAAAGTCAATAATATGGTGAGAGACAGTGAAGAATCGGGAGACGCAGGAAGTACCATCCGACTCATCTCATTCATTCTACCACCAAACCATTCATATCTGCATTAAGAACTCAATTTTCTCTTGTTTTAATATTCGTTCTAAACGTCAAAAAAAAGAAGAAAAAGAAGTCGAATTACCCAAAGAAGAAAAAGAATCCACTCATATTCCATTACCTGAAGTAACAATAGAAGAAGAACGACCCAATAATTTCCGATTACTCGAACTGCCGGATGTCGCTCGAATCCAGGTTCTTCGATCAATGGACCACCTGGAACAGTAATTTTTTTTTAATAATATAAAATACATCTGATAGACAGGTTATCACAAAAATATGAAGATGTGCTACAAAACTGTACATTTTTACGAGTTTTCCTTCCATTAGTTACATATTTCTAAAAAGCTGTACGAAATGTACATAAATTTGTCAAAAACTATATTTTTCAACAAAAATTTCAATATGTTGAAAATTGTATCAAAAAAAAATTTTCCATTCTTCAGAATCAAATTAGTATTATCATCGAAAAGAATTGAAGGATACATGAAATTGGTGAACAACAAAAAATCCGGTTATTGCGGAGTTCATTTAACTGGTCTGAAATCGTATATGGGCACATTAGCTGGTCCCATTATATATTGTGGAAATCCGGATAAGATGAATAAAGGGAGTATCAATCAGGAATTGAAGCCATGGTAAGAGAAAAAAATGTGTTTTCTAAAACGAATTTTTTGGTATAAGAAAAACAATACTGTATTTTCCAATTATCTTTTTCTTTATAGGATAAACGAGAATCTGACAGATCTTGAGAACACTGTAAACGTGTTCGAACGATATCGAAAAGCGTTTCCTTTTGAGAAACATACTCTAGTAATACACCCAAATTCGTCAGTTAATGTGAAGGCAATCCTGGAGACTTCGATCTATAAAGAGTGCTGGCGGGTGATGTTCAAAGAGGATCAACTTGAAGCGGATGATCTGGAAGCTGTCATGGAGACCGCCCATGATGGGATGGGTATTGATCTTGAGTATCAAAAAATGCCATTGGATTATGATCATAAAAATGTGAGTTTTTTAAAAATAAAATTAATTTTGCCTTTCTACAAAAGTTTTACTTTTTATTTTTGAAACTTATTTTTCCGAAAGGCCGTTTTTCTAGGCTTTCAAGTTCAACTTCCTGCATCTTACGGAAGCAGGTTGGGTACGGTTGCGTCATTTATTATCATTGCACAATCAGCTGCATGTTAAACTTTTCGATCATAACTTTGGATCTAAAAGTTTAAATGCATTTCTCAAGTTTTGGGTCAAAAGTGACCATGATATGGTTTGTAGTTTATCACTTTATCTGTGGAATAGCATTGAAAGCTCCGTATTGTTTGAAGGGCTCATTGTTCTGAAGATATCTCGTTTTGGCAATACTTATTGGCTTTTGTAAGTTTTTTCTTCATCATTCAGATACCCGGAATTTTAAGAGCCGCCAATGCGAAAAAATCAGGAAGGAAGCACCCGATAATGAGTATCTGGTATGATGACCAAACACTCCAATTAGACACCTGGCTTCTGAACGAAACGTTCAACGAGAAGTTACCGTATGACCATGTGGGAGGAGTTACGTTGGCTAAAGAATATAAAATTTTGCTAATTTTACAAGATAAGAAAGATATGGAAGAGAAATTGAAAGAAGAGAATTCGGCTGAGAAAAGGGATGAAATCGAGGAATCAATTCGAAAATGCGAAAAAGAACTGGATATCCAAGATGTTTATTTTGATGAAGGAATACCAGTGGTCGGTTAAATCATTTGTTAATGTTCATGAAACCTACTGGGAATGTAGCTAACTGTATTATGATAATCTGTTATGATAATCCTAAACTTGTGCCTTTTCCAAAATTCACCTAATAAACTCTTGATCCTTCAATGTTTGTGGTTTCAGTTTAATCTCTTATTTGATTTCTCGCAATTTGAATTATGGAACAGTAGATTAAATTCTTTCAGCAATAGCTTCAAGTAGCAAACTATAGTTATAACTAGAAAACTATAGTTATAACTAGTAGTCTGTGACTGAGAAGCTAGATAAGATTTAAAAAAAAGATGGGGTAAATTATATTTTTATTAAGCAAAATATAAAAAACTACAGTATTATGCAACATCATCGGATGAGACGTTATTTGCACATAAAAGTCCATTTTTAAATCAGATTCTCTTCTAATTAACTAAACTCCTGAATCTTTCTCTTTCCAATTACATTTCTATCCGAATAGAAAATACGGTGCTCTGTTGAATCAGTGATAAATTTAAATTATTCCGAATTGAATTACTTTTTTCTTTCTTCTGTAGAATATGCCAGATGACGAGAGTCTGTGGGAAGACATCCAGATGGTCTGTTGACGTGGCATTGTCTACGTCTCTTTGTTCCATTTTTCTTGATCGAACTCTGCGACAGAGTGGACAAAAAAGTGAAGTCACGGTCTCAAATCAGGTCATGCTCGTCGACAATCTGCCTCCTCAGTGTTGCGTTGCCAAGAAGAATCAGTTTCCAAACGAATCTTCATTCATTTGTTCGAAGTGTGATCGTCAGATTCACGCCGCGTGTTCATTGATTGTTACACCAGACGATGAAGAGGAAATGAAGATGAATGCGACCAAATGTCTTGACTGCTCCCACAAAAATCCTCTCCCCCTCGACATTTATCAACTATTTTTTACTGTTACTAGGTTAAATGAGCGCATTCAGTAACCTTCTAGTTGAACTTCAGTCACGTTGAAATAAATAATGTTTCTTCAAATTACTACTCACAGTTCGGTTCTTTGAATACCTGAAAATTATGGCGGAGGAGAATTTTACTGTTCATTCAACTAACCGCTCTTCGAAAACGACGGCTTTCAATGATGAGTCGCTGATTTGTAAACACAACTGATGCTCCTGAACATAAACCTTCTGAAAACTACTGAAAACATTAAATTTTACTCACAAAATAATAATTAATCTTGAATACTAGAAAAGATATATATTTATTTCAAAGAATATCAATTTATTCAATAAAAGATAGTTAAAAACGACAACATTTACTTTTAAAGGTAGGGGTAAACGCCTCTCCCATCAAACGAATGAGAACAACATTTCGTAGTGCTGTAATACAGTGCGCGTCATAAAGATAGGAGACCCCCCTAAAATAGGGTTTTTGGAACAACTGGGAAAAGTTTTGAAATTTTGTGAATGCCAATCGTTTTCAAATCCAAAATAACCCCCGGACACAAATTTTCAGACAAAACGGATGATTTTTCGGGCGCCTCCTGAAAAAAGTCACTTTTTAGGCCGCGTCATAAAGATAGGAGAGCCCCAGAAATCGTGTTTTTCTTCACTTTTTACTCAAAAAATAACTTTTTGGTGAGTTCAAAACTAAGTAATCTGTACTGGAACTCGTCTATCTAAACTAGTTTTAATATTTTCATGCACTTTTAAACTTTTTGAAATCAAAAAATTTGACCATTTTCAGCTTTTCCATAATTTTCTCAATTTTGCTTTTTTTCGAGCTTTATTCTTTCAAAGTCTTGTCATTTTGTTGTTCATGGTAAGACTTGCTAGAATACTTTTTCACTTATATTATAATTGATAGGTCAAAAGAGGATTTGTCAATGGTTGAGAACGCAGTTACCGTACTTAAACGACTTCAAACCACGTATCCTGCTAAAGAAACCGGAGTAATTTTCCTCTACAACACGCTAGCGGTAGTCAAAAAAGTTCTCGACGCTCTCGACGATTATGTTTTTGTTTCATTGGGAAAAACTAATCTGGAAATGGAAGCTGTAGATTTGGTAATGGATTCCGTCAAAAAAGGAAGAGAGATATCGGTTAATGGATCTGAAATGCCATTGGATTATAGTCACCCGAATGTGAGTTCTAGTTGTTCTTATTAACCCTTAATTGTGTGTTTTAGGCGTTCAAATTCCATATAATCTATTATTTTGACGCTAAGTGGGTACGGTTGGAACACTTGTTATCCATGAAAGGCGCTTGGAGTGTGGAACTTGAAAAGACTAATTTGAAGTGTGAAGATCTGAATGCATTGCTTAAATATTGGACAACAAATAATGAGAGAACGACTAATTTTATACGATTTGGAATGACTGAGGAGATCCAAGAGAAAATTCTATTTGAAGGACTTACTGTTTTGAAAACATTACGTTCTGTAACACGTGTTAGATTATTGTAAGTCCCAAATGCATAAGGAAATCATTTAAAAATTGAAAAATATGCTTTTTTCGAAAAAAAAACTGGAAAATTTTTTTTCGGGAAAATAATAAATTTCAATCCGAAGACAATTTATACTGTATTTTCAGAGCGAATCATCAAAAGAAATTGGTATTATTTGTGTTATTGGAGACGAATAATATCAAAATCTATGTATTAACTCCAAATGAAAATTGCTTATTCGCAAACCGAAGCCAGTTGAAAAAAGGATACAGAATTCTGGAGATTCTACAGAAGAAGATGGATCTGAAAGAAGAAGCAGAGGATCAAGATGAGATTAGAAAACTAGACGAGGAGTTGGCTCGGAATGGAGTTTATTATGAGAAAGGAGAGGCTCATATCGACGGATTACTGTAATATTTTTCTGAAATTGGATATTTTTTAATGACAACGATAACAAAACTGATATTGATTGAATAAATAATATTTAGATATTATCTTCGGAAAATATTTCACATTTTTACTATTTTTTGTAGTTCATACTTTTATTGAATAACTGAATATGATGATAAAGACGTTTTATTTTTGAAAAATATCGGAAAGCGAAGAAAATTGAGATGATAACAATTAAAGATATAATATATTACAATGATATGAAATTTTCAATGGGTTTCAAGGGTGACCTTTTCAGTGAGTATTATAGCCACTACCGTAATAAATAATTCAGTCGACAACTGGTATTCCTTCGTCATAATAAACGTCATTGGCATCCAATTCTTTTTCGCATTTCCGAATTGATTCCTCAATTTCAGCCCTTCTTTCATCCGAATCCCCTCCTTTCAATTTTTCTTCCATATCTTTTTTCTCATTCAGAATCCGCAGAATTTGATATTCTTTAGCCAATGTAACTCCCCCCACATGGTCCACCATTAACCCCTCATTGAACGTTTCGTTCAGATGCCACGTGTCAAATACTATTGCCATTCCATCCCACCAAACACTCATTATCGGATGCTTCCTTTTTGATTTTGTCGGATCCGCGGCTCTTGAATTTTCGGTTATTCTGTATGATAAAGGAAACGTTAAACTTACAACAGCCAAGAAGTGTGGCCAAATCGGAATATCCTCAGAACAACTAGTTCTTTGAACAATACTGAGCTTTCGATGCTTTTCCAGAGATAAATTGACATTATACGAGTCATATCATGATCACTTTTGACCCAAAACTTAAGAAAAGCATTCAAATCTTCGGATCCAAGGCTATGATTGAAAAGTTTAACACGAATATGATTGTGCAATGATAATAAATGACGCAACCGTACCCAACGAGCGTCATCATAATACGTGAAGTTGAATTTGAAAGCCTGAAAATAGGATTTTAGGTAAAATAAGTTGAAAAAAAAAAGAAAAAAGATCCTATAAGATTCGGCTCCGTATCATTTCAAAATTACCGAATTCGAAATACATAATATAATTTTGCCACGCGTGTCGATTTTTAAACTACGAAACTTCGAAACCAGTAATTTCACAACGTGAACTTTCCGAAACGATCTAGATTCAAAACTAGTGACTTCGAAAAATACCATTTCGAAACAAGGAATTTAGGGGTTTCACGTGCTAAATAATCAGATTTTAGCGTTTCGAATTGGAATTTTTCGGAATTGTGTGGGTTCGAAATGAACCGTTGCGGAAAGTCACGTTGTGAAACTGATCCGTCTCGGAATTTAAAAGTTTGGAAATCGTACTGTTTCGAATTCGATGATTTTGAAAGGATACGGAGCCTAAGATTCAATAGTAAGATGGAGAACGAAACTCACATTTTTATGATCATAATCTAATGGGAACTCTTGGTTCACAAAATCAATACCTATCCCATCATGAGCGGTATCCATGACAGCTTCCAGATCATCTGGTTCAAGTTGATCCTCTTTGAACACTACCAAATAGCATTTTTTATAGATCGAAGTCTCGAGAATTGCCTTCACATTGACTGACGAATTTGGATGTATCACTAGCGAAAATTTTTCGAAAGGAAACGTGTTTCGATATCGTTCGAACACGTTTATGATGTTCTCAAGATCTGTCAGATTCTCGTTTATCCTGCAGAAAAATAGAGAATTAGTTTTGGAAAATACATTTTTTTTCTTACCATGGCTTCAACTCTTGATTGATACCCCCAGTATTCATTTTATCCGGGTTTCCACAATATAGAAAAGGACCAGGTGATGTGGCAATATATGATTTCAGACCAGTAAAATGAACTTTGCATCCTTTCGATTTCTTATTATTCGCCATTTTCATGTATCCTTCCATTCGTTTTGATGATAATGCAAATTTAATTCTGAAACACACATACAACAATTATTATTTTTCAATTTTCGAAAATATTACTGTTCCAAGGCGTCCATTGATCGAATAACCTTAATTCGAGCAACATCTGGTAGTTCGAGTAATCGAAAATTAGTTGATCGTTTCTCTTCTTTGGGTACTTCAGGTAATGGGGAATTAGTAGATTGTTCCTTGTCTTCTTCTTCATCTTCTTCGATTTCTTTTCGAAATTTCAAACACATATTGAAACAAGAGAAAATTGAGTTCATGATGGAGACACGAATGGTTTGGTGGCAGAATGAATGGGATGAGTCAGATGGTACTTCCTGCGTCTCTCAATTCTACACACTCTCTTACCATGTTATTGACTTTTTTGGGTCGTACCAAATGAACACGTACGGTCTGCCCACTGTGCTACCACCCTAATCCATGAGAAAGTGGTCAGGTGTTCTGATGGAGAAACCACTACAGCAAGGTGCAAAAAATCTAGAAAGCAGCTATCAAAAACGACAGTATTTTTTTTTGATTATTTGCAAAAGTTTATTGCTATTTTTCAAGTGCTTCCAGGAAAACAACAACAACAAAACTATTCGGGGTCAGTTCATTACCCAGGAATTAATCTGCTTTTGGTGGATCGAAAGTTTATCAGGAAACACAGAAAAATTGACAAAAATTGATATGATAGCAAATAAATATACAAAAATTTCATAGCCACTACTGTAAAAAATAATTCAGTCAACCACTGGTATTCCTTCGTCATAATAAACATCATTGACATCCAGTTCTTTTTCGCATTTCTGAATCGATTCCTCAATTTCATCCCTTTTCTCATCCGAAATCTCTCCCTTCAATTTCTTTTCCATATTTTTCTTCTCATTTAAAATTTGCAGAATTTTATATTCTCTGGCCAACGTAACTCCTCCGACATGATCATAAGGTAGCGAATAGTTGAATGTTCCGTTTAGAAACCAGGTGTCTGTTAGGAATGACATTCCATCCCACCAAACACTCATTATCGGCTGCTTCCTTTCTGACTTCGTCGCATCGGAGGCTCTTGAATTTTTGGTTATTAGTATGATGAAGAAAACGTAAAACTTACAAAAGCCAATAAGTGGTGTTAAATCGGAAAGTCCTCAGAACAACCAGTCCTTTGAACAATACGGAGCTTTCAATGCTATTCCACAGATAAAGTGATAAACTACAAACCATATCATGGTCACTTTTGACCCAAAACTTGAGAAATGCATTTAAACTTTTAGATCCAAAGTTATGATCGAAAAGTTTAACATGCAGCTGATTGTGCAATGATAATAAATGACGCAACCGTACCCAACCTGCTTCCGTAAGATGCAGGAAGTTGAACTTGAAAGCCTAGAAAAACGGCCTTTCGGAAAAATAAGTTTCAAAAATAAAAAGTAAAACTTTTGTAGAAAGGCAAAATTAATTTTATTTTTAAAAACTCACATTTTATGATCATAATCCAATGGCATTTTTTGATACTCAAGATCAATACCCATCCCATCATGGGCGGTCTCCATGACAGCTTCCAGATCATCCGCTTCAAGTTGATCCTCTTTGAACATCACCCGCCAGCACTCTTTATAGATCGAAGTCTCCAGGATTGCCTTCACATTAACTGACGAATTTGGGTGTATTACTAGAGTATGTTTCTCAAAAGGAAACGCTTTTCGATATCGTTCGAACACGTTTACAGTGTTCTCAAGATCTGTCAGATTCTCGTTTATCCTATAAAGAAAAAGATAATTGGAAAATACAGTATTGTTTTTCTTATACCAAAAAATTCGTTTTAGAAAACACATTTTTTTCTCTTACCATGGCTTCAATTCCTGATTGATACTCCCTTTATTCATCTTATCCGGATTTCCACAATATATAATGGGACCAGCTAATGTGCCCATATACGATTTCAGACCAGTTAAATGAACTCCGCAATAACCGGATTTTTTGTTGTTCACCAATTTCATGTATCCTTCAATTCTTTTCGATGATAATACTAATTTGATTCTGAAGAATGGAAAATTTTTTTTTGATACAATTTTCAACATATTGAAATTTTTGTTGAAAAATATAGTTTTTGACAAATTTATGTACATTTCGTACAGCTTTTTAGAAATATGTAACTAATGGAAGGAAAACTCGTAAAAATGTACAGTTTTGTAGCACATCTTCATATTTTTGTGATAACCTGTCTATCAGATGTATTTTATATTATTAAAAAAAAATTACTGTTCCAGGTGGTCCATTGATCGAAGAACCTGGATTCGAGCGACATCCGGCAGTTCGAGTAATCGGAAATTATTGGGTCGTTCTTCTTCTATTGTTACTTCAGGTAATGGAATATGAGTGGATTCTTTTTCTTCTTTGGGTAATTCGACTTCTTTTTCTTCTTTTTTTTGACGTTTAGAACGAATATTAAAACAAGAGAAAATTGAGTTCATGGTGGAGACATAAATGGTTTGGTGGTAGAATGAATGAGATGACGTCGTGCTTTCTGCGTCTCTCAATTCTACACACTGTCTAACAAAATTATTGACATTTTGGGTGGTACGCACTACCAATCCAGATGGTCTGTTGACGAGCCTATTCCATTCTATATTGACTAACAAGGTCCTTTACTCCATTACTTCTAAAATGACTATCTCCCATTTCATAAAATCCCAATTCACCAAAAAACCATATTCTTTTGCGCTTAAATCCCTCCCAGATGTACCTCGTATCCATATTATCCGATTGATGGATGCCACGGAACAGTAAGTTAAAAACCCAAAAACCCAATAATATAGATTTTCAGAGTCAAATTAGCGTTGTCTTCCAAGAAAATAAAGGATTACATAAGATTCGCGAATGTTCGGTATTTTGATTATTGTCAGATTACGATAGAAGGAGAGCATTTTAGTATTAGTCTGAGCTATGGTTGTGAATGGTGTAAACAGACTTTTCGGGAATATCAAGAACCAGTAGAGTTAATTGGAAAAGAGATGGAGCCATGGTAAGAGTTTCTTTCTTTTTTTTTCCGGTTGCTCAACTTTATTGACATTTATCTAGATTTCCAATGAATATATCAAAAAGTGGTCAACTAACAAAATGTTTCTTACAATAATATAAACATTTTATTAGATGACAACTTTTCCATATCTTTATTGGGAATCGAGATAAAGCTGAGCAACCCTAGGCTATCAGAAGTTTTACTGTACTTGTCTACGTTAAAATATAAAAAATTACAGGTCCAACGAAAAATTATCTGTGATCGAAAACGCAATTACTGTACTTAAACAACTCCAAACCACGTTTCCTTGTAAAGAAACGGGAGTTATAATAATTGAAAAAGAGCCAGCAGAAGTGAAAAAGATTCTCGGGGCTCTAGACAATTTTATTTATGTTTCGTTGTCAAGAGAAAGAATAGAAGCGGTGGATGTAGATGTGGTCATGGAATTTTATAAAAAAGGAAGAGAAATAGCGATAAATGGATCTGAAATGCCATTGGATTATTATCATAGAAATGTTAGTTTTTTCAATTTTAGGGGTATTCCTTAATTTTGTTTTTTAGGCGTTTAAATTCCATATAATCTATTATGAAGATGCTCGATGGGTGAAGTTAGGACATTTATTTTCTATGAAAGGCGCTTGGAGTGTAGAACTTGGAAAAAATAATTTCAATTGTAAAGATATGAATGCATTGCTGAAGCATTGGATGACCTGTGAGGGAAGGAGGGTTGGTGGATTACGAATTCATTTTTCCGAGGAGGCAAATTTCCAGGAGGAAGATCTTTTTGAAGGTCTTATTTCTCTTAAGGTAAACACTTCGGGATATCCTTTTCGATTACTGTAAGTCAGCAATCAAGTTCAAATTTCAATTAAATGAATTTTTAGAGCGAATCATCAAAACCATCTTTTACTGTATGTGTCACTGGAAACTGATCAGCTCACAATTGGTGTATACTATTCAGATGAACCTGTAATGCTCGCCAAGGGAACTCGGATGACAAGAGAATACAGAATTTTGGAGATTCTACAAAGAAAGAAGGTTCTGGAAGATGAATCGGAAATTGGAGAGAATTGGAATAAAATTGAGATAAGACAATTGGAAGAGGAGTTGGCTCGAAATGGAGTTTATTATGTGGATGGGACGCCTTATGTCGACGATTTATAAAATCATTGAAACTTTTTATAAATTTTTCTTAGGTTTTTGTGAAAAAAAACGAATATTGAATCAATAAATAAAACTGGTTTCTACTCGTCCTATTAGTTAATCTACCATTGGTATTCCTTCGACATAATAAACAAAATCCAGTTTTTTTTTGGATTCTTTTTCACATAACTGGAGAATAACTAGTGGATTGCTTTTTTATACCATAGATTGTAGATATACTTAATTAGAGTTTATATTGAGTACAATTTATTGAAAATCATCAGTATCATTTGACATCATCAAAAAAGGCGTTAAAGAGGAAAATATATATTTTATTATCATGTACAGTATCTCAAAAAATCATTCAACATCTTTAATATAAGGAGTCCCTCGCACATAATAAACTCCATTTTGAGTCAACTCCACGTCTAGTTGTCTAATCTCATCTTGAGCACCTTCATTCCCTGCATCCGCTTCCAGAACTTTCTTCCTCTGTAGAATCTCCAGAATTCGATATTCTCTTGTTAACAAATATTTGTTCTTATTGGATGCTGTCCCATAGGCGGATGGAAAATACTTGGATGGAGGATATGTGCAGATTATCAAATATTTAGACGAACACCACACAAATAATATGAACTGATTTTGGTGATTCGCTCTATAAAGAATGTGATAATTAAAAATTAATCAAAGACTTACATACATCAATCGAAAACGTTTTCTTGAACGAATTGCTTTCAGAATAATCAGATCTGCGAATAAAATTGGCTTTTTGAATTTTGACTCTTTGGTTATTTCGATTTCTAGAAATTGAGTCAGTCTTGTCTGACTCGTTGTCCAATGTTTAAGTAATGCATTCAAATCTTCAGACGTAAAATTAGTCTTTCCAAGTCTCACATTCCAGGCGCCATTCATAGAGAACAAGTGTTCCAACCGTACCCATCGAGCGTCTTTATAATAGCTTACGGGGAATTTGAGCGCCTAAAGTCGAGGTTTTATAACTATAAAATAAAATAAAGACTTGCATTTGGGTGATAATAATCCGATGGCATTTCAGATGAATAAATCGAAATCTGTCTTCCCTTTTTGAACGATTCCATTATGGCATTCACAGTTGCCGTTTCTGGTTTAGCCTCCACTAATGACACATAAACGAAATTGTCAAGAGCGTCGAAAATTTTATTGATTTCCGTCGGTTGTGTTATACGGATAACAACTTCTGTTTCTATACAAGAAAACGTGGTTTGAAGACGTTCAAGTACAGCAATAGTGTTTTCAACCACTGGCAAATCCTCATTGAACCTACAAATTTGAAGTTTTACAAGGGACGATGAGAATTATTAGTATATGTACATGGTTTTAATCAGTAAATCTGTAATGTTTGTTTCAACTACGAAAAACGCTTACCATGGCTTCATCTCATTTCCGATCAACTTTACTGTTTCCCGATATACACGATATTCGGCATCACTTTTTATACAACCGTGATCTAAATGAATGGTGAAATCTTCCTCTTTTATTGAAATTTGGCAATAGTCGAAATATCGAATCTTTGTGAATCTTATATATTGTTCCATTTTCTTGGAAGACAACGCTAAATTGACTCTGAAAATCAATAATTCTTGGTTTTTATTATTTTATTAATACTTACTGTTCGCAGATATCCATCAATCGAATTATCAGGATACGGGGAACATCTGGGAGTCGGGTCAATGGAAAAGTGCACATATTTTGGGATAACGGATAGAGATTTTTACAGATATTCATTTTTTGAGTAACAAAATGAGAGGATCAATGCAACACAGAGTGAGAGTGACGTAGATGATGCCACGTCAACAGACCATCTGGATATCTTCCCACAGGCCTTGGGCAAAAAAGACCGAGAATAATTCTGACAGAACAGTCTCTCGGGAAAAGGTGAACAAAACTGGATCAGTATAACTTCGATCAGTATAATTTTCTCGAAAAAAAAAGAGTTTGTAGATATACTTTATTAGAATTTATATTGAGTACAATTCATAATAAATCATCAGTAGCATTTGACATCATCAAAATGAGGCATAAACATATCATTTATCATCAAGTATAGTGCTTCGAAAAATCATTCAATATCTTTGATATGAGGTGTTCCTCGAACGTAATAAACTTCATTCAGAGCCAATTCCTCTTCTAGTTGTCTTATTTCCTCTTGATTCCCAGCTGTATCTTCCAGAACCTTCTTCCTCTGTAGAATCTCCAGAATTCGATATTCTCTCTTCAACAATAGTTTCTTCTTATCGGTCTTTCTTGAAGGTAATGTCCTATAGGCGGATGGGAAAAAATCGGCTGGTGGGTATGTGCAGATTATGAAGTGTCTAGACGTCCACCACACATACAATACAAACTTCTTTTTGTGATTTGCTCTATAAAAAATGTGATAATTCGGAATTAATCGAGGACTTACATCAATCGAAAACGTTTTCTTGAACGAATTGTTCTCAGAACAATCAGTCCTTCAAATATGGTTCGCTTTTGGAAATTTGACTCCTCGGTTAATTCGATTTCTAGAACACGAGTCAGTCTTGTCTCACTGGTTGTCCAATACTTAAACAATGCGTTTAGATCTTCAGACGTAAAATTAGTCTTTCCAAGTCTAACATTCCAGTTGCCGGTCATAGAGAACAAGTGTTCCAACCGTACCCATCGAGCGTCTTTATAATAGATTGTGCGGAACTTGAACGCCTAAAATTGAGGTGTTTTCAAAACTATAAAAACTATCTTTACTAATAACAATCAGAAGATTCTGTCTGTCTGTGTGTGTCTGTTGGTCGCTAGCCCTAGCGGTTCCGCTCTTGTACTTTTTTGACAAAACTTATATAGATTGATAGAGAATTTGTCCGAGATGATGCCCGTGTTTTCAGATTTCCAAAATTTTCACTCTGAAGACATCTAGAGCTGTTTTTCGTCAATAATACCCGGAAAGTATAGTGGGCGGCGGAACCCGCGAGATGTCTGCTGCAGCGCTACCGCGGCGCAGCCGTTAAGCGGCATCAGCCGACTGGTTGACTTACATTCGGATGACTATAATCCGATGGCATTTCAGATGAATAAATCGAAATCTCTCTTCTTTTTTTGTAAGATTCCATTATTGCATCTACAGTTGCCGCTTCTGGTTTTGTTCTCTTTAATGATACAAAAACAAAATTATTGAGAGCGTCGAGAATTTTCTTGATTTCCGTTGGCTGTGTTATATAGAATACAATTTCTATTTCTATACAAGGAAACGTGGCTTGAAGCCGTTTCATAACGGCAATCGTGTTTTCAACCACTGTGGAATTGTCATTGAACCTATCAATTTGATGTTTTAGTGGAGAGGATGAGGAAAATTATTATTTTATCAAAATTCTTACCATGGCTTCATCTTTTTTCCTGTCAACCAGAACGTTTCTTTATATTCTCGAATTTTTCCATCACCTTCTATATAACCGTCATCAATATGAATGGTGAAATCTTTTTCTTTTATTGAAACTTGACAATTATCGAATTTTCGAATCTTCGTGAATTTTATATATTGTTCCATTTTCTTGGAAGACAACGCTAATTTCACTCTGAAAATCAATAATGTTTGGTATTCATAATTATATTATTGCTTACTGTTCGTCCCCGTGCATTAATCGAATTGTCAGGATACGGGGAACATCTGGAAACGTGAGCAATGGAAAAGACTGAGGGTTTTGGGATCCGGGATAGAGGTTACTAGAGATATTCATTTTTAAAATAATAGAATGAGGACCTTGATTGGCAATGTAATAAAGAGTGAGAATGATGGAGGCAATGCCACGTCAGCATGTCTTCCCACAGGGCCTCGTCATCTGGACATATTCTACAAAAGATCAAGAATATTCTGACAAAACAGTCTGTCAGGAAAATTATAAGTGAATAGAACTGGATCTTCCCAAAAAAAGAGCTTTTCTACTTAAATTCAGAATTAGTTGAATATCGGGAAAATTATTAGTGAATGGAATTGAACCTCCCGGTAGAAATTCAGAACAAAAAAAATTATTTTATTATAAATTTTTTTTTATTGAAAATTATTTTATTATAAATTTTTTTTTATTGAAAATTATTTTATTATAAATTTTTTTTTATTGAAAATTATTTTATTATAATCGTTAAGAATCATTCATAATCAATATGAGGTGTTCCTTCCACATAATAAACTCCATTTCGAGCCAACTCCTCTTCGACTCCTCTAATCTTATCTTCCATGCCATCCCGATCTTCTCCATTTTCCAAATTATCTTCCAGATCCTTCTTCTTCTGTAGAATTTCCAGAACTCTATATTCTCTCGCGAACGAGATTTTGTTCTTGCCAGGTGTTGAGTATTCGGCTAAAGGAAACGTATAAACAGTGAAACTTTCAGAGTCCCATGACACGTTCAACAGAAATTGTTTTCGGTGATTTGCTCTACAAATACAGTAATAATTTGGAATTAGTCGAGGACTTACAAAAATCGAATGAAATGTCCCAAACGACATGTTATCAGAACAGTTAGTCCATCTAATACAACTTCCTTCTGGATATCAGTTTCATTGGTAATATCAATTTGTAGAGCACACGTCATCCTCTCATCATTTGTTGTCCAATATTTTAGCAATGCGTTTAGATCTTCAGACTTAAAATTGTTTTTTCCAAGTTCCACACCGAAGATGTCTTTCATGGACAACAAGTGTTCCAACCGCACCCACCGAGCGTCTTTATAAATTACTATATCAAATTGGAACGCCTAAAAAACTAAAATAGAAACTGAACACAACAACCAGAACTCACATTTGGGTGACTATAATCCAATGGCATTACAGGCCCATCAATCTTAATCTCTCTTCCCTTTTTGATCGTTTCCATTACCAAATCCACTGTCTTTGCTTCCAGTTCTACATTTTTCAACGAAACGAAAATGAAATAATCGAGAGCATCGAGAATATATTTGATTTCCGTAGGCTCTTTTACACGAATCACAACTCCTGTTTCTTTACAAGGAAACGTGGATTGGAATCGTTTAAGTACGGAAACTGCGTTCTCCAACATTGAAGAATCCTTGTTTAACCTATCATGTGGGGTATTATTCAAGTGGAAGCAAGTAAATGAGTTAAAATATTATAGTTGTAGAATTATGTTTGTCCCTAGATTTAAATAAATTGATTGAATTCCTGATAATTTCAAAAAAAATTCGATTAGTGAGTAGTGATTCTCTAGACTAAAAATTTCAGGAGTAGGTTTGCCTAATTCAGAATAACCAAGTAAAACTCAAATTTGATTTTCGAAAATTAAAAAAGTTACCATGGCTCCATCTCTCTCCTGTTCCCTTGTTCTTTATAATCAAATATCTGAAATTTGTCATTAACTTGAATTGTAAAATCTTCCGTTCCAATTGAAATTTCAGTATACTCGAACTTCTGAATCTTCGCGATTTTCATATAACCTTCCATTTTCTTCGAAGACAACGCTAATTTGACTCTGAAAATCGATAATTTTTGGTTTTATTATTCCATTTTATACTAACTGTTCAGGCACATCTATCAATCGAATTATCATGATACGGGGTATATCTGGAAGTCGGTTAAGTGGAAAATAGTCTTCGGTTGATTCTCGATGGAACAAGGAGACGATAGATTTCCAGATAGCCATTTTTGGAAACAATGGAATAAAAGGGCCTTTTTAGGCAATACACAGTACGGTGAAAAAGACAATGCCACATCGACAGACCATCTGGATGTATTTTGTTCTACAGTCTTCCCAGGAGACTCATTCATAAGAAGACAATATTCTGACAAAACATGTCTATCTGGAATACTATGAGTGAATGGAACTGAACCGTCCCAGTTTCAGATCAAGAAAAAAAGCAAATTGATTTTATTAGTTAAGTAAAATTTATCGAAAAACAATAATATCATTCAAGATAATCAATATGAGGTGTTCCTTGCACATAATAAACTCCATTTTGAGTCAACTCCTCGTCCACTTCTCTGATCTCATTATAAATGTTCTTCCGATCTTCTCCATTTTCCGAATTATCTTCCAGATCCTTCTTCTTCTGTAGAATCTCCAGAATTCGATATTCTCTCGCCAACGAGACTTTGTTCTTCTCACTATCAGATGTTGAGTATTCGGCTAAAGGCAATGAAAAAGCTGTGAAACTATTATAATTCCATGCCACGTTCAACAGGAATTGTTTCCGGTGATTTGCTCTACAAGTACAGTAATATTATAATTCGAAACTAGTCGACAACTTACAAAAATCGAAACTGATTTCCCAAACGACATTTTATCAGAACAATTAATCCATCGAATAGATTTCCCTCCTGGATATAAGTTTCACTGTTAATATCAATTCGTAGACAACGAGTCATCCTCTCATCACTTGTCGTCCAATATTTAAGCAATGCATTCAGATCTTCAGAATTAAAATTGTTCTTTACAAGTTCCACACTATCGACTTCTCTCATCGAATACAAGTGTTCCAGCCGTACCCACCGAGCATCTTCATAATAGATTTTCTCGAATTTGAACGCCTAAAATCGAAAATAGAAGCTGAAAAAAACTATTAAAACTCACATTTGGGTGACTATAATCTAATGGCATTTCAGGTGCCTCAATTCCAATTTCTCTTCCCTTTTTGAACGATTCCATCGCCAAATCCACCGCCTTTGCTTCCGGGTCTACATTTTTCAACGAGAAGAAGATGAAATCGAGAGAATCGAAAATATATTTGATATCCGCCGGATGTGTTATATGGAATACAACACCTGTTTCTTTACAAGGAAACGTGGATTGGAATCGTTTAAGAACGGCGACTGCGTTCTCAACCACAGATGAATCCTTGTTCAACCTAGAAAAGTGGGGTGTTAAAAATAGTTTTTATAAGTATTTTCATTGATAGATTTTGAAGAAATGACTTAATTCCTGATTAAAAAATGTTCCGATTATTAGTTACTACATTTTCTACACTAAAAGCTATTGTTGCTAAACTATTGTTGCTATTGAGCTAAAGCTAAAGCTATCACTGACAAATCTTTGTTTGATCCTCTATCAAGTAGTCTAAAAACTCAAATACTAACCTAGTTATCATTAAAATTAACCTTATGTTCTGAAAATTGAATAAAAAATTACCATGGCTCCATTTCTTCCCTGCTTTCCGGTTCTTTATAATCAAACACCGTGAATTGGTCATTAACCCGAATGTGAAAATCTTCCGTCCCAATTGAAATTTCAGAATAATCGAATTTCTGAATCCTTGCGAATCTCATATAGTTTTCCATTCTCTTGGAAGACAACGCTAATTTGACTCTGAAAATCGATATTTTTTGATTTTCATAATTCTATTAATACTAACTGTTCAGTCACACCTATCTTTCGAATTATCAGGATACGGGGTACATCTGGAAGCCTGGTTAGTGGAAAATGGTCCGATTTTTGGGGAAATAGGGAATAGAGATTACTCATTTCTGAAATAATAGAATAAGAGGTTCTAGGTGGTATTGAAGGGTTACGCGGACAGTGCCACAAAAAATCAATATACTATCTGGATGTATTATAGTCTTCCCAGCAGACACATTCAATCGACAACTACATTCTCTGACAGAACAGTCAATATTTTCTTTTGGGAAAGTGCACAGGACTCCATAGGTTTTCAGAAAAAATATACATTTTTTATTATTAGGTACATTATATAGTTGTTATAGAAAAAATCAAATTGACAGAAAATCCAAAGAAAAAACATTTAAAATCCGATATGAGCAATTCCTTCCACATAATAAACTCCATTTTGAGTCAACTCCTCATCTAGTTGTCTTATTTCCTCTTGATTCTCAGCTTCATCTTCCAGAACCTTCTTCTTCTGTAGAATCTCCAGAATTTCGTATTCTCTAGGCAACCGGGACCTTTTGACGGGTGGAAAGAGCTCGTATGAAGGGTTTGTGCAGATTGATAGATGTCTAGCCGTCCACGAGACATATAATATGAATTGCTTCTGGTGATTTGCTCTATAAAGAATGTGATAATTCGGGATTAATTGTGGACTTACAATAACCAGAAATTTTTTCCTGAACGAATTGTTTTCAGAAAAATTAGACCTTCAAAGAGAGTTGTCTCTTGGATATTTGTCTCCTGGGTTTTTCCGATTCGTAGATATTGAGTCATTCTTTTCTCAGTAGTTGTCCAATGTTTAAGCAATGTGTTTAGATCTTCACACTTAAAATTGTTTCTTTCCAGTAGCACACTCCGATTCCGTTTCATAGAATACAAATGTTCCAACCGTACCCACCGAGCGTCATAATAATAGATTCTGTTGAACTTGAACGCCTGAATTCAAAGTTTTGCAATTAATTAAAGGAGGACTGAACTGGTATTCAATAATTTGTCATTAGATGTAGTTTTTCATTCTGAACACTTTTTCTGTTGACAACTTTTTCTGAAAATGTCTCTAAATGCCTCAAAAACCGCTTTGAAAACGTCGAGGTGATTGGGGGTGGAAGAGTTTTCCGTAACCTCCACGGGGTTTGTGACCGCCACAGCCGTTATTTTTCTCACTTTATTGATGTTATGTTTTTAATGTAGATGTTTTTTTATAATCAAACAAGAAATTTTCAATAAAAAGAAAAATGAGGTACAAAACCCACGTGGCCGAGTTTACGGAAAACTCTTCCACCCCAATCACCTCGACGTTTTCAAAGCGGTTTTTGAGGCATTTAGAGGCATTTTCAGAGAAAATTGTCAACAGAAAAAGTGTTCAGAATTAAAAACTACATCTAATGACAAATTACTGAGTACCAGTTCAGTCCTCCTTTAATAAAATAAAGACTCACATTCGGGTGACTATAATCCAATGGCATTTGAGATGAATAAATCGAAATCTCTCTTATCCTTTTGTACTTTTTCATGATAATATTCAGAGTCTCAGCTGTCGGATTGCATCTTCCCAAAGACACAAAAACGAAATCGTTGAGAGCATTGAGAACGTTTCTGACTACTGAAGGCGTTCTATCCGTGAATTTGACTCCTGTCTCTTTACATGAAAACGCGGTTTGAAGTCGTTTAAGTACGGAAATGGTGTTTTCGACCAGTGGCAACTCTTCGTTAAACCTATAGATATTTTACTGGTGTTGACGATAAATTACTTTATTTTACTAAAGGAGGACTGAACTGGTATTCAGTAATTTGTGATTAGATATAGTTTTTTATTCTGAACACTTTTTCTGTTGACAACTTTCTCTGAAAACGCCTCTAAATGCCTCAAAAACCGCTTTGAAAAGGTGATTGGGGTGGAAGAGTTTTCCGTAACCTCGGCCACGGGGGTTTTGTGACCGCCACAGCCGATATTTTTCTCATTTTTTTCGATTTTATGTTTTTAATGTAGATGTTCTTTCATAATCAAAAAAGAAATTCTCAATAAATAAATAAAGAGTAAAAATTGAAACTTGACAATAATCGAATTTTCGAATCTGTGCTATTCTCATATAGTTTTCCATTTTCTTTGAAGACAACGCCAGTTTGACTCTGAAAATCAATAATTTTTGGTTTTTTATGATTCTCTTACTGTTCGGTGACATCCATTAATCGGATAACATGGATCCGTGCTACATCTGGAAGCGTGAGCAATGGAAACTTCTCCCGGGTATAAAAAATGAAATAGAGGTTGCTCAAGACATTCATTTTTCGAATAATAGGATGAGATGACCTGGGCAATGTAATGAAGGGTATGAGTGACGTAGACAGTGTCAACAGCCCAGCGGGAAGTCTTCCAACAGGGCCTCGTTATCTGGGCACATTCTACAAAAGACCAAAAAGAGAGACCAGCCAGAGATGCCTTTCGGCAGTGAGTTTATGGTTGGATAGCTTGAATTAAGGGCTTTCAGAATATGTATTCAAATTTTTTTTAAAGGTTCGGAGCGAAAGTTCTGAAATTCCAGAAAAGCTTAGCAAAATTTGAATACATATTCTGAAAGCCCTTAACCTAAGCTATCACACCATATATTTTTTATTCGGAAAACCAACGTACCCTCCTGTCATTCGCTAGTAAGAATTATCGATGTGCAAATTTTATCAGAATTTATATTACATACAACTTATCAAAAATCCTAAGTATCATAACATCATTTCAGGACTAAATAGGAATTCAGAAAAATAAGATTTATTTTTTATCAAGTACAGTATTTCAAAAAATCATTCAACATCATCGTATTGAACCGGTCGTTCCGCATAGAAAACATCTTCGACATGAGGTATTCCATCCACATAGAAAACTCCATTTTTAGCCAACTTCTCGTCTAATTGTCTAATCTCATCTTGGACCCCTTGATTCTCAGGTTGATCTCCCAAAACCTTCTTCCTCTGTAGAATCTCCAAAATTCGATATTCTATTGGCCACTTGTCGACGGGTGGAAAAAACTGGTATGGAAAGGATGTCCAGACAGCTAGAAGATCAGACGACCACGCGACAAATAACAAGAATTTCTTCTGGTGATTTGCTCTACAAAGAATGTGATAATTTCAAAATTTCAAAATTCAAAATTCAAGATTCAAAATTAATTTCAAAATTAATCGAGAACTTACAATACTCGAATGTCTGAATCAAATTCTTTCAGGAAAATTAGCCCTTCAAAGATAGTTTCCTCTTGGATATTTGTCTCCTCGGTTTTTAAAATTTGTAGATAACTAGTCATTCTTTTCTCAATTGTTGTCCAATGTTTAAGCAATGCGTTTAGATCTTCCGACTTAAAATTGTTTTTTCCAAGTTCCACCCTCTCGATATTTTTCATGGTTAGCAAGTGTTCCAATCGTACCCAACGACCGTCTTCATAGAGGACTTTGTTGAATTTGAACGCCTAAATCAAAATTTTATAATTAATAAATAAAGTATAGACTCACATTTGGATGATAATAATCCAATGGCATTTCAGATGCAAAAACCGAAATCTCTCTTTTTCTTTTATACGGTTCCATGATAGTATTCAATGTCTCCACTGTCGTATTATTTTTTCCCAAAGCCACAAAAACTAAATTGTCGAGAGCATCGAGAACATTTCTTATAATCGCAGGCGTGTTAATATTGAATGTAATTCCTGTTTCTTCACAATGAAACGTGGCTTGGAGTCGCTTGAATACGGTAATTGCCTGCTCAGCCACTGACGAATCCTCGTTGAACCTGTAAATTTGATATTTTACTAGTTTTATTTTGGTGAAATATAGTTTTAAAGGAGGACTGAACTGGAATTCAATAATTTGTCATTAGATGTAGTTTTTCATTCTGAACACTTTTTCTGTTGACAACTTTTTCTGAAAATGCCTCTAAATGCCTCAAAAACCGCTTTTGAAACGTCGAGGTGATAGGGGTGGAAGAGTTTTCCGTAACCTCGGCCACGGGGGTTTTGTACCTTATTTTTCTCTTTATTGAAAATTGTTTTTTGATTATGAAAGAAAATCTACATTAAAAACATAAAATCGAAAAAAATGAGAAAAATAATGGCTGTGGCGGTCACAAACCCCGTGGCCGAGGTTACGGAAAACTCTTCCACCCCAATCACCTCGACGTTTTCAAAGCGGTTTTTGAGGCATTTAGAGGCATTTTCAGAGAAAGTTGTCAACAGAAAAAGTGTTCAGAATGAAAAACTACATCTAATGACAAATTATTGAATTGCTACATATTTTCAATCAAGGGAAATTCTTACCATGGCTTCATCACTTTTTTATTGAACTGTATTTTTGTTCTAAATGTCATTTGCGAGTTTTCTGACGGTATACGACCGTGGTTAACTTGAATATCAAAATCGTTCTCTTCTAATGAAACTTCACCATAATCAAAATATCGAATATTCGAAATTCTTATATAGTTTTCCATTTTCTTCGTAGACAACGCTAGCCTGACTCTGAAAATCAATAATTATTGGTTTTTATTCTATTAATACTTACTGTTCCTTCGGATCCATCAATCGGATAACATAGACCCGTGCTACATCTGGAAGCGTGAGCAATGAAAACTTGTCTGGATCTCGGAATACGGGATTGAGGTTACTAGAGATATTCATTTTTGAAATAATAGAATGAGAGGACCTCGCGAGTCAATGCAATGAAAAGTGAGAGATACTCAGACACTGCCACGTCAACATACCATGTGGATGTCTTCCCATAGGGTCTCGTCATCTGGACATATTCTACAAAAGACCAAAAAGAATTCTGACAGCAGTCAATGATGGCTAAAAACTATAAGGTAGACAATATATGTAATTTCAGCAAAAAAAATTACCCGTGAAAGTGAGAAATAATAGTTTTTAGGAGTTAGTTTATCGGTAAGTTTGTTACATTATTGAAGCTTGACATTTTTTTTTTACGAACAAATGAATTTGTATTTAGATGTAGTTTTTGATTCTGAACACTTTTTCTGTTGACAACTTTCTCTGAAAATTTCTCTAAATGCCTTGAAAAGCGGTTTGAAAAGGTCGAAGCGATTTTGGTGGAAGAGTTTTTGCAACCTCGGCCACTGAGTTTATATTTTTTTAAACGTGGCACCTTAAATCCAACTCAAGGTAAATTTTAAGCCTCGCTCATTTTTCTTTTTTTTAGCAATTTAAAAATTGCTTTAAAAATGGGCTTGCTTAAAATATACGTCAATCTTTTTTTTTTGGCGTGAGAATCTGATTACTTGGAATCAGTGACCCCTCACCGTTTTTCCCTTCCCCTTTCTCCTATTCCCATCTATTTCTAGTTTTGTTCATGATTCTGTAAGTTTAAATTCTCACTCCGCCCCTCTAATAATTTTTTTTCGGATATTCCTTTTGTTCGGAACCTGCCTGCTCTCAATTTTCGGTTGCACGTCAACCAAAAAATTCGAGACAGATGGAAGGGCCGAACTGATTCCGAGAAACAACAAAACAGGCGCCAAAAAGAAGGCCGGAAGTCAACAAACTCCGCCCACTGCTCAGTGAGTTTTCTTCCTCGGACATCCGGATAAACTTGGTTACAGACATCCGCCATCGCGGACTCCAGTCGAGAGAAGCGTCAGCAATTTGGATGAGGACACGTTGGCCAATGTCGTTTCGCTGCCTCCGGAAAAGTCAGAAGCTCCTGTAGAGGAGGAGATGAAGAAGAAAAAGAAGAAATGATTATTTTTATTGTAGAGTGGAATAAAGATTTTGAGTGCTTTTTGAATATTAAATTCAGATAATATTCGCTATTATGAACAATTTTCCTCTTGAAAATTTTCTCTGAAAATGCCTCTAAATGCCTTAAAATCGGCTTGAAAAACGTGGAATTTTGATGGAAGAGCTTTCCGCCAGTCGTGGCCACTGTCTGCGTCTCTCCATTCCGCACTGTCTCTCGTCTCTCGTTCTCCGCGCGATTTTCATTTTTCTTCGATTTAAAGCTCTTTTTTCGGTTTTCTTTTGTTTTTTTCAAATATTAATTGTTAGCCAATAATTTTTAAAATTATTTAATTTATTTCCCAGTAAAAAATTTTGTTATTACCAAAGAAATCTAATTTCTCCGCCAAAAACGCATTTTTTCTTGATTTTTCTGAAATTTTATATTGTAAATAATTGAATTCTTATTCTATTTTGTCTAAAATTAATTTTAAAATAAAAAAAACCCTTCCTAAATTCAAAAAACGAGCCTAGAAACCGAATTTGAAGCTTTCCGCTGTCTGCGTCTCTTCATTCCGCATTGTCTCTCCTCTCTCGTTCTCCGCGCATTTTTTATTTTTCTCACTTGATTTCGCGTTTTTCTTTCTTTTTTCGGGGGTTTTCGTGTCTAAATTTTAATTAGAATTTAAGAAATCGAGTATTTATTCATATTAATCCAAAAAATTAAATTCAAAACAGCCAAAACTCCATTTTTCCCTTGAAAAGTCATCGAAAATCCGGATTGCCAGAGGTTTCTGTCTGTAATCTTCTTATTAAAATTATTTCAAGTACTCAGAATGAAAGGGCAAATCCCTGAAAGCCAGAAACAAAAAAAACAAATTTAATCTCCAGATAATTTATTAGAAAAATCACTTAAAACTCAAATTCACAAGCTCTCTCGCGCACAAATGTCAATTATGAAATCAATTATATAATTAGTAATAACATGGGAGTTCCGGTGTGCCGTACTCGTAGCCATACTCAATGCGGAATCCTCCCTGATGATCCATGTACTCCGGATAGTAGCGCATCTCGACGTGCTCCTTGTGCTCTGTTGGTCCGTAGGCTCTGTCGAGCAGCATCGCCGCCGTTGGCTCGTAGTTGATGGCAGTCATTTGGTTAGTGTGTTGATTAGTTTTCTGATCCAACTCCGGAGCAAAGTATTGCTCCACAATCTTTGGCTCTTCCTTGACAGCGATCTGATGATCCACAGGCTTCACCTCATCCACCGTCTCCTCGTAGATCGGAGAGTTCCGAGCCGACGTGTGATTCGACGATCGGAGAGATCGGACATTGTCGGCGTTGATCGTCGGAATGCGTCCTTCGTGCTCGTAGTTGTAGATGATCAAGCAGTCTCCCTGAAGTATGTCGTCCTTCACAATGTAGTACACTTTCTTCCTCAATCGACACTCTCTCGGAAGACGAGCACTGTACTCGACGAGACACAGCTTCGTGTTATCCTTCTTCAACGTCGGAATGAAATGGAAGCCACCGTCGTCCTCCGTGATCATCCATCGTTTTGATTTCGGTCTCTCCGATTGGCTGTGCCACGGCGACATTCCGTCGCGTGTCAGCTCCTTGATACAGTTGCAAATCTTGCCGTCGACGAAGAAAGCGAACGCGACTTTGTCTTCGGTGAGTGGCGGAAGGACCGGCGGTCTCGAGAGGAACAGTCCTTTTTGGCGGCTGAAAGAAAGATTTGATGGATATTTGATAGATAAGTAGAGTGACGTGTCGATACAGAGTAGTGTCGAAAAAATCGAAAAAAATCGCTAAAAATCGTGAAAAAATTTCGATAAAATACCGATCGAAAAAATACCGACGATTCTAAAATCGATTTTGAGTCGAATCGAAAAAAGAGTCGATTATTATCGGAATCGATTTTTTTTTCGATTTTGTACCGTCGGTTTTGTGTCGATTCAGTATCGATTCTCGGTACGAAAAAAAATCGACTCGTGTCGATTTTTTACCGAGTCGATTCTCGGTACAAAAACCGAAAAAAACGACACGGATCGACACGAGTCGATTCGGTACGAACGCGGCCGTGGCCTAGAAAAATTCAGCTGTGTAGTTCTCGTGGAGAAATCTTTTTTTCTTGTGGATTTGTTATATTAAATTACTTTGAAAAGGTTTTTGTTTTCTTCTGCATTTGTTTCCCGTTTTCATTTTTTTTTCCAATATTTTTGAAAAGTAATTAATATAACTTTAAAACGATAATTTACAGACACATGTCCTCGACAAAGAGAACGCGTCTAGCGTTTGGAAGTTTTTCAAAAAACAAATGACGGAAAAGTTAGGTGTATGCGGTGTCAAAAAAAAAAAGAGTATTCATTCAATAGTTCCACGACAGGGATGATAAAACACATTCAAACTGAACATAAGGATGAGCTTGCTGATTTCGAACGAATGGTTTTGGGAATCATTCAAAACAATCGTTCTATGAATATTTCAGAAATCTGCTCAACGCCATTCCTTCTCTAACTCAACCACTTGCGTTAACCAAGAAGCAAATGATTCTCTTGTAATGTAAGTATAAGAAATAGCGAAATGAAACTTTAACGGATGAAATTTAGGGCGATGAGTACATCTACTGTGCCGTTTCGATTCGTTCGAAACTTTTGGTTCAGAGATTTTTGTCGTAAACTTAATTCGGATTACAAACTGATCGCACCAGACAGCATTCGAAGAAAATTGAGAATGAACCGAGAAAAATATGTTTCAGAATCGAAGAAACTGTTGAAAAATGTGGAAGTATGGACAATATGAGTTAAATTCTAAGTGGTTTTTCTTCAGAAATGCATTATCAGCATGGACGGTTGGGATGGGAAATATGAAAATGTTTCAATTTACGCTTTATTCGTATATTTCATCGACGGGAGTCTTAACAAACAAAAGATTGTGAGAATCGTGACGTTTAAGAGTTTCATTCAAATTTTCAGCTTCTCGGAATCAAGACACTAAAAACAAGGCATCAGCGGAGAACGTCGGTGATTTGATCACGGACCTACTCGGAGAATACGGACTGGATCTTTCGAAAGTAGTTGCTGGTTTATGTGATGGCGGTAGTAATCTCAAATGTTTTTTGAATAGAAACATGTTATATCAGTAAGTTATGAGCGCCAAAGCGTGAAAGTATAAGTTTCTTGCAGTGTTCATTGTTGTGCTCATGCATTGTCACTGATTATTCAAGCGGCCGCGAGTGTTCCTTCCATTTCGATCGTTTTGGCTAAAGTCAATATATTCGCATCGCACTTATCCAGATCGAAAGAAGATAGAAAACTTTTCAGAGAGTGAGAATGATTGCTGGGAAAGAATTATGTTCATAACATGTTTCAGAAGATCAGAAACACTTCGTATCGAAGGAAGAATTCCGTTGCCTTTTGCGATTACTCGCTGGGGTGGATGCGTGATGCTTTCAATTTCTTTTTTGAATCACGTAATACATTATCTCACTAGCTCGTTTCCCTCAATGAGTCAATTTTCAGTATCAGAGCATTACGGCTCTGCAGAAATCGCAAAAGTTTCTATTGACTGACAACGAGAAAGCCGATCTGGAGAGTTTTGTTTCTGTGACCACTCCATTTCTTGAGGGAATCCAACAAGCCGAAAAAGACTCAACGTTCAGTTCCGAAATTCTGGTTCAGTTTGCAAGTCTTTTCGAATTCATCCGAGAACAGAATCAAAGAAAAAACGTTGTCAGAACTCTCAAACGAGAAACCGAAAAAAGGTAAAACTTGTGGTCGGTTGAACAGTCTTTTTGTAAAGCTCATTTAGATTCCGCGATTATTTGAGCAATGATTTTTTGTTGCTATCGGTTTACGTTGATCCGAGATTTGCATATTTATCAGGAATTCTATTGGATATTGAATGGGAAGAAGTGGAACGACTTGTTGAAGGATACTGTGGTAAGAATTTAATGATTAAACCATTGCCTAGAAAGCCAGTTTGCAGATACAAGTACTATTGTCACAGTGAACCAAGTATCAGAGCCAGCTGCAAAACGAACAAAGGCATCCCAATCCTTATTCAGTAAATTTGTCGAGTCGAAAAGACTCTCAACCTCGTCGGAATCGACCAGAGTACAATTAGAACCTTACAATCACAAGAATCTATGAACTTTTCAGAGCGAACTCGTCAATTATGAGGGACTTGTGATGTCTGGACGTCCGCCACTTGACTCGTGCCCACTCTCCTTCTGGAGGTGCAATTCTGTTCGCTTCCCCAAATTAAGTCGACTTGCTAATCACGTGCTCTCTTCGCCGCAATCTTCTGCTCAAGTTGAACGTTTATTCAGGTTTTCTTTCTCGTTACATACAGTTACAATCGGGTTTTCTTGCAGTCGGTGTGGAGAGCTTGTGTCATCGTCCAGAAGAAACCGAATGTCATCACAGACAATGAATGATATAATACTAAACGCAGCTTTAGGAGAAATGAAGTTAGTGTTTATATAATATTACTGGTGTTCAAAATCTCTTATTGTAGAAGAAATGAAAATAGAGCCAATTCAGCAGATTCTGAGTCATCTGAAGAAAGTGAGAATGATGACGACTATCATCAATCTGAACGAATGAACGAATCCAACTCCTCATCTCGCCCCCGTTCCATCAGTGCGCCAACAACGTTTGAATGATCATCATTTTTAAAGACAGTTGTTCTTTTCTCAAAATGAAAATAATCGATTGAAATCTTTTCTCAAAATCTCTTTTCTCAAAATGAAAATAATCGATTGAAATCAGTTTTTTTTTCAAAAACATCGAATATCATTCCAAGAAACTATTTTCCCCCAAGAAAAAAAGATTTCTCCACGAGAACTACACAGCTGAATTTTTCTAGGCCACGGCCGCGTTCGTACCGAATCGACTCGTGTCGATCCGTGTCGATTTTTTTTCGATTTTTGTACCGAGAATCGACTCGGTAAAAAATCGACACGAGTCGATTTTTCGTACCGAGAATCGATACTGAATCGACACAAAACCGACGGTACAAAATCGAAAAAAAAATCGATTCCGATAATAATCGACTCTTTTTTCGATTCGACTCAAAATCGATTTTAGAATCGTCGGTATTTTTTCGATCGGTATTTTATCGAAACGAATAAAATAAATTTCGATCCTATTTTTTCGAAATTCGTATCGACACGTCACTCTATAGATAAGGGAATAGTGACTTACATTGTTTTAAGCTTCTCTGGATTTGTCAACAAATCGTGTAGTACGTCTCTTCTCAAGAGAATATTCACGTGAGATTCAAGAATCTTCACGTAGGTGTTGCCTTCTGGAGTCATCTTCACCCCTCCGTCGAAATATTCCATACCAAGGAATTCACAGTATGACGAAGCGTAGTCGTGATCATTGATGATCTGAAAATTTTCTATTTTTCGAGATTTTCGATATCTAATCTCTTACCAAGTTGTTAGTATTTCTGGACGGTCTCGTCGGCCGCTCTTCGGGCTGATCGTTTTCCTTCGTATCGTCGAAAACGGTCTTCGACTTCTTGTGTTTGATCGCCGGCCAGTGCTTCACGGTTGACATATCGTCTGAGGCTTTCTTCAGAATTCCATTCACGATGGCGTTGACTTCGTCTTCGTTCTGGAAATTCGGGTTTTTGGCTACTAGGATTTACAGAAAATCTAGTAAGATCCAGGGAAAGAACTGGAAATACCTACTCTGTTTTTCTGCACTTTCTCTTACGTTAGCGTTCAAAAATAATAAGAAAAAGCTAGAATCAGCTGTTTTTATTTTTTTAAGTCTCTAGAAAATCCAGGAAAATTTCAGTCCAAAAAATCCAAGATCTCACTACCGTACCCCTTCCTCACTCACCTGTTTCACATCCCGAAGTGCCCGTCTCCTCCTCGTCGAATGTTCGACTGAATACGGCGTCATCCGACTGTTGGCGTTGCGTCGTGGGCGAGTTGACGACATCATCTGGAAAATCGAAAGGTTAACTGGAAAGGCAGGAGGAAGAGAAATGGTAAAGAGAGCGAAGAATAAAGGATTCTAGACAGGTGGTGTGAAGAGAGAGAAAGAGGGAAAGGAGATTCTCAAAGGACTTGCTCCTGGGAATCTAGTGTCTCTTCGGTCTGCATAGTGTCTTGGGTCATAGTTTCGCGCGCGGTGTCTATTCGAAAGTTTTTGATCTTCTGAAAGAGAATAGGACCTTCTGGAGTAAAAGAAGTCAGAAAAGGCGATCTTATTCGCTTGTTAGAAGCTTCCATTAACTCTCTCCCAGAGGCTCTAAAACTAGGAGCTGATCCTAAAGATGAAGCTAAAAAAAACCTGCTAGATAGAAAGAAGGCGTTGCTAAAGAGGTCGGAATCAGAATCTGCTCCAGAAGAAAAGCAAAAACTAGATACCTATTTAGAGAAAAACAATAAACTAGAGGGAAACGGAGATAAAGAAAAAAACGCGTCTAGAAAACGTCTACCCAGTCGGAGGTGGAAGGGAGAATGAGTCTGAAAGAAACAGTAATGGAGGAAGAGAATGACGGACCAGGTGGTGCTGAGACACTAACTAGTGAGAGAGGAGAAAGGGATGCTGAAAGACTTGCTTCTGGGAACCAGGTATCTCTTCGGTCTGCATACTGTCTCTAGTTACAGTTTCGCGCGCACTAGTTAGTGCTATATTGATTTTCGATCTGTCAACAACGGGACCGTTATTAGACCTGCCGAATTAATAAAATAGCGGAGATCAGAGAAAAAATAGCGGAAATCAGAGAAAAAATAGCAGAGATCAGAGAAAAAAATAGGGGAGATCAGAGAAAAAATAGGGGAGATAAAAGAGAAATCTGCCCCCTTGTCCGCTTGCTAGAAGCTTCCAGAGCTCTAGAAGCCGCTCTCTTAGAGGCTCCGAGACTGTAAATTCCTCCGAGAGATCGAGCCGGAAAGCTCAAAAACCGCGATCTTTCAAAAGATCTCTGCGAACGGGAAAGGACGGCTCCAGAATAGGGGCTAACCTAGGAGGCACCTACAGTAATCCCGGATATCACAGATACACAAAAAGGAGAAAAAAGAGCAACAAATGGTTGAGAATAAGGGGAGAAAATGACAGAATCCCCCGTTAACCAGATGGTGGGGAAGACAAAAGAGAGAAGACAGAGAAAGAGGAATTGCTCCCGGGAATCAGGCGTCTCTTCGATTTGTATACTGTCTCGAGTTATAGTTTCCCGCGCTCTTCTTTCTCTTCTTTTTGATCTGCTCATGACCAACCAAACTACTGGAAAGGAGGTCTAGGGCAATTTTTTTTATCCGCTTTTTCGAATTTTCTATCATCGTCTTCCAGAGGCTCCATAACTATGCCCTTATCTGAAAGACCCAGTCGAAACGCGCAGAAGCCTGCCAGATACAGAGAAGGCGTAGATCCCCAGGAGATGTCCGTTAAGGAAGAGCCTGAAGAGGAGCTGAAGCCGGATATCTCTTCGAAAGAAGAAGTTCCGAAAGATCCGCGAGGTCGGAAACGAAAAGTTCTGGAAGAGTCTGAGCAGAAGCCAGATATCTCCTCGGAAGAGACACCTCTTCCAGAAAGAAATGGGGATGTATTCGAGAAAACACTCCGAAAAACGCCCCATGGAGACGTGTATGCTACAGTAATCCCTTCAGAGGTGAAGAGATTCTTTGAAAAGACGAAGATCATCGAGTTGGTTACCAATGAGGAGAGTCAGGAGAAGATGTGAGTCTTACTTGGCACCTAACCAACTAGATCCGCGCTTTTCAGACGACAATTAGGACTCTTGCTCTCCGCTCCGCCTCCTCTTCCTCCTCTGATCACCGGCACCGGGTGCTTCGTCTTCTTCATCGACGGAAGCAAATGCGACAACGCCGCCGCTCTCAGCAGCGACAAGCTCCGTCCGTGGTCGGCTAATAAGTTGAATCCACATGCATACACCATCAAACCCAACGTCAGGCGTCATCCGATAGCGTTTTTCAATGGAATGTTCCGAGTTGTCACCAGGGAATCGTGCATGGCTCAGTTTTATTTGACAGAGTACTCGGCACGACTCCCGCGAGAAGAGCGGCTTCGGAAGAAGGTATTCTATATGACAAGAAATAACAAAACATTCGGAAATGTTCTAATCGTTTATAATTATGTAAGCGAAGGGAAAGCTCCGTTCCCGATTGCGCCGATGCGACTGTTCCCGAAGAAGGAGATGCGAGAGGTAGTTAAAGAGGAGGTGCTGGTGGAAGTGTCGGTTATTCATGGGTATGATGAGGAATTCGGGGATTTTTTATCCAAAAATGCAGCTGAAACAACCGGATATTATGCTGAGCCACGGAGAACAACAAGTCAGCATATATATCTGACGGTTTACGATAAAGAGAAGGTCACTAAGATTAGCAATGTCCTCGAGTGGATTGTCAATTCGGATAATGTGTAAGCTACCATATCCTTTATCCTAACTATGGCATAGTTTCAGCCACAAGAAAGCTATCGTGAATCGAACGATGCCACGTCATCCGCCCCTTATAACTAATGACAGAGCCTACGTGTTCTTTGTGAACGGGTCGGTCGTCGACCCCCTAGATATCCTCCGCGATGACTTCTCCCCGTGGTGCACCACTGGGCCAACAGATGATGGAGTAAACTACAGAACGAAGCTTAGAAAATATGGAGTCGAGTGTCAGAATGGTAATTTTAAGGTGAGGTATGCACCGAAAAAAAATTTAAAAAAAAAAGATTTCCAGCATGCGATCGGAATAGATCCAAAGATCTGCGCCTACAATCTCATCTCCTACTTCTCGATCAACCCAAAGCATCCGAGGCTCACCAAACGGATTTTTTACCTGTCACAAGCGGAAACGATTGTCGGCTTCGTCATGATCTTCTACGATTACATTTCGCATGGCCCGATTCCTCTTGCGAACCAATTCAAACGAAATGTTCCATGGATGGGGAGTTTCACCCGAAAAGCGCTTTTTTGATCTCGAGATTTTTGAAACAGATTTTATATTTTGCTATGATATTAATTATATTAATTACAGGTTTAATAAATGATTACAGGTTTATACAGCTGAATGGGCGGTTTTAAGTACTTTTGTTTGAAACCCCTGATTTTAAATACAGAAAAAATAAATTTCAGACTCGCAATTTTTTAAAAAATGCTTCGCGCGATTTGCAGATCACACTTGCGCGGTAAACAATTTTATTATTTTCATTTTTCTTTCGCTTGTTTTTCTTGTTTTTCAGAGTTTTTAAAAACGTTTTTCCTTTGGAAAATATCAAAAAAGATTCGAATTCATTTGAAAAACCATCCAACGCTCTTTCTTTTTATTTTATAAGTTTTCAATATTTTTTTCTCGCGAGTCTCATTCGCAAATTTTTTGTTCAACAGTTCTAACTTTGATTTTAAATAAGGAAAATAAATAGTAATAAAAAATAGTCTAGACTCGAGTCTGATTTTAAATACAAAAATAGTTTTTAGACTCGCATTTATTCAATAGAAAATGCTTCGCGCGTTTTTCAGATCAAACTTGCGCGGTAAACAATTTCACTCATTTTCCAATTTTTGCCGCCTTTTTTTTTATTTTCAAGGATTTTTCAAAACGTTTTCAACTCGCAAAATATAAAAAAAGACTCGCATTTGTTTTTCAAACTGTTCAACGCTTCGTATTTAAATTTCATAAGCTTATTCGCTCAAGCGCGCTTGTAAACTATTTTTTCCGCAAACTTCCCTTGATTTTCCCATTTCCCAGGTCTCAAAATGGCGGCTCCTCCACCGAAGGCTTCAGAGAATCCACCGAAAGCTCCTCCACCAAAAGCTGCAGAGAATCCACCGAAAGCTCCAGAGAACCCACCGAAAGCTACAGAGAAAGCTACAAAGAATCCAGCAAAGGGTCCTCCACCGAAGGCTGCAGGGAATCCAGCGAAGGCTCCTCCACCGAAAGCTGCAGGGAATCCAGCAAAGGGTCCTCCACCGAAAGCTGCAGGGAATCTGCCGAAAGCTCCTCCACCGAAGGCTCCAAAAAATCCACCGAAAGCTCCAAAGAATCCCGAAAAAAAACCTTTCATCCCAGAAAACAAAATCGATTCACGTGCCGAAAGATACATGACGCCGAGAGCACTGCGGAAGGTGCTCGAGAAATATATCATAGAAGAGGTATTTTTATTATAATTTTCATTTGTAATTTATTTCTATTTAGTTGCGCGAAGGCGTCGATTGGACACTTTTCGATAAAGACAATGTGATTAATAAATGCAGATCGACCGCCGATCATTTTGCTAACCCTCCTGAGATGGTTGACGGACAAGTCAATTTACTAAAAGAATTTCTGAAGAATAACAAGAAACTCAGTTAGTTGAGAATTTTCTGGAATTTTTAAATATTTTTTTACAGGAATGTACGAGCCAGCGCTCGGATTACGCTGTCACCTTTCTTGTTACAGCGCTTTTACAACAGCTAACAAATATTTTAATTTCAACGACTTGGATCCGTATAATGTTAGTCATTAGCTTAATAATCACAGAGTATTAAGCTGCAATTAAAAAAGATGAAAATTGATTTTTTTTTCAGCACGCCGTTACTTTATACAAATCCAAAGACAAGAAATACTACTGGACGAAGCACGATTTTCTCGTGAGAATGCAATCGGATATGTTTGAGGCGTTCAGTCAATGTTACCCTAATAAGATCAAAATGCCACCAAAAGAGGTGTATCAATACATTGCACTCTTTCTGAAACAAATCGAAAAAGCACTTGGCGAAAAGCTGGAGTATATTTGCTTCGAAGAGTATAAAGAGGATCTGGATAATATTAAATTGAAAATGAAGGAATCCAGAGAATCCGTTAAGACAACTATTAATAATCCGGGAGAAGAGGAACACGACTATTGCGTCAAATATCAAGATTCTGAAAAAATCTCGAGATGTATCAAGAGTTTCTATCCGATTCACTTCGATGAAAAACTTCGGGAGGAGTTCATCACGAGTTTTATAAAGGAAACCATAACGAAGAAAAATGATGACTGGACTTCTAGGAATCTTTTAGTCTGCAAAAAAGTAACCAAATACTTAACTGATGTCATGAATACTTATCCGCACATCTTCAAACCATATCCTAAATCGGTTAGTTTAAGAAGAGCGGTTGTCGCTAGTTTTTAGCGGTCATGATTTTCGGTTAATTTTCGGCGCGGAGGACTGAAGTGGAGTTCAATAACTCGAAATTAAATGTAGTTTTTCATTCCGAACACTTTTTTTGTTGACAACTCTCCATGAAAATGCCTCTAAATGCCATAAAAACCGGTTTGAAATGAGGAGACTTGATTATGGTGGAAGAGTGTTTGCAACCTCGGCCACGAGGTTTTGGACCGCTCCAGTCGCTATTTTCCTCTTTTTTTGAAGTATCATCTCCAAAAATGTAAAACTTCAGAATAAAAAAGAAAAATAGCCACTGGGGCGAAAGCCCGGTGGCCGAGGTTGCAGAAACTCTTCCACCGTAATCATATCTCCTCATTTCAAACCGCTTTTTAAGGCATTTAGAGGCATTTTCAGGGAAAGTTGTCAACTGAAAAAGTGTTCAGAATTCAAAACTACATCTATATCAAACCTATAATATTAAATTCCAGTTTAGTCCTCCTTCAAGAGGCTTTCTGTCATTTTAATACTGAAGTTTAGGCGAGTTCAGGTGCCCATCAGAAATCTCAGAAATCAGAAAACAGAAGAAGAAAAAATTTTTTCAGCACGACGTTACTTTATTCGAATCCAAAAACAAGAAAAACTACTCGACGAAGCAGGCTTTTCTCGAGAAATTGCAATCGGATATGCTTGAGGAGTTCAGAGAATGTTTTCCAACTACTGAAAATGGGATGCCACCAAACGAATTGTATCAATACATTGAACTATTTCTGAAACAAATCGAAAAAGCACTTGGCGAAAAGCTGGAGTATATTTGCGTCGAAAAGTATAAAGAGGATTTGGAAAACATTAAATCGAAGATAAAGGAATATAAAGAGTATGTTGGGACAGCTATTAATAACCCGGGAGAAGAGGAACTCGACTACTGTTTCAAATATCAAGATTCTGAAAAGATCTCGAGATGTATCAAGAGTTTCTATCCAGCTCACTTCGATGAAAAGATTCTTGAGGAGTTCATCACGGGTTTTATGGAGGAATCCATGTCAAAGAAAGATGATGTCTGGACTTTTATTAATCTTATAGTCTGCAAAACAATAACCAAATTCCTAACTGATGTCATGAATACTTATCCGCATATCTTCAAACCATATTCTAAATCGGTTAGTTAAAGAGGAGCGGTTTTCGCTAGATTGCAGTGGTCACCGCCCAAGTTTCCGCTTTTAGAGGTTTTTCGTCATTGGAATTGGGGCCTCGCTCAAAAATCGTTCAGCGAAAACAAAACTTGTTTTAATGTAATTTTTAGGTCTGTTCTAGTTCGATTAAGCTGGGGCGCCGAACATTAGAACAGGCCCAAATGATAAACTTTGCATTCTCGGGTAACTTGTTCCGAATCGAATTACAGCGCCGTTCAGAGCAACCTTATTCGATTGAACTTTCGGCAAGATTAGATCGAAAACGAGTCGAGTTCAGACTGCTTAATTATAATTATTTCGAAAAAATACTGTATTGTAAACGCTGTTTATTTTCGTGTTCAAGTATTGTTTTCATAGTATAGAGCCAGGGGTGTGCGGAACGGAATTCGGAATTCCGAAAAATTCCGAAATTTCTAGATTTTTCGGAACGAAATTCCGATCGGAATATTCCTAGGCAAAATTTTCGGAATGGAATTCCGATCGGAATATTCCGAAGAAAAAAATTCGGAACGAAATTCCGATCGGAATATTCCGAAGCGAAAATTTCGGAATGGAATTCCGAAATTCCGATTTTGGGCCTCGGACAAAGTTTCTTTTTTATTCTTTTTCTCTAGTTTTTCTCTTACTTTTCACTAATTCTTCGACAGCAACACCAAAAAAAGAGTTTTCATAGCGCATCGCAAGCGTAGAGAAGAAAATCTCTCGTTTTTATTGCTGATTTAAAAATTTTTTAAAATTCCGAAAAATTCCGAATTCCGAACTTTTAGAACTCGGAATATTCCGAGATTCCGAAATTCCGAAAATTGAAAATTCGGAATATTCCGAGATTCCGAAATTCCGAAATTTGTGAATTCGGAATATTCCGAGATTCCGAAATTCCGAGAATTCCCGATTCCGCCCACCCCTGGTATAGAGCATTTACAATATAATCACAGTATTTTTCCGAAAAAATTATTATTAAGCAGTCTGAACTGGACTCGTTTTCTATCTAATCTTGCCGAAAATTCAATCGACGAAAATCCTGTTAAAAAATAAGCGAAAACTAGCAGAACCGACGCCGAAACTCCACAAAATAAGCGCGCTTTTTCCTATATAACCGTGCTTACAGACCGCCCGTAACCCGCTAGTTCTTCGTGTCTTCATATTTCTGGAACGCAAGCATTGGATCCTAAACGAACTCATCGAGGTCTTAAATCAAAAAAACGAGACGAACAAATCGATGAAGGGACCAGATAACTTTGCGTTGACACAGGAAATAAATAAGGATCTGAAGGAATACGGAGAGGATGTTCTCGACGGAATCGACCTAATCTATTCGACAATCTCTCGTGGAGAGCACACGAAACCGATTCGTTTCGTAAGCGGCGGATACGGTTTTGCGTCTCTGATGGCGTTTGTTGAAGTGATGCAACGAGTGATTCATGGGTGGAAATGGTTTCAACGGCTTAACATGAGAAATGCAAAAGAGCGATTGGCGGCGTTGGAAACGCAGATTTTGAAGATTTTTACTCCGAAAGATGCAAGAATAGAGCACCGGAAACTGATTTAAACCGATTTTTTCAGAATAACCATTTCACATTCATCAGACAGGCTGCAGTCAATGAATTGGTGGCGAATCTCAAGGAATTCTGCAAGGAACCGGCCAAAGAAGACGTCGTAGAGGTACCCGATGATCTGGGCCTGAAAGAAGCAATATTAAAAAAGGATCTGATCCCAATATCGCACAAGATGATATCGCCTAACGTGTTCCCATTAAGAGATAAACACTTTGAACTCATGTATCAGCAATTAAACGGAACTCCGGAGGAGCCGACGACGTGGAGGATTTGCAACGTCTTCCATCTCCTGGAGGAAGTTCAAATCTCTTGCTTTGTCGCGCAACACGAAACGGTTTGTTTTTTTTTTATTTTGGCGATTTTAATTCAATTTTTTCTTTTAGATGAAAGCGTTCTTCCGCTCGCAAGGCCACTCTTCTATTATTGAATAATATATTAATAATAACTTATGTCATATTATGTGATATGATTTGTATATTTTGCCTCTAATTGTGATAAATCTTGCCTCACCTGATAGGATCTTCCAGCGGTTGAAATCATCGGCCTGTAATTCAAAGAAGAAGAGGGAAAATACAATCGACACGGAATTTCATATTGAAACCAATTTAAGGCGGATTAGAGCCAAGATATAGACAATATATACAAATTATGGCACGAAATATGATTGGCAATATTACATAGATTAATTATTATTTCTTTATAATCGAGTCTCCGTGAGCGAGGAAGAATTCGTAAATCTGCAAAAATTGGGTTCAGAATTCTCAAAAACATCCGCAAAACTAACATCTTTATACTGCATAACGAAGCACATGCATTGAACCTGATCGATAAGATCGAAGACGTGACTGTTTCTCCAGTTCTTCGGTCCCTGAGTGATGCGTAGAATCACTTGGAAAACCGCATCGAATTGCTCATCTCTATTCGGGAAAATATTCTTCGATATCAGCTTGTTCACTATCGGGGTGAGATGCTTTTTGAATACAGGCTTATTCGGCTCCAGGTCGGGAATCTCCTCGGTGGGAACGTTCTTGAATGGTTTGCAGAATTTCTCGACATCCTTGGAGAACTTCTCGTAGGCGGAGCGTTTGATGAATGTGAAGCAGTTCTAGAGAGGAAAAAAAAGATGAGAGATTCAGAATCTAGGTACCTCTTTCTTATTAAAAGTCGTCTTAATGAGTCCTGCAAACTTGTTTAAGACCTTCTTCGCATTATTTTTATTCAGCTTTTGGAATAATTTCCAGCAAAGAGTCGTTCGTTGCATCAAATCGACGAAAGCCATTGTGCTGGGATAGGAGAATCCTCCAGCTAGCATCCGAAGCGGTTTCAAGTTTCCAGCGCGATCGATTGTCGAGAAGAGAAGATCAATTCCATCGAGATAGTTCGACCCGTATTTCTCCAGAATCTCTCCGAGTTCGATTGTTAACGAGTACTTTTCTGATGATTTAGAGGCTTCGTTTGTCCCCAACTTCTGGTTGATGACGTCAGTGAGTTCATCGGTCATAACGAGGCGTAGTTGGTTATAGTTGAAGACACGGAGGTACAGCGGTTTGGGACATGTCTGAAAAAGGGTATTTCTGAAAAAAAACCGGCAAAAAACTTACCGTTTGACAATAGGGTTTGAAGATATGCGGATAGTTCTTCGTCATATCACAAAAGTAATCGGATAGTACTCTACAGACAAAGAAGACATCCGCATAATTCCATGGGTCCTTCTCTGGTGGCGTCTCCGCGCAGAACTCCGATAGACATCTGATCAGTGCATCATCATCGTATTCTGCTGGGAACAACGTCTTGAAGCTATCAATCACGAATTGCAAATCCGTTTCCTCTTTATCGTAATAATGCCCCTTGATCTGATTTTTTCGTTTTTCATCCAAGGGTCGATCCGCAAAATAAACGTGTTCCTCCATTATCTCGTAAATGTCTCTGACATTCTTTGAAAACCGTTGCTCGTTGAAGTACTCTAATGTATCACCCAGCGATTTCTCTATTGATTTGAGGAAGATTGTAGCGTATTGTCGGCACGGTTTTTTCTGGAAAAACGGGATATTTGGAGGCTCGAGAAGGTCCTCACCATATCAGGGAACATCGCAAACAAATCCGATTGCATCTTCACGAGAAAATCCTGCTTCGCCCAGAAGGGAGTACCATCGTTTCCAAGGTACCGATACACTGTGTGCTGGAAAAAATATAGAAAATAGTTGTTTTTATTCAAAAAATACATTATAAGGATCCAAATCGTCGATACCAAAGTACAAGTTAGACGATTGAAAAGCGCGGTAGTGTTCGAGAATTTGGGGGAATTTCGGGGCCTCTTCGTACCTCCCTGCAACACCATTTTCACTTTTCTACCTAGTTTTCTGAAACAAACGAAGTTTCCGGTCACTATTGAGAAACTGCGATATCAGTTCCACCACAGCTTCATCACTGAGGATCGTGTCGCCATCGAAACCGAGCATCTGCCAATTGACATTTTCTTGGAACTGCAATAATGAATTATAGGTTAAGAAAGGCTAGAAATGTGGAACCTCTGGTTTAATATAAAACATGAGAATTCGTTTCAATGCTCTCGCTGTCAGACATTTCTCGGCGCGTCTATCGCAAATATCCACTTCTCTTACGGCTTCAATGGACTCTTCTGAATCTGAGTCTTCAGGATGTTCCTCTTTTTTTGCAGCGTCTTTGGATGGTATTGCTTCTAAAGACTTTGCTTTTCTGGGAGCGCCTTTTTTTGATTTTGTGTCTTTGGGAACAGATGCTGACGGTTCTGCTTCTTTGGGAACTTCTTCTGATGATGTCGCTTTTTCGGGAGCATCTTCTGATGCGGTCGCTTCTTTAGAAAGATCTAATGAGGGTTCTGCTTCTTTGGGAGCGTCTTCAGATGATGTGGCTTCTTTGGAAGCGTATTCTGATGGCATTGCTTCTAAAGACTTTGCTTTTCTGAGAGCGACCTTTGATTTTGTGTCTTTAGGAACAGGTTTTGATGGTTCTGCTTCTTTGGGAAGTTCTTCTGATGCGACCGCTTCTTTAGAAACAGTTTCCGATGGTTTCGTTTCTTTAGACGGGCCCTCGGATGGTGGCGCTTCTTTAGAAAGAGCTTCTGAAGGGTCTTTTGGCGCGTCCTCTGCTAGTCCCATTTTGGAAAGAGCACCTGAGAGTATCGCTTCTTCTAGACGTTTCTCGAGTGCTTCCGCTTCTTCACAAAGACCTAAAGGTTCGTCGTCTTTCGGAGAATCTTCAGATGGTGTCGCTTCTTTAGATTCCGTATTTTCAGGAAGAACTTCTGACGGTTCTTCTTCTTTGGGAGCGTCTCCGGATGTGGCTTCTGTTTGAGGAGTTGCTGAAGCTTTTTTGGGAGCGTCCTCTGATAGTATAAGAGCACCTGAGCGTTCCGCGTCTTCGAGACGTTTCTGGAATGCTTTCGCTTCTTCAGAAAAACCTATTAAAGGTTCGTCGTCTTCCGGAGTATCCTCTGATGTGGTCGCTTTAGCAGCGTCTTTGGATGGCGCTTCTGATGGTTTCTCTTCTTTAGGACGACTGGTAGAGGAATCCTCCATTGTTAGAGCTGAAAAAATCGAAGGCTATTTTTAAGTTTGATGATAAAAAACGAAAAGCGCTTGAAAATTAAAATAACTTGAGAAAATAGGAAAAATCGAGCATTTTTTGTTTATCAACATAAAAAAAGAGCAATAAATAATGCTGTTCTTGAAAGTCTTCTCGTTTTCCTTACAATCTCTGACATTTATGAAGCCCGCCAAAACCATTAATCATGGGCATAAATTCACTTTTTCAAAGAATTTTTATATAAATTCTGAGGCCTCGATTATAAAAATGAAAGTTTTTCGTCGAAAACCTCACTCGAAAACAGGAAAAAAGCGCATAAATTACAGAAAAATAGAAATTTTCTGACAAAAAAAATTTCTGAAAATGATGACATGTGCATTTTCGCGTCGCGGTGTTTGCGGAAAATTTGCTGTTCTCACCGTAATCTCTGAATAAAAATAAATTATTTCGAAAAGAAATCCCAAATTTTTATTCATTTCTTGCCCAAAATATTCAATAATAAAAATAAAAATTAATTAATTAATTCGAAAAATATTAATTATCAGTTTCCTCAGTTTCCGGAGCCCTTTCGATGTCAAAAATCTCATAAAATAGTGGAGGAAAGTTAAAATAATTTTCTCGCGATATAGATCCATATGTTTTTTGAAGTCTTCATCTGCAAAATTATAATTTTTAATAATTTTAAAAAAGCTGAATTTACTGATATCGTCTAGATCCGTGATCAAATTCTCCGCTTTCCCGAACAACTCTAATCTTCTTCTCGCTAGTAAAATCTTCTTTGTCAGATATTCGACAGAAAACACGGAGAATAAAAACAGAAAGCTCATCACAGTTTAGCCAAATTTTCCGTAATTTCTCAGCAAAATCCAGAATTTTCAAAGTCAGATTATTCCGAAAAATGAGTGTTAATCGATTAGCATGTAAGTACCGCCCATCGGGGAGCAGTAGTCCAGTCCTATTGAATCTTTCGAAGCACCAGAGAATACAAACGGGAAGAAGGTTCTTCTTCAGAAGCCTCATCCATAGATGTTTCGCAATAGGGAGCAACAAATCCGAGTGCCAGACACGTTTTTATCTGACAATATTTGCACCCTTCCATAATCCTACAGTTTCCTTCTCCGTTCCTACATTTGAGATTCTGGATTGTTTTGTAGTTTTTTATAAAAGCATTCTGAAAATCGAAAATTTAAAAAAAACTGGAGAAAAACTTAGTTTACACGAGTCACAACACGGTGAACGGTCGTGATATTTCGATATCAGGGCTCCACAAATTACGCATTGCTTTAAAGAGTCCACGTTTTCCGAATTGTCGGGGTCTTGATTAGTAAAATCCATTGTCTGGAATCACCAGAATATCGAAAAGATAAAAGTAAATTGCCCCATGTTTAAAGGAGCGTTGCAAAATGTGAGATTAATAAATTGCCCCACGTTTAAAGGAGCGTTGCAAAATGTCAGACTTGCGTCTCGCAGCGAAAATTAGACTACTGTACATTTTTAAATCGGACGTGTAATTTTTCGTCATTTTTCCTCTACAAATAGTCGTTTTTCTTGAATTTTCGTAAAAAATATCAATTAATATTTGCATTTTCTAATTAAAATTGAAAAAAAACCCCAGTTTGCCACAAAAAAACAATAATTTTTCAGATTAATATAAATTAATTCAAATTTCGCTTCGAGACCCAAACTTGACATTTTGCGCTGCTCCTGTAAATGGGTCGCGCATCTTTTTTCAAATTTTCTCGTCGATTTTTAGATCAAAAATATACGTGTTTTTCAGAAAAAAAATGCAAAAGGCGCGAAGATCAAAAACGCCAAGACTCGCTACATTTTTCCTGTCGAATTCAGTCTCGCTCTCCGAAAAATGGATCCCCCTGACGACGAACTCTTTGAAGACTCCGATGAATTCGCAGAGGTTGACATACCTGACAATGAGGAGGAGGAACAAGCAGATGATGACGTACCCAACGACACCGATGGATTCTCAGATGTCGACGTATCTGACAATGAAGAGGAGGAACAAGCAGAGGATGAAGAAGTTAACGATGAGCAGGAGGAAAACTCGAATGATGGAAAAATGAGTGGCATGTCCGGCATTGATCCCGAACCAGTCGCAGTGGATGCCGAAGAAGTGAAGGTTAGTTTTTATCATAGCTTTTCAAAAAGCTGGCCTACCACGTTGAAAATAGCTCAGCAGCAATGAAAATAGCCAAGTGCCGTTCAAAAAACATATTTTTTCAGTTCCACACCGTTGCCGAACTGACTGATGAAATGGATGGCCTCATCGAAGGGTGCCATAACACCCTCCAGCTGCCTCGAGTTGTCTGCCGTATCCTTCTCCAGATGTTGAAATGGGATCCAGTTGATGTTAATTCGGCGCCCTTCGATCTCGCCAAACCTCCGAAAATCGATCAGTTATTGAAAGACGTGAAGGTCCCGAAAGTGGTGACAGTGGATAAAACCGAGTGCTGTGGAGACACCAATGTTCTAGGCCTTGACTGCGGACACAGAGCTTGTCGTGAATGCTGGGAACGCTACTTGACAGAGGAGATTAAAGAGCAGAAGTCAGACATTTCGTGTCTGGCACCCGATTGCAAGTGCCTCGTCGACGATGAGAAGATCAGAGAGTACCTGGTACTCCCGGAGCATTTGGCAGTCTTTGACCGTCTCAAACTGAATAAATACGTTGAAACTAACCCCAAAGTAACCTGGTGCCCTGGAAAATGCGAGTTGGCTTTGAAAGTGACCGATTCAGATCAAAAGGTGACATGTCCGTCGTGTTCAAAGGTATTCTGCGCAGGATGCTTAGGAGACGTCCACGAACCGGTTCCCTGTAACCTCCTCAAAGAGTGGCAGGAAGAGATAGAAAAGTCGCAAGCGCTCCTTCCCAGAGACAAGAAGACTTGTCCGCAGTGCAAAAATATGATCGGGAAGACCGTCGGAAGCCATCAGTGTAAATGCAAGTGTTGGCATTCATTCTGTTGGTTGTGTTTGAACGCTTGGGGTGATCATGACAAAAATCCGTGTGCCATGTGAGTTTTTATCGTTACGATTCTTAAAAAAACGTTCTAATTTTCAGTTACACCCCGGTCAAACCACGTGATAATGACCGCTACCTGTTCCACTACATTCGATTCATAGAGCATAACAGAAGTCTTGTTGTGGAGGAGAAGTACAAAAAAACTGTGGTCGAAGTAACGAAAAGTATTCGAAAAAGAATTTCAGCGGCAGAAATCGAATCACTGGAGAAATCGGTGAAGCTGTTATCCGAATGTCGTCAGATTGTTAAGTTCGGCTATCCTTTCATGTACTATCTCAAAAAACGGGACAGACAGTTTGAGGTCTATCAGAAGAATCTAGCGACGTCCGTGGAGCAGTTGACAAGATTTCTTAAGGAGAAAGGCGGCGTTTTATATAACAAAGCATTTTTCGAAGCGGTACAGTTGATCTCTGAGTTTCTAGGCTTAATGATCGATTTACAGCTCTCGGATAAGTGCAACGATGCAGAAACGTGTCGGGGGATCCTTCTAAAATACTATCGAGATGGAAAAAAAGAAGAGAAATTTGAATATTCTAATATTAATAATTGATTGACTATTGTTTGTATTTGGTTGATTATATCATATTTATTTATTTGGCGAAAACTATCATTAAACTTTTGGAAAACTCACTATTTTTGGAAATAGCAAAAATGAGCGCGCTGACAAAAAATTCCCGTAATTAGTAGATTCTACAGAAAACTAACTGAAATCCCTAGAAAAATTGAATTTCACCGGGTTTTCAGAGGAATTTTAATTTTTAAGTGGCTCGAAAATTTTTTTAATCAACCTGAAGCCTTTTTTCTTTTTTTTACTTTTTTTTCTTTTTTATTTCACTTGTTTCTAATTTTTTTTTACTTTTTTATATTTTCCAGCACGTCCACTGTCAGTTTTCGAGAGAATCTTTCGGAAAAACGTGGATCGGAAAAAATAAGCCACGTGGCAAACTATCTCTTTCCAAAACTCCCCATCCCTAATCACCGTGACCTTCCTCCCTCCGAAAGAAATCTCTTTTTCATTCCCAACTCTCAATTCGTACAATCAAGTCAATTTGAAGAATCGCATCTCGGGTTTAGAAAAAAGAATGGATGACAAAGTGAGCAGCAGTCTCGAGGCGCAACTCGATCACCTTATGTACAATACGAACTCGTTGGACACGTCGAGCAAATATCTCGGCACTTATCGCCAATGGATCGCCGAGACTCGCGACGCCGATGCTCATGTCATTCGAAAGGTGGTAGCCGAAAAGGATTACCGTAGTTATCCATGTTTTCAGATGCTCTTCCAGCTCGACGAGTTCTGCAAAAAGTTTGGGGCAGTTCGTCCGGAAATGGAGAAGGAGATTCACGAGGTGATCACATGGCTTCATCGGAAGATCGGATGGAATCCGAATGCGGAGATCGCTAATATTGGATATGTTAGCTATGAGGACATGCTACTTCGCTATCGTGGTTTGAAGAAACAGTTGAATAATATGAAGATTGTCAACAAACAAATCACAACTATTATGCCACGTGTCGTCCAAGAGCACACGAATATGTGTCAGATGAACGACAAACTCGACGAGATTCGCTATCGCTGGAAGCTAGTCGATCTAGCCTCCACGGTCTCTTCGAGAGGGATCCATAACGACGCCCTGAATCCCGTATTCAGTTTGCCCGTCCTCCTCTCCACTATTATTTTCGATGACAACACTTCCCAGTCTTACGCTGCCACTCTTCTCAACATCTGTAAGCGTCTTCTGGTAATCTCTGAAGCGGTTCAGTATGAGAGGGATCCGAAGAACAAGCCGATTGTGACACAGAGTGGGATTCTTTCACATCCTCCACAATCTGAAGTCACTAGTCTTTATGTGCCGGTTAGTGCAGGCCCGAAGGAACCCCAAAACCCCATATACCCTTCAGATCGCCGAGGACAACGGAGAAGTGTTGGCGCCAGAAGACCAGGTGCCTCTAGTCGCCCGTGACAGTGCTCACACCCTTGGCGTCTCGGAGAACGGAGAAGTGACAGGTGGATCGGAAGTCAGCATGCCTGTCGCCAAGGATAGCGTCATCAACGCCGACTCGACCGAATCGTTGAAGCCGGTGACGAAGAGTGAGAAGGAGGGAAGTTCCAGGAAATGATTTTGAGATGCAATGAAAGATTCTTTGAAAGCAGTTTTTCTGGTAAACAAATCTAGAAAAATCCAAAATATATATTAAAACAAATATGTAAAAATACAAAATAATTAATCAAGAAATCGCTTTCCTTAGCATTTTATTAGTCTCCTCCGACCATTCGGACCTCTTTGACAACTCGACAATCCTCTGGTACAGTACCCCCGACTTGTTCATCTTGTGCAGCGTCGCACTCCACGCCACCCAATAGCACGCTCCATCGGTCACCACGTGTTTAGCGGCGAACAGCAGCTGCGGGATCGGGAACAGGGGGACGTATGCTGCATGAAGACTCATCATGAGCTTCTTCACCAGCCGATCGATGATTTTCCAACGGAAATGGCAAGTCTCGGATGGTTTGATGCGGGTTAGCAGATAGGCGAACACGCTCGACACGGCGTACGACCTCCTCTTCCGACCGTATGGCCTCTTTTTGGGCGGAATGTCAACCAACGCAGCTAGCTCTTTGAGAAACCGCCTGAAAAACCAGTTCGTGTAGTCCGCGTGGACAAAACCTACGTGAGCATTCGAAAATTTTGGGATTCCAGCAGGCGACTTCTTATCGTGATCCTAAACAGAACCTTGTTCAGAATATCGAACGTTTCCGTTTCATTGTAGATTTTTATCTGACGGATCAACATTTCGACTCCGCCAATTTCAACGAGAAGGTCCGGGTTACGGTCGGCTAGCCGTTTGATCAAATCCAGCATTCGCATGTACATCCATCCCTTCTTTTTCCGATACATTTGATCCAGAATATCGAAAATTCTTGTCCAAAACTCCCGATTTTCGAAAATCTCTTCTGGCATATTCTTCAACGATAGCTCAATTGCATGAATACATCGCCACTCGACAGTCGATCCCTTGTTCACTGACAACAATTCCAGTGCTTTATCAATCAGTTCGTAGAAATTGAATCCGGGTGTCTGGAGAAGAGGTTCACGGGTCAGGATTCTCAAAGCGGTGCGCATTGCACCGTTCTCGTATCGCTTTAGGTGTTTGTACCAGACTGGATACTCGTCCAAGAAGTTGTAGAGAAGAGTGGCCAGGGATAGACGGTCGGCGGTTGTCAGAATCTCGTATCGGTCTTTTCTAAAAAGTATAAGTCAGTTGGGAGATGAGATATCAAAATGTGGTCAACTAGAAAGTTGCTCAGCTCAAAATTTTGAACATTTTTGTAGTTGACAACTTTTTGATAGCGCTCACGGTTGCGGAGATATAGGCGTCAAAAGCGGCGCACCCCAAGAGAAGCGGCGACGCTACTTCAAACGCGCATATCTCGCTAACCGTTATAGCTATCAAAAAGTTATTGACTAATAAAATATAGTTTATGTTCCGCTGCATATTTTATTAGTTTACACCTTTTTGCTAGCTATAATGGTTTGCAAGATATGAGCGTTTGAAGCTACACAAGACACGTCACACGCTTTTGCCGCTTCTCATAAAGTGCGCCGCTTCTGACTACTGTATCTCGAGAACCACATACGCTATCAAAAAATTGCCAACTAATAAAATATAGTTGATGTTAAGCTGAATATTTTATTAGTTGACAACTTTTTGATAGCGCATAAGGGTCGCGAGATACGGTAGCTAGAAGTGGAGCACCCCGCGGCTACGAGGTCGAGCGGTTCTTACGCAACTTCTAACGCTTGTATCTCGCTAACCGTGTTAGCTATCAAAAAGTTGCCAACTAATAAAATATTGCTCACGTTAAGCTACACATTTTTCTAGTTCACAACTTTTCTGTATCTTCACTCTAAACAAATCTATGCGCTCTGAAAACCCTCACTCACTTGAAAAACATCGACAAGCTCTTGAGAAGAACAAAATGGAGGAGATCCGATGACGGAATTTCGTTGATAGCCGAGCAGAGTTTCAGAAACCAATTCCTTTTGTCAACGGCACTCTCCAATCGGAATAGTCTCTTTAGTTGTTGATAGGTAGACGTCACCACATTTATCATCATTGCGTCGTTGAAAAGCGATTCGTAGTGGTTGAAAGCCTCTAGGCTGGCGGTGAGAGAGCTTGTGTTCAGGAGATGGACCTCGGGAAGCGTCGAGATGGTCGCTTTGGTGTCTGGAATTGATTTTGGTTAAGGATCAGAGGATTCTGGCTTACCAACTAATCCAATCATCTTTAGCGTTGGATGATAGGTGACTAGCTTCTCGACCATCTCATCTGTGGCGTCGGTTCCAGAACAATCGATGTGTTGGAGTTGGGGGAGGACTTTGTCGTACTTCAGGAACTCCTTGACGATGTCTCTGTCGTAAGTGCTGCATATTCTGAGAAATATAGTAGCTTAGGCTCAGCCTGCTATCTTACCTCCTACACGTCAAATCCAAAACTCTTAACTTCTTCAATTCGAACATCTCGCTCATATCCAACTTCTCCGCCGATTTCATCCCACCAATCGACAGAATTTCCAAGTCCACACACATGGAAATCGATGCGAGACTAGTCAAATTAGTACTGGAGATGTCGAGATTCTGAAGATGTTTGAGGTTCCCGCAGAGAAGCGTCAGGTCCTCGTTGCTCAGATTAGTTCCGAATATCACTAGACTCCGAAGGCTCTGTAGATTGTCGCCAACCCAGCGAGCCCATCCGCCGACATATCGTGGTAGGAAAGCGGCGATATCCAGGTGTCGAAGCTTTTCTCTTGTCCGGTCATTCAGAATCGTCTCCAGGAAGCGATCGATGTGAATATGTTTTCGGGAATCTCGGGTTCCCACTGTCGACACGTCTCCTAGTGAGAATGATTCAAGGTTCTGTTCCTTTATTAGTTTCATGTGATTATTTGTTAATCCGTAGTTTCTTGTGTCCATTTTAGTGAGATCTAGTAGTTGAACTAGCTGATTAAATCCCTCTTCTGTCTCTATTGGTAGTTGTAATCGATGGAATTCTTCCCATAGCTGATTACACATCGCCGGTCCCAGGTTCCAATTTGATTGGGGTAGAGTGCCTGAAAATCCTCTATTATAAGGGCATGATCCATTAACTAACCTTGTGACAAACATGAAGCAACTTCTCCGGCACAAAGGCCAACAAGAGAGCCAACGGTACGCGACATTACAGGGGAAATGAGGGAAGAAAAGTGAGAAAGAGGAAATTGAAAATATGATATTGATTTTGTTTATTATGCGAGGCGGGAATTTGAAAAAAGTAGGTCTAAGAATGGATTTTTTCTGCTTTTGGGAAAATAGAAATGCAGAGATGTTTTGTAGAGTAATTGACCTACCACTGGTAGGCTACCAGCAGGTCTAGGTTTATCTGAGGACGTCTAAAATAATCAGATTCATTGGAACAAAAAAAGAAAAAAATTACCGGTGAATTCAATGAAAAATTAATTTTTAGAGTAACTGAAAAATGTGAAATTATTTTTCAAAAATTAAAAATTTTAAAAATAAGATTTACCGGACAAGTCATTGAAATATCAAATTTTAGCATGTGTTAGCTCGGCTGTTGCCTGCATCTTTTGGGAGAGAATAAGGGGTTTGGCGGCTTTTGAGCGAACCTTCGCCACCTTCTAGGCGAAAATAAGACCTTTGACGACCCGATAGTGAAAGATGGTCGTCTTTTGGGCGAAGTTTAGAGGTTGCGCAGCTTTTGAGCGAACCTTTGGCGGCTTCTGAGCGATAATAAGGAATCTGGCGACTTTTGAGCGAACCTTTGTCGTCTTTTGGGCGAAAATAAGGCTCACGCGACTTTTGGGCGACGCTTTGGCGTCTTCTGGGCGAAAATAAGAACTTCTTCTGCCTGAGGTGTCATCATTGCTTTTGAAGCATCTTCACCTTATCATATGGATAATCGTTCGAATGTTCAACATCGTTATAGATACTCTTTCTAAATGAGGACAGAGAGGTAAGCTCTGCGAATACAAAAAATACTAGAGAACTTACAATCAAGTATCCAACCGGACAGAAAATAATCGAGTATGGGAAGTATACCGGAAATATTTATGATTCCCAAAAAGGACTGCTCAATTACATGTTCGGCAACAGAAAATATCCGGTGAAGGTGAAAACCCTTATTGTATCTGGAGAAAAGATCATTCGAACCCCGGTCAACCTGAAGCTGAATATTCAAGAACTGATACTTTACGAGGGATCATTCGAACAGATATTCAATCAATTGAGACCTCTTCTAGATGAATCCAGTTTTCCATTGAGATCTATTGAGTTCGAATCAAAAGGTGTCGAAGATTTGGAAGATTTGAACCATGAAGTGATCAAAACCGCAGAAAAACTATTCGTCAAATACAGAGATGATGCTCAAGACATGATCAGAGCTTGTTGGGATCTCCCGAATCAAAGAGTTATCATAGAACTCAAATACTCATCTGTAGAAGATTACATCGAACTGATCCAAAAATGGAAAGAAGCCGATAGACCCATTGGAACTCACTATTCATTTATTATAATCGACCGTAATCCAAAAGAAATTTACGACTCGCTCAAAAAGGATGTCATTAAAAAAGACAAACGGTGAGGGTTTTCCTTTTATTTAAATTTATATATATTTTTTCAGTTGGATCGTAATCCCATTCACTGATCAGGCAAATCTGAAAATTTCTCGTAGTTCAGAGGAGCTCACCTTCAAAGTCGTCAGATTGCCAGATGTTCCAGTGGTCACTGGGAAAGTCAAGAAATCGAAAAAGAAGTCCAAACCTCTGGCTAACGAGCAATAAGGTTACTGTACACCCTTTTTAAAAAAATTTCTTACTTCCATAAATAATACAAAGAGTCACCCACCTCTCTTCCCCCGTAACTGACCCCTCCTTCTCTCCTCTTCCCCCTTCCTTACCACCCCTCCTTACAAATTCACGTCATTGATAAATCGACAAGCTTTAAATTTTATCCTTATTTTCGGGAATGCATCTTTTTTTCGATTCGGAAAATAAATGGTTTTTCTAGAAAAATTCCAGAAAATAGGTCGTTTTTAAAATTTTTTTTTTGAGGAAATGGTAAAACATTCTACAGTATCTTTTAAAAAGTACATAACGAAACATACTCTTGGTAATAACCAGAGTTGAGGAGGAAAGAAAATTTCCAGTTTTGGAATTTGGAATTTGGACAAAAATTTTTTTATGGAGTTTGGAATATGGAATTTGGACAAAATCTGGCGGTTTTCGAAAATTTGAAAAAAATTGAAATTTTCGATGAAATTCGTGAATTTTTAGAGGGGTTTTTTTGAAAATTTTTTCTCGATTTTACATGGAATTTCGAATTTTTCACTGTTCCAAAATGGAATTTGAAATAAAATTTCAAATCTGGAATTTGGAATTTCGACAAAAATTTTTTTAAATGGAATTTGGAATCTAGAATTCAGACAAAAAATCCTGAAATTTGGAATTTGGATTCCATACAACTCTGGTAATAACGCAGCTTAAAGCTATATAGTTTTTGATCATTTATTCACAATGAAACAAAAAAATCTCGCCCCCTCTCTCTCGGACGGTCTCTTCCGATCACGCTACCACCCGAGGTCACCAATTGCGCGTTGGGTGCGTCTGTCTCTTTTTCTTTATTCCGTTGCGCAAAGACTCTTGGCAACATGCCAGGTCTCACCCTTTGTTGGCACACAGCCAACACCCTATCGCAAACTGAACAAAGCATGTGGCTCGCTCAATGATAAGAGCTCTTTGGAGCCGGAAAAGACAAAGAAGAATTCAAGACAACTGCTGGAAAGACTCTGAAAAAGAAAAAAGAACAAATTTCAGAATTTTAGAATTTTTATTAGGAACGTCAAACGTGAATAATGTGATAAAGTGAGTATACCAGTAGAAAAGGCATTGGGCGAGGGAGATCTTTGAAAGATCCAATATAACTGCTAAGCGAAAAATATAATACATTAGAGATCAGAGAGGCGGAATTTAAGCCTTGGCGGCAGCTGGAGCGGCGGCCTTCTTAGCTGCTGGCTTGACGGCCTTCTTTGGTGCGGCTTTCTTGGCTGGAGACTTGGAAGCCTTCTTGGCAGTTGGCTTGGTGACTTTCTTAACTGCCTTTGGCTTCTTCACCTTCTTATCAGCGGATGCGGTCTTCTTTGGCTTAGCTGCAGCTGGTTTCTTGGCCTTCTTCTCTCCGGCCTTCTTGGCTGCTGGTTTCTTGGCGGCGGCTGGCTTCTTAGCAGCAGCTGGCTTGGCGGCAGCGGACTTCTCTGGGACACGGAATCGTCCGTTGGCTCCGGTACCAGCGGATTGGAGGAGAGCCTTGCTGGTGACACCACGCTTGAGGGCTTGACGGAGGTGAGCGTTGATCTGAAAAAATATTTAATTAGTATGGATAATATTTTTGTAGCTGATCCTATAAAAAATTTAAAAAATTTACCTGGATGACATTGTCTCCGAGCTTGTAATTGGCAGAGATGTACTTCAGAATAGCTTGTTTCGAGGCTCCCTTACGATCCTTGAGTTGCTTGATAGCATCCTTGATCATGTTGATGTATGGTGGATGAGCCGATGGAACCTTAGCCTTCGCGATCTTGGCTGGCTTGGCGGCCTTTGGGGCCTTAGCCTTTGGAGCTGGGGCGGCTGGCGAAGCAACGGCGACTTGGACTGAGTCAGACATGTTGAGAGAGGGTTTGAGGGTAGAGACACTTGGAAAGTGATGGCTTGTGGTGTCTGCCTGCCTGCTTTATATACCCGATTCCTACCCCCCTGCGGGGACACACACCCCACCCACTTCGCTTGCCGAATGCTGTTTTGTATTTGAAAATGGTAGTGCATTGCGCGGAGGCTAACTGCAAGGTTTATAGAAAGTTTTAGGGATTTTCCTTATAGAATCTGAAAGATCAAGATTTGATCTACAATATATCAAAAATCCGGAAAAAATTGACCAAGGAGAACTAAGTTACGAGCTCCCAAAGTGGAGACAGCCGTTTTCACATGACCTCACCTACTTCAAACCTAATTATCTCTTATCATAGATGGAATATCAATCTGAAAATGGTATCAGTGTGAAGCCAAAGACTTTTTCTATCGATTCCATATACTTTCGACCATATTGATCCTCATTTTCAAATCGGAATCCTGGGGTTTTCGAGGTCCCAAATATAAATTCGGACTTTACCTGGAAATAACTTGAATTTTTCAGCGACAACACATGGTTTTTATTGAATAAATATATCAATTGAATATCTGTCTATCAGAATCTTTTTAAAAATTTGAAATTGGTTCACTCTGCGTCGAGATACACTAATCCGAATAAGTTGCATTCGAGTGCCGGGCGAGAGGTTGTTTTCGCCTTCACCACTCGTCGTTCAAAGAACACACCATTCTAGACCAATAGGAACTGGAATAAACTGTTATTCAGAATAAATCGATTCTTTTAAAACCGTTTCCAGATAATTCGATAGTTATAATACTCTATTTTCAGGATTATTTGATAGGATTTGAAGTCATATTGATTTGCTATACACTCGACCCACTTTCTTTTCGATTTCTTGTTGAATCTAATGGGGAATCTCACCCTGTTATTGTTATCGGAAAACTTTGAGGTTTCTTTTTCGTAAATCAGGAACGGTTAGTTGTTTGTTGATCTTTTTAAAAAAGGAAGCTGAGTCAACATAATGGGTTCAAAGGTCTTGGCGCGCAACGTTTTCTGAGGTTGAATGTGATTTAAACCGGCAAATGGATAATAATCCAAAGCCGAAATTCGGAAAGTTTTTAAACGATATCTATTCTGAATATTTACTACTAATAGCTTTTAAAAAAAGATTTCAGAATCTGTTCTTCTTATCTGTTCATCCGGATCAACGAAATCTGTCTAGCTTTCTCTTCTTTCAAGGACGAAAAGTCAAACTAACCATAGTATTCACTAGAAAGCGGTCGAATATTCTGAACTTTTTCACTAAATCTAGCTTTTCTGATTTTTTAAATTTTCGATACATACATATCAAATTCATTTTAATGGTCCATAAGGTTACTGTAGAGTTCAACTGCCCATTTGCTCAATTTTCAAACTGGGCAACTCTAAGAGCTCAATTATGATTCATTCTCCCCTATTCCCCCTTTAAAATGACACCCATTGTCTTTTACCCCTCACCCTTTCCTTCCTCCCTCTCAAACCAACCCTCCCTTTCGAGTGTCGTTTGCATATGCGCCCCGTTGATAAATTGGCAGTTATAAAATTATTCTAGTTTTTGACCCGGTGAAAGTATTCCAAAAAAGAGTTTCAATAGCAGCATTTGAGAGTTATTAAGTTTTATTGTTGCCAAGAAAAATAATTTTATGCATTTGGATTAAACATTATATTATGAGATGTTTCGTTATTCGGGAAACAATTCGATGACTTCAAAGCTGAGTTCATCTGGAGCCGTACGAGAAACCTTCAGATTGGAGACATCATTGAACGGGATAACTACCCAACTAAAAATATGTAATTTAAAAATGACACGGATATTGAAAACTCACTGCTTGCCCTTACTGATTGCATCCTGTTGAAGTAACTTGAGAACTATGGCCGGAAGATCTTTGCAAACAATAAACGAATAGTGAGTTCCGATGATTCGACCAGCTACTTTCCATCTCCGAATGAACTCGATATAATATTCCCGTAGTGAGTAACAAACTTCCGTGATTACTCTTCGATTGGGAAGAATCGTGTAGATGTGGAATAGGTCTCGAGGGATTCGTGTCCACTTGACGATCAGTTTCCCTGCTGTTCTGACAATTTCATGTTGGAAATCTTCAGCTGTTTTGGATGGGAAGTCGAGAGGTCGTAGTGGGAAACTTGACTCATCTAGAATAGGTTTCAGTTGGTTGAATATATCTTCGAAGCGGTCAAGATCTATTTGGCCAACTATTTTCAGTTCTTCAATTTTTAACTTCAGACCGATGGGTGCACGAATGACGCTTTCATGAGCTACGATGAGTGTCTTGATTTTAATCGGACAACATTTTTGAATTATTCCAATGCGGTACTCGACGTCATTCACGACAAGGTGCTTGCCAGAGAAATCGAGAGTGTCGATTTCAAGTGGAACGTTTCTCTCCAATGGTTTAACCGATGAACAACGAGCTTTTAGTTGTAATCTGAAAAATATAAGGTAGGAAAAAAAAATTCAAGATTAATACCTTTTATTCAAGTCCGTGTGTTTTATAACTGACTCCAGACAGTTGTAGGTCAGTGGTTTTGAGTTCATTATGCAAGAAATGGCAAAAGAAAGCTTGGTAGACACCTTAAATTACAGTTATGGATTGATTCCGAGAAATATGATACGTTTGAAAAGATTGAAGATTATTAAACGATGGAACTATTGCAAGTTATTGCACGGGGATCATAAGCGTCATTGGGAGTGATTCTTCAAAGCGAGCACATGGCTCCACTATTAACATCTGTAAGATAGTTGGAAGAAAGAGAACACACAAGAATGAATGAATATGAGAGGGATAACTCTTACCGCTCATCGGACTATCCCACCACAACTGCTCGTCTTTCCTTCTGTTGCACAATGACGACCGACAACGTCTGGTACAGCGGGTACAGGTCATAACCGACGTACGGGTCACCTGGCACGTTGCCAAGTCTTCAAAAAGAGATATTCAATAGCAGCATTACATAATTATCAACATTTATTGTTATCAAGAAAAATAATTTCATGCATTTTGATTATTTATTTATTTGTTTATTTAAACACCAGTCGGTTGGCGCCGCCTAACGGCGGCTAACCTCCTGGTTAGGTCATGTTGGCGGATATCCTTGGGCTATAACTAAACACAAATTTCATTTTTCTCAAATTTTATTAACAAAACACGCGGGCAAACAATTGAACTCATAACCGGACAAATGTAAAATTTATAGTTGAAAAACTTTTAAAAATGGACGCCCTTACAGTGCTGGCCACGAAGATATTAAAGGAGGACTGCAGTGGATTTTAATAATTCGAATATAGATGCAGTTTTTAATTCTGAACATTTTTTCTGTTGACAACTTTCTCTGAAAATGCCTTTAAATGCCTTAAAAACAGGGTTGAAATGAGGAAGATATAGTAATTTCCAAGAATCGCTCCCCACCCTACCTCCAATAATTATCCCCGAACAGTTGAAGTGGGGGAGAAATTTTGGATTTTAGGTTATCTCCAATAATCAAACCCCCCCCCCCCCCCAATATTAGAAATCACCCCACCATCATCTAAGAATGCCCCCCCCTTTTTTTTTTGAAAGATAACTTATGGGGCACCATTTTTAAGGTGTCCCCTTGTCTTCTAGGGCATTAAGCCTGGAGTATAGTTAAGCTTACCCCTAAAATATTCCTCAACTCTTGAATTATACGGGGGGGGGTTACTTTTGTATTATATCGATTTTGTCTAATATCGTTCTGTCTTTGAACTTTTATACTTCAATCAAATGTATTCTCTTATTATCAGACTGAAAACTTCAAAAAAAGAAGGAAAATAGCCACTCGAGCGGTTGAAAAGACTGTGGCCGAAATTGCAAAAACTCTTCCACCATAATCATATCTCCCTCATTTAAAACCCGTTTTTAAGGCATTTAGAGGCATTTTCAAAAAAAGTTGTCAACAGAAAAAGTGTTCAAAATTAAAAACTACATCTATTATATAACCAAATTATTGAACTCCACTTCAGTCCTCCTTTAATATCTTTGTGGCCAGCACTGCAAGAGAGCCCATTTTTAACCTTGGGTCCTTTCTCCAGGCGTCATAGGACCCCAAAAAATAAGGGTCCCTTCAGAAAAATAGGGGCCTCTTCGCTAGGTAATACAGGACTGCTAGAAAATAGGGGTCACGTCAGGCTTAATAAGCTCAAAAAATATATGAGGGACCCCCATTTTTTAATTGAAGCCTGAAGGGACCCCCATTTTTTCTGGTCTTATCAGGCCTAGCGAAGTTTTTTTTACTCAGGTTGAAATGGCCCCTATATCTTAGGAGATCCCTATTTTTCGAGTATCTTTATTAAAATAAAATAATCAAAACGAATACAAAAAATATTTCCTTCTTCGTCGATCCCGATTTGAAGTCGAGACTCCGGTACAAATCATTGTCGAATTCCTCTGGCTGGTTCCATTCCCACGTTCGCCTCAGAAACTCTTCATATTCTTCATCTATGGTCTCCTCCTCTTTTGGCTTTTCTGGTTTCCTTGTAGTATCGGATGATACTTTCCCAGGAGAAGAGAAGATAGGCGGTTTCGAAGTCGTTGTCGCTGGCCCATGAATTGGTTCCTCCGCTGTTGCCGGAATTTGATTCTCGGCACAAATATCGGTCAAATTACAAATCGAGTGTGCCAAACTCAGAATTGGTCGAAACAAGGCATTGTTATTGTTTCCTGAAATAAGAAATAAAGGTTTTTTTTATAAATTGGTTTCCTACCGAATGCAAATATTCCAATGAACACTGATACAGGAACTCCATCGATTGTCTCCTTTCTAAACAACGGATCACCCGGAGCCATATTACTCATGATTCCTGTTATGATACTCTTTGAATCCGCATACTCGACCTGTAAATCATAATTATGGAAGTAATATACAGTCAATTACTTACAGTTAATGGATGTTTCTTCCTTTCCGTTCCATTAAAAGAATAAGAATCCAATAATTCGTCCTTATTCACATTTGTTTTATCTGAAATTGTGCTTTTTTTGGTGATAAACGTTCTCAGATTTACCGATCGGAAGGCAAGGAAATCGTGATCCCAAATTTATATTGACCTTGACAATCATTGACAAAGTAGAAACATCTTTTGACACATCTGCGTCGCAAAGCACATAACCTTCGATAACAGAAACTGTCCTATTTATACAATTTGTGTCACATGGTGTGTTAATCAAGTGGATATCCAAAAGAGAAATTCTCGAAATTTTATCATATCTGAAAAAAAATCAAAAAATGTTGAATTATTATTGAAAGCTTGAACCCGTTACTGCAAAATGCTCTGGCCTCTCCCGGTTTATCGATCATAAGATGGGCAGATGTTAGAAGGTGTTGGGGAGAGATGAGAGTCGCAGAAAAATGACGATTTTCATTCCCGAGTAAAACTAAAATCCTTCGCTAGAATGACAACTCGATCAGAATCTCACCAACTGTTTCCATTCCACATTCAGTGATTTTATCCTTGGAAGAGGTTTGAGATGTCAATGCCTTGATAGCTTCCTCGGAACATATTCCTGTAGCAACGCACATTTGTTTTTCAAAATATTGTAGGTTCCAATAAGTTAATGTCGATTCTGAAATGAAGCGTGAAAAATTAACATGAATCAAAAAGAATCTTACGTTGCCGTAATCCCACCAAAAACCACTTCGTACCATTTATTTTAAATAAAGGATCGCCTGGAGCAAAAATAAATGAGCTGTTACGTTCTGCAGTGAATTCAATTAGTTCTTTTTTCGAAACCTGGAAAAGTGGATGAAAACGAGAGATTGAAATGCATCCCACCTTAAAATCATAATTCATCAATTTATTTGGGCCTTCATAAGAACTTGATGTCAGGATATTTCCCTCAACTATTGTGGTACTCACTGCAATTACTTTTGCATTTTGATTAAAAGAACAAGATTACTCACTTGTTGGGAGACATGCAAACCCCTGGTTTGTCTGTTCTTTAACCTCAATGATCATTGGAACCGAATAATTTTTGACGGATTTCAGCATTTCCGAATTGCAGAAAATGAAAGCTTTCAAAACATTTGTATCGTTCTGGAGAGATGATTTCTCGATATACCTGAAAAACAAACGGCGGTACAGTTGAAAAACATCTTTTAAAGGAGGTCTGAACTGGAATTCAATAATTTGTCATTAGATGTAGTTTTTCATTCTGAACACTTTTTCTGTTGACAACTTTCTCTGAAAATGCCTCTAAATGCCTTAAAAACCGCTTTGAAAACGTCGAGGTGATTGGGGTGGAAGAGCTTTCCGTAACCTCTGCCACGAGGTTTGTGGCCGCCACAGCCGTTATTTTTCTCATTTTATCCGATTTTATGTTTTTAATATATTAGGTTGGCTAATAAGTTTCCGAAAATTTTTGCCAATTTTTGTGGGAAAAATTTCGCGTGTTAAGAGAATGTAATCCATTCAAATAAGTGCTATAAAGCATTGATGGTCCTCCCTCAATGCTCCAACAATTTGGTGATTCTATTCCTCGAACCGCTCGAGTACTGGAACCTAAAGTATCATTGAACCCATTTTTTGGGTTACGTTTTGAATTGAAGTTCTGACCACGAAGAAGTTGTTTTTGGGTTCTAGAAAGTTTAAATTAAGAATTAACATAACTCTAAACGTACAATAAGTTAAAAAAAGTAGCGCTGTCGGTTGAGAACAGTTTGGAATTCGTCCCTCAATGAAAGCAAAGTTTTTCATTTTGGGATGGAAACGAATTCTCATTGTGTATCCAACAATCCAGAAAATTTTAATTTCTGATTAATGTAATTAAAAAGAATAGGCAGTAGTTGTTACTGTCATAAAATGTTTAAACCGCTCCTACTGTTGTACTACTCACGAGAGAGCATTATATAATACACACCGATTTTGGCTTGAAATTCAAGTTTGAGAGCATTTTTCGCCAGTTTGCTCTGATCATTTTATTTCAAATTTTAACCATGGTTGAGGTAGTGTATTCACTTTTTATCAACAATAAAAAAATCATCAGGTTGTTGTTTCATTTTTGATAAGACATTCAGAGAAAATTGTCTTATCAAACTATCAGAATCCCAGAAAAGGTATATTATGAAACAACCTAGTTTTCTCATACTTGAAAGAAGTTTTTGATTGTTGTTGATTGCCAGATAGATAACCCTTATTTGTGTTAACAACCTACAAGAAGTTAGAAATGGCTCATTCGCCCAACAGAACAGCATCAAGCATAAATCCCCCGCATAAAAGATGGCTGATTTCACGAAGTCAGCTCTTCGACATCAATTCAGCCGATCTTTTCTTTAAATTTAGAAACACCCTGAGCGTGTTCTTCACAAATATCAATGATTTCCTCTTGAATGTCAAAACTTTTTCGGGTTGAAAAAGTTGAAACAAAAATGGATAGCTCATTTTCAAAGAAAGAGGCTTTGCGAAAGGCGGCGTTTTTTCGTAACAAGAGAAGGAAATTATTCGAGTTATAAAGCATAAATAGCGGCTTCAAAGGGCCCCCAGATAAGCAAAAAAGAGAATTGAAAAATAAGTTCTACGCCGAGAAATCGGCCACCAAACAAGAACCACCGAAATTTTCGGAAACTTATTAGCCAACCTAATAGATGTTCTTTATTAATCAAAAAACAAATTTTCAATAAAGAGAAAAATGAGGTACAAAACTCCCGTGGCCGAGGTTACGGAAAACCCTTCCACCCCAATCACCGCGACGTTTTCAAAGCGGTTTTTGATGCATTTAGAGGCATTTTCAGAGAAAGTTGTCAATAGAAAAAGTGTTCAGAATGAAAAACTACATCTAATGACAAATTATTGAACTCCAGTTCAGTCCTTCTTTAATAAAGCTCACCCCTTCTCGTTACAAGAATTCATATCAACCGGTTCTCCATCATGAAACCATTGTGTTCCATCCAGCTCAAAGATAGTAGATGCTAGAAAATGACGTGACGAAACTAGCATCGCTAAAGAGGTAACGTTTCCCATCGACCAATCTGAATATTTTTACTTCAAAAGCCAAAAGTATAACCAAAACTGACGAATTGACCTGTCGCTACAGTTCTTTAGCCTTCCTTGATTTTCCTCGTAACTGAGTTTTCCTCGTTGACCCACAGCTCTTTCCACACTGGTTAGAAAAACGATAAATATGAATATCGCCCGAGAATTCATATTTTAATAAATCTATTCAAAAAAATTGAACTGATTCGTTTTCAGAGACTGACGAAAAGACGAGGAAATGCAACGTGGAATTTAATACGGTTTCTAAGGTTTTGGAACACGTAGAAATATAGTTTTCGCAAAAAAATAGCCGCTGGAGCGGTCCAAATCCCCCGTGGCCGAGTGCGCAGTAACACTTCCACCATGATCATATATCTTCAATTCAAGTCGGTTTTTCAGGCATTTGGAAGCATTTTCAAAGAAAGTTGTCAACAGAAAAAGTGTTCACAATTAAAACTACATCTAGTTCCAATCATTGAATTCCGCTCCAGTCATGTTAAATAGCAGCGTTTCAAAGTTATCAGTTTTTATTGTTATCAATTATAAAAATATCACCATTTGAAAAATTACAGAAATTAATATATTAAATAGTTGGAAAAAGGAGAACACAAGAGAATAAATAAATATGAAAGGGATAACTCTTATTTCAGATCTGACTATCCCACCACAACTCCTCTTTTTTCCTTCTGATGCACAATGACGACCAACAACGGCTGGTACAACGGGTACAGGTCGTAACCGATATGCGGGTGACCTGGCACGTTTCCAAGTTTTCAAGAAAATATATTCGATAGCAGAATTACATAATTATCAACTTTTATTGTTATCCGGAAGACAAACATGAGTGGGATACGACTGCAGTCAGTGGTCTCAGACAACATAAACTGGATGAGTTGGCAACAGGGAATTGTCATTTGGAACCGAAAAACGTGTAACCTATTCGCTTTGTTTTGAATAAATTCAATCAAAGCCAACAAAAGCTTCAAGAGTCTAAAATATAGTATACTTAATAATTAAGAATCCAAAAATTGCCCATTTTTATTTGAATAAACTAATCAAAACGAATACAAAAAATATTCCCTTCTTTGTCGATCCTGATTTGAAGTCGAGGCTCCGATACAAATCATTATCGAATTCCTCTGGTCTTTCCCATTCTTCGATTCGCCTGTAGAACTCTTCATAATCTATATCGTCAGGATCGACCTGGTTTTCTGATTTTCTTGGGGTCTCGGATGTCATTTTTACAGGAGAAGAGGAGCTAGGCGGTTTCAAAGTCGTTGTCGCTGGTCCACATATCCCAGCCACACCGCAAATTGATTTCTGAGCTATTTCAACTAGTAGGTATTTGTGTACTACATCTCCTACAAGTATATAGAATTAAAACGGTTTTTTTTGTTTGTTTTACCAGGATCTGCAGCATATATTCCAACTAGCACCGCTTTTCCATCTTCTTCCTTTACCAATGGATCTCCATATTGATTTGTTTGTCCACTAGACGTTATTATATAATCATCTCGTGCTAATGTCACCTAAAAATTCATATTGTTACTCATTTTGATGAAGAAATTACATTAGTCTTATATTCAATTATATTATTTGCTGAATTGCTTGAATACAAGTACGCGGTCAATAGATCCTTGGGTTCAACGAGGGTTTTTTCTGAAAATATTAATTCGAGGTAGTCATTCATTTTCAAACTCACGAGTCGGAAGGCATACGAAGTTCCCCAGCAAATCATTTTCCACCTCGACTATCATTGACGGAATGAGTGTGTTCGATGAAAAATGACACAAAACGAATGCTCCAACTACTTTCTTCCTATCAATTTCCATCCTCTCAACCAAGCCATCAGGAACTCTTATTGGACTGAAATAAAAATATTTTTAATTTCGATTTGAGGCCACTCACCGATCTTGTCTCAAACATTCAAAGTCTTGCTCAGGTCCTGTTCTCCATATGTGTGTGTTCCCCTTCTTTCTCATAACAAGATTAGCGGACGCCAAATAGTGACGTTCGGATATTTGGGTTGCTATAGAGGGAATGCCACTTTGCGTTAGTATAGCTAAAAACAGAGAACTTTATTAAAGGAGGACTGAACTGGAATTCAATAATTTATCATTAGATGTAGTTTTTGATTCTGAACACTTTTTCTGTTGACAACTTTCTCTGAAAATGTTTCTAAATGTCTCAAAAATCGCTTTGAAAACGTCGAGGTGATGGGGGTGGAAGAGTTTACCGTAACCGCGGCCACGGGGGTTTTGCACCTTTTTTCTCTTTATTGAAAATTTGTTTTTTGATTATGAAAGAACATCTACATTAAAAACATAACATCGAAAAAAGTGAGAAAAATAACGGATGTGGCGGTTACAAACCTCATGGCCGAGGTTACGGAATCCTCTTCCACCCCAATCACCTCGACGTTTTCAAGCCGGTTTTTGAGGCATTTAGAGGCATTTTCAGAGAAAGTTGTCAACAGAAAAAGTGTTCAGAATCAAAAACTACATCTAATGACAAATTATTGAACTCCAGTTCAGTCCTCCTTTAAAGGTGGATTCCCAAGCTCACCAGTTTCGACTTTGCCACATTCCTTCAGTCGATTCAGATTCTCCATGCTGGATAGTTTCGTAAATTTGATCTTGAAAGGGATTGGAGGTGGCGTTGCTTTGATCGCTTCCTCGGAACATATTCCTGTAGCAGCGCACATTTGGTTTTCAAAATACTGTAGGTTCCAATAGGTAGATGTCGATTCTGAAATCAAGCGTGAAAAATTAACAGGAATCAAAAAGAATCTTACGTTGCCGTAATCCCACCAAAAACCATTCGCCACTATAAAATTTAAATAAAGGATCGCCTGGAGCATTATTAACTTGGCCAGTATTTTCTGTGGTAAATCGAATGGGTTCCTTTTTCAAAAGCTGAAAAAGGGAATGAAAACGAGAGATTGAAATGCATCCCACCTTTAATCTGTTATCTGCCAATTTATCTGTGCCATTATAAGAAAATGAGAACAGGGTATCACCCTCATCTATTGGGGTATTCACTGCAATTACTGTTACATTTTGATTAAAAAAACAAGATTACTCACTTGTTGGGAGACATGCAAACCCCTGGTCCTTCCGTTCTTTAACCTCAATGATCATTGGAAACAAAAAAATATCGGTGGATTGCAGCATTTCCGAATTGCAGAAAATGAAAGCTTTCAAAACGTTTTTATCGTTTTGGAGAGATGATTTCTCGATATATCTGAAAAGCAAACGGCGGTACAGTTAAAACAATAGCTTTTAATAAAGCTCACCCCTTCTCGTTACAAGAATTCAAATCAACCGGTACTCCTTCATGAAACCACTTTGTTTTATACCATATTAAGAAAGTAGATGTTAGAAAATGACGTGACGAAACTTTTAGCGCCAAAAAACTAACGTTTCCCATTGACCATTCTGAATGTTTTTACTTGAAAAGTCAAAAATATACCCAGAACTGACTATATGGTCCACATTTGTCCAGTCGTTCTCGATTCTCCTTTTCATTGAGCTTCCCTTGTAGACTCACAGCTTTTTCCACACTAGTGAGAAATACGATGAATATGAATATCGCTTGAAAATTCATACTTTACTATTCAAAAAAATTGAACTGTTTCGTTTCAGAAACTGACGAAAAAACGAGGAAATGCCACGTGGAATATAATACGGTTTCTAAGGTTTTGGAACACGTAGAAATATAGTTTTCGCAGTAAATTTATTGTGGCACTGATTCTGAAGCTATGATAATTATTAACTTTCTAATAATTATTAACTTTTATTGTTTCGGAACAAAACGAATTCCATGATTTTTATTTAAATGATATTATGTGTTGCTCCATTATTCAGACAACAGTTCGACGACTTCAAAGCTGAGTTCATATGAAGCCATACGAGAAACCTTCAGATTTGATACCTCGTTGAACGGGATGACTACCCAACTGAAAATATATAATTTTAAAATGACACGGAATTCGAAAACTCACTTTTTGCCCTTGCTGATTGCATTCTGTTGAAGTAAATTGAGAATTGGTTTTAGAGGAAATCTCTTGAAAACGGTAAAAGAATAGTGAGTTCCAATTGGTCTCCCAGCTTCTTTCCATCTCTGGATGAAATCAAGAAAATGTTCCGGTGGTGTATAATTAATTTCTGTGATGACTCTTTGAATGGGAAGATCCGTGTAGATTTCAAGAACGCCTCGAAGGGGGCGTCTCCATTGGACGATCAGTTTCCCTGCTGTTCTGACCACTTCATGGTTGAAAATGCTGCGTGTAGTCGAGGGAACTTTGAGAGATCGTAGTGGAATACTGGATTCTTCCAGAATAGGTTTCAGTTGGTTGAAAGTCTTCTTGAACCGTTGATCGTATGATTTTTCGACGATTTTCAATTCTCGAATTCTTAATTTTAGACCGATGGGTGCGCGAATGACGGTTTTGTGAGATACGATTAGCTTCTGGACGGTAATCGGACAACTTCTATCTCCCAGAATAAAGTTGAGCAATGCTTTGTGAGACTCCCTTAATTTCCCTGTATACTTCCCATATTCGACTCTTTTTTCTCCGGTTGGCGACTTTATTGTCAGCTGAACCAGGTACTCAGGACGGATGTTATCTCGAAAGTTAACCAATCGTTGAAGCCTTCCTTTCTCTCGGAATATCAAAAGAATCAGCTCCTTTTGGTCGTGCAAGGCCCTTATTTTCTCGTTGCTATTCGGCGCGATCGGGAGTTCTGTCAAGCTGACTATGGGACGGTCAGCAAGAACTCCGAACTCTATCTCGAATTTTCTGAGCTCATCAAACGAGAAAATAGTCTTTCCCCAAATCGATCGAAGTTCCTCTAACCTCTTTTTGTATTCCTCGATCTCCTTCTCCGTTTTTTCAATATCGCTCTCATCAATTACTCGATCCGGGTAATTGGGCCTTTTTTTCATCAAGTCGATATCTCCTGGCATCAAAACCACATTTTGATCGAAGCAAAAACCACCGAATTCATTCAAATCATTGAAACATCCACCATCCTCGAGTTCGAATTTTACGTAATTCGGTATTTGATCGTTCGGATATTTTTGAATTATTCCGATGCGATACTCGGTTCCATTCACTACAAGATGATCTCCAGATAAATCGAGAGTGTCGATTTCAAGTGGAACTTTGTTCTCCAATTGTTTAATTGATGAACAACGAGCTTTTAGTTGTAATCTGAAAAATGTTGAGTAAGAAAGAAACCATTTCTAGATTAATACCTTTTATTCATGTCCGTGTGTTTTAGAACTGACTCCAGACAACTGTAGTTGAGCGGTGTTGACTCCATAATGACGACAGACAGCTTCGTAGATACCTTAAATCAGATAATTATGCAAATTTGATAAAAGAAATAATTTTCAAGAAACGATAATTTCGCAATACTGTTAGTCAGTTTGACCAATCTGATCAAAATAAAAAATAAAAAGAAACTTTAGTTTTAAAGAAAGTATATCTTCTAAAGAACTCATATGGTTGCCAAAAATAACTACCGTAACTTCAATATTGATAAAAAAAACTGGAAGCCCGCTTATCGCGACGAAAACTGACAAAATAGGTACCGTAATCTGCACCAATGCAATTTTGCATGAAATGTACACTAATTAAAAAATTAAATAATCTTTTGTTATTTTTAAAATTAGTTCGGAAAAGTCTTTCGGAAAATAAAGGCAAAATCCACGTTCACCGCAACAAAAATCAGAAGAGAACAATTTCAATATCAACAGGGCGCATATGCGATTGACACGCGGAGGGGAGGAAGAACTCCGTGGTCGGTGTAGAAGAGAGAAAAAAAAAAGAGAGAGAGAGAGAGAGAGAGAGAGAGAGAGAGAGAGAGAGAGAGAGAGAGAGAGAAAGGGGTCAAGAAGTATAGAGCAGAGGGCGCCAGAGGTGTGGGGGACGAAAGATGATATCTTTGACGGGTCCTCGAAAATCACGGGTGTTCTTTGCATTATCATGGAATAATACCAAAAAAAAACTTATTTTGATTTTTCATCAAAAAAATTTTTCAACAAAAAAGAGTTAACGGTATACTTTTTCAAATTTATTCTTTGTGATCTATCTTTCTTCGAGACTTGAACATCAAATATTTAAAGACAAAGCATTAAACAAAGAGAATTTCAAATTTTTCCAAGTGCATGACGGAAAATAAAAAAAGTTTGAAGTTTATAAGAGATAAAGAGGAAACATAAAAAACGTATATCAAGAATAATAATTTTATTATTTGAAAAATCACAATGGTGCTATTCAGACGATGCATCGACCACTTCAAAGTGAATAAGTTTATCAGGATACGCATGCAGGATTTTCAGATTGGATCCCTCGTTGAACGGAATGATGACGAAGCTGGAAACATTTTCTATTGAAGGAGGACTTAACTGGAATTCAATAATTTGTATATAGATGTAGTTTTCAATTCTGAACACTTTTTCTGTTGACAACTTTTTCTTAAAATGCCTCTAAGTGCCTTAAAAATCGGTGTAAAGTGATTGTGGTGGAAGAGTTTTCCGTAGCCTCGGCCACGGGGATTTTGTACCTTATTTTAAGGTATTTAGAGGCATTTTAAGGTATTTAGAGGCATTTTCAGAGGAAGTTGTCAACAGAAAAAGTGTTCAGAATTCAAAACTACATCTAAATCCAAATTATTAAACTCCAATAATCCTCCATTAAAAGTCCCGAGAAAATCGAAAACTCACTGTTCGCCCTCGCTTATTGCATCCTTTCTCAATGATTCAAAAACTTCTGACATAACTTGTTTGATAACAAAAAACGAATAGTGAGTTCCAATGGCTCTCCCAACTTCCTTCCATCTCTGAATAAACTCGAGTAAATGTTCCGGTGGTGGGTAGGCAATGTGTGTGACCACTCTTCGATTAGGAAGATCTACGTAAGCTTGGAGCACGTTTCGAGGATTTCCATTCCATTTGACAATCAGTTTTTCTGCTGTTCTGACCGCTTCATGGTTGAAATCTTTAACTCTTATTGATCTGAATTCGAGAGATCGCAATGGAATGCTTGATTCATCTAGAATAGGTTTCAATTTATTGAATAAAACTTCAAAGCGTGTGAGATCATAATCGCTGATGATTTCCAACTCCTGAATTTTCAATTTCAAGCCGATGGGTACACGAATAACACTCTCATTCGATAAGATGAGCTTCTTGACGTTCACCGAGCAACTTCTGTCTCCCAGAATAAAACTGAGCAATCCTTTCTGCGAGTCATGTAGTTTTCCGGTGTATTTTCCATATTCGACTCTTTTTTCTCCGGTTGGCGATTTCATTGTCAATAGAACCAGGAATTCAGGATGAATATTGTCTCGTTTGTTAATCGAACATTGAAGTTTTCTCTTCTCTCGAAAAATGTTCAAAATCAGCTTCTTCTGAACGTCCAGAGCCTCTTGTTCCTTGTTGTTGGCTGAGTATCCTCTCCTGTTTGCATAGTGTTTGTCGTAAAAGATATCGTTCTTTTTCTTGAATTCCTTGAGCTCATCGAATGAGAAAATTGTTGTTCCCCAAACCGATCGAAGTTTCTCTAATTCTTTTTTGTAAAACTTGATATTTTCTTCTTTTTCCGCAATGTCAATATCAACAGGGTTGGGAATTATCCTTGGATCTTTATAACGAGGCCTTTTCTTCATCATATCGATATCTCCAGGCATCAAATCCACACTTTCATCGGAACACCGAGCGCCAAATTCATTCAAATCATTGAAACATCCACCATTCATCAACTCGAGCTTCGCGTAATTGGGCACTTGGCTATTGGGCCATTTTTGAATTACTCCTATCCTGTACTCGGTTCCATTCACTACAAGATGATCTCCATAGAAATCAAGAGTGTCGATTTCAAGTGGTACGTTGCTCTCCAATTGTTTAATTGATGAACAACGAGCTTTTAGTTGTAATCTGAAAATTGTTAACGATGGAAACATAATTTCCAAATTTAATACCTTTTATTCAAGTCCGTGTGTTTTATAACTGACTCCAGACAGTTGTAGGTCAGTGGTTTGGAGTTCATTATGAAGAAAGTGACAGCTTCGTAAACACCTTAAATTATACGGAGTATATCGATTAAAAAGTAAAAAAGATTGATTCAGATAGATTGATACGCTTAGAAAGATTGAATATTATTGAACATAGGAGCTTAAATATTGAAAAATACTACATAAATTAAAAATATGAAAATTACCGTAGTAATTATTATCTTTTGAAGCACATGGCCTAACGTCTATCAGATAAAAGTCCGACTTTTCTGCTAAAAATAAAATTTACAACTACTTTTGATTATCGTGTCAAAAACACTGCTCTAAATCTATTCTAATTGAAAAAAATTCGAAAAATCTCGGAAAACTGCTTAAAAATGAGTAAGATCTTAACTTGACAATTAATATTTGTTGGTGGTGGCCTAGCGAACATAGGCGGTGACCGACATCGCTGCAGGAGACCGGAAAGGAAAAGAGTGTAAAGATTCATAGTTTTTATAAAAAGTTGTAATTGATAATGTTTTCTGGAGCCATCAATTGCTTGAACTCTAAAAAAAATAATAAAACATAAAAATAAATCAATTTGAGGGGGTTCTCCAAACTGTCAGTAGACCACCTCCAACAGCTCTCTTTTCCTATTCAACGACGACAGATACCATCTTGACAGTAATTGCAGTGCGGGTTGAACACCTGGCATATTAGATTTAAATCTAGCCAAAAATTAACAAAGTTTATTAATTATCGAATATTAAAATGTATCGTTTTTATTATTATTTTGAAAGAAAGAAAAGGCATCGGTAACATTACACATTAAAAACTTAACATTAAAAGGTAACATTTTTTAAAAAACAATAAAACTCTGATTACTGGTTCTGCTATTCGGACAATCCAATCACTTCGAAGCTGATCTGATCATAAGAATGACAAGAAACTTTGAGATTAGCCTCCTCATTGAATGGAATCACGACGAACCTGAAAATATTTTCTTTTATTATAACACGGCGCGGCGAACTCGACGGGTGGCCTAGAAAGCGCATCCGTTCGATACTCAGTTTTGAATATTTCGAGCTAGCGCTCCCTGTTTTCAAAAAAGCGGTGATAAAATGTTACAAATTATGATTTTTCTTATATAAAATGATAGAAAAACACATTTTCTAAATTGTTAAATGCATTTCACTTGAAAAAAATATTTTTCACAGCAGATACGGGCCAAAGTTAAGTATTGCATGTTCAGAAGCTTATTTCTCAAAAACTAAACCTACGAATTGGCTGAAAATAGACAGATATCTCATTTAAAACATGGAGAATTCGAAAATATAAGTTTTGAGTTGATTGAAATATTTCAACTAGTCGAAAACCTTGATTTTTATGAACGTCCAAATTACTTTATTTTCCATATTCTTTGAGTTTTTTCGAGAATAAAATAAAAAATATATTTCGTAATCTTCAAAAACTTAATTTTGAAGCTGGGCAATAAACAATATCCACAGAAAACCCGAAAATTTTGACTTATTTTTTGCATGTTTTGTTAGAATCAAAGTTTTCGACTAGTTGAAATATTTCAATCAACTCAAAACTTATATTTTCGAATTCTCCATGTTTGAATTAAGGTATTTGTGAATTTTCAGCCAATTCGTAGGTTTAGTTTTTGAGATTTAGACGTTTGAAAATGAGTACTTGTTCATTCGCCTTGTTCGGCATTGAATTGAGACTTTGTTGACTCAAAACAGCGAAATAAGAAAGAAACTATGTCACACTATATAATTTTCATTGAAAACCGCATTTTTAATAAGAAAACTTCGTTATTTTCCCAATTATTTGAATTTTGCGCAATAAAAGCGCTGCCTGCCGCGGCGGCCTAGAAGTTTCGCTGCGACGGCCACGCGTCGAGTTCGCCGCGCCGTGTATAAAGTGACACGGAAAACTCACTTATCGCCTTTGCTGATTGCATCCTTTTGGAAAACTTTGAAAATTTCCTCCGGAGGACCATCGTTAATGATAAATGAGCGATGCGTTCCAATCGGTCTACCAGAATCCTTCAATAACTTCACGAAGTCGATATAATGATACGGCGTTGTGTAACAAACATCGGCGGTAACTCTCTGATGCGGAAGATCCACACAAGCGTTGATCATAGTCAGTGGATTATGTTTCCATTTGATAATCACCTCCTTTGCACTCATTATCATTTCATGATTGAATTCTTCGACTCTTTTCGATCGGAATTCAATCGATTTCAGTGGGATGCTCGACTCATCGAAAATTGGTCTCAGTCGATTGAGAATTTCTTCAAGGCGTGGAAGATGATCCTTTCTGCCAATGATTTTCAATCCTTCTACTTCTAATTTTAAACCAATCGGAGCGCGAATGACACTCTCATGAGAAACGATTAGTTTCTTGACTTTGATCGGAGCATTTCGGTTTCCCAGAATAAAATTCATCAGGCCTTTTTGGGATTCATGAAGCTTCCCGGTATATTTACCGTACTTGATTTGTTTTTCTGCGCTTTCTGACCTGATAGTCAATTGAACTTGAAACTCCGGAATAACATTGTCCCGGATGTTAAATAGGCGTTGAAGATCTTTTTGCGATTTGAAGATTTCCAGATCAAGTTCTTTTTGACGATTTACGGCTTCTCGTTGAGTTTCTTCTGGCCCCGGATAGTAGTCTCCTCTTCCCCTGGAATGATCACATCTTCCTTGATAACTACGATTCTCTCGGTAATGAACTTCAATTCCTCTTTGCTGATAAAAACGTTCGTTGTTTCCATGGAGATCAAATTGAATTGGCTCTGGTCCCATGTTCTTGAAATCATTGAGCTCCTTTAATGTAAACGGATTGGTTCCCCAACGCATTCGAAGATCCGCCAACTTCTTTTTCTTCTCCTTGATACGATTTTGGACCTCTTCGATTTCCTTATTCAAATTGTCCGGGTTAACCGGAAGACCTTTGATGTGTTCGAAAGGATTTTTCTGTCTTCCCCAAGGTATTCTTCCTTTTCCGGTCAAATCGATGTCTCCTGGCATCAGAATTCCATGGGACGCGCCACTGCGACGTCCAAACTCGTCAACATCTTGTTGAGGTCCTTCCATTCGATCAAGTTTCGCCCAATCCGGAATTCCATCAGTCGACCATTTTTGAACGACTCCGATGTGGTACTCGACTCCATTGACAATGACATGAGGGCCTGAGAAATCGAGAACATCAATTTCAAGGGGAATGGTGCTCTCCAGTTGGCGAATTGATGGACATCGAGCTTTTAATTCAAGTCTGGAATTTTTTATTTATGAAAAAAAAAACAAAAAATGTATAAATACCTGGTGTTTAGGTTCGTATGCTTTAAAATTGACTCGACGCAGTCATATGTTATTGGTTTAGACGCCATTTTGAGGAAATCCTGAATCAGAAAATTTAGAAAAATATGAAGATGGTTTTTCGAAAGTCAAAGGAACGGAAAATGATACAGTAATCTGCAATAATGCAATTTTGCGGTAAATACCATATATGTACACTATCTTAAAAATCTAGCAAAACTTTTATTTGAAAAAAAATTTAGGAAAACCATCTATTTTTCGGAAAAAAAGAAAATCACTGCGACGAAAACAAGGAGAAGAATTCAAACTTGCTGACTTATCAATGGGGCGCGATTGCAAAAGACAGCCGGAGGGGGTTGGGCGGCGTGGCTGGTATGAAAAGCGATAGGGAGAGAAGAAGAGCAGAGGGCGCCAGTGGTTGACGAGACGGTGATAACTTTTAATTATGCACATTTGAACACAAAAAATGGACAATGAAAAGGGGAATATTTGAATTCTACAGTAACCTTATTGACCACTAGATAGGAGAGAATGGAGGACAATAGAAGTGCAAGTGGATAATAGAAAGTGCACATTTGGGTGATGAGAAAGAGCAAAATATGTGAACAATCGGGGGTGATAAAGTTACCGTATTCAAAACCCAAGGTTTTCGACACATGATTCTGGAAATATGATATGTTCAATTCGTGACATGATTATAATATACGTGTTTTGACCATAACTATATTTTTTACAATTAAGCAAATTGTTTCTCAACGATGATTCTGGAAAAAACATATATCCATGTGTTTTGACTGACATATTTTATATATTTCTTTAAAAATTCATATTTTATATATTTTTTACACACTTAGAAAATCCCGTGGCTTTTGGGATATTTATTAAACACTATTAGTGAATGAACATGAGAATGAATTAATACAAGATTTAAAACTAGCCAAACCAAAGTTCCACAAAGTTTATTAATATTAAAATGAACCGTTTGTATTATTATTTTGAAAAAAACAAAAAAATGTAACATTCAAAAAACTCTTCTTTCTGCTATCCAAACAATCCAATCACTTCAAAGCTGATCTGATTACGAGAATCAAGAGAAACTTTGAGATTAGCCTTCTCATTGAATGGAATCACGACGAACCTGAAAATATTCTATATTTAAGTGACTGGAAAATCAAAAACTCACTTTTCACCTTCTCTGATGACATTATTCTGGAAAGCTTTGAAAATTTCATTCGGAGGACCATCGTTAATAATAAATGAGTGATGGGTTCCAATCGGTCGACCAGCATCCTTCAATCTCTGCACAAAGTCGATATAATGTTCGGGTTCTAAGTAGTACACTTCCGCGATAACTCTCTGATGCGGAAGATCCACGTTGATCATCGTCAAAGGATTATGTTTCCATCTGATAATCACCTCCTTTGCGCTCATTATCATTTCATGATGGAAATCTTCGATTCTTCGTGATTCAAACTCAATAGATTTTAGTGGGATGCTCGACTCATCTAGAAGAGGTCTCAGTCGATTGAGAACCCCTTCCAAGCGTGGAAAATGATCCTTTCTGCTGATTATTTTCAGTCCTTGTACTTTCAATTTCAAACCAATCGGAGCGCGAATGAAATTTTCATGAGAAACGATTAATTTCTTTACTTTAATCGAAGATCTTCTATTTCCAAACATGAAATCGATCAATCCTTTGTGGTATTCGAGTAATTTCCGATTATACTTGGCGTACTTGATTTGCTCCTCTCCGGATGGTTCTTTGATGACGAGTTGAACTCGGAATTCGGGAAGAGTGTTGTCTCGAATGTGAATCAACCGGTGAATCTCTTTTTGCGATTCGAAGATTTCTAGATCCAGTTCTTTTTGACAAATTTCGGCGTCTTGTTTATTTTCTATTTTTTCTAACGCCTCACAAGACGAACCTTCTTCTCTTCCACGAGAAAAACGTCTACTTTGATAATTTTGTCTTTCTTGGAAACGATGTCGCGGATATTCCCGGTAAATTCCTCGTCTTCTTTCATCTCGAAGAAAAGGTTCTTCAGCTTTATGGAAATAAACATGTCCTTGTCTGTTCTTGAACTCGTTAAGCTCCTTCAATGTAAATGGATAGGTTCCCCAACGCAATCGGAGATCCGCCAACTTTTTCTTATTTTCCTGAATACTCTTCTTGATCTCTTCGATTTCGGCATTCAAATTGTCCAAATTAACCGGAAGATCTTTGATCTGTTCGGAAGGACTTTCCACAGGAATTCTTCCTCTTCCGGTCAAGTTGATGTCTCCTGGCATCAACGGACGTCCATACTCGTCAATATCTTCTTGGATTGGACCAGCCAATCGGTCAAGTTTAGCCCAATCCGGAATTTTATCAGTCGGCCATTTTTGAACGATTCCGATGCTGTACTCGACTTCATTGACCAGAACTTGAGTGCCAGAGAAATCGAGAACATCAATTTCTAGTGGAATGGTGCTCTCCAATTGTCGAAAAACAGGACTTTTAGCTTTTAGTCCAAGTCTGGAATTTTCTATGTATGGAAAACAACAAAAAATGAATACCTTTTCTTCAGGTCCATATGTTTCAAAATTGAGTAAGCGCAGTCATATGTCGGTTTGGATGCCATTCTGTAGAAATCTTAAATCAGAAAATTTAGAAAAATATAGAAAAGGTTTCCATATTCAACAGAGCGTAAAAAGGTACCGTAATCTGCAAAAATGCAATTTTGCGGTAAATTCAGTAAAAGTACACTACATTTAAAATCTAGCAAAGTTTTGATTTGAAAAAAATTCAGAGAAACAATGTTGGGGAAAACAGAAACAAATCTGTGCATTCACCGCGACGAAAACAAGGAGAACAATTCAAACCCGCTGATTTATCAATGGGGCGCGATTGCAAAAGACACTCGGAGGGGGGTTGGGCAGTCCTGGCCGAGTCGAAAGGGGGGGGGGGACAAGGAGAGAGGAAGCGGGAAGGTATAGAGCAGAGAGCGCCGAGGGGACAAGACAATGGGAAGTAACTTTTAATTATGCACATTTGAACAAAAAAAATGAGCAATAAAAGGGGAGTAATCAAATCTACAGTAACCTCAATTGACCACTAGTCAGGAATTTCATATGCATTAGATTAGATAGTGGTTTATAGTCAGAACTTCTTTATTATGGCTCACGATGGTTCTGGAAGCATATACTTGTGTTATTTTTAACAGATAGTACTAATTATTGCATTTTAATGCAAAAAATGCCAAAATGCACTCTCGAATAACATTAAAGTGGCCTTTGTTTGCATTAAAATGCAATATTCTTGAATAACCCCATAATATTTCATATTTTTCACAATTCAAAGAATTCCGAAATATTTATTCACATAGTAAACAGCAAAAAATTCAAATTAAATTCGAGAATCGATCAAAAAACTTAATCTTGGTCTGCATTGACATCTTTTCATAATCCGAGAACTTTTGCACATCTTTCATTGAAATCAGCTCTTTAGTACTGTGTTTCAAAAGCCTCGACATCTTATACTTCAAAGCAATTACAAATAGTTTCTCGGCATCAATATCGGAATAATAGAGAAGATAGTTCTCGACGCGATGAACGACTCCTGGCATTGAATATCTTCGGGATAGCCTGAGCAGCTGAGTGTAGTTTTGATCAGTGGGGGAAATGGGAATTGAGTGGATGGTTCCAAAGAGACTGGCTAGATCTTTATAGCTGACATTTTTTATCTCGTATTCATTTGCTTCAGAAGAAGAGAAGAGGTCCGCAAAGTAGTCAGAGTGGAATGAGAGAAACTGAAATTTCAGATTGGTCAAGATTACGGTAACTTGGTATTCTAGAACTAACCCCTTTGTTAACATGAATTTGTCCATCTTTCACTATTAGAACTGCATCTGTTAAATCCGACGCCGAAAATAAATCCTCAAAGCAAATCCCCTTGTCCTGCGTCAACAGATTCTCTTTCCTTCCCTCATCCATAAAATCCGGAAGCATACACATTCCTCTCACCGCAACCATCTCTTCTTCAGAATAACGAGAAATGTTGATAAAGTGATCTTCGATTTGACGAATGACTCCTGCCATAAAAAACCGTTCGGCAAGTTCCAGAATATTCCAGATTGTGTTATCATTTGGGAACGTGGCTTTGGGGTAAATGGTGCTTAGAAGAAGAAGGAAATCGCTGAATTCGACAGCCTCAATAGGAATCTCCTCCATTTTCCCTTCCTTGAAGCTAGCCGAGAACAGGATTCGGAAAAACTCAGAGTGGTAAGAGAGAAACTGAAAGAATAACTTAAAATTATTATTGACTATTGAACTTACCCCTTTATTCACATGAATCTTCTTTCCATCGACTACCAAAATCACATCTGTCTTGTTAGAAGGCAAGAAAATATTCATATCCAATTCCTCTTCCTCTTCTTCAATTACAGTATCATATGGCACTAAACTATACTCAAAATTAAACGAAATCGGTTCGATTGACTTGATATGCAACACTTTTGGCACAGAGAAACTGTCTTTCGTCGACTTGATAATAAATTTATGTTCAGAACGAGTGGGAGAAGTCAGAAGAATATGTCCCTCCCATTTCTGAACCCTTTTCCTTTTCATTTTCGATACATAGAAATCCCATTTGAAAATAATGCTGAGCGTTTGTTCTTGATAACGAGCAGATGAGGTCCAGGTACTGTAACAATGCTATTGGAGGGGAATAGAGAAAAAAGACTAACCACTTGACACCATTAGACTGGCTAACTTGGCTGAGCTTTTGAGTTCCGAGGCCAATAACGGCTGGGTCAAAGACCTCTGGCTCTTCATTTTTATAGGTGAATCCTCTTTTTGATAGTATTGACATCGTGAGGTATAGAATGAATCGAACGGAAAAAGTTGAGAAAGTGTGCGGTAGATCCGAAGGGGAAGAGGGAGGACACGAATGTCTGGTGTGTAATATATGAGACAGCTGCGCGAATATTGCTTTTGCATAAGGTTGTTGTTAACTCGGCGCTCTCTTTCCAACTTTACATTACTTTAAGATCAAAGAATATTTATTTACAATGAGCAACAACAATTTAAAAACTTAAACCAATTTCGAAAACGTTCAAAAAACTTGGTCTCAACTTCTGTTGACATGTCAGAGAAGTCTGAATATGGTAAGTATAGATCTCTCTCTGAAATCAACACTTCTGTACATTGATTTAAAAGTCACGACAGCTCATATTTTAATGCAATTTCAAATAATCTTTCCGGACTGCTCGCAGAGTCGTACATTAGATAGTTCTCGATTCGGCTAAGAGCTCCCGGCATTAAAAACTGTTGGGCTAGTTTCAAAAGCTGCTCGTCGTTTTTATAGGTTGGGTAGACTGGGTTTGGGTGAATTGTTCCAAGAAGACTTGCTAGGTCATTGTAGCTGACATCTTTGATCTCGTATTCCTGGCTTTGATCAGAAGAAAAGAGATCAGCAAAGTAGTCAGAGTGGAATGAGAGAAACTGAAATTGCAGAATGATCAAGATTACGGTATTCCAGAACTAACCCCTTTGTTAACATGAAGTTGTCCATCTTTTACTAGAAGAACTGCATCTGTTACATCCGAGGCCAAAAATAAATCCTCAAAGCAGTCCCCTTCGTCTTCATCATCGCTTGAATCCGATGAGGAATCCTCACCCTTTTCCTCCATAAAACCCGGAACCGAACACATTTCTTTCATCATATAAATCTCTACCCTACTAAAATTAGAGGTGTTCTTCAGATGTTCTTCAATCACACGGATCGGTGCACCCATCAAAAATCGTTGGGCAAGTTCCAAAATCTTCCAAACATTGCTATCCGTGGGACGCACTGCATTTGGATAAATAGTAGCTAGAAGAAGAAGAAAATCTTTATATTTGACATCTTTGATAGGAATCTCTGCCATTTTTGCTTCTTTGAAACTAGATGATAACAGGACACGGAAGAACTCGGAGTGATAAGAGAGGAACTGAAAAAATAATTAAAAAATTGCTAGTAACTATTGAACTTACTCCTTTGTTCACATGAATCTTCTTTTTCTCGACTAACAAGACCGCATCAGTTTTATTAGAAGGCAAGAACATTGTCATATCCACCTCTTCCTTTTTAACAACCGATTTGCACAGTACCAATCTATATTCATAGTCAAATGAAACCGGCTCGCTTAATTCAAATTCGAAACTTTTGCACACAGAAAAGTAGTTCTTAGTTGACTCAAAAACGAATTTTTGTTCAAAACCATTAGGAGACGTCAGAATAATATGACCCTGCCATTTCTGATTCTTTTTCCGTTTTATCTTCGATACATCGAAATCCCATTCGAAGAATATTCTCAAATCTCTCATCACATACGTATTGGGAACAGCTGAAATCCAATGGCTGAAAATAAAACATTTTGTTGGTTTCGAAAACCGTTAACAAACCACCGGACACCGTTCGCATAGCTAGTTTGCGTGTCCACACCCCAACGGCTGAAGATCAAGGGGCGATCACAGGTCATCGGTAAATCGTTTGTATAGGTGAATTCCTTTTTCGGCATGATGCGGGTTGACTCGAAAAAAAGATCAATAATTAGAATTAAGGGGTAGGGTGCTCGTCTGGTGTAATAATAAGACAGCTGCGCAGATATAAAGGTCGCTATTCAAATGTGACCACTCTCTTCTCTTGCGCATCTGCTAGTGACGAATATATAATTAAAGACTGAAAAAAATTAATTCAGCGCTCAAAACTAATAACAAAATATGAAAATTAACGATAAACAATCTCAGAAAATACAAGCAATCAAACAGTTAAAACAAGCCATCATCACTAATTAGAAGTTCTATGATCTACTCTCGAGAGTCGAAAACTCTCGAACAGTCTTATATTCGTTTGCATCTTCTCATTCTCAGGTGTGAAACAAAAACGAATGCAAAAGATGCCGGGTAAGAGAGGCTAAGGGTCTGGTGTAATAAAGAAAACAGCTGCGCGGAAAGAAACTCCGCCTGTGAACGGTCAAGTTGCACATTCTATCAGGATATTCCGCTTTCAGAAGATAATTTTCTAGTCTTATTCAATAATCTGGTTAGTTTTCATTTTTATTTAAAGAATTTAGTATTGACTCAAAATGAACAGTTTGCTAATCTTAACTTCTATATCTATCGTTGAAACAGAATATAAATTTTTTCGTTTTGATAGGTTATATTACGTTTTAATATTGGGAAACTTATTCAAAGCAATCTGTCACTTTTAATTTTACTTGAAAGAGTATGTCTGTCGGCCTGATGACGTCATATACACTGTTCTTGCGTCGTTTTACAATTGCGGCCCTCTGGTGCACCTGGTCTTACCTAGGGAGGTCACCAATCGATGAGAGGTGTATGAATGGTAAAGAGATGCTCAGATTAAGAAAGAACTATTTTCAGTATTGTTAAATTGACTGATTCATTATGAAATAATTTTTCTTGCAATATTTTTTCAATTTTAATTTTTTTTCAATTTTTTTTGTTATTACAAGGAATGCCCAAATCCAATAAACTAGAAAAAAATCTTTTGACTCCGATGATTAATTGTTATTTTATTTGCTCAAATTCATCATAGATCGCAGAAAAGACTAGTCAAAAATGCAAAAATTCGAAAAATTGTATCTGGAACGCGAAAAACAAAAGGAATTCGTGATATCTTGTGCTTACTAAGTAATCAGAATTTCCGGTTTTCATATAGTCTTAAAAATTTTTCACTATTATTAAAAATGTCAACTGTAATAAAACTCGCCCAATATTCTGGTTTTGTGGCGACTGAGTGCTCGAATCTCCTACTTCTCTATCTACTTTTAACAAAAGCATGTAACAAATTCGGTTCTTACAAGTACCTAATGATATCTTATACTCTTTATTTCTTAATCTATGGCTTGGTGGAGATTTGCACACAACCGGTAAGATATTAGCTCTAAAGCTATCTGATTAGTTTTCTAGATAACCCATATGAGTGGCGCGTCGATGTTTCTCTACGTGGATAGTTTCCTTCGATACCAAAAGTCGCTATCCACTTTTCTAGCAGCTGCTTACTGTGGAAGTTTCGGACTTTGTGTCTCTCTTTTAGCCACTCACTTCGTCTACAGATATTTTGCAGTTTGCAGGTTTTTATAGGTCTGTTCGTATGTCCAAAATAGGTTTTAGGCCACACGACTTACGATATTTTGATGGGTGGAATCTTCTTAAAATCTATGTGCTACCGGTTACTGTATCCTTCATGTGGTACGCCGCATATCAGTTTTTATTGTATCCGACGGATGTTAAAAATGAGTTTATAAGGTAGTCCTGCCTGATTGGAGGTTCCAAAGATTTATAATTGTTTTAGAGATGAAATTCTGGAACTTTACGATGAGGATATCTCTAAAGTGGGCTACATTGCCTTTTTGTATTATGTAAGTTTAGCATGATCTACAGTAATCCAAATCCCATTCAGTATACCGATAAAAACCGGAATTTGGTGATCAACTGGAAAGATTTTATTGCTTACTGTATCCCATGTTCAGTAATGAATACATGTATTGTAACTATGGTAATCTGTGGTTGGAAGACATTTCATAAGATGAGCAGCGTGGAGAATTCAATGAGCAAAAAGGCCAAAGACCTGAATAACCAGTTATTCAAAGTCCTAGTCCTCCAGGTACCTCTAATATAAAGGCAGGTACCCAAAACCAATTCAGACCCTTGTTCCAATGTGTACCATGTTCGCTCCAGTCGGATGTCTTCTAAGCTTCCCAATATTTTCTATTCGGGTGTCTCCTACAATAGCAAATCTGCCGAGCTTCTTTGCGTGCTGGTTCCCGGCTCTAGACGCTACTGTAGCCATTCTAATGATTCGAATCTTCAGGGAGACTGTACTTTGTTAGTTTACATTCTTCTTAATCTAAATTTAGAAATTTGGTTGCAGGTCGAAAACGAAGGCAAATCTCTACTACCAGCGGTTCAAGTGTATCTACTAAAAATGTGCCTAGTTTGCTTTGTACATGATCAATTTGAATTTTTGCTTGTTTTTAAAATCATAATGTATTTTATTGAACGATATAAAACATATTGATTTGTTAAGATTAGTGTGTCTAGCATTCCAGACAGACAGAGTCCCATTTTATATTGCAAATTGTCTCCATTAAGATAATTGATTTTTTCTACTGGTGCGTTTCAGACTAGGTAGGCGAAGTTCTATTGTCTTATCTTCTTCGCATTTCAGAGTGCAACCAGCTGCGTACGCGACGCGACCGCACTGCGCGCGCAAATCTAGAATAGCTATCTTGAAGATTCATTATACTCATTCAGTTTTCGTGTTCTCTTCTCGATTCTTTTTTTCTTCTTTCAAGCCTACCGTTCCCCCATTATTGATCTCTTCCCTCACCCCATCCCTATTTCCAGAATTTACTTCAATATGTCTGCTGCCAAGACTGTCTCCATGACCATCCCAGCCGCTCCAGAGCTCAAAATGCTCCCAACCAACGCTGCCCCTGCACCATCGAAAATTGGCCTAAAAATGGTCAAGAGCTGCGGAATCGAGATGCCAAAATGGAAGGAGGCAAAAGTGAGTTTTTAATTTTAATTTTATTGTTTTGGGGTTCCATTGTTGTTTTTGGGCTCTGTTGCGGGCTAATAGGGGACCTCCTTGATGTAAAAGATACCGCTTGCACTCATAAGGGATCGGCTACAGATTTAAGGGTACTTCAACATATAAGGGACCACCTGGACATAAGAAAATCCCCCAAAATAGAGGTCGGACACATAATCTTCTTATGATTTTCTAAAATTACCAATTTAGACTATACAATCTAGAACAATCTAAAACTCCTGGTCCGAAGATTTAAAGAAAAACTGAGTGAATATTACAATGAAAGGAATAATTTAATTTTCTGGAATTGTTATTCAGATGGTCAACTATATATTGAAATAGATTCCGAATAGGAATAGGTCGAATAGGTGTAGCCAGTCCCCTATGAGCTCAGAGTTCCTTATTAGAGTCTTCTGTAGATTTTTTTTCACGTTATCAACTTTTCCAAGCTGATTCGAAAAAATACACGCCGATTTTCTAAGTTTTTTTTATTAATGCGCTTTTTGAGTCGCGGTGGGACTACAAAAATTAAAAAATCCCTTTTCACCAAAATTTTTTCCAGTTGTCCGCCGAAATCGAGGCAAACAACTGGAGTGGCGAGGAGCACCGCCAGAAAATGCGGTTGGCGGCTGCCTACTTCCGGGCAGTAATCCAGGCCACCTTCCCCGACGCCAAGGTCTCAATGACGGGATCCTTCGCCGCCGGAATCGACTTGCCGTCGAGCGATCTCGACTTCACGCTGACGGTCCCAAGTTTGGAGAAGAAAACCGACCGATTTGCCAAGCTGATGGCAATCCGAGGAGGATTCTCGAGATATGGGGACTTCGACAAGCTCCAAGTGACCAGAGGAACGATCCCGGTGCTCAAGATGGTGCACGTAAAGACCGCCGTTGAGGTGGACGTCACCATCGACAACGAGGCGCCGAAGGCCAACACGAAACTGCTGGCAACCTACGGACAGATTGATGAGCGCTTCTCGAAGCTGTGCCGAGGAGTCAAGAAGTGGGCATCGGAGACTGGAGTCGAAAACTCGAAATGGGGAAGACTAAACAGCTTCTCCATTTGTTTACTCCTGGTCCATTTCCTACAACACGTCGGAGTCTTGCCCAAGGAGCTGCCAGAGGTCGATGGGGATTTGGAGACGCTCAAGGATCGGGATATCAAGAAGGAGATTGGATGGGTCCCTCGGAACAAGGACAGCCTTGGGTCCTTGTTCTGGGGATTTATGCTCTACTACTCTCGATTCGACTTCAAGACGCAATGGATTTCGGTTCGGCAAGGAAGATCACTGGAAAAGCGATGGGACCGATGGGAAGATGAGGAGAAGCCGATGGACGGAATGCCTAAGAACAACCGGATGATTGTTGTCGAGGATCCCTTCTTGGTACCCGGATTCAACTGCGCCCGATCCCTTCGACAATACGACATCTTCCACCGGATCCTGGACGAGTTTGCGGAGGCCGAGAAGACTATTCGGGAGTCGCATCGGATCCCCTTCCAGAAGACCAATGAGAGGCTCCGAATCGAGGAAGAAGGAAAAGAGAGGGATTGCCAGATCAAGGAAATCGAGACGGAGCTTCTGAGACTTTCCTGGCAAGATCAGAAACTGATGCGAGAAAGAGTGTCACGAGAAGATCCGAAGACGTTCTGGGACCTGAAGAGCAAAGAATCGAAGTGTTGGCCGGATATCGTGGGATTCGCGTAGGACTGGATCGAGAGGGAGCACATCGGAATAATTTTTCTAAATTTTTTAATATTTTTAGATTAGTTTTTTTTTTTTGAATAAATTTTTTTTATAATAAATTTTTTTAAACAGTTATTTACAAATTGGCACATTGTGCTAGTTATCTATAATTATGCTTCATAAAAAAATTAAGAGATTTCTTATTATGAGCAGCACAGTGCGCAAGACGTTCGAGAACTTTCTCGAAAAATTTAGCCTGGGCACAGAAAAATTACAGTATGCAAATTACGGTTCAACATTTTTTTGACTAACTAGTAAGTAATCCCAAGACAATTATCACTGTCTTTCTAGATCCTAATCTCTCTCTCTCTCTCTCTCTCTCTCTCTCTCTCTCTCTCTCTCCTGAGCACCTGTTCATCTAAGAGTAATTATAGGGGGTGACAGTCACACTAATCCCGATACACCCCTCCTCATCCCTCCATCTCTTCATTCTTTCAGGACGACCCTCTTCCTTCCCAATCGATGTCGGACCTCAAACCTCTGAGCTACCTGAGCGCTAAATTCGTCGTTCCTTATTTGGATTTTAATATAAGGTAAATTTACTATGCCCCCCTCAAAAAAAATAGTTCAGTTTCCAGGTTTTCCCTTCTCCGACGATGTCGGGCATTTTCCGCTATGGAGAAGAACACGACGATTTCTATAAAACGACTAGAAATGAATCCCCATGAAATTATAATAAATGGAGTCTATTATACCCTCGGAGTAATTCAAATCTACAATAATGACGAAACTCCAAAATGCATTAGAGAGATGAACCGTGAGGGGGGCCTTCCATATGACGTGGATCAATACGGGTTGCGAAATGACCTAATAACGGAGAACACGCATTATGAGGATGTTTTTCTGGCTGCTTCACGAAACCAAAATCATATTAATACGCTTGAAGAGCGGAGAGACGAGATTAAGTACCGATGTCCTTTGCCACGTCGACGATTAGAGATGGCTGCTCTCGATGACCAAATCGACGATCTCCGATCCAAAATTCGGCCAGTGGAGCTAGAGAGGAAGAATATGAGACCTCCATATACCCATTACCTTCAGCTTATTATTTCTTCGGAAAGAGGAAAATCTTATGAATGGGTGGTTTATAACCAGCATGATGCTTCGTTACGAAAGGCGATGGAGTATTTATTCGAGAAAATGATCGGGAGACGAAAACTTTATATTCGAGAATTGATACCTGTGTTTAATGTGCGTCAGGTGTTCGATTATGTGAGGCCTGTGCTTCAAGGAAGTCTTACTGTTCTGGAAATTGATAGAATGGTTGCTACGGATGTGATTGTAGAAACTGCCCGAGAGCTGGTGATAAAGGGACTTGCTGTGGGAATTGTTCTTCCTGGTTTCACTAATCAACGGATTCATTTCCGGGAGCAGTACAATGAAAACTATAGTTTCCTTGTGGATTACTGTAAACGGCGAGAGGTGGGGCTAGGGAAGCATTATTCGATTGAGATGAAAACGAAAAGAAGTGCCATTGAAGCGTTTGAAGAGTATTTTGATATTCTAGAATATTTTATAGGAGCGATTCCTGAGACAAGGTGAGTTCAAAAGCCTATTTCTTTTTAGAATATTTTATTTCAGAGGCACCCCTTTCCCATTATGTGTCACCCTTCCAAAGCGAAACGAGTTGGAAATAAATGTGTATCTAGAAAAAGCGAAGGACCCGAGGAACAAGTCAATCTACATATTCCACGCTAAGATCAGTCCGCAAGGGTACTGTGATGAGATTAGCGACAAGGACCGGGCCATTGAGATCAAACAAAATGCGTATCGTGTGAAGGATGCAGACATCAGGCCATCGAGATCTGATTTGATTATAGAGAGGGAATCGAATTTTAATAAGATTATGTTTTGTTGTTTGACTATTATTACCATTTTTATTATTGGAGGTGTCTGTTATTGGCTTCTTTGATTCATTAAAAAAATTTTGACATTTTATATACAGTACCGTCCAATAAGATATACAATTTTTAATTTTTGTCCATAACTCAAGTTGTAGAAATTAGATCATTGGATCATTGAAATTTTGACAGGATGTTTGAAACTGCTCCAAAAAACAACTTAAAAGTTGAAATTCTGAAAATTTTTGGAAAAAACCGAAAAAAATCAAAAAAGTCGAAAAATGGAAAAAAGGCGAATTTGTGTATATTGTCTTCCGAGGTCTCCAAAAAACCGGAAGACAAGAACAAACGGTAATCCTTTTTCTAATATCGACATAGAAAAACATCTGTTCTTGAATGACATATTGTATGACAAGGTATGAATGAGTCGTGGCAGATGGAGATTGCTAATGTTCCTTGTTAGCAACATTATTCTAGTTGACACTATTTTGTAACCCACCGATACTGTATTATCTAAAAAAAATTACCACAAAAATATATTTATTAATTCATCACAAATATCACATCAAAAACAACTGTCTTTCAGGCATTTTAACAAGATAGCAGCTACCATCACGTTCATAGCCAATTCTCACCACTCCATTTGCCATCGGAATATCCACGTAGCTGAAAACTTTATTATTTTGAATTTCACAAAAAAAGATAACTCACTCAATGAAAAATAGCGATCCTTCGAATTGATTTTTAACGAAATTCAACACTTCACTAGCACTTGGTTGTGCATTAATCGTGGAAAATAAGTAATAAGTACCAATGGGTTTGTTGGTTGCTATCCAATTTCTGATCAGAGTGATAAAAAGATGACTTTCTGCATAAAGATCTCGGATTTGTATGTGCACCTTTTGGTTTCGAAGAATTGGAAGACATCCGAACGCCATTTCAATGTTTCCTGATAATTCTAGAAATTGGCAGTTTTCAATTAACTCATGGTTAATTTCTTGTGGATTAAGGTGCCCTTTTAAGATTGCAATTTGTTCTATTGGGATACTGGACTCGTCTATGACTGGTCTCAACAGATCCAGATCTAACGGCTCTTCACCATGAAAAAATAGTCTTTTGACTTTCATTTTTAAACTAGGTGGAAATCGAGGTTTGCATTTTAGATTAATCTTGAGCAAGTTTGTTTGAAAATCCCGTCTTTTTCCGAACATAACACCTATAAGGTATTCTCCAGCCTTATGTAAGTCTCCAGTGTAATTGATGCGTTCAATTAAATGATTTGCCACAATTCCACGACCCTTCAATATGTGGATCTCAAATTTGGGTCGAAAATTATATCTTTTGTTCTCAAACGGAAGAAGTTCTCTTTTCATTCGTTCGATTCTTTCTTTTGTTAACTCAACAGCCTTTTTCACCATTTCTTCGTTCTCTAGCAATTCCAATTCCTCTTGATTGTACGATCGACCACGCCTGATCTGACAAATGGACATGAATTGAAAGATATTATTATTTCTTCCGTTCGGGTTAAATCTCGGACAATAATTTAATAATTGATTGTATCGCTGCTTTTCAACTTCCAACAATTTCTCCAGTCTTTCCAGGCGGCCTTCATTCGATGGAATGTTCTCCCTATCGTATTCCCCGAATAGATTTTGTTCAACAAGTCCATTATTCCCGGGTAACATACCGCCTGCTCTTGTGATATAGTCTCGAATACCAAATTCGTCAACATCACAAACATCCTTGTTGTTCAATTTTGATCTTCCACTGACTTTATCCGGAACATTCTTTGTGCCATCCATTTGGTATACTTCGAAGCTATAACTTGTTCCATTCACTCTGATTCGGTGATCTCCAAATTCAAGTTCTTTTATTCTTAAGGGAACTCTTTTTTCCACAATACGAATTGAAGGGATTCGAGAAGACAAGAGAATCCTGAATATACTTATGATAGAACTTCATTTTAAAATATTATACCTAGTATTGGGGTCCATGTATAGGATAACCGTCTTCAAACTGTCATAAGTCAGAGGCTTGCCGTTCATTTTTCTATCGAGCTGTCTGAAATTAGATATTTAACCAAAAAAGAGTCATTTACGAAAAACAACTGATCGAATATTGATCTGTTCACCAGTGGCATAGGTATACACAATGGAAGACCCTGCTGACTGCAGAGGTCAGAAGACAGAATACCCATCAAGGGTTCCTTCATTTTCACACTTCCACATCCAATGAGCAAGATCTGACAGATGACACACGGTGCCTGCAGGATAATTGCAGATGGTCTGTAGATTAATGTTTATAGAAGGCCTTATTGTTTTAGGGTGTCTCAAATTATGCAAAACTCTGAAAATCCAACACACGATCAACTATTCAACTATCAAAACATGATTACATAATCATTTCAACAACATTTTCAATAATAAAATATGTTTATTTAGAAATAATTGAGATTTTCAGTAAAACCAAAACAGTTGGATGAAACAAGACAAATAGACAAATTATAAAAAACAAAATGAAATTAAAAATTCCAGTAATTCGAAAAGTATCAGAAAGACACGACAGTCATTTTGATGAGGTAGACGTCGTTGAGAAAACTATATCTGTCCCTTTCATAGTTTATTTTCATCTCTTTGAAGTCTCCCATTGGAATAATCACACAGCTGGAAATAATTTAGTCTTAAGGATTATATTTAAAAAAATAACTCACTTAAGGCCAAGAACCGATTCTTCAATTTGGTTATTTACAAATTGCAATACTTCAATAGCATATTGTTTATTTTCACGAGTGGAAAATGTGAAACAAGTGCCGATGGGCTTGTTGGTTTCTATCCAACTTCTGATCAGAGTGATAAAAGTTTGTTCTTCTAGATAAAAACGTGTTACGAACAAGTGCACTCTCTTGTTTTGGATGGTTGGAAGACGTGGAAGTAACACATAGGTTTGTCCTGTTAATTCTAGAGATTTGCAGTTTCCAATTAACTCATGGTCTATTTCTCGTGGATTACGGAACGGTTTCATTATCGAAATTTTCTTTAATGGGAAACTGGACCTATCTATAATCGATCCCAGCAAGTTCAGCCCTAACGGCCCGTCACCCATAAAACACAGTTCATTGGCTTTTATCTTAAGACCACGTGGGAATTGAAAAGCGCATCCAAGCGAAAATCGGAACAACTTTGTTTGAACATCCCGCCTTTTTCCAAACATAGCATCTATAAGATATTCTCCAGCCTTATGTAACTTTTTTGTGTAGTTGATGCGCTCAATTAAATGAGGTAGCGAGATTCCACGACTCTTCATAACATGGATCTCAAATTCGGGTCGAATATTATTCCTTCTATTCTCAAATGGAAGAAGCTCTTTCTTCATTCGTTCAATTTTCTCGTTTGTATATTTAACAGCTTTCTTCACCATTTCTTCGTTTTCTAGCAATTCCATTTCTTCTTGTTTGTATAATCGACCAATAGTATCACGAAGGCGAATGAACTTGAACATACTGTTATATCCTTGATTCAGTTTACTGTTCGGACAATAATTCAACAACTGATTGTATCGCTCCTTTTCCACTTCTAATAGCTTCTTCAGTCTTTCTATGCGCCCTTCATTGGTTGGAATGTTCTCCCTATCGTATTCCCCAAATAGATTCTTTTCAACAGTTCCATTATTTCCGGGTACCATACCCCCTTCTCTTATGATATAGTATCGAATACCAAATTTGTCAACATCACAAGTGGTTTTAAAATTCAACTTGGATTTTCCACTGACTTTTTCGGGAACATTCTCTGCACAGTCTACTTGGTATACCTCGTAGCTATAACTTGTTCCATTCACTCTGATATGATGATTTCCAACCGCAAGTTCTTTTATTCTCAAAGGAACTCTTCTTTCCACAGCACGGATCGAAGGGATTCGAGAAGACAGAAGGATCCTGAACATGTTAATGATAAGAATACATTTAAAAAAAATTATACCTGATACTGGGTTCCATGTATAGGATAACCGTCTTCAAACTATCGTAAGTCAGAGGTTTACTGTTCATTTTGCTGTTGAGCTGTCTGAAATTAGATATTCAATCAAAAATATTCATTTGCGAAGAATAAAAGGCCGAATATTGATCTGTGCACCAGTGGCAATAGTACACACAATGGAAGACCCTCCTTGCTGACTGCTGAGGTCATAAGGCAGGAGACCCATCAACGGACCCTTCGTTTTCACATTTTCATATCCCATGAGCAAGATCTGACAGATGACACACGGTGCCTGCAGGATAATTGCAGGTGGTCTGTAGATTAATCTTGATGGAAGGATGGTCTCTTATTCAAATTTCTTCTATTTTTTCAAATTCAATGTTCAAAAATACAAACTCTGAATTTTCAAAACCAACTGTTCGAGTGTCCAAATATGAGATTACACAATTATACCAACTTATTCTCAACAAAATATGTTCATTCAGAATCTGGTCAATCATTCAAATAATGCATTCCAAAAAGTGTTTATTTCTCTGTTTAACATCAATAAGAACTTTTGCATGAAAATTGAATAAGATTGAGATTTACAATAACACCAAATCAGTTAAACAAAATCAGACAAATAAACACATTATAAAAAACAAGATAACATTTGAAATTCCAGTAATTCAAAAAAAAAAAATTAAAGAGACACGACAGTCATTTTGATGAGGTAGCTGTCTATTTTGATAAAATATCTGTTTTGTTTGTCGCTTTCATAATTTATTCTCACCACTTTGGAGTTTGCCATAGGAATATTCACATAGCTGAAACACTGAATTTTCTGAGATCATAATCAGAATGATAACTCACTCAAGACCAAGAACCGATCCTTCGATTTGATTGTTCACAAATTGCAATACTTCGATAGCTTGCTGTTTTTTTTCACGAGTGGAAAATGTGAAACAAGTGCCGACGGATTTGTTGGTTTCTATCCAACTTCTGATCAGAGTGATGAAAGAATGTCTTTTGAGATGAAAACTTGATTGGTACAAGTGCACTCTTTTGTTTTGAATGGTTGGAAGACGTGGAAGTAACACATAGGTTTGTCCAGTTAATTCTAGAGTTTTGCAGTTTCTAATTAACTCATGGTCTATTTCTTGTGGATCACGGAACGGGTTCATTATCGAAATTTTGTTTAATGGGAAACTGGACTCATCTATAATCGGTCCCAACAAGTTCAGCCCTAACGGCCCGTAATCCATAAAACACAGTTCATTGACTCTTATCTTGAGACCACGTGGGAATTGAATTGCGCATCCAAGCGAAAACCGGAACAACTTTGTTCGAACATCCCGCCTTTTTCCAAACATAGCATCTATAAGGTATTCTCCAGCTTTATGTAAGTCTCCAGTGTAATTGATGCGTTCAATTAAATAAGGTGGGGAGGTTCCACGACTCTTCATAACATGGATCTCAAACTTTGGACGAATATTATTTTTTCTATTTTCAAATGGAAGAAGCTCTTTTTTCATTCGTTCGATTCTTTCTTTTGTAAACTCAACAGCGTTTTCCACTATTTCTCTGTATTCTAGCAATTCCAACTCTTCTTGTTTGTATATTCGACCAAAAGTATCACGAAGGCAAGTGAACTGATGGAGACTTATATATCCTCCTTTGACAATAATGCTCGGGCGATAATTCAACAATTGGTTGTATCGCTGCTTTTCAACTTCTAGTAGTTTCGCCAGTTTTTGTAACCGGCCTTCATTGGTTGGAATGTTCTCCCTATCGTAATCTCCAAATAGATTCCGTTCGTAATGTCCTTTATTCCCGGGTAGCATTCCGCCTGCTCTTGTGATATAGTCCCGAATACCGAACTCGTCGACATCACAAACATATCTCCCATTCAATTCGGATCTGCCACTGACTTTTTGGGGAACATTCTCTGCACAGTTTACTTGATATACCTCGAAGCTATAACTAATTTTATTCACTCTGATATGGTGATATCTAAGTTCAAGTTCTTCTAATCTCAAAGGAACTATTCTCTCCACAGAACGTATCGAAGGGATTTGAAAAGACAAGAGAATCCTGAACATATTGATGATGATATTAGATTTTGAAACAATATACCTGGTATTGGGATCCATGTATAAAATAACCGTCTTCAAACTATCATAAGTGAGAGGTTTACTGTTCATTTTGATGTTGATTAGTCTGAAATTCTATATTTAACCGAAAAATCTATTTAACCGGAAAATGTTCAACCAAAAAGAGTCAGTTGCAGAAAAACAATGGCCAAACATTGATCTGTTCAATAGTGGCATAGGTATACACAATGGATGACCCTCCTTGTGGACTGCAGAGGTCGGGAGACTTGCAGTCTCTAATACTAATTGTTATTCTGACAGAATACCCTTCAAGGGTCCCTTCGTTTTCACACTACATATCCCATGAGCAAAATCTGACAGATGACAAAAGGAGCCTGTAGGATAATTGCAAGTGGTCCATAGATTAATCTTGATGGAAGAATGGTCTCTTATTGAGAATGTTCAACCAATGCTGAACTAGAAAATTGCGGTTAAATAGGAGTTTTTAATGTTCAAAAATACAAACTCTGAATTTTCAAAAACAACAGTTTGAATGATTAAATATGATTACACAATTATACCTACTACATTTTTCTTAACAAAATATGGTTATTCATGGTCAATCATTCAAATAGAGTATTCCAATTTTTCCGTTTATTTCTTTGTTCAACAGTGATAATAAATTTTGCGTGAGAATAAAATAAGATTGAGATTTACAATCACACCAAATGAGTTGAACGAAATCAGACAAACGAACACATTATAGGAAACAAGATGAAATTTGAAATCACAATAATTCGAAAAGTATTAGAGAGACACGACAGTCATTTTGATGAGGTAGCTGTCTTGTTTGTCGCTTTCATAACTTATTCTCACCACTTTGGAGTTTGCCATCGGAATATCCACACGGCTGAAAAAATTTATTTTTTAGAATCATACTCAGAATGATAACTCACTCGAAGAACAAAACTGATCCGTTGATTTGATTATTCACGAAATGCAATACTTCGATAGCATGTTGTTTCGATTGATAAGTAGAAAATGTGAAACAAGTGCCAACGGGGTTGTTGGTTTCTATCCAACTTCTGATTAGAGTGATAAAAGGTTCTCTCTCAAAATAATAACTGGGTATGAAGAAGTCCACGCTTTGGTGTTGAAGGGTTGGAATAAGTCGGAGTAACAGATCACATTTTCCTGATAATTTTAAAGCTTTGCAGTTTCCAATCAGTTCGTGTTCTATTTCTTGTGGATTATGGAACGGCTTTTGGATCGAGATTTCTTCCAATGGGAAACTGGACTCATCTATGACTGGCTTTAACCGGTCCAGATTCAACGGCCCGTCACCAATGAAACACAGTTTATTGGCTTTTATCTTGAAACTACGTGGATATTGAGTTGTGCATCCAAGATAAAATCTGGACAAGTTTGTCTGAAAATCCCGCCTTTTTCCGAACATAACTTCCATAAGGTATTCTCCAGCCTTATGTAAGTCTCTTGTGTAATTGATGCGCTTAATTAAATGAAGTGGTTTATTTCCACGACTCTTCATAAAATGAATCTCAAAATTCGGACGAATATTATTTCTTTTATTCTCGAATGGAACAAGTTCTTTTTTCATTCGTTTAATTCTCTCTTTTGTAGACTCAACAACTTTCTTTACATTTTCTTCATTTTCCAGCAATTCCAATTCTTCTTGTTTGTATATTCGACCAATAGTATCTTCACGAAGGCGAGTAAACTGATAAAAACTTCTATGGCCTCCATTCACATTACCGTTTGGACGATAATTTAACAATTGACTGTATTGCTGCTTTTCAACTTCCAACAATTTCTTCAGTCTTTCCAGGCGGCCTTCATTCGATGGAATGTTCTCTCTATCATAATCTCCAAACAGATTTCGTTCAACATGTCCATTATTTCCGGGTACCATACCGCCTGCTTTGGTAATATAGTCTCGAATACCAAATTCGTCGACATCACAAACAGTTCTGCCATTCAATCTGGATCTACCACTGACTACATTCTTCGTGTCGTTCATTTGATATACCTCGTAGCTATAACTTATGTCGTTCACTCTAATATGGTGATTTCCAACCACGAGTTCTTTTAATCTCAAAGGAACTCTTCGTTCCACTGTACGGATCAAAGGGATTTTCGAATACAAGAGAATCCTAAACATATTGATGATGATGATATTACATTTTTATTTGTTATACCTGGTATTGGGTTCCATATACTGAATAACCGTCTTCAAACTGTCGTAAGTGAGAGGCTTGCTATTCATTTTGATATTGATTAGTCTGAAATCATATATTTAAAGAATAAAAAATGAAATTGGCGAAGAGCGAATGAGCGAATATCGATCTTTACACCAGTAGTCTGGCATACCCATACATAATGACAAATCTTCCTTGCCAACCGTAGAGGTCTTCTCTAATACATCTGCTCTTCTTTGTTTGTATGACACATTACAATTTAAGAGACGATGTCCGAAGACTTCGAACAAGCCGGTTCACAGTTCTGAAAAATTTTTAGAGAACGATCTGAAATTTGGTGTGGGGGTGCCCTAGGGTACTCTCATTACATATATTCATTTTTCATCCGGATTCATTCCTCCTCCCCAAAGTTGACGTCATCTGAAGTCAAAAAATCAAAATCGTCAGTTTTGAAGATAGAGGTCTAAACTCTTCAGAAATGAATGAAAAGCACATTTTTGAACATTTTCGTAATACATGGCTAGTTTCCATCTCTTACGGTTCAATCGGAAATTTCACATTTATATGAAATTTTTCACTTTTTTGAGAATAACAAAAATTTTTAGTATATTAGTGAGTTGAGATAAGTTGAAATTATGAAACTTCGAGTATGTTTACATATAGATCACAAGAGGTTATATTCAGATTTCAGTGCCCTAGACACTTTTTTTGAGCTTTTTCATAGCGTTCCACCCAAAATTTCTACACGAATTCGAATTTTCTGCTTACAAAACATTTTTCCGAACCGGGAACGACAAGATTTGATGTTTTTATGTTATTATAAATGTGAAAGAACAAGATACATGCCAACATTTCTATTTAGAATAAATTTTTCTCAATAAATTTTGTCAATTTGGAATTTCTACTTTGGAGCATTTTCCTGAAAATTTTTGTATTGATGTTTGTTGAGATCTGTAAAAATTAAGTAAGAACATGTCATAATGTTTCAGAAAAACTAGAATAGTCCTCCTGATTTCAGTGCCCAAGATACTTTTTTGACATTTTTCAATTTTTCAGCTAAAAAATCTACATAACCTCAGAGAACGTGGTTTCCTGAAAATTTTTGAACTATAGTTTGTTTGGAATCATTTGAGTTTTGAAAGAGGGTATCATAATGTATTAGATAATCAACATTAGACACTCGGAAATCAGTGCCCAAGGCACTATTTTTGACCATTTTTGTTCATCACTATTAGATGATTGAAAAATGCATTCCGGGACCTGTCATCGTAAAAATACAACATGAATTTTCACGAAAAGATGGTAAACAATCGATTCACGATTTTAAATTTGAAAAAACCCCCTTTTTGAAAAACATTTCCAGTGGGACTCGAAACTACGAACTTTTCAAGACCGTACCTACTGTAAAATGACTCTTAGGAACTTTTTATGGGTTTTGAGAAGTTTTTAACACTATTTCTTCTGTTTTGCATCCTTAAAAGTGGTTTCGGAGTTTTTTCCTGCAAAAAATTTTTTCGAATTTTTCAAAGGGGGGACCACATGAAAAAATTTTGAGAATTATGAAAATTTTAAAATCTTTCAAAACCATCAGATTATGTGTTTTCGTTTGAGAAACGTCTATAAATGTTTATCAGACCGGGAAAAACTCATCAAAACCCAGTTTTTATAGATAGAATGCGTTTTCTAATCATTTTGTACAGTTGGCGGAGATGCTCAAAAATAGTGCCTTGGGCACTGAATTCCGAGTATCTAATGTTGATTATCTAATACATTATGATACCCTCTTTCAGAATTTGAATGATTCCAAACAAACTATAGTTCAAAAATTTTCAGGAAACCACGTTCTCTGAGGTTATGTAGATTTTTTAGCTGAAAAAATTGAAAAATGTCAAAAAAGTATCTTGGGCACTGAAATCAGGAGGACTATTCTAGTTTTTCTGAAACATTATGACATGTTCTTACTTAATTTTTACAGATCTCAACAAACATCAGTACAAAAATTTTCAGGAAAATGTTCCGAAGTAGAAATTCCAAATTGACAAAATTTATTGAGAAAAATTTATTCTAAATAGAAATGTTGGCATGTATTTTTGTTCTTTTACTTTTATAAAAACATAAAAACATCAAATCTTGTCGTTCCCGGTTCGGAGAAATGTTTTGTAAGCAGAAAATTCGAATTCGTGTAGAAAATTTGGGTGGAACGCTATGAAAAAGCTCAAAAAAAGTGTCTAGGGCACTGAAATCTGAATATAACCTCTTGTGATCTATATGTAAACATACTCGAAGTTTCATAATTTCAACTTATCTCAACTCACTAATATACTAAAAATTTTTGTTATTCTCAAAAAAGTGAAAAATTTCATATAAATGTGAAATTTCCGATTGAACCGTAAGAGATGGAAACTAGCCATGTATTACGAAAATGTTCAAAAATGTGCTTTTCATTCATTTCTGAAGAGTTTAGACCTCTATCTTCAAAACTGACGATTTTGATTTTTTGACTTCAGATGACGTCAACTTTGGGGAGGAGGAATGAATCCGGATGAAAAATGAATATATGTAATGAGAGTACCCTAGGGCACCCCCACACCAAATTTCAAATCGTTCTCTAAAAATTTTTCAGAACTGTGAACCGGCCTATAGGCCTATGCTCGACTCTCTCAGAGATCGTCTCTTAAGGATTTCTTATAATTGTTCACACATCATATTCCACTAGAAAGATCTAACAGATGACGGAATGGGTTTTTAGGATAAGATATGAAGATGGCCGGTAGATTACTGTTGATAGAAGTACGGTCTTTTATAGAGAATTCCAGAAAATGTTGAATTTCTGAAGAACTAATTGTAGATTGGAGTTGCTTATGTTATTTGTTAGCGAAAGTATTTTATTTGGTACTGTTTTGATTGCCAAGAACTCTTGAAATTATGTTTCATAGCATACATACAACGAAAACAGTCCAGATTTTCTTACGTTTATTGAAAATTAAACCATCAAAAACAACATTCACATAAAAAGCAAAATAAAGTAATATTTAAATATATAACAGTTTGAAAACTATTTTTCAGCCACTACAGCCATTTCGATAATATAATCGTCGTCGTCGCTCTCTTCGCTCTCTCTATAGCTTATTTTTAATACTGTAGAATTGCTCATGGGAATTTTGATGCATCTGAAAATTCGTATGGTACTATGAAAACCAAAAAAACTCACCCAAACTGATAAACCGCTTCGCTGATTCGATTTTTGACAAAAGTCAAGACTTGAATAGAATTCCTTTTAGGCTGATGAGTGTCAAATGTGAAACATGTACCAAGAGGCTTATTGGTTTCTATCCAACTTCTGATTAGAACAATAAAAAGTTCACAAATGAGAAAAGTAGTTGGTTGATATTCTAGGTGCACTCTTCGATTTCGGAGACCTTGAAGGAGTGGAAGTTCAACGAGCCCTTCTAATTCCAAAAACTTGCACTTTTCAATTATTTCATGATTCATTGAGTTACTGAACGGTTTCGAAATCGTCAATTTCTCTAATGGGAAACTAGACTCCACTAAAATTGGTATCAATAGATCCAGTTCTGATGGCTCATTCCCAGAAAAATTAAGATTTTTGGCCATTATCTTAAATTCAGATGGAAATCGAATTGAACATCCTAAATTGATCTGCAGTTTGTTAACTTGAATGGAACACCTTTTTGAAAACATAAACTGGAAAATTCTTTCTTCAGCCTTATGTAAGTCTCCTGTGTAATTAACACGCTCGATGACTTGGTGTGGTGAGTCTTCTTGACGCTTCGTCACATGAATTTCGAATTTCGGACGAATGTTATTTCTTCTATTTTGGAAAGGAAGAAGTTCGTGTTCCATCATCTTGATTTTTTCTTCCCAGTCTTCAATTGACTCGTATTCACGAAAGTTTGGATTCCAGCTACCTAATATATTATTTGGGTGACGACATTGCAATAGATACCGCTTTTGAGTTTCTAATATTCTTTCCAGTTTCTGTAACCGGCCTTCATCGGTTGGAATGACTTCCCTATCGTATTCGCCGAACAGGTTCGCTTCTTGATTCCCGGTGTTCCCGGGTAACATTCCGCCTGCTTTGGTGATATAGTCTCGAATACCAAATTCATCGACGTCACAAGTCAGTTTATGGTTCAATAGGTTTATGCCACTGACTTTTACAGGAACATTCTTTGTGCTGTCTACTTGGTATATTTCGTAGCCATAACTTGTTTCATTTATTCTGATATTGTGAAATCCAATCACAAGATTTTTGATTCTCAAAGGAACTAATTTTTCTATTTTCGCGATTGAAGGAACTCGTGAAGACAATAGAATCCTGAACAGAAAAAAAAATTTTAAAAAAATTAAATTTTAAAAAAGGTAAAACTAAGTTTTTAAATAATATACCTGGTATTGGGATCCATGTATTGGATAACCGTCTTTAAACTATCGTAAGTCAGAGGTTTACTGTTCATTTTATGATTGGGTCGTCTAAAAAAGAGACTTGATTGGTGAAAAGCAGGAAAATGTCCAAAAAAAAACAATTATTGATCGATGTGAGAGGTATCTGAAATAGACGTACACAATGAAAACACTCCTTGCCAGAGGGCTGACAGGCGCTAATACATCCTTCACTAGTTGTTATTCCGACAGAATACCCATCAAGGGTTCTCTCGTCATGTCCCATGAGCAAGATCTGAAAAATAACAAAAGGAACCTGTAAGATAATTGCAGATAGTCAAGTCAGACAGACAGTTGCATTAGTACTGTTCTACTGCAAATCTCATGAGAAAAGAACATGAATGGTGGTAATAGAATAAAATCTGTCTTATACATATTTATTTTAGCGTACACACATATAGAAAGAACAAAATCATATTCAAAATTATAAAATGCAACTTTTTTTTGAAATATTTTTCCTTGCCTTACTTTTCATCAAAATGTTTCATAATCTGAGAAATTAGTCGACGAGGGAAATTTCGGTTAAACTGTTATAAATTCAAAGAAATGAGTAGGAGATTGTTGTTTTAACTTTTAATTTTTTCATTCACATTAAAAATAAAATCAATTATAAGAATGAGAGGGATGAGGAAACGAGCTGACATTTTTTGATAAAAAGATTAATCGATAGGCACGACAGTCATTTTGAACAATAGAACAAAATGTTCGCTTCGTGAGTAGCTTATTTGCAGTTTTGCGGAGGTACTCATTGGAATATTGACACATCTGAAAATAAATTATAATTTTTGGAATGATTATTTAATTATCATGAACTCTTTTTATATCTGGTTGTTGTCCTATTCCTAAAACGTTTCCATTTGCACGTTTTGAAGAATTGCCTATCATTAAACTCACTTTTCTCTAAGAGCAGCATGGGCTATTCCATTTCTGATATTATCTAGAATTTGGAGAGCGGTTTCATCTCCCTCCTCAAACGATTTAAATGTGAAACAAGTTCCGATGGGTTTTTTGGTTTCCACCCAACTTCTGATCAACACAATGAAATCATTGCCTAGGAGAAAAACTGTTGAACGCATTGGAAAGAATACTGAATGGTTTTGAAGGCGTTGCATAAGTGGCAGATCGACAGCCCCAGCAACGGTCAGGTGCTTGGAGTTATCAATAAATTCGTTAACCAATTTCCGGTCACGGTTTAATTTAATGAAGATTGATAAACTTTCCAGTTGCAAGCTTGATTTATCTACAATCGATTTGATCAGTTTCAGATTCGATGATAAATTTCTCTTGATATTCAGGTTTCTAACTCTTATCTTCACATCACTAGACATTCGAAGAGGGCATAGATGGGTAATCCGGAGATTATTTATCACAACGACGTGACGCCGTTTTGAAAACATAAAATTCATAAGGCTTTCTTCAGCTCTATGTAGGTCTCCTGTGTATTTGACATGTTCAATTAAATGAGGTGGCGAATCTCGTTGACTCCGTTTTGTCAAATAGATCTCGAACTGTGGACGAATATTGTTTCTTTTATTCTCAAACGGAAGAAGTTCATTTTCCATTTTTCTGATCTTTTCTTTTATAAATTCAATAGCTTTCTTCACCATTTCTTCGTTTTTCAATAATTCCAATTCGTCTGAGTAGTAGGATCTGTTTCCAAGATTGTGATACCCAAACAAAGTGCTCTTAGTGTTTTCAGGTAGCATACCGCCAGCTTTAATTATATAGTCTCTAATTCCAAATTCATCGACGTCACATGTCATTTTCCAATTCAATTCGTTTTTGCCACTGACTCGATAGGGAATTTTATCTTTGCAGTCTACTTGATATACTTCGTATTCATATTTTGTGTCATTAACTTTAACGTTGTGAGAGTCAAACTCAAACGCAAGCTCATCAATTTTCAAAGGAACAGCTTTTTCCGTGAGACGAATAGAAGGGATGCGTGAAGCAAGAAGAAATCTGAACGTATTCATAGAAATATTGAATTCCAAATAAACTAACCTGATATTTGGTTCCATGTATAGAATAACCGTCTTTAAGCTATCATAAGTGAGGGGTTTACTGTTCATTTTGTCTGGAAAATCTGAAAATAGAGATTAAAAAAAAGAAAGAAGAAGAAAAATGGTAGCAACTATCGATTTTTGTGAGTAGACTGGTAGGTCTATAGTGCAGGACAGAAGACCGAGATGAGAAATAGCCAAACTGTGCAACAGACAACTTGCACAGTACACACAATAGTGTGGAATTCAGTCTGAATCAAGTCAGGCTGACAGATGCATTAGCACTGTTCTACTGCGATATGAGAGCAACATGTACGGTGAATGGTGGTAATAGAATAGAGTCTGTATTTCTGCGTTGGAAGTATCACGGAACTCAAAAGAAGTTTGAAGCCGGAAGTGTTTATGATAAAAAGCCATTTAATTTTATAACAATATATTGAGATTCCTGAAAATAAATTTCAAAGGGCTACTGTAAAAAACAAAAAAACATGCTATAACTCATGCTATTGAAATAAAAAGGCATTTTATTGAAGATGAAAGATAAAAAAGACAGGATATTCTGTTTAAATTATTTTCATATTGCAAAAAAAGATTTGACACTCATAAATAACAAATTTAAACAGTATGTTGGTCTTGATTAGAAGTGAATTCAACAGGAACGACAGCCATTTTGAAAGGTAAAAAATAACTTTTGTCTGACGAGAAGAAGCTTAATTTGATCACTGCAGAGGAACTCATTGGAATGTTGACACATCTGAAAATAATTCAATAATTTTTTGGTAGATAATTTAAAAGAGAAATAGAATATACTATTTTTAAAAAACAAACAAAGGTCTTCCCTCTGAACTCACTTGTCACCATCCGTCGCTTCGTCAAATCGATCTCTGACAAAATTCAAAATTTTGGTAGCGTCTGATTTTTCTTTTAGGTGTGTGTGGAAAGTAAAACAAGTGCCGATGTGCTTCTCGGTTTCTATCCAACTTTTGATTAAGAGATGGAATTGCTCGCCTTTAAAATATCTACCCGAAACCGAGTTAACATTTACTATCTGGTTCTGAAGACTTTGAATCGCTGGAATCCATCCATTTTTATTGTTGAGAGAAAGAAAAAAGCGTTTGAAGATTCCAATGAATTCGTAATCTAGTTCTGGTTTGTTGTCACAATCAATGAAGATCCTTAAACTTTCCAGCGGTAGATTTGACTTATCTACAACCGATTTCATCAATTTTGTATTTGTTGTCACATTTTCCACAATGTTCAGATTTTTGATTCTCATTTTTAGATCAGAAGGCAGTCGAATTGAACTTTTCTTATTAATGCTCAATCTCTTAACCACAACAATGTGACGCCGATTTGAGAACATAAACTTGATGAGACTTTCTTCCGCCTTATGTAAGTCTCCGTTGTAATTGACACGTTCAATCAAGTGAAATGGCGAATCGCCTTGGCTTTTTGTCAAATGTATCTCAAATTTTGGATGAGTTTTATCACTTCCATTGTGGTTTAGCACAAGTTCATTATCCATCTTTTTGATCCTGTTTTCTTCCAAATGACCACTGTTTCCAGGCAACGTACCATTAGTTATACCGTATCAAATTTATCCAAGTCGCTAGTCAATTTCCGAATAAATTCGCTTATGCTGCTAACTCGATGAGGAAGTTCCGCTACTTGGTAAAAGCTGTATTTATAAATTGTATCATTAACAATGATAGAGTGACCTTTGACCACAAACACGAGGTCATCGACTTTCAAAGGAACCGTTTTTTCCAAGACACGAATGGAAGGGGGCGCGAAACAAGAAGAAATCTGAACGTTTTCATAGAAATATTGATTTCCAAATGAACTAACCTGATATTTGGTTCCATGTATAGAATAACCGTTTTCAAACTATCATAAGTGAGAGGTTTACTGTACATTTTGTGAAAGAGCTGCCTGAAAATATATATTTAATGGAAGAAAAAAAAGAAATGAGAACGATTATCGACTTTCGATGTGGGCCTACAGTGGAAGACATCAGATGTGAGAAATAGACTGCTCACTAGGTGGCTGAACGAATATACACACTGAGATCTTCTCTGGACGACTACAGGTCAGGCTGGCATTTGTGTCCCTCACCCTATTAGTACCACTGCGAATCTTGTACGAATCCTGAACAGTTAATGGTGTGCATAGAGTCTGTATGTATATTGAGTCTTATAGTAAAAACGTACATCAATCAAAAGTCAATTGTCTTTTTTTCAAAATTGAAATACTGAAAATTACATATTTTTCGAAGAATTGAACATTTATAATAGAAATTTGCCTTTTCCTTATATAATTCCTGAGGGAAGCAAACTTGTGGGATTAACTTTTATAATTTTATATAATTCATGTTAACATTGAATAAAAGAGGGATTTTATTAAAAATGAAAAATGAAAAAGACAGGATATTTCTGCTGAAATCAATTAGAATATGAGAAAAAAGTCAGATTACTTATAAAGAACAAATTTAAACAATCTGTTGTTTTTGATCGAAATTCTATTCGACAGAAACGACAGCCATTTCGAAAGATAAAAAATGGTTGTCTCTCCAGAAGTGGCTTATTTTCAGTACTGCAAATGCACTCATTGGAATATTGACGCATCTGAAAAAAATTTACTGATTTTTTGAAAGATAATCCAAAGGAGAACAAACATAAACTATTTCTAAAAGTGGATAAAGGTCTTCTTTTAAACTCACCTGTAACCAACGGTCCCTTCGTTAAATTCATTTCTGACACGGTCCAGAATCCGGATAGCGTTTGAATCTTCTTGAAAATATGTGTGGAGAGTGATGCATGTGCCGATAGCTTTTTTCGTTTTAACCCAACTTCTGATTAAAGTATGAAATTGATCGCCGTCAAAAAACGTACTCTCAACCGAGGAAATATGCACTATCTGGTTCTGAATGCTTTGAAGTGATGGAAGCCATCCTCCGCTAACGACGAGATAAAGCTGTTTGAAGATTCCAAAAAACTCGTAATCTAGTTCTGGTGTCTCACTAAGTTCAATGATGATTGTCACACTTTCTAGCGGCAGATATGACTGATCTACAACTGATTTCATTAATTCTTGATTCGATGTTACATTTTGCACGATATTCAGGTTCTTGGTTCTCATTTTTAGATCCGAAGGCAATCGAAGTGAGCATTGTTTATTAATGAACAATCTGTTCACCACAATGACATGAAGCCGGTTTGAGAACATAAACTTGAGGAGGCTTTCTTCAGCCTTATGTAGGTCTCCTGTGTAATTGACACGTTCAATTACACTAGGTGGTGAACCTTCTCGGTACTTGATCAAATGAATCTCGAATTTTGGACGAGTATTGTTGCTTCTATTGTGATATAGCACAAGTTCTTGTTCCATTTGTTTGATTTTATCCTTCGTATGTTCAACAGCTTTTCTCAACATTTCCTCGTTTTTCAGTATTTCCAATTCTTTTTTTTCGTATTTTCTGACACCTATGTTGAGGAATTCAAAATGGAAGAGTCCACATTGTTCTTTCTCATCACTTAGTATCTCGTTTTTTGGTTTGAAACCTAGTAATTGATCTAATCGTTGCTTCTCAATTTCTAATATCTCTCCCAGTCTTTGTAACCGACCTTCATTAGTTGGAATGATTATCGGATCATTTTTCATGAATAAGTTGTTTCCAAAACCTCCATCGTGTCCAGGCAACCAACCATTAGCTTCAGTTATATAATCTCGCGTACCGAATTCGTCAACATTGCAAGTCAATTTTAGACTTAATTCGCTTATGCCACTGACTCGATAGGGAAGTTTATCCTTACAGTCAACTTGGTAAATATCGTATTTGTAAACTGTACCATTAACACTGATAGAGTGACCATTGAACACAAACACGAGCTCATCGACTTTCAAAGGAACCGTTTTTTCGGCGAGACGAATGGAAGGGATGCGCAAAGCAAGAAGGAATCTGAATGTTTTAATTACAATATTAAATTCTAGATCAACTAACCTGGTATTTGGTTCCATGTATAGAATAACGGTCTTTAAGCTATCATAAGTGAGTGGTTTACTGTTCATTTTGTGATAGAGCTGTCTGAAAATAAAGATTCAATGAAGGAAAAAAGAAAAATAAAAACGAATATCGATTTTCGATGTGCGTAGGCTGTGGGCCTACAGTGGAAGACAGCAGATATGAGAAATAGACTGCACACTAGGTGGCTGAACGAATATACACAATAGACTGAGACCTTCTCTGGACGACTACAAGTCAGACTGGCATTTGTGTCCCTCACCTTATTAGCACCGTACCACTGCAGATCTTACCATTGTAAATCTCGTATGGTGAATGGTGTGTATAGAGTCTGTATGTATAGATTCATAAAATTATGAAAATAAGTCTCTGTTTTTATTCAATTATGAAAAAAGTATTTATGCGTTGGAAATAAAATTATGAGGATATATGAAACAAGAAACCACGGAAGTATAAATTAATAAGAACATTCAGGGTCAAATCATACTTCATCTGGCATAGACACACAACAAAAGAAACCTATTGGACAATTAATCAGATCAGTCCATTTTAATAAATGAGAATTAACTTCACTTTAATAAGAAAGATTGAGAAAAAATAAGTCCGTTTTTCAAGAATCAAAGGAAAATATTATGTAATTTCGATCTCAAATCTGTTCAATTGTTTCGACAGTCATTCTGAAAGATAAAGAAGAAGCGTTTTGGAAGTAGCTTATTTTCAGTGCTGCGTGGGTTCCCATTGGAATGTTGACACATCTGAAAATAATTTTTGAATATTTGAAAAAAAAACTAATGAAGTAATCAGAAGTTGCATTAATTTCAAACTCACTTGTTGTCCACAACAGTCGAATTCACAAATCTATCTTTGACTTTATTCATAATTTGGATAGCAACGTCTTCTTTAAGGTGATATGAAGAAAATGTGAAACAAGTGCCGATGGGTTTTTTAGTTTCAACCCAACTTCTGATCAACACAATAAAGTCTTCATTTTGAATAAAACGTGCTGTATATGGAAAATGCACTATCTGGTTTCGAAGGTTTTGAATGAATGGAAGTTCTGCGGAAAAGTTGCATATGAACAACTTTGACTTTCTGAGAAAATCGTAGTCCATTTTTCGTTCGTCCTCAAAATTGTTGCACATTTTTAATGTCTCCAGTGGGAAACTGGACTCATGAATAAGGGGCTTCAGTAGATCAAATGCCGGGGCTTCCATTATCAGAAGACTTTTTATCCTCATCTTCAGATCACGAGGCATTCTAACTGGACATTTCAGAAATATATCAAATGATTTTACTCGAACAACATGTAGTCGTTTCGAGAACATAAAAGCAAGAAGACTTTCTTCAGCTTTATGAACACTGTCAGTGTATTTGACACGTTCAATTACATTAGGTGTAATTTCCTTGCCTCTTGACCAAATGAATCTCAAATTTTGGACGAATATTTTTACTCTTATTTTGAAATAAATTGAGTTCATTTTCCATTTGTCTGATCCTATCCTTTAAGTATTTGATAGCTTTCTTAACAGTCTCCTCGCTTTTTAATAACTTCAATTCTTCTTTTTCGTATATTCTGGGAGGATTAGAACAAATTAACGTGAATTTGCAGAAGCTTTTCATTTCATTCTCTTTGTCCATTGCATCATTTTCAGGTATATAATTCATCAGTTGATTCAATTGTTGCTTCTCAATTTCTAATATTTCTTCCAGCTTTTGCAATCGACCTTCGTTGGTTGGAACGACTTCAAGATCGTAAGCCCCAAACAAATTGTTTTCAAAATGTCCATTGTGTCCGGGGAGCATACCACCAGCTTTAGTTATATAGTCTCGAGTGCCAAATTCATCGACATCACAAGTCAGTTTCCAATTCAGATCGCTTTTGCCGCTGACTCGATAAGGAATTTTATCCTTACAGTCTACTTGGTATACTACGCACTCATACCTAACATCATTTACATCAACACAGTGGTTAAAAATCAACAACCTTTTGATTATGAGTGGAACTGCTCTTTCTGCAGTACGGATTGATGGAATTCGGGAAGAAAGAAGAAACCTGAATATAATAATTTTGAAAAATACGTTCTAAATAAACTAACCTGGTATTAGGGTCCAGATACTGAATAACCGTCTTCAGACTATCATACGTCAAAGGTTTGCAGTTCATTTTGTGATCGATTTCCCTGGAATTGAAAATTTAATAAAAATAAAGAATTAGAAAAAAATGAAGAACAATATCGATTTTTGGTGTGAATAGAAAAATGACTGGACTGGTCAGCAGAACTGCGCACTGGATGCACACTACAACGGATTCCATTGGACGACTTGGCAAGGTGCCAGAGACCCCCGTCTGAGTTAATGTGTCCTCATTAAGATTGACTGCTATTTCCAGACTAATTGGGAGAATGTTGGGTGTGATTCAACCCATTAGTACCGTAAAACTGACTTCATTGTGTAGTAAAACTATTAGAAGGAATCGTTATGATTAAAATGAGTTGAAGAGAAGTGTTTTGATATATTTATTTCCACATAAAAAATGTAAAAAGTTATGAGAATGGAAGGTTGACTTCAAAAGGAAAAAAATTCGGACAATTATAAAAAACAAGCTGAAGTAATTTGGATGATTAATCGAGAGGAACGACGGCCATTTTGAGACATAAAATAGAGGGTTCGTTTCGGAAGTAGCTTATTTTTAATTTTGCCGAGCTACCCATTGGAATGTTGACACATCTGAAAATAATTTTTGCATATTTGAATAAATTTTTGTCTTAAAACTCACTCGATGCCAGCAGTTGCATTCACGAATCTATTTTTGAATTTATTCAGAATTCTGATAACGGTTTCATCTTTCGAGTTATATAAGGGAAATGTGAAACAAGTTCCGATGGGTTTGTTGGTTTCCAGCCAATTTCTTATTACCAGAATAAAATCTTCGCTTCGAAGGAATTGAGTTGTACAAAATGAAAAATCAACTTTCTGGTTTCGAAGGCTTCGAATGATTGATGATAATGATGATGATGATGATGTGAAGAGCATATCGCATAATAATAATTTTGAGTTCGCGATATACTCGTAGTCTAGGTTTTCTGCCTCATCAGGATGAATAAAAAGTGTTAGTTTCTCCAATGTTGAACTGGGCTCATGTATAATCGGTTTCAGTATTTTTAAAATTGGTGATACATTTTTATAGAGATTTAGACTCTTTATCCTCATCTTCAGGTCATCAGGAATTTCAACTGGACACGTACGATCCATTGCGAATGAGTTCACCCGAACAACATGTCGCCGTTTTGAGAACATGAAGGCAAGAAGATTTTCTACAGCTTTATGAATATTGCCAGTGTATTTGACACGTTCAATTACATTTGAAAGGTTTCCTTGGTACTTAACCAAATGAATCTCAAATTTCGGGCGAATATTTTTACTTTTATTCTGAAACAGAATAAGTTCATTTTCCATTTCTTTGATCCTCTCCTTTATATACTCAATAGCCATCTTCACAATTTCTTCGTTTTTCAATATTTCCAATTCTTCTTCATTGTATATTCTAGGAGGATCAGTACGAATACATTTAAACTTGTGGAAGCTTGTTATTTCATCCGTGTTAGGATCTTCTTTCGGTCGATAATTTATCAATTGATCCAATCGTTGCTTCTCAATTTTAAATATTTCTTCCAGCTTTTGCATTCGACCTTCATTTGTTGGAATCACCTCAAGATCGTAGAATCCAAACAAATTGCTTTCCATATTTCCATTATTTCCAGGGAGCATACCGCCTGCTGCATTTATATAGTCTCGAGTACCAAATTCATCAACGTTGCAAGTCAGTTTCCGGTTCAGACGGCTCACACCACTAATCCGGTAAGGAAGGTTGTCTTTGCAATCTACTTGGTATAATTCGCACTCATAACTGATGTTATTCACCGAGACTTGGTGAACTTTAATCCAAAGTTTATCAATTATCAGTGGAACTGCTTTTTCTGCGACACGAATCGAAGGTGCTCGAGAAGAAATAAGAAACCTGAACGTGCTAAATGAAATAATTTGTTTTAAATAAAACTAACCTGGTATTAGGGTCCAGATACTGAATAACAGTCTTCAGACTATCGTACGTCAGAGGCTTGCTGTTCATTTTGTGATCGATTTTCCCTGAAATTAAAGATTTAATGAAAATAACGAATCAGAAAAAATGGAAACGAATATAGATTTTCGATGTGAATATAAGAATGAGTGGTCAGCTGTAAGCGAGTGCGCACTGGATGCAGACTACACGTAATGCAATGGGTTCTATTGGACAACTTGGCAAGATGCCAGAGACCTCATCGTACCCTTTCTGAGTCAATGTGTCCTCCTGAAAGAATCCTCATTAAAGGTCCTTCTAATTGGCTGTCCGTCTAACTTATCTTACAAACAGGTTCTGACAGACCTCGAAGATCTCAAATGGGTGTTTACAGATGATTTTTTAAATCTTTTTTATTCATCTCAATAAACAAGAATATCGGGATTCCGAAAGATGGTAAGCATTATGTAGTGAAACTGTAAAGACATCATTTTTCATGAGGCGGAAACTTGTGAAACAAAACAATGCCGTTAATCTTATAATTTTATTCAATTTATTTTTGAAACAGAGAAAAATTTGATTTAATAGAAAATGGAAGGGACAAAACATTTTGTATAGTGATTATATTATTGAATTAAAAAAACAATTGGAATAGAATCATGAGAAAAAATTATGTAATTTTAATCACAACTTTACTTGACAGGAACAACAACCATCCGGATGAATAAAGTAAAAGAAGCGTTTTGAAAGTATCTTATTTTCAGTACTGCAGAAGAACTCATTGAAATTTTGACCCATCTGAAAATTATTTTTGATTACTTGAATACATAATTGTCAAAAAGCTGCTTCAAACTTACTTGTCGCCAGAGGTCGCATTAACTATTCGTCTTTTGACTCTATCCAATATTTTGATTGCGATTTCTTCTTCAGCTTTGTATAAAGAAAATGTGAAACAAGTGCCGGTGGGTTTGTTGGTTTGTATCCAATTTCTTATCAATACAATGAAATCTTCACTTTTGAGAAAATGAGTTAAACACGTTGAAAAGTACACTATCTTATTTTGAAGGCTTCGAATAATTGGAAGTTCTGCGGCAAACATCAGATAGCATTCTAAATATTTTGAGTTTCCAATGAACTTGTAATCTAGGTTTTGTGGGGCATTAGATATGAAGGCAATCGCCAGTCTTTCCAATGGGAAACTAGACTCATCTATAATTGATTTCACTTGTTCTAAGATTGGGGATTCATTTGCGCAGAGTCTCAGATTTTCAATCCTCATTTTCAGATCTTGAGGCATTTTAACTGCACATTTCTGATTTGTTTCAAATGAGTTCACTCGGACAACATGTCTCCGATTTGAGAACATGAAATCTCGAAGGTTTTCTTCGGCTTTGTGAAGGTCTCCTGTGTATTTGACACGTTCATTTACACGATTTATAAACCTTCCGTAGTATCCAAATGTAACTAAATGAATCTCGAATTTCGGACGAATGTTATTTCTTTTGTTCTCAAACGGGAGAAGTTCATTTTCCATGTCCTTTATCCTGTCCTTTGCATATTTAATAGCTTCCTTCACCATTTTTTTATTGTTCAGCAACTTCAATTCGTCTTCGTTGTATATTTTTGGAACCTCAATATGAACAAACTTGAATTTATCCAAGTTTTTTCTTTCATCCTCCTTATTCGCTGAACTGCTTTCCGGTCGATAGTTCATCAACTGATTCAATCGTTGCTTCTCAATTTCTATTATTGCCTCTAGTTTTTGCAATCGACCTTCATTGGTTGGAATGTTTTCACGATCGAAATAACCAAACAAATTGCGTTCATAGCGTCGTCCATTGTTTCCAGGCAACATACCGCCAGCTTCAGTTATATAATCTCGCGTACCGAATTCATCGACATTGCAGATCCGTTGAAAATAGAACTTGTTCCAGCCGCTAACCCGATAAGGAATTTTATTTTCGCAGTCTACTTGGTAAATTCCGCACTCATAACAAGTATTATTCACCCAGACCTGGTGATCTTGAATTGAAAGTCTCTCAATTACCAGTGGAACTGCTCTTTCCACAGTACGGATTGATGAGATTCGAGAATAAAGAAGAAATCTGAATGAATTAATTTAAAAATTGTATTCTGAATGACTAACCTGGTATTAGGGTCCATATACTGAATAACAGTCTTCAGACTATCGTACGTCAAAGGCTTACTGTTCATTTTGAAATAGATTTACCTGAAATTAGAATTTCAAAGAAAGAAATGGAAACGAATATCGACTTTCGATGTGAATAGAAAAATGACTGGGCTGGTCAGCAGAAATGCGCACTGGATGTACACTACACGCAAAAGGGTCTATTGAACGACTTGGCAAGATGCCAGAGGCCCCTTTCTGAGTCAATGTGTCCTCATTAAGATTGACTACTATTTCCAGACTAATTGCGAAAGTGTTGTTTGATCCAATCCATTAGTACTGTTGAATTGTGCACTCGGGGCCAACAGTTATACTGAGTTGGACGTTGTTAGTCATTTCACGTTACTTCGACAACATCCTGTCTTACGAACAGGTTCTGACAGATAATTAAATGAATAAGTATATACAGGTGTTTAATTTTTATAATTTTATTCAGTTCCCTTTGAAACTAAAAAAAAAGAAGAAGTTCGCTTAATATAGAGAGTAGAAAGGACAATTTTAATAGAAAGGAGTTAAATATGTATATAAAAGCAAGGGGGAAAATTAAGTGATTTTGATTCCAAGTTTACTGGACTGAACGACAGTCATTCTAAGATATAAACGAGTAGCAGTGTCTCGAAAGTAGCTTATGTTGAGTATTGCAGAAGTTCTCATTGGAATATTGATACATCTGAAAATAATTTTTATTTTTAAATAAATTATTGTCGATTCATTTTCAAACTTACTTTTTACCAGCTGTTGCATTCTCCAATCTCTCTTTGACTCTATTCAGAATTAAAATAGCGATGTTGTCTTCCGAATTCAAAGAGAATGTGAAGCATGTGCCGATGGGTTTATTGGTTTCTACCCAATTTCTGATCAGCAAAATAAAATCTTCACTATCGAGAAAATGAATTGAATACGACGGAAAGTACACATTCTGGTGTCGAAGGCTTTGCATGAATTGAAATAATTGCCATCCAAGTAACAACTCGCAAACTAAATATTTTGAGTTTCCGATGAACTCGTGATCCAATTCTTGTAATTCATTAGGGTCACTGAATATTGTGACTGCCTTCAATGGAAAACTGGACTCATCTATAAATGGTTTCACATGTTCCATAGTTTTTGACACATTATCCGCGATTTTCAGATATTTTATTCTTATTTTCAGATCAGGAGGCATTCTAACAGGACATTCCTGTTTTATCCTGAATGATTTTACTCGAACGACTTGTAGTCGTTTTGAAAACATAAAATCTAGGAGACTTGCTTCCGCTTTATGGAAATCTCCTGTGTAATTGACACGTTCAATAATATGAGATGAAGAATCGCCTTGGCTCTTTGTCAAATGAATTTCAAATCTCGGACGAATATTATTTCTTCTGTTCTTGAAAGGAACAAGTTCATCTTCCATTTGTCTGATCCTGTCTTTTTTATCTTCAATAGCCTTCTTCACCATTTCTTCGTTTTTCAATATTTTCAAATCTTCTTCTTCATATGCTCTGACAGGAAGGTTCAAGAAGCGATAAAATTCTGATTCTTCATCCTGATTTGAATTGTTGCTTGGTTGAAAATTTAGTAACTGTTCCAGTTGTTGTTTCTCCATTTCTAATAGCTCGTCCAGCTTTTGGAATCGATCTTCGTTAGTTGAAATCACTGATTGACTGAAGTAACCAAACAAATTCCTTCCTGGATTTCCAGGTAACATTCCGCCTGCTTTGGTTATAAAATCTCGAATTCCAAATTCATCGACGTCACAAGTCCGTATTTCGTTCAAACTGCTCACGCCGCTAACCAGGTAAGGAAGGTTGTCTTTGCAATCTACTTGGTATATATCGTATTTATAACTAGTATTATTCACCCAGATTTTGTGATCTTGAATCGAAAGTCTATCAATTATCAGTGGAACTGCTCTTTCCACAGTACGGATTGATGGGATTCGAGAATAAATAAGAAACCTGAATGTTTCAATTAAAAAAATACATTCTAAATGAACTAACCTGGTGTTTGGGTTCAGGTATTGGATAACAGTCTTCGAACTATCATATGTCAGAGGCTTACTGTTCATTTTGGGATGGGTTTATTTGTAACTGAAGATTTAAATTCGAAAAGCAAAAAAAAAAGGAAAAAATATCGATGCAAATAGAAGAATGAGTGGACAGGTCAGCAGTAGCCACTAGATACTCACTACTCAGAATGCAAGAGAACCTATGGGACGATTTGGCAACATGCCAATGTCCCCATCGTACCCTCTTTTGACTCAAAAAATCAATTGTATCCCTATTAGCAGCTATTTCCAGACTAATCTAGAGACCACTCCCCGTCAGAATGTTGCCAAAAAAAATAGAAGGACATTAGAGGATGACGGATAAATATGAATACAAATCGAGAGAGTTCGAAAAAATTACAGAACCTATATAAAAATTTGAGAGAAGTAAATTGAGAACTTTATTGAGCTCTTTTAAACATTGAAATGAGGATGAATTTATTTAATAAAGAGGGTAAAAGTAAAACTTTATCACACTAAAAAAAAATTACAAAGCAAAATGAAATATTATATTATTACGAGCAGAAGTCTAGTTGACAGGAACGACAGCCATTCTGATGAACAAATGAGAGGAAGCATTTCGGAAGTATCTGATTTTCAATACTGCAGAAGCACTCATTGGAATGTTGACGCATCTAAAAACAAATTTTTAATATTTGAAATAATCCGAATTCAAACTTACTCGTTACCAACAGATGCATCTTCGAATCTATCTTTGACACTATCCAGAATTTGGATAGCAGAGTCAGATAAGAAAAATGTGAAACAAGTTCCGACGGGTTTTTTCGATTCTATCCAACTTCTTATCATCACATAGAAACCTTCACTTTCGAGAAACCTTTTTGAACACCATGGAAAGTGCACTATCTGGTTTCGAAGATTTTGAATGATTGGAAATTCCTCAATCATTGAGAAAGTGCATACTAACAGTTTTGAATTTCCGATAAACTCGTAATCTAGTTTTTCGACGTTCTCAGGTTTAATGTGAATTTGCAGTGTCTCCAATGGGAAGCTGGACTCATCAATGATTGGTTTCAGTATTTCTAAACCTGGTGACATCCGTGTCATGAAATTCAGATTCTTAACCCTCATTTTAAGATCAGTAGGCATTCTAACTTGACATGGCTGATCCATTTTGAATGAGTTCACTCGAACAACATGTCGCCGTTTTGAAAACATGAAATCTCGGAGACTTTCCTCAGCTTTATGGAGGTCTCCTGTGTAATTGACACGTTCAGTCAAATGAGGAGGTAAATCATTTTCATGATTTATGGTCAAATAGATCTCGAATTTCGGGCGAACATTTTTACTCTTATTTTGAAATAAAATGAGTTCGTTTTCCATTTGTCTGATCCTGTCCTGTATGTATTTAACAGCTTTCTTCACCAATTTTTCGTTTTTCAATATTCCCAATTCTTCTTCGTTGTATATTCTATGAGGATTAGTACGAATAAACTTGAACGTGAACATGTTTGTTACTTCATCCTTTTTGTTCATGGGTATTTCTTTTGGTCGATAATTTATCAACTGATCGAATCTTTGCCTCTCAATTTCTAATATCTCTTCCAGTTTTTGCAACCGACCTTCATTCGTTGGAATTATTTCACGATCGAACATTCCAAACAAATTCCAATTAAAACTTCCATCATTACCGGGTAGCATTCCGCCTGCTGCACTTATATAATCACGAGTACCGAATTCATCAACATTGCAAGTCAGTTTCAAGTTCAGACAACCCGAGCCGCTAACCAGATAAGGAATTCCATCTTTGCAGTCTACTTGGTATACTCCGCATTCATAACTGATATTATTCACCAATATTTGGTGAACTTGAATCCAAAGTCTCTCGATTATCAATGGAACTGCTCTTTCTGCTGTACGAATTGAAGGCGCTCGAGAATAAAGGAGAAACCTAAATGAACTAGATGAAACAATACATTTGAAATTAACAAACCTAGTATTAGGGTCCAGATACTGAATAACCGTCTTTAGACTGTCATACGTCAGAGGCTTATTGTTCATATTCAATATCTGTAATTAAAAAACTTTAATTGAAAAAAAAACTATCTGTAATGAAAAACTTAATAAAAGAAACAAATAAAAAATTGGAAACAATTATTGATTGGATAGATAGAAGAATGACTGGTCTGGTCTTCAGCAAGAGACTGCGCACTGGATGCACACTACACACAATCCAAGAGGGTCTATTGAACCATTTGGCAAAATGCCAATCTCACCCCTTTCTCACCTACTGTATCCTTATTTGTGTCCTTATTAAAACTGACAACTGCTACCAGACTAATCGTGAAAAATTATAAGGACTTGAGAAGATGGCGCATAAATAGTAATACAAACACAGAGAATTCAAAAAATCACAAAAACTTTATGAAAATTTAAGTGAAGTAAATTGGGATGATTGCGAACAGGTGACCAGTATTGGAAGATAGAAAACATGCTGTGAAGATGGAAAACGTTGGAATAATTTTTAGATAATTTATTGACGGAGACGATGTTTGATACGCTCCAAGATTGAACAATGTGTTAATATTAACAACTTTATTGAGCTTTTTTAAAAAAACAAAATGGGATAAACTTCACTTAATAACAAGGGTAGAAGTGAAAAATTATCACATTGAAAAAATAATTGAATAATTATAGAGAAAAATGAAAAATTATATTATTCTGATGTCTGTTGGTCAGGAACGACAGCCATTCTGATGAACAAATGAGAGGAAGCGTTTCGGAAGTATATAATTTTCAGTACTGCAGAGGCCATTGGGATTTGAATAAATCTGAAAATTGTTTTTAAATTTTTGGATGAAAAATTGTCAGAAACTCACTTATTGCCAGCAGTCGCATCAACGAATATATCCTTGACTTTATTCAAAATTTGATCAGCAATTTCGTCTTTCAACTCTGATAAGGAAAATGTGAAACAAGTTCCGATGGGTTTGTTGTTTTCCACCCAACTTTTGATTAACACAATGAAATTATCGCTTCGGAGGAATTGAGTTGACAACGTTACAAAGTTCACTTTCTGGTTCTGAAGGCTGAGAATAAATCGAAAATTCCCGTAAACCCCCATGTGGCAGAATAGCAATTTAGAGCTTCTGATAAACTCGTATTCAGATTTTTGTACGTCATCATGATCGACGTAAATTGTCAGTGTCTCCAATGGAAAACTAGACTCATCAATGATTGGTTTAACTAGTTCTAAGGCTGTTGACATCTTTTCCTTGAAATTCAGATTCTTAACCCTCATTTTCAGATCATGAGGCATTCTAACAGGGCATGTTTGATTTATCTTCAATAAGTTCACTCGGATAACATGTTTTCGATTTGAAAACATAAAATCTCGAAGGTTTTCTTCGGCTTTATGGAGATCTCCTGTGTATTTGACAGGTTCAATTACACGAGGTTTACAATCTCTTTGGTACTTGACCAAATAGATCTCGAATTTTGGGCGAATATTTTTACTTTTATTCTGGAAAAGATTGATTTCATTTTCCATTTGTCTGATCCTGTCCTTCACATATTTGATAGCTTTTTTCACCATTTCTTCGTTTTTCAATATTTCCAGTTCTTTTTTGGTGTATAATTTGGGAGGATCAGTACCAATAATTTTAAATAGGTAGAAGCTTGTATATTCATCCTTTCTGTCCATAAGATTTTCATTCGGTCGATAATTCATTATTTGATTCAATCGTTGCTTTTCAATTTCTAATATTTCTTTCAGTCTTTGCAACCGACCTTCATTCGTTGGAATTATTTGACGATCATAAGATCCAAACAAACTGCAGATAAAATCTCCATTGTTTCCGGGTAGCATACCTCCTGCTTTAATTATATAGTCTCGAGTACCGAATTCATCAACATTGCAAGTTCGTTTCCCGTTCAGACGACTCAAGCCACTAACCCGATAGGAACGTTTATCTTTGCAGCCTTTATGGTATACTTCGCACTCATAACCGATATTATTCACCCAGATTCGGTGACTTTCAATTAAAAGGCTACCAATACACAATGGAGCTGCTCTTTCCGCAGTACGGATTGAAGGGGCTCGAGAAGAGAGAAGAAACCTGAAGCTATTAAATGAAATAATACATTTTTAATAAACTAACCTAGTATTAGGATCCAGATACTGAATAACCGTCTTTAGACTGTCGTACGTAAGAGGCTTGCTGTTCATTTTGAAATAGATTCACCTGAAATTAGAATTTCAAAGAAAGAAATGGGACAAATATCGATTTTCAATGTGAATAGAAGAATGACTGGTCTGGTCTACAGTCAGCGACTGCGAACTGGATGCACACTACACACAATCCAAGAGGGTCTATTGAACCATTTGGCAAAATGCCAATCTTACCCCTTTCTCGCCCACTGTGTCTATTGTAACCTTATTGAGACTGCCAACTGCTACCAGACTAATTGTGAAAAATTAGAAGGACTTCGGAATTTTTCGCATATATATTGATACAAACACAGAGCGTTCGAAAAAATTACAGAAATTGTATGAAAATTTGAAGTCAATTGAGATGATTGGGAACAGGTGATTATATTCAGTAGATAGGAAACATTCTGTGAAGATGGAAAACGTTGGAATAATTTTCATATAATTTATTGACGGAGACGATTTCTGATACGGTCCAAGATTGTAAAGAACAATGTGTTAATCTTGAAATTTTTATTGAGCTTTTTTAAACAACAAAATAAAGATAAACTTCATTTAATAAAGAGAGTAAAAGTAAAATATTATCACACTGAAAAAATAATTGAATCATTTTAGGCATTTAGGCATTTTTTAGGCATTTTAGGCATTTAGGTAATTATTAGGCAATATGAACAGTTATCGTATTCTGATCAGAAGTCTATCTGACAGGATGGACTGCCATTCTGATGAACAAACGAGAGGAAGCGTTTCGGAAGTAGCTTATTTTCAGTACTGCAGAAACACTCATGGAAATTTTGACACATCTGAAAATCATTTTTAAATTTTTTGAATAAAAAATTGTCAAAAGCTGGTAAACATTAATGACGGGTCTATCTTCGAACTCACTTGTTGCCAGCAGTCGCATCAACAAATCTATCTTTGACTCTATCTAGAATTCGAACAGCAATTTCTTCTTCCAGCCTATATAAAGTGAATGTGAAACAAGTTCCGATGGGTTTTTTATTTTCGATCCAATTTCTAATTAGCACAATGAAATTATTGCTTTGGAGAAAATCAGTTGAATACGATAAAATATGCACTTTCTGGTTTCGAAAGCTGAGAATAAGTGGAAAAAACTCAACACCGTATGTGCCGCAGGTTAACAACTCAGAGCTTCCGATAAACTCGTAATCTAGGTTTCGTGCGTCATCAGATGTGATGTAAATTGTCAGTGACTTCAGTGGAAAACTGCTGTCATCTATGGTCGGTTTCACTAGTTTTAAAAATGGTGATACATTTCCATAGAGACTTAGACCTTCTACCCTCATCTTCAGGTCACAAGGCAATCTTACTGAGCATGCCTGTTTTATACTGAATGATTTTACTCGAACAACATGTTGTCGCTTTGCAAACATGAAATCTCGAAGATTTTCTTCAGCTTTATGAAAATCTCCTGTGTATTTAACACGTTCAATTACACGAGGAGTTAGATTTCCTTGGTACATGACCACATGAATCTCGAATTTTGGACGAATATTTTTACTTTTGTTCTGGAATAGCACCAGTTCTTGTTTCATTTGTCTGATTCTGTCCTTTACGTATCTAATAGCTGCCTTAACCATTTTTTCGTTTTTTAACAACTCCAAATCTTTTCTGTTGTACAATCTAGGGGGATCATAATGAATAACCCTAAACTTTGAGCAGATTTTTGCTTCGATATTATTGTTCACAGGATTTTCATTCGGCCGATAGTTCATCAATTGGTTCAATCGTTGCTTCTCGATTTCTAATGCTTCTTCCAGTTTTTGAAACCGACCTTCGTTGGTTGGAATAATTTCACGATAGTAGGATCCGAACAAATTGTTTTCAAAATGTCCATTGTTTGCGGGGAGCATACCTCCTGCTGCACTTATATAGTCTCGAGTTCCAAATTCATCGACATTGCAAGTTCGTTTCCAGTTCAGACGACTCAGGCCGCTAACCCGATAAGGCTGTTTATTTTTGCAGTCAACTTGGTATATTCCACACTCATAACCAATATTATTCACCGAGACACGGTGATGTTTAATAGAAAGGCTTTCAATTCGCAATGGAACAGCTTTCTCCGCATTACGGATTGAAGGTGCTCGAGAAGAAAGAAGAATCCTAAATGAACTAAATAAAAAATTACATTTTAAATAAACCGACCTGGTGTTTGGGTCCATGTATAGAATAACCGTCTTCAAACTATCATAAGTAAACGGTTTACTGTTCATTTTGTGATTTTGATTTATCTGAAATATAAAATTGGATGGGAAAACCAAAACGATTATCGACTTTTGATAGAATGACTGGACACGTCAGCAGTAAACGACTGCGCACTGGATACACATGTAAGGGAATAGACTGAGCGACTTGGCAAGATGCCAGATCGTACCTCTCAGTCAATATATTTGATGTGTACTATAGGAGGACGGGACTGGTTAGCAGTAAAAAAAAGTCTTCGAGATTTCATATATTACGACTGAACCGATGGCATATCGTTAATCTGAACCCCAAGGACAAGAATTTTCAGAAAACTTTCAGAAACTTTATAGAATTACTGTTTCCAGAACTTTCCAAGCCTGAAAAATAATATCAAGCTTTTTTTGTGCTTCAAATAAAAAATTAACGACAGATTAACAATCAAAACAATTTCATACCAAGAGAATTAAATGATCACACAACTCTTTCCTAATTTCTTCTGCTTAACAATCCCATCACTACACAACTTATTGCAAACATGGTACATATTAATATCAATGTAGATGACAACCCAACCAGCAAGTTCATAAGATCCTATTGGTTTCCACTTTTCCATTTCTTTTCCTTTGAGAAAAAATCGAAGACGGTTCGGACAGATGTCGATTAAGCCCACCTGAACTAGGTAATATTGGAAGATATAGCAGAGACCTTACTTTTTCACTGATAGAAAGCACCATGTCATTATGATTAACAGGAACAAGAACTACGGATCTATTGAAAGTGGATGCAACATTCACGTTCATGTTTTTCGAATGGAAATAAATTTTTGGAGAAACTAAATATGCTGTTTGGACAACTGTATGAATAAATAATTGTGTGAAAACAGTGATGTTTTATGTTTTTTCTTCAATATTCCCTTTCATCTTCAATTTTCAAATCTTTCCCACTATTCCGTAATAAGGAGCACCCACATTTTTCAAATAAAAATCGTTATGTTTTCCAAATTTCGTTTAGTCTGACCATTTGTCAGTTTGATTCATAATGTGCATTTTAACTTGGTTAGAAAATGTTATCCAACTACAACTTTAATTTATTTTTCAACAAAAATAGAAACATAACCAATTCTCGTCATTTTGACTTGGCCCCATTTGAAAAGTGACATGTTTCCATGGTTTGCTAGTAGTCGACATTCGGCTCACCACTTTTTCCAGTCTCACTTTGAATTTCAACATGATGATGCTCGTCGCCGTTTTTTTCTTCGCTTTCTTGCTTGACTCGGTAAGCTACATTTCTAGAAGGAGAAAATTTGTTTGTGAATATTGAATCTTGTAAAAACCAATGACGTTTCAGGGCCTCGCGAGGATGAACACATTTCGAGCATCCATCTCCTTCAACGGAGAATGCCAAAAGTTCATCTCGAACCAAACGAGCACATATCCCCTTTGGATTCAATGCTTCATAAATTGTGGAAAGGACAATGAATGTCAAGTATGTATGCCCCTTATCTTTAGTAAAATAAAATGTTTCAGATCGCCTACATATCCATTGACAACACCATTTGCTTCCTATGTCAAACTGGCGTTGTGAAAAGTCTAACTCGAACAAAAACCGGAAATATTGTTGCTCTGAAGGTAAATTGCTTGATTTTAGGTCATTTGATATCAGTTGTTTCAGAATGATGACAACGAGCCCCCACAATGTATAAACGGAGTTTACAATCTTCCAGTAACTACAACCGTGTCCTCAATTACGGTATGAATCACCCCCACACAATAAATCAACTTCTACTTTACAGACTTCCACAAAACGCAGCTGCCCTCCGAACTATCAGCTATTCTTTTTCGGCATGATGGGCCTTGGTGCCTTGGAGTAAGCTATCCAAAAATATATTTCCATCATAAATTTTCAATTTTCCAGGTGGAATTCCGAACCGGCTTCGCCCCCATTACAAAAACCATAGGAATTCAGTTATGCAATATTGTTGGAGGTCAAATATCCGGACCGAGTAGTGATACAGAAACGGAGTTTCTGAAAATTAATTACGAAAACGACTGACCCTGATCATTCAAAAGCTTTTAGACGTATCCAACAGAATATTCAAATCTGTTCTAAATCCCTTGTTCAACAACAATTTAACCCTTTGGATCGATGGAATGAGAAAGGAAGAGTGTTACCAGTTAACGTCATTTTCAAACCCTGAGTGCAACCAACTGAAGGTAAACCAGTTTTCACTTCTAAATTTTCGAGTATATTGGTGCTAGAAATAGCATAATACTCTGCAATTCAGTATGTATGCTAACTAAGACCACACATTAGAACCATTGCAGAGGTCAACGCTTTTTTTTTGGAAATAAATTAAAATGAGTTGAAAAGGTTATTTTCAACACGAAATCATTAGTTCATACACAAAAGAATTTTTTTAATCGGCCAAATCACGAAAAATTAACCATTTTCCGAAAAGAGAAACATTCGCTCTTTTCACTATCAGGAAACTGGGGATAAAATTTTACATTCATTTTTTAACATTTGAGATCAAATCTTTGAATTGAAGAGTCTGAAAAAAACAGAAAAAAAACAAAGAATTATCCAATATTCTCCTCGCTATAGTGGTTCTAATGCGGCGTATACTTATATTTTGACCAAAATTTTCCTGAGCAATCTATTATACATTTATTATAACATTTCTGTTTCAGGCTTATACTTTCGCAGATGAATCATTGCAATCGATCAATGCGTACAAGCTATTAAACACTCAAGCCGACATCACTGCACTTGATTGTCTTCAGATGTTAATAAACAGTGATGCAACTAATGGACTCGTTCTTAATTCAAGGTAATACATTCAATTTTTTATTGCCCACATACTCTTTTTTCAGATGTGATTCGATAACCGGATATGCAACGTACAGCAGAGGAGCTGTTTGTGGAGTAAAACCCCAATGAAATCTTCTTGTACTGTTCGACTGTGAAGAATTTAGATAAAAATTGTTGGAAAGTATGTTGACCTATGATCAATCACTTGATGGCTTTCACTAAATGCAAATTTGATAATTATCAATTCAATTTATGTTAATTAGTAATACATATATACCCGATTGAATCCAGTTGTTCATTCAAAAATGATTTTGTTCTTTAATATCTTACTTCTTATTGTTAGTGGAGTAAACTGTGCCTGCTTGGACTCTTCTTGTTCATGTCCAGAACTCATTTCTTTAGCCTTCGGTATGTTCATTTACCATCTAAGAATCTCTCGAAGTTTTCATTTCACAGACAATCCCTCTATCCAATACACAAAATTGGCTGGGTGTGCTAATGAATTCATTTGCACAAACCCTACTATGATTCAGATTGTCTCGAGTTTTGATAATTCTGAAATAAAAATTGGATATGATACATTTGTAGGTTAAGCATTTTCATAGATAATATCTGAAATTCTTAATTCAGACTCTTTTTGCCGTTAAACCAGACACTGTTCCCACTCAACCATCCTACGAAATTAATTCCTATTTCGGAACAATTTGCGAAAATGGGAAATGGTTTGTGACAAAGTACCCTCAAGGATTCGACTATTTCAATTTAACTGGTCCTTTTTACGCGGAACCAAGTCCAGACTTTGAGGGGAAAAAATCGGAGATCCTCAATGTTATATGGTATATAGATAGAAATAGAAGCAAAATAGTTTATTTCTTTTTTACAGCTTAATGTGAAGATGCTTCATCTACAACATCTCCACAAATAACTTATTGTTCTAAAAGTATACTGAATATATATGAAATGAGTTAAAAATAAACATTTAAACATTTCAAACGCATTTAATAAAAATTTTTGTTCATCGTAAAGCTATTTCGATTATTTTTGCGATCCTTCTTCTACAGAAAGTGAGAGCCGAGGTTTTACGTTCTTGAAAGCAACAGTAAAATATTTTGATTTATGTTTCTCATGGAAAAATAGTAAAGTAACGAACGACAATGTCACTTTTCAAATGAGCACATGTCAAAATGACGAGAATTGGTTGTGCTTCTATTCTTGTCGAGAAATAAATCAAAGTTGAAGTTGGATCGTTTGAAAAACATTTTCTCATCGAGTTGGAAGACGCATTATAAATCAAACTGATTGGAATAAAAAAGTATTTCTTCGCATTTATCTAAACACGAATTGTTTTTTCAGATGAGATTGAACAGCCAGATATTGAACGTACATCAGCAGATGAGTTGTTTTTGAAATGGAAGCGCAATGATACTACATATTTGACTATAACCATTTTAAATAAAAGATTTTGTTGGAATGTACAGTAGCGTTCAAAAGTATATAGAAAAATTGTTTTTTCAGTTGATTTTTGCGGTTTTTGGTCATTTTCAAGAATCTCGTACTCGGGTCTTGGGTTACCGATCGTTTTGAAAATTTTAGAAGGTTTAGAACAGACCTTAATAAAGATCTTTGCATTCACACAATTTCCGAAAATTGCCTCATTCTTTTGAAAGCAGATGAGTTCTGAGAGACACCTGAATTTTTCCCATTTTCAGTACTGAAATGGCCAAAAATGGGGTGTCTCTCAGAACTTGTCCAATGAGAAGAAAATGGGGCAATTTTTGTGAATTGTGTGAATACAAAGATCTTTATAAAGGTCTGTTCTAAACCTCCAAGAATTTTCAAAGCGATCGGTAACCCAAGATCCGAGTACCAGACACTTGAAAATGACCGAAAACCGCAAAAATCAACTGAAAAAACAATTTTTCTATATACTTTTGAATGCTACTGTATGTAGATAGCACTATACCAGTCTGTTGCACTGCACAACCAGTGAATATGGTTGCCATTCCCAATGGACATAAAAGAATTGCATTGAATAGACTCTCTTATATTGCACACCCACCTGGATAGATCCAATAGGCTTATAGAACCAGCAGGTGGTATGAAGGCATTCAACCATCGGGTCGTCTGCTAGTCTCCAATGACGTGTACAATTGTCTTAAGAACCAACAGGTGCGGTGGTAAGAGGGCATTCAACCATTGGGTCACTCTCATTGGCTGTGGGAGGTCCTCAGTTGGTTATACAATAGACCAGTGTTCACCATTCAACCCATCTTGGAAAATCAATATTCGTTTTCATTCGTTTTTTCTTTTTTCTTTATTCTGTTCTTGAAAATTTTTTACAAATTTTCGATAAATCGATCGCAAAATGAGCAGTACGGCTTTGAATCATGATAGTTTGAAGATGGTTCTTCAATACATGGACCCCAATACCAGGTTAATTAAATTGAAATTAAAATAGTCTAATGAACACATTCAGAATCCTCCTGTCTTCTCGAATCCCATCGATTCGTAGCGCGGAAAAAGAAGCTCCTTTGAAAATTGAACATCTTGAGATAAGAAGTCACATTATCAGAATAAACGACACATTTTATGGATGTGAAGTATATCGAGTAGAAGATAAAGTTCCCTATTTGATAAGCGGCCGAAGCGAACTGAATCACAAATGGACTTGCGGCGTAGACGAATTCGGGATCCCAGATTACATAACTAAAGCAGGCGGTATGTTACCTGGAAACAATGGACTTCATGAACGAAATCTATTTGGGTTTGACGATCTTGAAAACATTCCAACCAATGAAGGCCGATTAGAAAAACTGAAAGGGAGATTAGAAATTGAAAAGCAACGATACAATCAGTTGCAGGGTTATCACCCGGAAAAAGAACAAGTCAGTGATGATAAGCACGACTCTTTTGAATTATATAGATTCAAATCATCACATTGTGATCAGGCAGATGCGATCGGACTGTTTAACAAAGAAGCGTTAGATTTGTTGAAGAACGAAGATATGGTGAAAAAAGCTGTAGAATATATGAGCAAAAGAATCAAACAAATGGAAAACGAGCTTCTTCCGTTTGAGAATAAAACAAGAAACATTCGTCCTAAATTCGAGATCCACGTGAACAAGATGAGAGGAAAATCCGAGCCATGTATAATAATCGAACGTGTCAAGTATGCAGGAGACCTGCACAAAGCTGAAGATTACCTTCGAGATTTCATTTTTGCAGAGAGGCAACAACCCGTCGTGGTGAAAACTTTATCGTTTGGTGATAAGAATTGCCTAAGACTAATGCCTACTGATATGAAGATAAAACTTACAGAACTAAAACTTTTCAAAGCTACGCAATTAAAAGTAGAGTTGGTTAAAGCGATTACTGATATTTCCAGTTCACCACTGGAAAAAGTTACGGTATATCCACCTTTTGAAGGAGAACAAATCGATTTCGAATTTCTTGGACACTTCAAACTTCTGGTGTTCCACGAAATATTTGGTTGGAGACATGAATTCATTCATAACCTTCAAAACGGTCTAGTACTATGCCATGCTCATGCGCAAAATTTTCTTCTGAGTGAAGACTTCCTTGTTCTAATCAGAAATTGGGTGAAAACCAAAAAACCCATTGGAACTTGCTTTCTGTTCTCAATTTTCAACCCAAAAGAAGATTTTGCTAACCGAGTTCTGAAATTTGTCAAAAATGAATATGCCGATGCGACTGAGGAAGACAAGTGAGTTGATAAACTGGGTTTTCATACCTTACATATTAATTTATTTCAGATGCGTCAATATTCAAATGAAAAACTCCGCACTTCTGAAAATATGTCATGAGAAGGACGAGAAACCTCGCACATCAATCAGAATGGAAGTTGTATCAGTCGAACGGCCTCATGATCTCACTAATATAAAAATTGAACCCATTTCTTATGTTATGTGCTGAACTTAATTTCTACATTATGGGAAAATCAACAATAAATAACTGCCGACCTATCCATTCCATCATTTCCATTCTATTATATTGAAACTCATTTCTTTTTCATTCTCTTGCTTATCATTCATAATGTTGACAATTAATTTCATTCGCAACCCTTTTTTGTTTCCTTCAAATATTCCTTTTTCAAATACCGTTAAAGTTAATAAATTCATAATTTTATAAACTTTATTAGTTTTATTATATATTTTTGAAAAACAATTCACAGAGAGTCACACATCCCAAGAACGGAGTAGACAAAAATAAATATCGTATACCGTCTCATAGAACCAATCGAGGCGGTAAGAGGGCATTCAACTATCGGGTCGTCTGCTAGTCTCCAATGACGTGTACAATTGTCTTGAGAACCAGCAGGTGCGGTGGTAAGAGGGCATTCAACCATTGGGGCAGTCTCTTTGGCTGTGCAAGGTCGTCTTTTGGTTACACAATAGACCAGTGTTCACCATTCGACCCATCTTCGAAAATCAATACTCGTTATTTTCCATTATACTCTGTTTTCCCTCTCTTCTTTTATTCGAATTTCAATTTCAGTCGAATTTATCGCAAAATGAACAGTAAACCTCTGACTTATGAAAGTTCGAAGACGGTTCTTCAATACATGGATCCTAATCTTAGGTTAGTTGATTAAGAGCTCAGTATTCACATAAATAATTTCAGAATCCTTTTGTCTTCTCGAATCCCGTCAATTCGTACCGCAGAAAAAGCAGCTCCTTTGAAAATTGAACATCTTGAGATAAGAAGTCACATCATCAAAGTAAACGACACATATTATGGATGTGAAGTATATCGAGTGGATCGCAAATATAAGGTTCCCTACCCGATCAGCGGCTTAACAAAATTAAATTCGAAATGGACTTGTGACGTTGACGAATTTGGTACTCGAGATTATATAACAAAAGCAGGTGGTTTGTTACCCGGAAACAATGGGCTTCGAGAACTAAACCTATTTGGATTCTTAGATCTTGAAAACATTCCAACCGATGAAGGCCGCTTACAAAAACTGAAGAAAAGACTAAAATTGGAAACACAACGATACAATCAGTTGCTGATTTATCGCCCGAAAAAAGAAGTCATTGATGATGAGAATGACTCTTTTGATTTCGGCACATTCAAGTTATCACATTGTAATCGGAGCGATGCCACCGGATTGTTCAACAAAAAAGCGTTAGGATTATTGAAAAACGAAGATATGGTGAAAAAAGCTATCGATTATATGAACGAAAGAATTAAGCAAATGGAAAACGAGCTTCTTCCTTTTGAGAATAAAAAAAGAAACATTCGTCCTAAATTTGAGGTCCACGTGGCCAAGCAGAAAGGAAAGTCCGGGCCATGTATAAAAATTGAGCGTGTCAAGTATACAGGAGACCTTCACAAAGCTGAAGATTACCTTCGTGATTTCATTTTTGCAAAAAGGCAGCAACCTGTTGTGGTGAACGTTCTCACAATTATGGAAAAATGTTGCCTATGTAAAATGCCTCGTGATCTGAAGATAAAACTCACGGAATTGGAACTGTTAAGAGCTACGCAATTAAAAGTAGAGTTGGTTAAAGCGATTACTGATATTTCCAGTTCACCACTGGAGAAAGTTACTGTATACCCACCTTCTGAAGGAGAACAAATCGATTTTGAATTTCTTGGACGCTTCAAACTTCTGCTATTCAACGAAATGTTTGGCTGGAGACCTGAATTCATTCATAACCTTCAAAACCGTCTAGTAATATGTCATGATCATGCACAAAATTTTCTTTTGAGTGAAGACTTCCTTGTTCTAATCAGAAATTGGATAGAAAACAAAAAACCCGTTGGAACTTGCTTTATATTCTCAATTTTTGACCCTCGAGAAGACTTTCCTATTCGAGTTCTGAAATTTGTCAAAACTAAATATGTCAATGCGCCTGCTGAAGACAAGTGAGTTTGAAGATAAATTGACTTTTCATAATTTGAATACCAATTAATTTCAGTTACGTTAATATTCGAATGAGAAATTCTGCATTTCTGAGAATATGCCATGAGAAAGACAAGGATCCTCGAATATCAATCAGAATGGATGTTGTATCAGTCGAACGGCCTCATGATCTCACTAATATAAAAATAGAACCTATTCCTTATATTTTGTATTAAAATTATTCCTAAATTATGAGAAAATCAACAATAAATTCCTACCTATCCACTACACCCTCTCCTTTCTATTGAAACATTATAATTCTGCTCAGATACCTCGTTTATGATTCATAATCTTGATATTTACTTTCATTCACAAGCCCTTGTTTCGTATCATTAATTGATGTATATATTCATAATATTTTCCAATAAAAAAGACTAATAAATTCATAATTTTATAATCTTTGTTTGGTCTGAATGTTTTTCATTGAATATTTTTGAAAAACAATTCACAGAGTCACACATCCCAACAACAGAATCAACAGAAAGAAATACGATACACTGAGTAGTCTCTCACAGTCTCATAAAACCAGAGGTAAGAGGTTATTAAACCATTGGGTCGTCTGCCTCTTCGGTCAAGAACAGACGTCTGTTGGATACACAGTAGACCAGCGTGTTCACCATTCGACTCACTTTGAAGAATCGATATTCGTTTTCATTCCTTTTTGCTTTTTTCTTTCTTCTGTTCTTGAAATTTCTCAATTTTAGGTAAATCGATCACAAAATGAACAGTAAACCTTTGACTTACGATAGTTTAAAAACGGTTCTTCAATACATGGATCCTAATACCAGGTTAGCTCTCTTTGAATTTAATACATTAATGAATACGTTCAGGTTCCTTTTATACACTCGAATTCCATCAATTCGTACCGCAGAAAGAGCAGCTACTCTTAGAATCAAAGAACTTGTGATAGGTTGTCATTGCATCACAATAAATGGAACACTTTATTGTTATGCAATCTACCAAGTCAAAGATAAAATTCTTTGCCGTGTCAGCACTGGTGGCCGAATGTCTTGGAATTGGATTTGTGACGTTGACAAGTTTGGCATCCCAGATTATATAACAAAAGCAGGCAATATGTTACCAGGAAACAATGGACAGGTAGAACAAAATCTGTTTGGGGTTTTTGACCTCGAAAACATTCCAACAAATGAAGGTCGGCTGCAAAAACTGGAAGGGATATTAGAAGTTGAGAAGCAACGATACAATCAGTTGCTCAGTTATTGCCCGAAAAGCAATCAAGTGAATGACCAGCAAGACGAATTGGGATTCTCCAAGTTTGAAAGTTTCTTATATCGACGAGAAAGCACAGGAATATTCAACAAAGAAACATTGGAATTGTTAAACAACCAGGAAATGGTTGAAAAAGCAATGGAACTTCTAGACAAGAGGGTGAAAAAAATGGAATTCGAACTACTTCCGTTCGAGAATAAAAGAAATAACATTTTTCCTGAGTTCGAGATTCATGTGAGCAAAACGGAAGGAGACTGCGAACCATGTGTAATTGAACGTGTCAAATACACGGGAGAATTCCATAAAGCTGAAGATTACCTTCGAGATTTTATGTTTTCAAAGAGGCATCACTCTGTTGTAGTGAAGAACTTGAAGGTTAAAGAGCAGAATTGCCCAATACGAATGCCTCGTGATCTGAAGCTAAGGATCACAAACCTAGAAGTAATAGAAAGTTTGCCAACTATAGAAATGGTGAGAAATGTAGAAACGGTGAAAGCGATGATTGACATATCCAGTTCGCCACTGAAAATGCTGAAGATGTCATATGAACCTTATGGCGGAGAACAACTAGATTTCGAATTCATTAAAAAATTTGAATTTCTTTATCTCTACGATGCATTTGATTTGCGACTCCGTTTCATTCAAAACATTCCAAACCGGATAGTCAAATTTCGGCGACCTACCAACCGGTTTCTCCAAAATCAAGACTTCCTTGCTTTAATCAGAAATTGGGTGGAAACAGACAAACCTATCGGCACTTGCTTCTCCTTCTTTATTTTCAAAGCAGAAGAGGAGATTGCTATCCAAGTTCTGAATACTGTCAAAAATGGAATCGATTTGGCAACTGTTGGTGACAAGTGAGTTTGAAAAATATTTTATCTTCACTAGTTTTACTTATGAAATGTGTCTTTTGAAGCTTTGCCTGTGTTTTTTTTTGCAATAAAAAATAAAAACTATTTTCAGATGCGTGAACATTCCAATGAAGAACTCTGCAATTCTGAAAATCAACTATGAACATGATGAAAACTCTCGTTTATTTTTGAAGATGGCTGTAGTCCCTGTCGAATAATCTTGTTATCAGAATAACATAATGATTGACCATATCACTTATAATTCTAAAATTTTCTTTTCACATTAAATATTTTTAATCGAAATTGTTATGTTTGTTTTTGTTTTTATATCCTCACAATTCCAATGTCTTCTTGATGAATAAAGGTTATTTTTTTCTAAATCTTTATTTGTGAATGTCTATCTTTAACAAAATGTATATTAAAGACTATTATTGTTCTTCGAGAATCTTAAATATTTGGTTGTTGATCGATGTATATGAGTCTGCCAGTCTCCCAGGGTCACAGACTGACATTATTACCACTGTAAACCGCACTCTCGTCAGAGTAACAGATGTGCAAAACTAATAACGTACTAGATTGAATATCGCTCACCTCATTCTGCTGTCCTGCAGGCCCTTAGTCAGACTACTCACAAACATTCGTCTTCTGCCCAATATAACCGATCGATGTGTTCACTATTCTAATCGCTTTCACGATACGCGTTTGCAATTACTCATTTTTCTTTCTTATCTTTCGTTACATTGGTTTTTTTTGTTTTTCAAGTTCCTAATTTCAGACAAAACTATCAACTTCAGAATGAACAGTAAGCCATTGACTTATGATAGTTTGAAAACTGTTATTCTATACATGGATCCCAATACCAGGTTAGTTAGTTTCAAAATTAAGTATCCCAATCGGCATTTCAGGATCCTTCTCTTTTCTCGAATTCCATCAATTCGTACAGCGGAGAGAGCAGTTCCTTTGAAAATCGATCAGCTCTTGATAGGAAGTCACTTCATTGAAGTTAATCAAACTACTTATGAATACGGAATATATCAAGTAGATCGCAAAGATAAGGTTCCCTGTTTGATGAGCGGCCGAAGCGAACTGAATTACAAATGGACTTGTAACGTCAATGAATTTGGGATGAGAGACTATATAACAAAAGCAGGCGGCATGTTACCCGGAAACAATGGACTTTATGAAAGGAATCTATTTGGGTTTCAGGATCTTGAAAACATTCCAACTAATGAAGGTCGATTGCAAAAACTGAAAAAAAGACTGAAAATCGAAAAACAACGATACAATCAGTTGCTGAATTATCGCCCGAAAGAAAAACAAGTCAGTGATGAAAAGAACGACTCTATTGAATTCCTCCGATTCAAATATTATATTTGTAATCAGGAGGATGCCACCGGACTGTTCGACAATGAAGCGTTAGAACTGTTAAAAAACGAAGAAATGGTGAAAAAAGGCATCGAACATATGAACGAAATAATTAAGAAAATGGAAAACGAGCTTCTTCCGTTCGAAAATAAAAGAAAAAACAATCGTCCTAAACTTGAGGTCCACCTGACAAAGGAGCAAGGATTTAACGGACCATGTGTGATAATTGAGCGTGTCAAGTATACAGGAGACCTACATAAAGCTGAAGAATGCCTTCGAGATTTCATGTTTTCAAAAAGGAGACATGCTGTTGTAGTGAATAAATTCAATATACATAAGCCAAAATGTCCAATCCAAATGCATCGAGATCTGAAAGTCAAGATTAAGAAACTGTTAGTAATGCCAAGTTTGTCATCGAATCTAGAAATTGTAAAGCAGATTGTAGACACATCCAGTTTGCCTTTGAAGGAACTTATAATCTCTGTTGATCCTGGTGATTCACAACAATTGGATTTCGAGTTCATTGGATATTTCAAATTTGTGCTTGTCGCCGCAATAGCTTCTCTGCGACTTCCACTTTTTCTAGGTATCCAAAACCAAAAAGTGAATTTTGATTATGTCGATGATGAATTTCTTCAAAGTGGAGACTTTCTTGTACTAATCAGAAGCCGGGTTGAAACCAATAAACCCATTGGCACTATTTTCAAATTTTTCATTTCGGATCGGAGAGAAGAAACCGCTTCCCAAATTCTGAATTTTGTGAGAGATGGAATCGTCCATGCGACTGTTGGTGACAAGTGAGTTTGAAAATGGCTGAAAATTTTGTTATTTCGGAGTTTTGAAAATTTATTTCGGTGATCTCATCGTTAAATTTTTTTCAGATGTGTGAATATTCCGATGAGAACCTCGTCAATTCTGAAAATCAGTTACAAGTGTTACAAGTTCCATTCGATAATAACAATGCGTGTTGTGCCTCTCGATTAATGTTTTGATCAAATTAAACAGTCTTTTTCTTGTGGCTTATAATTTTTTTCAATTTATTTCAGTTTAAATTCATTTTTTGTAACACTCTTAAAATATGTGATAAATAAATACATTAATTCGTAATTTCTTAAATTTTGTAAAACTGCTCAGTGTTCCGATTAGTTGAAGATACAGTACCGTTCAATAAGATATACAATTTTTAATTTTCGTCCATAACTCGAGTTGTAGGAATCGGATTGAACTGAAATTTTGCCAGGATGTTTAGAACTGCTTCAAAAAACAGCTGAAGACCTAAAATTTCGAAAATTTTTGAAAAAATCAAAAAAATCGAGAAAATTCGAAAAATCTCAAAAAGCCGAAATTGTGTATATTGTCTTCCGAGGTCTCCAATGAACCGGAAAACAAAAACAAACAGTAAGACGCAATTAAAATGTGTTTAGTAGTTAGTTAGAAAGTATTTGGCATCATGAAAACTCTGAAATATTTTTTGGTTCGAGTCCAGAAGAGCTTGGATCCCAGAAATCTGTATGGATTGCAAGATGGCTTCTAGTTTACCGAATTTAACTTCCGAGTTACTTGAAACTGTCTAAAAATATGCTAAAAGACATGTATTAACAGATTTCAGTCAATTGGTAAGATTACCCAAATCAGAAGACCCACACGGTGACGTTGAATCCATATTTTGGTATGCTTCGAAGGTGGTCCGGGGCCTTTGGCGAGTGTTCTGGACCCGACCGTAAAAAAATGTGTCTTCCAAGTGTCTAATTTTATTCTCCGAGATGTATTCATAAACCTGGGAAACTTATCAAAGTCAGGACTTGTCCTAGCCGCCTCATTGAAAGCCCACAAAACCACCCACCTCCATAATAGACCATCCTCCATGGATGGATGTTTGGAACTGGTAGCTGGGACCAATGTGGCATTTAACCGGTCGCTGAATTTACTTCGTATTGAGCCGAAAGCGTGATTTGCCAAGCGTGGCGTCCCCCAAGGAACAGACCAGCCTTCACTCTTTATGTTTTATGGAGGTGAATCGTTTTGTGGGCTTTCAATGAGGCGGCTAGGACAAGTCCTGACTTTGATAAGTTTCCCAGGTTTATGAATACATCTCGGAGAATAAAATTAGACACTTGGAAGACACATTTTTTACGGTCGGGTCCAGAACACTCGCCAAAGGCCCCGGACCACCTTCGAAGCATACCAAAATATGGATTCAACGTCACCGTGTGGGTCTTCTGATTTGGGTAATCTTACCAATTGACTGAAATCTGTTAATACATGTCTTTTAGCATATTTTTAGACAGTTTCAAGTAACTCGGAAGTTAAATTCGGTAAACTAGAAGCCATCTTGCAATCCATACAGATTTCTGGGATCCAAGCTCTTCTGGACTCGAACCAAAAAATATTTCAGAGTTTTCATGATGCCAAATACTTTCTAACTAACTACTAAACACATTTTAATTGCGTCTTACTGTTTGTTTTTGTTTTCCGGTTCATTGGAGACCTCGGAAGACAATATACACAATTTCGGCTTTTTGCGATTTTTCGAATTTTCTCGATTTTTTTGATTTTTTCAAAAATTTTCGAAATTTTATGTCTTCAGCTGTTTTTTGAAGCAGTTCTAAACATCCTGGCAAAATTTCAGTTCAATCCGATTCCTACAACTCGAGTTATGGACGAAAATTAAAAATTGTATATCTTATTGAACGGTACTGTACATATGTATATCAAGGCAGTCTGATTTGAGTTATCAATTCTAGTTCCTAATATTTAATTTGCTCTGTTATATCTATTATTACTTCTGTCTCCTATAATTTCATGCTTAAACAATTGTTAAAATAATAAACACCAGTCGGCTGACGCCGCCTAACGGCTGCGCCGCGGTAGTTCGGCGCAGCAGCCGACATCTCGCGGGTTCAGCCGCCCACTATACTTTTCATGTAAAAACATATACTGTCGAAAAACAGCTCTAGATGTCTTCAAAGTAAAAATTTTAGAAAACTGAAAAGACGGGCATCATCTCAGTTAAATTCTCTATCGATCTATAGAAGTTTTGTCAAAAAAAAATTTCAAGGGCGGATCCGCTAGGGCTTGCGACCAACAGACACGCACACAGACATACGGAATCTTCTGATTGTTATTAGTAAAGATTAATGGTGATCTATCTACATATTCCTTCACTTGAAGGTTTACCGATTTTAAAAACCTATCAGTGACTGTTTCTTGATTTGCCATTTGCGTTAGAAGACAGTGACTCTATGTTTGAATAGAACCTTCAGAGACTTTGGTTATTGATTGAAACTGCCAGCTAGTCTCACAAAAACACATTAGACAGACAGACCTCATAAGACCAGCAGATGGGCAGTTCTGTAATAAATAGAGCAGATACCATTCTTATTGTGGCACTGCGTCGACGTCTGCATAGTGTTCATCGATTTTTTTTTCAACTTCTATGTGCTCTTTAGGCTCTTGTCTCACTCATTCAGTCTCGACAATCGTCTTATTATTCTCTTTTTCTCCTCCTTCGTCTATTCCATTGAACCACTCTTATTTCAGATAAATCAATATCGAAATGAACAGAAAACCTTTGACTTATGATAGTTTGAAGACGGTTATTCTATACATGGACGCTAATACCAGGTTTGTTAACTTAAAATTAAATATTTACATGAATACTTTCAGGCTCCTTATATCCTCTCGAATCCCTTCTCTTCATACCACTGAGCAATTAGTTCCTTTGAAAATCGAAGAACTTGTGATTGGACAACATAAAATCGGCATCAATCAAATTGATTATGAATATGGAATATACCTCTGCAAAGAAGGCAAGGAACCCTGGAAAGTTAGTGGCAGTAGTGGACTGGCTTTTAAATGGACTTGTAATGTCGATGAATATGGGATGAGAGACTATATAACAAGAGCTGGTGGTATGTTACCTGGAAATAATGGTCGTCGCGAGGAAAATTTATTTGGGGAACACGATCTCACTCGAATTCCAACCAATACAGGCCGCCTACGAAAGCTGAGACAAAGAATAGAACTTGAAAAACAACGACGCATCCAGCTGGTTAATTATCGACCGAAAAGTGATGCTGAAAATATTACGTCTAGTAATTATGGCAATCTATTAAAATTCAATACGAGTCGTCAAAAATTCAAAGGAAAGTACACCAAGAAAAATTTGGAATTATTAGAGAACAAGTTGATTGTGGAGCTAGCTATTTCTCAGGTAGACCACCGAATTAAGGAAATGGAAAATGAAATTGTATTGTTCGAGAATACAAAAAACAATATTCGTCCAAAATTTGAGATTCATTTGACCAAAGGACAAAAATATTCCAAGGTCACTGTACTTGAACGTGTCAATTACGATAGAGATATACACAAGGCAGGAAACAGTTTAATGAAATTTATTTTTTCGAAAAGACCCCTTATTCAAGTAAACAAACTTGTATTCCCTAGGGGATGTTTAACTAAAATCCCTGGTTTTCTTTTATACAAATTGAAAATCAAAAATCTAGATGTAACCGAAAATGTGCCTGATAAGCTAGAACTGGCAAAATTGGTTACAAATAAGTCCAGTGTTCCAATGGAGAAACTGACGATGCATATATTGTCTAATGAGAATCCAGAAATGGATTATGCTTTTATGAACCAATTCAAGGTCCTTGAAGTTGAAGGAATCGCCTTGCTCAAGCTTAGATTTATGGAGAGCCTTCAGAACCAGAAAGTTCTGTTTCAAATGAATTTATGCGTGTTTCTCGATTTTGGAGATTTCATCTCTCTAATCAAAAATTGGGTAGAAACCAATAAACCCATCGGGACCTGTTTCACTTTCTTTCATTGGTATACAGATGAAGAAAAATTAATAAAAATTATGAATCGTGTAAAAAATCAAATCGACGGAGCGATTGCTGGAGACAAGTAAGTATTCTGTCGACTTTTGTCATTTGATCCGGTAATTCTGTTTTCAGATACGTGGATATTCCGATGAACAATGGTACAGTAACCAGGGTCAGCAATGAGCAGAGTGAAGGAGAGATGTGGATTCAGATGGAAGTTGTACCTTTTGAATAGTTTTCGATATTATAATTTTGGACTTTTATTTGTTACGTTTAATTTTTGTTGTTTTCTTGAACTTTTGGTGGTCTTTTTAGACTTTTCGGCATACAGATAACATATATCCTTTGGTATTAATGAAATGAAGTGTTAAATAAGAAAAAGCTCTTTATTTGCTGGCTGATCATGTAACCGTAATTCAAAAAAAATCAGAAAAACCGGCTGGAAAAAGAATTATCACAATGTGAAGTATTATGCCACGTGGTAAGACTCGGATAAGATTTTCGTTCTTCCCGAAATTCCATTAGCTTCTGACATAGTTGACAAAACCCAAAATTGCCTTCATTTTCGCCGATTATTCTGGAATGACTATTTTAAAAGTTGCGTATCTCGGGATACGGTAGAGATAAAAAGAAGGTGTTAACTAATGAAATATGCAAAACTTTAAGCTGAGCAATTTGTTAGTTGACAATTTTTTGATGGATTTGATGGGAAGCGAGATATTAGCGTTTGAAGTCGCGCATCTTTATCTAGAGATATTCTTTAGATTTCTCTGCGTCTCTCATCTCTCACTTACAGTACCTATAATCTTCCCTCCATTTATGAAATTTCATATACTCCGCCTCATCCGCCGACACTTTTTTCAAATAATCAACAAATTCCTGGAGACTCGGGAAATCATCAATAGCAATGTACATAGAGTCAGGAATCTAAAAAGATCTCTGATTCAAAGAAAAAAAAAAGAGAAAATACCTCTAAATCCCTATAAATCTTCCTTTCCATCACTATCGGAACCGTTTTGTACCGCCCGGCTTTCTTCCAAAACTTCTCTGTTACGTAGTCCTGACAGTTGCTGTTTTCGAACGAGATGGTGAATTTGTAGGGACTGGAAATTGTTTTTTCTCATTTTTCTAGTCACAATTATATTCTTTTGAACCAACTTGACTAGCTTATTCCGAAAATCCAAGAAATTTCGAGTTTGCACTAAAACTGACCGAGATACGGTATTTTTAAATTTTAGTATCGAGACCAAAACACCAAAAATATCAAAACCATCCGAAATATGTCATGATTATACTTTTTGAAACCGTTTTGATGCGCTGATTCCAAAAATTCAAAAATTTTTGAGTTTGCACTAAAATAGACCGAGATACGGTACTTTTTGTATTTTCGTGGAAAAACCAATTGTCAAAAACTACCGTATCTCTTTAGTACAAACCCAAAAAATAAAAAACTAACCTATAAAACTTCTCTTCACACCCATCATCATCTCCATATCGTGAACATCCATCAGGTTCATTACCGTATACCTTCCCGAATAAATCCACCTGCATCCCCAATTCCTTTAGCTTTTCCACCACTTCCTTCCTTTGATTCTTAATCTCTATGTTATTGGATACCAACCAAACCACTTCTTTTTTCTTCGATTTCCAGATTTCTGTATAATTAATCGTCTCATGACTCTTAATCAGAGCCCCATAAGGCATGAACACATCCGAATCTCTTCTATAACCCATTGTCCAATTGAAATAGTCCTTATATTCTTCTATTCCCGAGAAAAATGGATTTTCCAGAGCCCACATCACATACGGAATATTGAATCGTCGCGGGAATCGTCGAAGAACCTGTAACAATTAGGCTCCGCCCACTGAAAGGCGCCCCACCTTCTGATCAGTGTTTCTGGAATGAAATAGGACCGCATTGGCTGAATGGAAGTCGGATTTAGCCATGGAAATTGAACATATCTTCTGGAAAGAGTAGTTCAGTAAAGCGCGTTTGCAGACTCACTTTGACTTCTTCGGAGCACTTGGAGAAAACCCTGTTTGTGATGGGTGCTCTGAAAAATGGGGTCGCGGCGAAAATAGTTATTTGATAAGGGTTGACTGAAAATATTATTTTTAATATGGGGATTTCTTAGAAAAACTCACTTTCTGTCACCTTTGAATACTCGTTTTGCACTGAATGATAGGTGGTTAACACAAAACACAGTACCCCGATGAAACATGTGCAGTGAAAAGCGGTTCTGACTTTTTTCATTTTAATTTATTTTTTAAATCATTGCCAAGATCACCGATGGATATTTAATAGAGGATGACTTGCTTTTTTTCTCGTTTTTATCACAGTTCATCACGGGACACGTAAATATTCGAAATTGAAAATTACTATTGGAAAAATGCGCGCAGAAATCTTTAAAGTCATATTTGAAAAATCTAAAAATGCGAGCATCACGCGCCCGAATTTTCTGATTTTTCTGTTCGAGAAAAGTGATAATCGGTTAGATAGGAGCTGAAAAGCCGCTTTTTTCGCTTTTTCGGATCTATTGACTCCATCCTTACAATTAGATAATCATTTTATTTAAAACTCTTATTCTGTAATATCAATATTTTGTTTATGTTCATTAATATAGACTTTTTCTTTGCTTATTAGCGCAAATTTTTCAGCGGTCATCAACAATTAAAGGAGGATTGAACTGGAATTCAATAATTTGTCATTTAATGTAATTTTGAATTCTGAACACTTTTTCTGTTGACAACTTTCTCTGAAAATGCCTCTAAATGCCTCAAAAACCGCTTTGAAAACGTCGAGGTGATTGGGGTGGAAGAGTTTTCCGAAACCTCGGCCATGGGGGTTTTGTACCTTTTTAGGTGTTATTTTTCTTTTTATTGAAAATTTCTTTTTTGATTATGAAAGAAAATCTACATTAAAAACTTAAAATCGAAACAAGTGAGAAAAATAACGGCTGTGGCGGTCACAAACCCCGTGGCCGAGGTTACGGAAAACTCTTCCACCCCAATCACCTCGACGTTTTCAAAGCGATTTTTGAGGCATTTAGAGACATTTTCAGAGAAAGTTGTCAACAGAAAAAGTGTTCAGATTGAAAAACTACATCTAATGACAAATTATTGAATTCCAGTTCAGTGTTCCTTTCACTTATTCCCATGGGGAAATAAACGGAGAATATTATCCATTTCGACCTATTGACTCCATCTACTCCCCTTATGTTTTATAGATCTCTCCTACAGTAGTACCCCATTAATGTCACTCTCATTGAACTGAAAGATACTCTCACAACATTAATATTGATGCAGAGAGTATTCAATGCCACTGTTGGCCTTCTGACGTGAATAGTCGTCCAATGGATTCCCTGCACATCTGCATTCTAGTGCGCAATACAATGGTTGCTCACCTCTGTCTGTCGTCCTCCTTTGTCTCAGTCAGTTGTGCCGATACTTGTCTTATTCTTCTCTTTCTCTTTTTTCTTGTTCACTTTTCTAAATATTTAATTTCAGATATCGAAATGAACAGTAAGCCTTTGACTTATGATAGTTTGAAGACGGTTATTTTATACATGGACCCCAATACCAGGTTAGTTAACATATAATTCAATATTCTCATGACAATCTTTAGATTTCTTCTATCCACTAGAATCCCTTCAATCCGTTCCACAGAAAAGACAGTTCCTTTGAAAATCGAAAAACTTGTAATTGGAAAACACTCAATCGGAGTTAATCAAATTGTTTATGAATACCAAGTATACCAAGTAGACTGTGAAGACAAGATTCCTTACAAAGTGAGTGGATGTAGCCCTCTGGATCAGAGATGGACTTGTGACATAGACGAATTTGGTGTTCGAGATTGCATGACTAATAGAATGCCACACAATGAAGGTTTTGTCGATATGGCTTTATATCTTGAAAACAGTCCAACCAATGAAGGCCGCTTACAAAAACTAAAAAGAAAATTGGAAGTTGAGAAGCAACGATACAATCAATTGATCAATTATCGGCCAAAGGAAAATCATACCAATAACACAATTAGCTTCGAAAACTTCACTAAAATTGGTCTGTTTTCTGCCCAAAAATATAAAAAAGAAAATTTGGAATTATTGGAGAACGAGGAAATGGTAAAGAAAGCTATTGAATATACAAATAAGAGGATAATGCAAATGGAAAAGGAACTTGTTTTGTTCCAAAGCAAAGCAAACAATATTCGTCCTAAATTTGAAATCCACGTGGTCAAGGAGCTAGAAAATTCCGAGCCATGTGTAATTGAACGCGTGGAGTACCAAGGAAGCATACATAAGGCAGGAGAAAGTCTGATGAAATTTATGTTTGCAAAAAGACGAAATATCGTTAATATTACCAATCTCCTTAGTCAGGATGGTTCGAGATGCCACATTCGGCTTCCTTCTGATATGAAAATAAGGCTCAAGAATTTGAATTTCGTCAGAAATGTGCCAGAAAGTCTAGAAATGTTGAAGCCGATTATAGATGAGTCTAGTTTGTTGTGAATACTCTGTATTCACAATTAACATCAGATTTCCTCCAGAAATCTTCTCTCTTTTTAATCTATAATTAATATTCTTTTCTTTCAGATAATTCGTCAGGATTCAAGCTGCCGCGCTGCTCTTGGGTCCCGCCGCGACAGCCCCCGCCTCAGCTCTTCGGACGTCCTCGCCACTGGCAGTTGAGACAAGTTTCGTGAGCGATCATGCCGAAACTCTCACCTTTTTTCTATATAATTTTATCCCTTTTCTTTCTCTTTTTAATCCCTTAATTTCCCTTTATTTTCTCTATATTTCTCTCCCTATTTTCCCCCTATAAGTTGTAGTTTCCCCTTAGATTTACCCTTATCACTTTGGCCTAAATTCCCATTTTTTCCCCTTTCTTAATCTCTTAAACTTTGGGTTTTAATGCCGCCGATCATGGTAAGGCTTTTCCCCAATAAATAATTATAAAATACAAACACTTCCTCTCTTTTATTTCTCCTATCGCGCCACGCATTCATCCGCATTAGGCGCAACCATTGTGGGTCTTTTACCGACTCACAAAATGGTGCATCTCCCTAAATACGTAAGCATTCTACCACTGACAAGTCGTATTTGAACATCTAAAAGCTATCTCTAAGCATTTTTCCTAGAAATAGTAAAGTCCGAGAAGAAAATCGGCAAAAACATCGAAAAGACCTAAAAAGAGGCAAAAATCAGTATTTTCGAACAATCATCTTCGAAAGTTAATAAAACATCTAAAACCCCTCCCAATACATTCTTCTCTTTATTCTTCATCTATTTATATGTAATTTCACCAATAATTCTCTTTGCCGTTCCCTTTTTTTAAGCCCGGCGCCCTTCGTTATATCTCTTTTCTTCTGCGCTCTCTCTCTTACGCGCACTCTCTGTCTGCGCTCTCTCTCCTATAATCATCGAAAAGTCCATCCAAATGCGACGACAACTGGCGAACCAGCCGTGGAAAGCTTTGGCTCCAGACCACATGGAGCAGTTGAAGGTAATCAAACCAATAATAGCTCTAAAACATCGCACACCCTCTTTTCAAAAAAAGCATGGGATGCAGAAGACGAGAATTCGCCGCCGGAAGCCGTCGGACCACGACGCCAAGGAACCCTCCAACAGCCACGACTCCTCTCGCGCATGACCGCACATCAGAAGGCTAGAGACCAGGTGAGTTACTTCCCTCCCATTGTAAAAGGAAAACAAAACATGCTTTCCAGTGGCGTAGCGAGAAGTCTAGCAAGTCAGCGTCAATTTGGAATCGAACCATCACTAGTCAACAAGAAGCGGAACGTCTCATCGAAGAAATTGAGATCAAAACTAATCACTCAGTACGTGAAGTGAGAGTTCCTTTGACAGGACGACCAGCTTTCGTAGAATTCTTCAAAAGTATTTAATAAGTCGTCAAAAGGCTTCAATCATCGCCCTTTGAATGACATGATCATCAAGCTAATGCAGCGCCAAATCACTTAACGTGAAGATCATCGAAGCAAAGAAAGGCTTCGGTTGGTCCAGTAGTTAAGGAAATCGTCTAGCTAGATAAGGAAAGGAGCTCAAAAAGATCGTAACATGTAATCATATATGTTGTTCAGATCGAAAGAAGTCCCTCCGAAGAGAATCTTGAAGAACAAGCTCTAGCCGCATCAGCAATGCGAAACGGAGAGCGTCATCAAGAAGCTCGATGAGCTCGAAAAAAAGACGTCGGACAAATCAAGAGCGACATCAAGGCGAGTCGCGTACTCCAAGCCGCCACTCTCGCCGAAGTCGAATCAATTCAGATACGTCTCGACGAGGAATCCGAGAAGAGAAAGGAAGTTGTAAAGCTTCTCAAACTTCGTATCAAAGTTTTCGAGGAAGCCATCTCAAAGACGGCGACGTCGTAGAAGGAATCAGCGCCGACAGGAGGTCAAGCTCCAGAAGACGCAGAAGGCCTCAAGGACGGAGCCATCAAGGCAGCGTGCGTACTTTGTCGAAGTACAACACACGCACTCACCGAATGCAACGTCTTCCCAACTGGATCCAGTAGATCGGCGGAATTCCATCGACGAAACCTGTGCAGAAGATGTGCAATGGCGGGATGCAACCTGCAAACGTGCCCCAAACAGTACATCGTATGCGAGCTTTGTGCAGCAGCTGGAATTTGTGAGGATAGAAGCGTGCGTCATCTAGAAGGCGTATGTGAAGAAGGCAAACGAATGAAAAGCAGCGAAGCGAGTCCAGCATCCGCCGGAAAGAAGAAATAAAAGAGTGACCCCCCAACAACAGCAGGGCGAGAAGAAAAGAGCTCAAGGTAAAAAAGGAACTTGAATAATAGTTAGCAAATCACGTTCTTTTTTTCAGCTCAGCCGTCTCAGCCGGAAGGGTCCGGAGATGCCGACGTACTTGCCAATACAAGCTCCACAAGCCCGTCAGCAACTCGTCTACTTCCTCCCCAACAATCATCAGATGCAGTATCCACAGGGAGTGCCAGTTCAACTGGGACAGCCAGGAATGCCGCAACAACATCAACAGGTTCCAAATGCAGTTGCAACAGCAAGGACCGTACCACTCCTATGAATACCAATAATATTCCAGGGAATTCCCCTCTCTCTATCATCTCCATCCACTTGTCCTTTAACCTTAAGTTAATATTCAATCTATTTAGCTTCAAGCTTTAATATAACTTTATAAATCATTTTAGTACCTCTCTATGTAGTAATTCATTATAATCATCTCTTTATTAATTACCTTCAATTCTCTTAGCATAATTGCCCCCCTAAATTCTCAGGTTTAATTACATATCATACTTCTCTCTAGCCACTAGGCCTCTGTATCTTCTCTAGTAATTCTTAGTTCTCTTTCTTTAAGTTGTTCCCCTCCACTCTCATGCCTAAGATGGCAGAGGACAATCATGTCCTCTTCTCAACTGTAAAGATTTCTTTCTTTATATTTTTTTTAATATAATAAAGTTAATCAGTTGAACATTTGGTCAACAGTTTTAACCACATTGCTTATACACAACACTAAATAAATAAGAACATCAAGGAGATAAGAGAACAAAAGATTATTAATAAGGAGTCAGTGTCTCGGACAATTAGTTCCAAGCCTCTAGCAACGATAGCCGGCCTCACGGATGAGCTAGAGAGACGAGTTTGAGATACACGCCTACTGTTTTCAAGGTGACAGTAAAGCGGATTCCTATAGGCCTTCGACAAGAACATCTTGCCGGTTCAGTCTTAGGTGGATACCCATTTCGCGTCCCCAATCAGCGGTTCAGAAAGAGAGCATCTGAAACGCGGAGCAAGGATTCGCGGCTAGTAAATGACCACCATTAGCCGTGGGTTGACAGGTTAGCTTTGTAAAGGAAATGGACAGCCGGACCAAAGCTATTAAATAATTCCCCAACTATTAAATAAAACTATAAATAAGTCTACAAGAGCGAGACTTAACACCACTCGTCCTAGTGTCCAAGGAGATGACAATCTTTGGGTACTACTGTCTAAAAGAACGTGTATGTGTAGCAGAACACAAGATTATTGAGTAGGACATTCAGAAATGAATCCACTTGTCGCCGAGATATTCGCTTCGGGTAGCTACCGAATCGAAATTTAACACCTGACATCAAGGCGTCAAGGTCCCTTTCCGGCCAGAAAGAGATATTCACAGGTTCACAGTTCCCACTGAAGCTACTGACACGGCTCTCACTCGAAGGAGTATAACCTCTACAGCTCGGAGGAGTAAAATACACTCAACTCGAAGGAGTATAACCTCTACAGCTCGGAGGAGCTATAATCTCAACCATTGAAAGATCAACAATTCTCTATTCTCGAAGGTTAAACCCTTCTTCTCTTACAATTTTCCCCTTAACATCTGACAGAAACAAAGCTAAAGTTCTTAATTTCAGCAACTACTGTCCTCAACTCTCGTCTAGCATTTAGAATGCCTCCCCACCCCTTGAGAAACCTGTGACTCGTACTGAGAAACAGCGTCTCCAGTACGTCCGTACCTTTCTGACTAAGAGCTCAGGAAAATGGAACAAAGCCATCGACGAAGGCCAAAAGGCGTCAGCCAAAATCCAAGAGAGACACATCTCTATCGAAGAAATTCTCCGTGTAGCTCAGCTACTCGAGATATGCGTAAAGGAGGTTGATGGAACTCCGCAAATAGTCGAAAAGAGAATCAACGACGTTCGTGTCAGATTCTCCAAAGAAGACTTTGACGAAGAAACTTTCGAATATCACGCCCAAGAGATAAGAGATTATATGAAAATCCTCCTGGATGACGCCTCGGAAAAAGCCAACGTCCTCTGGAAAACAATGACGGACTACTATGAAGTCCAGTCAGGCAACCGGATCCCTCAGACATCTCGTGAAGACATTGACCGTAGCCGCGAAGAATTGGAAAGATCTCTCGACGCTTCCTACAAGGAATCACTTGAGGAAGAGGACTCATTAGAAGTCTCTGAACGTCCGGAATCCGTCTCTAGCTACAACAGTCTGATCGAGCAGGATAAAGATGGCCATGCAGTTCCTATTCCACCGAGCTCCACTATCCCTCCCCTCTACTCCCAACTTCTTCTGGACTTCCAGCTCCACCCCTGTAACATCTTCGTCTATCCCCTACTATTCCCATCACCACTTCTTCTAGTATTCTCCCACCATTAGTTTACCCTCCCTTTCTAGTCTTACCACCCAAACAAGCCGTCATCAGAACGACTTCCCAAGTTTGTCTCGTGTGCAACAGTCACCAAGACAATCCCCTCTTAACCCCTTTAGTAACGTAGCCTTTTCATTTAATTCTCACCCTCAAAGCTCATCAGCAGCTGTAGATAGGCATGGTTCAAGCACACACCACGCCTTCTCAACCCCTGCACCAGGTAATCAGGGAAACCAACAGCAGTATAACAGCGTGCCAAACAGCACGAATCAAGCTCATACTGCCTTAGGAGCTAATCATCTCAGCCAACAGTATGGCAATCTCAATATTAGAGAGCCGCTGAGAAGCCCGAACAATATGAATGAAATCAGACAATCATCGAACACCGAAAAGCTATCTTGCGAATGCTGCAAAGGAGCACACGAATTATTCATGTGTGAAGATCCTCGGCTCACCAGATACTGCGCAGTCAATAACAGATGCATTCCCAAAGCATCTAATCCAGTTCCGCAAGGAGAACAACCAGATCCCGTGATTGACCATCACACAACCATCCAAAACGTCAACACTCTCGTCCCAAGCTTCGACGGAAAGCAAACAGGATATAGAAGATTCATGAGAGTGCTCAGAGCAATGGTTCTGAACAATGAAAAGCTGTCATCAGCTGTCAAAAGAATCATTCTCACCAGTAAGCTAGAATCGGCCGGATCACACTGTCTATCAGAACTGAATGATCCAGATGAGGCCATCAAAGAGACGCTCCATCTCCTCAACAGAGAATTCGGAAGTCTACCCGAAGCGTGTCTTCTACGTCAACAGCTGAGAAAAGAATCCAGTTTGACACCTCCAACGACATCGCGTTTATCGCAAAAGCATTGAATGAAGCAAGAGTTGTCATCACGCAACTCGAAGAAATGGATTCAATCATTGACGAACAAGCCACTTTCGACTTGATCGGAAAGTTACCAAAGTATATGCAAAGAAAGTGCATGCCCATCGCACGAAGAGGCGAACAGGACTCATTGAAAACAGTCCTAGAAACGATTGAAACCATGCACAGCAACAACAAAGCTTGCGACATGGTATCCAGCCATTCACGGAATTCAGAATACTCTTCAAGAGCATCGAAATTCAACAGAGTGCCAACAGTGCCAGTTATGCTCATGGACAATCAGAGTGAAGAGTCTGAATACGAGGAAGACAACTCGGAAACCATCATGGCTATAAATCATAGGCAAACAAAGCCAAAACCAGGAAACATCGGACAAGCATCAGTGCATCCGAATTCTGGAAATAAGAAAACCAAGTTCTTGTCTGACGGGACACCAGATTGTCCAAACGTAGAATCAGGAAAAAGAATTTCTTATGAAGAAGCCTTAGCTACAAAAGTCTCACCAGGAGCCTCAAGCTTCATCTGGAAACTGGGTACCGGATTCCACCAACGTAATCTGAAATACTCCTTCACCAGAAACTATGAAAGCCAAGATCTTCACTGCCAACTATGCGGAGTAGGTCACAAGCTCATTCAATGCCCGAAGAGCAGCTCCAATGTGAGAAAATGGATAACAGATAATGGAGCGTGCTCCAACTGTGGAAATACAACCCATCAAGCAAGAGAATGCTCGTCAAGGTACACTTGCGTATACTGCTCAGCGAAACACCTCAGCGCAGGATGTATTCTGAAAGAATACTTCCGAGATCTCAGAAACTTCCCAGCAGAAGCCGAAAACCATCGTCTTTAAAATTTTTTCGTGACCAAGCAGTGTCCAAACAACAATAATCTCTCTAATCCAGCAACGCTCTCAAACATAAGAGAGCCAAATGCAAATCATCTAAATAAAAATTGTTTAAACAATAATAATAATGGATATCAGAAAATCCACAAAGAAAATGTAACATGTACTCCAATCATGGATACAGAAATCAAAAAAAATACAGTATCCTCGGGTAAACATACACTCCAGGAATCTAACGAGACAATCATCAAAACTATTATTGCAACACTAAGCACATCGAGAATAGATCTCAATTGTCTCAATCAGAAGACAGAAGACGTATCTTTACCCTTTGCCATCATCGAAACAAGAGATGGACATTTCATCAGAGCATTAATTGACTCTGGAGCCGCTATCTCTCTTATCTCAGATGCAACAGCAGAGAGAATTGGACTCCAAACTAAACAATCTACAAAGATTACAATCGAGGCATTCAACAACGTGTCCACTCATGATTGCAATATTTATCAGATCTCCATCAATGGAAAAGATCATATTTACTCTACGTTTGTAGCAGGGTCTCCCAAATTACCAAAGACCAAATACAAGCACGCATCCCTATCAGAGGAAGACAAATTCGAAATGCTAAAACATGGCGTCTCGGAGCAACAGCTCGAAAAAGGAGCAGAGTCGAATAATCAAGAGATCGAAATGATCCTTGGAAACGACATTCTCCCACATATTATGAGAAGATCAACAAGGATCTTACTCCCATCAGGAAAATATGTAGAAGCATCGACAATTGCAAACATCGTATACCCAAAAGCTAGACATTGCCCAATCATGGACAAAAGCAAAAGCTTCCCTCGCCAGTAATCCCAGTGAACATGCTCACTGCAAAGGAACTGACAAAAGGTTACAAAGATAACCTAACTGAGCTTATTTCACAATTATGGAATCTAGAAAATTGTGGGATTGAATCGCCTACACTCCTAGAACAAGAACATCTAGACAGCGAATCGCTACTGAAACTCTTCGAAGAATCGCTCGTAATCAAAGACGACGGCGAAGTCGAAGTAGCATTACCATGGAACGGAAAGCAGAATAGACTGAAAGACAATAAATCAGTAGCATTCCGTCGACTTGAAAGTCTAATTAGACAGTTACGCAAAAATCCAACTCTTCTGAAAGAGTATAATAAGATCATCGAACAGCAAGAATCCTCTGGAATCATAGAAAAAGTTTCCCCAGAAATGGAAAAACAGGACCGCATTATTATGCCCCGCAAAGTGCAGTCTTCAAAGAGAATTCTGCGAATACGAAGGTCCGAATTGTGTCGGACACCAGTTCCCACGTCAAGAATGAACTATCAGCAAACGACTGTGTTCACGAAGGACCGAATATGCTCAACAAGCACATCGGACTCCACTTGAGACACCGCCTTGAGCAATTCGCAATCACAGCAGATATTGCCAAAGCATTCCATCAAGTTCGACTTCAACCCCAGGACAGAAATGTAACCAAGTTCTTGTGGGTTAAGAATATCGAATTACCACCAAAAGAGAGAATCTACTCACGTACAGATTCACACGCATTCCTTTCGGAATGAAATGTTCCCCGTTCCTATTGGCAGCTACCATAAGGCACTACTTGCTCCTAGCAGCCAACATCATCAGTAATGAAATAGGACAGAACTTATACGTCGACAATATTATGGTGACGACCAATGACGAAAGCCAAGTATTGCCAAAGATTCGAGCCATCCAGGACGAATTCAAAAGATGAAAATGCACGTCAGAGAATTCGGAACGAATCATGAACCTGCTCTACTTGAATTACCAGTAGAGGACAGAGCCGAATCTCATCTCGTCAAGTTTCTCGGATACATATGGAATACAACAGAGGACACAGTGTCTATTCATATCCATATTCCGAAAGAATCAGATCCGACAAAGAGAGAATTAACCTCAATGGCAGCCAAATCATATGACCCTATGGGATTCACGGCTCCATTACACGTCAGGATCAAGCTCCTCATCCAGAAATGCTGGAAAAACGACATCGACTGGGATGTAAACTGTCCACAGTCCCTGAACTCTCCAAGGATTGGGAGAAGATAAAACCATGTATCTTCTTGAGAACATCACCATCCCAAGGAAGCTGAGACGATCGTACGAAACTACAGTAATCCCAGAAATGATTACTTTCTGCGACGCATCCAAACATACAATCGCGACCGCCGTGTATCTTCTCTACAGATACCCAGACGGATCAATAGATTGGCATCTAATCGGAGCCAAATCGAAGCTCAAACCGCCATCAGATGCAGAACATTCCATTCCGAAGCTCGAACTATCAGCAGCAGACGTCGGAATAAGATTCTCCAAAAGTCTAGTAGACGAAATGCCAGAAGGTCATAAACCAAACCGCATTCATCTATTCACCGACTCCATGATCGCATTATTCTGGATTCTGAACAAAGAAACCAAGCGAGCATGGGTGAACAACCGAGTGAATACCATCCATAAGACGACCGAATCCCTTAGGGAACAGAACATTGAAGTCGTATTCCACCATGTAGACACATCACAAAATCCAGCTGATCTAGCTACACGAGGCTTAGACACTGAAAGTCTACAGAAATCAACGTTGTGGTTCAACGGACCGGAATTCTTGAAAGATCCTCCAGAAACTTGGAAAGCAAAACTGGAAGGAGAAATTGAATGCTCCGAATCAGAAAAAGAGCTAGCTAATCAAGAATTAACCGAATACAAAAAGCCAAGGAAGGAAAAGACAGTCACAGTTCAGCACTTCCTCCAAAGTCCATTACACTTCTGTAACACATTGCGAGAAAACCAACTCCAAAACAAACAGAAGTGTATAAATCACAGATCCCTTTCGAGCGCACGAATAAGCTCGGAAAACTCGAAAGCATCGCAGCATACATATTGCACCTTATCGGAGGTACAATGAAATCCAGAGATCTAACAACTCCAGTAATGAGAGATCTCCAAACCATCGAAAAGATCCCGGATATGTTAACAAGATCCGTCGAAAGAAGACAACTAGCCAGAAAATGGATCATCATGGAACATTACAAAGAAGCTGAGAGTCAGAGCCAGTCATTCAAAGAATCTCTGAAACCATTTCAGACGTCAGACGGACTGTGGAGAACAAAAGATACTCTCAGAGCCCCGTATTGCCAAAAGAAGCAAACAATCCAATTCTCATTCACGAGAAACATCCTCTCGCAAGACTCATAATGACTGAGACACACGAGAAAAATGTGCACCTGCCAGCACAATATCTAGTAGCAGCAGTCCGCACACAATACTGGATCAGAAAAGACGGAAGACTAGCTCAATCTGTCATCTCCAGATGTGTATCGTGCAGGAAAGTGAAAGCATTTCCGTACGAATACCCGTACACTTCCGAGCTCCCTTCTCTCCGAACAACTCCATCTACACCGTTCGGAAAAGTAGGTATCGACTATCTCGGACCAATAGACTACAAAAACGCAGAAGACGAACAAAACGTCCAGCGTATGTCTTAATCTATACGTGTCTCACGACAAGAGCCACTCATCTGGAGTTAGTTCCGATAATACCACAAAGAGCTATGTCACAGCTCTTGAAGCTATCTTCAGCCAACGAGGAGTGCCAACTCACGTCTACAGTGACAACGCACGAACATTCATACTCGGCCACTCCATCATCAACGAGGACATAACCAACTATGACCCCGTCATGGATCTTATCTGTCTTCTCGCAAGACACGCAATCAAGTTCAAATACATTACTCCCTTGTCACCATGGCAAGGAGGAGTTTATGAACGAATCGTAGGAATCGCGAAGAAGCAGCTTCGCAAAGAAATAGGCAGACATACTCTTCCCTACTTCGACTTGTATTCCACATTGAAACGAGTAGAAGGAATGATCAACTCCAGACCACTCGTGAAGAATCCTAGCTCGACAAATGACGTACCCGTCATCAGACCAATTGACTTCCTACTACCGTCAGTTCTTCTCGACATTCCAAATGAAACGGATCGAGACGAAGACGGAGAAGAATTCCGGATCAACAGTAATCCAACCACCGAGCAAACGACAAGAGACCATCTAAAGAAATTGAATAAAGTCATACTACGACTATGGAATGCATGGGTAAACCACTACATCCTTGCCCTCCGAGACAGTCAGATCAAGAGCAAAAGATCAAGTATGACAACTCCAAAAGTAGACGACATCGTCATCGTCATGCCACAGAACAGTGACATGATCCCTCGCCATTTATGGCCACTTGAAGGATCACAGAAGTGCCACCAGCACCAGTCCGAACTGTGAAAGTACTCTTCGAAAACTCCATCAAGGAGCGTTCTGTAAACCAGCTTATCCCTTTGGAACTGGATTTGGAAGACGAACAAAAGTCTCCACAGAAAACACAGAAGAGAAAGCAAACTACAGTAATCCGACTATTCCCAGCTCCTCCAGCCAAACCATCCAAATGGGAGAGTAACCGAGCTCCTCCAGCCAAACCTCCTACAGGAAGAGTAAACGAGCTCCTCCAGCCAAACCTACCTACAGGAAGAGTAAACGAGCTCCTCCAGCCAGTCCAACCATCTAAACGTCCAGAGATTCGCCCAGTTCCAGCGAAACCTAGACCAAAACCATCTAGACAGCCCCTCCCGAGACGGGCTAAAGAAGGATACAAACCATACAGATCCGAGCATCTAGATTTCTAGTAGGACTTTACTCCCCCCCGGGAGTGTTGTGAATACTCTGTATTCACAATTAACATCAGATTTCCTCCAGAAATCTTCTCTCTTTTTAATCTATAATTAATATTCTTTTCTTTCAGATAATTCGTCAGGATACAAGCTGCCGCGCTGCTCTTGGGTCCCGCCGCGACAGCCCCCGCCTCAGCTCTTCGGACGTCCTCGCCACTGGCAGTTGAGACAAGTTTCGTGAGCGATCATGCCGAAACTCTCACCTTTTTTCTATATAATTTTATCCCTTTTCTTTCTCTTTTTAATCCCTTAATTTCCCTTTATTTTCTCTATATTTCTCTCCCTATTTTCCCCCTATAAGTTGTAGTTTCCCCTTAGATTTACCCTTATCACTTTGGCCTAAATTCCCATTTTTTCCCCTTTCTTAATCTCTTAAACTTTGGGTTTTAATGCCGCCGATCATGGTAAGGCTTTTCCCCAATAAATAATTATAAAATACAAACACTTCCTCTCTTTTATTTCTCCTATCGCGCCACGCATTCATCCGCATTAGGCGCAACCATTGTGGGTCTTTTACCGACTCACAAAATAGTTTCCCAATGGAGAAAGTGACAATATATGCTTCTACTCTTGATAGACATGAGATAGATTATGATTTTATCAAAAACTTCAAAGTTCTGGTAATTGAAGGAGTAACTGAACTCACTATTCCAATCATTCAAAACCTCCAGAACCAGATAGTTCATTTTCAACTTTATTTAAATGATTTTCTCCAAAATCCTGATTTCATTGTTTTAATCAAAAATTGGGTGGCTAAAAGTAAACCCATCGGCTCTTGTTTTACTTTTCTGTGTTTTGAAGACGAATCAGGATTGATCACAATTCTGAACCGTGTAAGAGATCAAATTGAAGGAGCGGTTGCTGGCGACAAGTGAGTTTTTTAAAAGTCGTCCAATTTGCTGTTAATTATTTTCAGATGTGTGAATATTCCGATGAGCAACTCTACAGTGTTGAAAGTCAGCTATGAGGAGTGTACTGAAATCAAATCTTTGATTAAGATGATTGTCGTGCCTCTTTGATAAGAGCTTTGGTTTTATATATGTTCCTTTAAATGAATATCGTTTTGTTTTTTTTTTTGAAAATGAAAATTACCAATATAAGTCTTCGAATTTTCAAAGTTAATTAGAAACTGCAAATCATACACCTCTTATACCAGCTATTGGGCACACAAGAAATACATGCTGATCTCATGAGGTGAGACTCAGGGTCGTGGCCTTGTGCCTAGGATATCTCGCCACGAAAACTACGGTAGAAAATTTATAAATGTAGGTCTAAAAAAACTTTATTAAATTTTTTCAGCGCTTTTTTACCGATTATAATAGTTTTTAAATAACGAACTTGCATATTGTATACAAAAATCGGAAAAATCGGTAAAAAAGCGCTGAAAAATCGGTAAAAAAGCGCTAAAAATTAATTAAATATTTGTAGACCTATTTTTATAAAATTTCTACCGTAGTTTTCGTGGCGAGATATCCTCGGCCATGAGGCCACGACCCTCAGTCTCACCTTCTGGCGTGTCTAGTCGTCCATTCCCTGCATTCTGGCAAATCTAGTGGGAAAATCGATAATCGCTCATCTTTGTCTGTTGTCCCTATGTCTTCTTACATCTCGTCAATCAATACTCTTTTTTTTCTCATCGTCTTTTTATTATTTTTTTTCAGATAAATAAATCACAAAATGAACAGTAAACCTCTTACTTATGATAGTTTGAAGACAGTTATTCTATATATGGATCCCAATATCAGGTTATTTCATTCATTATTTAATATTACTTAACGAATATGTTCAGATTTTTCCTATCTTCTCGTTCCTCTTCTTTTTGCATCATTGACAAAGCAGTTCCTTTGATAATCAGAACATTTTTGATTAGACTACACGAAATTCGGGTGAATAATCATCTTTATGAATACGGAGTATTTCAAGTAGACTGCAAAGACAAGATTCCTTACCAAGTTAGTGGCAACGGCAAACTGAACTCTAAATGGACTTGTGACGTGGATGAGTTTGGGATTCGAGACTATATAACCAGAGCAGGCGGTATGTTACCCGGAAACAGTAGACGTCGCGAGGAAAATTTATTTGGCGAGTACGATCGTGAAATTATTCGAGAAGACGAGGGCCGCTTACAAAAACTGAAAAGAAGAATAGAAGTTGAGAAGCAACGATTAAACCAATTAAGAAAATATCAGCCAAAAGAAAACTTAATTGATAGAAAAAACTCCATCATGCAATTCAACTTGGTTTTCAATAACGATGATCGACTATTCAGCGAAGAAGAATTGAGAAATTTGGGAAAAAACGGATTGGTGAATGAAGCTATTAAAAGTACAAACGAGAAGATAAGACACATGGAGAATGCAATTCTCCCGTTTGAGAATAGAAAAAACAATATTCGTCCGGATTTTGAAATTCATTTGAGTATGAAAAAAAGGTGTTCTGATGCATGTGTAATTGAACGTGTCAAGTACACTGGAGACATACATAAGGCCGCAAAAAGTCTCATGGATTTTATGTTTACAAAGCGACAGCATATCCCTCAAGTCAACGAATTTTCCATTCCAGAGGGATGCCCGATTCCGGCGCTTCCAGCGATTGCTGGCGACAAGTGAGTTATTTTTTAATTCTTCAAATTGCTATCAATTATTTTCAGATGTGTGGATATTTCAATGAGCAACTCTACAGTGTTGAAAGTCAGCTATGAGCTGTATCGTGAAAGGCATTACTTGTTGAAAATGGCTGTCGTGTCTGTTGAATAATAATGAATCTTGTATTCTTTACACTGTTAATTTTTTTAATTTGAATGTCAACTTGAAAATAAAAATCTAATAATATCAGTCTTTCAATGTTTAATGGAAGCTAAAAATTGAACAAGGCGAGCTCCCTGCTCATTGATTCAAATCAGACTGCTGACAGTAGAATTTAGTGGGTTTAAACTGCCTTATCATAACAGAATGAGCCCACTATAGAATTTTTTCTTTAAAAAAGTTTTTTTTTCTTTTTCCCACTATAGAATTTTTTTTAGCGGTAGGTATATTTAATATTTTTAAAAAATTCGAAGAATGTAATTACTGGTTGGGTTTTGTCTGTAAGTCTCCTGAAAACAAGAGTCTGTAATGCTCTGAGAAAAATAATTGTTTGTAAGTCTTCTGAGAATAGAATATGAAGATGCACGTTGTGTCTCATAACTTTCAATGATGATTGTACTTTTTGGATATTAATTGCTTTGATCTAATGAAATAAAGAAAACAAAATGTCTATGTTTTATACTGTCACACTTTCATTACAACTGTTTAGTATTTCTGAGAATACTTTAGTATTTCCAAACAACATAACCTTTCCTGTATCATAAAATTTTCTATAAATTGCGATAAATATACCGTTTTATTCATTAATCTACGGAAAACCTGTAAATGCCCAACAAATTCGTTATGTCATCTAACAGAACTTGCTCATGGGATCATAAGGGAGGCTGAGAACTGGATAGAACTTTGACCCTTTATGTCAGACAAATAGTGAGTAGCAGATGGTTAGCATTCTGCACTGCACTGTAGACCAATCTCTTTAACCTCGGGTGCACCGTTTACCATTTGACTTGAATCCAAAATCAATAATCTTCTTTTTTCATTCCTTTCCTTTTTCATCTCTTGTTTTTCTCGATAATCATTTAATTTCAGAGATTTCGATCAGAAAATGAAATGTAAACCTTTGTCTTATGATAGTTTGAAGACGGTTATTCGGTACATGAATCCAAATCTCAGGTTAGTTCTTGAGGAAAAATTTTTCTGATTAATACATACGTTCAGATTCCTACTGTCATCTCGAGCCCCGTCTATTCGTACTGCCGAAAGAGCAGTTCCCCTGAAAATCAATAAACTTTTGATTGGAAAACACGCGATCAGAGTTGATGAATTTGTTTATGAATTCGAAGTATACCAAGTAGACTGTGAAGACAAGATTCCTTATAAAGTCAGTGGTGATGGTGAATTGAATTTTATATGGACTTGTAACGTTGACAAATTTGGAGTTCGAGACTATATAACCAGAGCAGGCGGTATGTTACCAGGAAATAATGGATTTAATGAAAAGAACCTGTTTGGGGACTACGATCTTGAAAACATTCCAACCAATGAAGGACGTCTTCAAAAACTGAAGAGAAGATTAAACGTTGAAAAGCAACGGTACAATCAATTGATAAATTATCAACCAAAAGATAATCTAACCAATGACAAGAATAGCATCTTTAACTTCATTTGTATTCATCACAAAGTTACTCGAAAATACAAAAAAGAAAAATTGGAACTATTGGAGAATGAGGAAATGGTGAAGAAAGCTATTGAATATACAAACGAGAAGATAAAAGACATGGAAAATGAACTTCTTCCTTTTGAGAATAAAAGAAAGAATATTCGTCCAATATTTGAGATTCACTTGACAAAGCAACAATCAAATTCCAAGTCATGTGTAATTGAACGCGTGAAGTACACTGGAGACTTACATAAGGCAGGAGACAGTCTCATGAAATTTATGTTCGGAAAGAGACAGCATGCCGTTCAAGTCAACGAACTCTGGATTTATTCAAAATGTCAAATGCTTCAACTGCCTTTTAATTTGAAGATGAAGATCAAGCACCTAAATTTAATGACAAATGTATCATCAATAAGTGAAATCATAAAACCGATTATAGAAGAATCCAGTTTTCCATGTGAAAAACTGAAGATCTATTCCCGTTTAGATGAAAGACAAAAACTAGATCTAGAATTTATCAAACACTTCAAAACTCTCGAAATTGAAGGAGTAACTGATCTCACCCTTCCATTCATTCAAAACCTGGAGAACCAGATAGTAAATATTCAAGTTTATACAAATTTACTTCTTCAAAGTCCCGATTTCATCAACCTAATCAAAAATTGGGTTGCCATAAACAAACCAATTGGAACCTGCTTCACCTTTTACTGTTATCAAGATGACTCAGTTTTGATCCAAATTATAAACCGTGCGAGAGATCAAATCGAAGGAGCAATTGCTGGCGACAAGTAAGTAATTTATTTATATTTATACTTCGATTGATTAATTATGTTTTCAGATGCGTGAATATTCCAATGAGAAACTCTGCAGTGTTGAAAGTCAGCTACGAGCAAATTGATTTCAACATTTTAAACAAATTTTTGTTCACGATGGCTGTCATGTCTTCCGAATAATTTTATATAACTTTCAGTGGACGTGGTTTTCTTTTATATGTTAAGTTTCTTATGAAATTGAAAAAAAAAATTTTGTTTCATTATGAAATTGAATAAAATTTTAATGAACTGTATTGTCACATTTCTATACTTTATCAAACTCAGTAAAGTTTTGAATACGGTGGCTTTGTACAATGACTACTCGAAAATCCATTGTAAACAGCAACATGTTCTGCATTCATTATGTCATCTGCCAGAACTTGCTCCTGGGATCAAGGGGTCGAGAACTGAATGAAGTGACCTTTGAGGAATGTCATACGAATAATGGGTAGCAAATGTAGATAGCACCTGCACTGCACAGTAGGCCACTGTTGTGATGTCATTTGCGTTGGGTACCCCGTCTACCATTCTTCTCAAATCGATATACGTTTACCTTTTTTTTTACTTTCTTTTAGGTTTTTTCGCTAATTATTCAATTTCAGAAAATGAAAAGTAAACCTTTGACTTACGATAGTTTGAAAACGGTTCTTCTATACATGGAACCCAATATCAGGTCAGTTGCACAAAGAAATTATTCTGATGAATATGTATGTTCAGATTCCTTCTGTCTTCTCGAGCCCCGTCTATTCGCGTCACTGACAAAGTTGTTCCACTGAAAATCAATAAAATGTTGCTTTTAGAACACGGGATCAGAGTCAATCAAACTTCTTATGAATACGGAATATACCAAGTAGACAACAACAAAATTCTCCTCGAAGTTAGTGGTTTTAGTGGATTGAATTTTATCTGGACTTGTGACGTTGACGAATTCGGAGTTCGAGACTATATAAACAGAGCAGGCGGTATGTTACCTGGAAACAATGGACTTTATGAAGAAAATCTATTTGGGGAATATGATCTTGAAAACATTCCAACCAATAAAGGTCGATTAGAAAAACTAAAAAAAAGAATAGAACTTGAGAAGGAACGGTACGATCAATTGATAAACTATCGACCAAAAGATAATAAAATCAATGACAAGAATAACATCTTTGACTTCTACCATATTCGTCACGATGTCGCTCAAAAATACAAAAAAGAAGAATTGGAACTATTGGAAAACGAAGAAATGGTAAAAGAAGCTATTGAATATACGAACAAGAGGATTAAACGAATGGAACATGAACTGCTTCCGTTTGAGAATAAAAGAAAAAATATTCGTCCTAAATTTGAGATCCGATTGACAAAGCAACAATCAAGTTTCAAGTCACGTGTGATTGAACGGGTGAAGTATGAAGGAGATCTACATAAGGCTGGAATCAGTCTCATGAAATTCATGTTTACAAAGAGACAGCATGCCATTCAAGTCAAATCGCTTATAATTATGCCCAGATGCTCTATTCAAATCCCTCCAGATATGAAATTGAGATTCAAGCACCTAGAATTAGTGATACATGTATCAACATCAATTGAAACCTTGAAACCGATTATAGACGAATCCAGTTTCCCTTGTGAGAAACTGAAGATCTATTTCGGTTCTAATGAGGGACAAGAACTAGATCAAGAATTTATTAAACACTTCAAAGTTCTGTTAATTGACGGTACAACTGAACTGTCTCTTCCATTAATTCAAAACCTCCAGAATCAGATAGTCCATTTTCAACTTTATTCAAATTCTTTTGTCCAAAGAGACGATTTCATTGTTTTAATCAGAAATTGGGTTGCCATAAGTAAACCTATTGGCACCTGCTTCACCTTTAACTTTTATAAAGATGAATCATTCATGATCCAGATTCTGAACCGTGTGAAAGATCAAATTGAAGGATCACGTGCTGGCAACAAGTAAGTTTTCTTATATTTATACTTTGATTGAACAATTATGTTTTCAGATGCGTGGATATTCCAATGAGAAACTCTACAGTATTGAAAGTCAGCTATAAGCCGTTGCGTGGGAACCGATTCTTAATGAAGATGGCTGTCTTGCCATTCAAATAGCCACTGGCTTAATATAACTTACAAAAAATTTTGTACTTCTTATATGTTAACTTTTTTGATTCAGTTTGAAAATGAATAAAATGTTTTTTGATTATTACAGGTTCATTGCGTCATCTGTCAGAACTTGCTCATGGGATCATAAGGGAGGCTGAGAACTGGATAGAGTAACCTTTGATGGATGTCATACAAATAATGTGTAGCAGATGTATTAGATAGCATTCTACACTGTACAATAGACCAATCTCTTCTGCGTTGGGTGCACTGTCTACCATTCTATTCGAATCCAAAACCAATAACCATCTTTTTCTCATCCTTTTCCCTTCTCTATCGTTTTCACTCGCTAAGTATCTAATTTTCAGACAAGATTGAAATCAAAATGAACAGTAAACCTCTGACTTACGATAGTTTGAAGACGATTCTTCTATACATGGACCCCAATACCAGGTTGGTTTCAGTTCGAAATGAAGAATTCCAATATGAACTTTCAGAATAATTTTATCTTCTCGTATTTCTTCAATCCGTGTCGCGGAAAGAGCAGTTCCACTGGAAATCAGAGAACTTAAGGTTGGAAGTTACTTTATCAAAGTGAATGAAACGGTATTTGATTACGGAATATATCAAGTAGACTGCAAAGATGAAAGTGGGCACCAAGTTAGCATTTATAGCCCACTGACCAACAGATTGAACTGTGACGTTGACGAATTTGGAATTCGAGTATATATAGCTAAAGCAGGCGGTATGTTACCCGGAAATAATGGATTTCATGAGAAGAATCTGTTTGGGGAATACGATCTTGAAATTATTCCAACTAATGAAGGTCGATTAGAAAAACTGAAAAGAAGATTGAACGTTGAAAAGGAAAAATGCAATCAACTGCTAAATCATCGACCAAATGATAATTTAAACAATACCGAAAATTGCATAAAAGGCTTCACTGGTATTCTTCACGCTCAAATATACAAGAAAGAAGAATTGGAACTATTGAAAAACAAGGAAATGGTGGAGAAAGCCATTAAATATACAAACAAGAAAATAAAACAAATGGAGGATGAACTTCTTCCTTTTGAGAATAAAAGAAAGAATATCCGTCCTAAATTTGAGATCCGTGTGACGAAACGTCATATGAATATCACTCCATGTGTCATTGAACGGGTGAAGTACACTGGAGACTTACATAAAGCTGGAGACAGTCTAATGGAATTTATGTTTGCAAAAAGACAGCATGCCATTCAAATCAACGAATTACTTTTTCTTTCAAGATGCCATATGCTTCAAGTGCTGCCTAATATGAAGATGATGATCCAACACCTAGAATTAAGGACAAATGTATCATCAATGGTTAAAATTTTAAAACCGATTATGGACGAGTCCAGTTTTCCATGTGAGAAATTGAAGATCTTTTACGGTTTAGATGAAAGACAAGAACTAGATGAAGAATTTATCAAACACTTCAAAGTACTGATAATTGAAGGGGCAATTGATCTGACCCTTCCATTAGTTCAAAACCTCCAGAACCAAAAAGTGAATTTTAAAATTCGTTCAGATTTGTTTTTCCAAAGTCCCGATTTCATCGACTTCATCAGAAATTGGGTGGACATAAATAAACCCATTGGTACCTGCTTCATCTTTTACTGTTATCAAGAAGAATCAGATTTTATTCAGATTCTGAACAGCGTAAGAGATCAAATTGAAGGAGCAATTGCTGGCAACAAGTAAGTAATCTATTCATTTTATACTTCAATTCAAGGTTTTTTTTCAGAAGTGTGAATATTCCAATAAGAAACTCTACAGTGTTGCAAGTCAGCTATGATGACAATCAAAACGAATTCTTCATCAAAATGGCCGTCGTGCCTATCAAATAGCCGCTGGCTTGATATATACCCCGAAATTGCCTAGGCCACCATCAAGAATTCTTTTTTTTCAAGGAAATTGCAATTTTTTCACATTTAATTTTCCTTTATCTCTTTTCCTTATTCCTAAATTTCTTACACAATGTAATTCATAAACCGTGCGAATGAATTAATTCTCATAAACTAATTTTTTTTTCGTAAATACACAAATAATTTATAACAATTCAATTTTTAAAGTTTATTTCGAAGAAAAACACAGTTTAGAGCTTTTAAATGCCAAAATCCAACATTTTGGGTTAAAAAATATTCAAAATTTGAATTGCATTTTTCGTCTCAATGGAGCGCGCTTTCGCATACAGGGGGGAAAATGAAGTGCAGATGTATTAGATAGCATTCTGCACTGCACAGTAGACCAATGCGGTATTGTTCATTGCGTTGGGGTCACCATATACCATTCTACTTAAGTCCAAAATCAATAACCGTTATTTTCTAAACCTTTCACTTTATATTTTGTTTTTTTCTCTACTAATTATCCAATTTCAGATCCAATCACAAAATGAACAGTAAACCTTTGACTTACGATAGTTCGAAGACGGTTATCCAATACATGGATCCAAATCTCAGGTTATTTCTTTAGAAGATATTATTCTGATGAATACGTTCAGATTCCTTCTGTCTTCTCGGATCCCGTCTATTCGTACCGTCGAAAAAGCAGTTCCACTAAAAATCAATAAAATTAGGTTTGAAGAACACTTAATCTGTGTTGATAAAATTGCTTATGAATATGGAGTCTACCAAGTAGACTGCAAACTTAAAATTCCTCACAAAGGTAATTTATCGAGTCGATTGAATTTAAAATCGACTTGTGACGTTGACGAATTCGGAATTCGAGACTATATAACCAGAGCAGGCGGTATGTTACCCGGAAACAATGGACTTCGTGAAGAAAATCTTTTTGGGGAATACGATCTTGAAATTATTCCAACTAATGAAGGACGTATTCAAAAACTGAAAAAAAGAATAGAACTTGAAAAGGAACGGTACAATCAAGTGATGGATTATCGGCCAAAGGAAAATCTAACCAATGACAATTATTACATCTTTGACTTCATTGGTATTCGTCACGATGTTCCCCAATTATATAAAAAAGAAGAATTGGAACTATTGAACACCGAAAAAAAGGTAAAAGAAGCTATTGAATATATAAAAGAGAAGATAGAACGAATGGAATATCAACTACTTCCGTTTGAGAACAGAATGAACAATATTCGTCCTAAATTTGAGATCCAGTTGACAAAGCAACAAACAAATTCCGAGCCGTGTGTGATTGAACGGGTGAAGTATGAAGGGGATCTACATAAGGCAGGAGACAGTATCATGGAATTTATGTTTGCAAAAAGACCCCTCATTCAAGTCAATAAACTAACATTGTTCTCGAGTTGCCTAACTCAACTGCCTTCTGATATGAAGATGAGGATCAGAAACTTAAAATTATTGTCAGATGTGTCGTCAATGGTTAGACTCATAAAACCGTTTATAGACGAATCCAGTTTCCCATGTGAGAAACTGAAGATCGATTTGAATCGCGTACAAGAACTAGATCAAGAATTCTTCAAACAATTCAAAAAATTGATAATTGACGGACCAATTGATCTGACCTTTCCATTCATTCAACATATCCCGAACCAGATAGTGCATTTTCAATCGGATTCAAATATTTATGAGAGTCCCGATTTCATCGACTTTATCAGAAATTGGGTGGACATAAATAAATCTATTGGCACCTGCTTCACCTTTTACTGTTATCAAGATGACTCAGATTTGATCCAGATTCTGAACCGTGTGAAAGATCAAATTGAAGGAGCAATTGCTGGCGACAAGTAAGTTATTCATATTATACTCTAATCTGAGTATTCTTTTTCAGAAGTGTGGTTATTCCAATGAAAAATTCTACAGTGTTGGAGATCAGCTATCAGTCGTCCCGTGGTGAAGATTCTATTATCAAGATGGCTGTCATGCCAATCAAATAGCCGCTGGTTTGATATAACTTCCAATGAACCTTTTATTTTTCATATTTTAACTGTTGTTTGTTTCAATATGAAATAAAATAAAATATTATCTAAGTATATTCTCATTACTGTAACATGTCCAGCGGCAATTTTTCTTCTCTTTTTCTGATATTATATCATAAAATATCTTATACATTACGCTTCTATAAACTGTTCCATTATTAGCTCTCTGAAAAGTAGCATGTTCATTGATCTAAGGGGTGGTGAATGCCCTCATTCTGTCATCTGTCAGAACTTGCTCATGGGATCATAAGGGAGGCTGAGAACGGAATAGAGTAAAGATGGATGGCATACAAATAATGTATAGCAGATGTAGGTATCCTTCTGTTGCATTGCACAGTAGACCAACGCAATCTTGCATTGGGGTCACCGGCTACCATTCTATTCGAACCCAAAATCAATAACCATCTTTTTCTCACCTTTTCTTTTGTTTTTCCTTCGAATTATTTAATTTCAGAATTTTCAATCACAAAATGAACAGCAAACCCCTAACTTACGACAGTTTGAAAACAGTTCTTTTGTATATGGAACCAAGTATCAGGTTAGTTCTTCAGAACAATTATTCTGATGAGCACACACATTTAGATTCCTTCTGTCTTCCCGAGCCCCATCTATTACTGTCACGGACAGAGTTGTTCCTCTGAAAATTAATGATTTTAGGATAGAACTACATTCTATTAAAATCAATCAAAATGTCTATGAATACCAAGTATAGGTAGACTGTAAAGACAAGCTTCCTTACAAAGTCAGTGGTTATAGCAGATTGAATGGAAGATGGAATTGTAACGTTGATGAGTTTGGCATTCGAGATTATATAAATGAAGCAGACGGTATGGTACCCGGGAACAATGGATTGCGGGAAACCAATCTATTTGGGGAATTCGATCTCAAAAACATTCCAACTAATAAAGCTCGGTTGAAAAAGCTGAAAAGAAGATTAAGTGTTGAGAGAAAACGATCAAATCAGCTGAGTAATTATCGGTCAGCTGAAAAACCAAGCAATAACAACAATAGTATCAGAGATTTCATTGAAATTCGTCACGATGACGCTCAAAAATACAAAAAAGAAGAATTGGAGTTACTGAAAAACGGAGAAATGGTAAAGAAAGCTATTGAATATACAAACGAGAAGATAAAAGACATGGAAAACGAACTACTACCGTTTAAAAATAAAAAGAAGAATATTCGTCCGAAATTTGAGATCCATGTTACCTATCGTCAAGGAAATTCCGAACCATGTGTAATTGAGCGTTTGGAGTACACTGGAGGTATACATAAAGCTGGGGAAAGCCTTATGAAGTTTATGTTTGCAAAAAGAGGTATTATTCTACTCAATAAACTGTCCATTGTATCGGAATGTCGAATTCGAATGCCTCTTGATCTGAAAATAATGGTCAAGTATTTAGAATTAGTGGCAAATGTATCATCAAAGGTCGAGATGCTGAAATTGATTATGGATGAATCTAGTTGTGATCAACTGAATATCAATTTCGATTCTGAAGACACAGAAGAACTAGATCAAGAATTCATTGGACACTTCACAATTCTGGTAGTCGAAGGCAATAATCAACTAACCCTTCCATTCATTCAAAGCCTTCCAAACCAGACAGTTGAGTTCAAAAATCTTTCAGTTCGATTCCTTCAAAGTGATGATTTCATTATCTTAATCAGAAGCTGGATGGAAACCAATAAGCCTCTTGGCACTTCCTTCACTTTTCAAACAGTTATCAGAGAACCAGACGTTCTTCATATTTTGGAACGTGTATTAGATGAATTCGAAGAATCGAGAGCTGGCGAACAGTGAGTTATTTTTAATAGTCATCCAAAATTCTATAAGTTATTTTCAGATGTGTGGATATACCGATGAACAACGATACAGTACTTAAAATCAGCTATGGACGGCGTAATGGATATTCTTTGATGATAAAGATGGATGTTGTGCCTCTCGATTATTAGCCGTTGGCTCAATAATTGTTTAATTATTTCTCTACTTAAAATTTTTGCTGTTTTCATGTTGAAATAAATTTTTTTAAATTTTAAAAATGTCATTTGTAAGTTACAAGTCTTGCATGAGCAAATGTGCCAATATACTTCATCAATATTTCATTCAATTTCAGATTTAAAAAGAAAAAACAGTTAGAATATGAAAAATAAAAAATTCATTAAAAGTTATATCAAGCCAGCGGCTATTTGAAAGACACGACGGCCATTTTGATGAAGAATTCGTTTTCATAGTCATCATAGCTGACTTGCAACACTGTAGAGTTTCTTATTGGAATATTCACACTTCTGAAAAAAAACTGAATTGAAGTATAAAAATGAATAGATTACTTACTTGTTGCCAGCAATTGCTCCTTCAATTTGATCTCTCACATTGTTCAGAATTTGGATCAAATCTGATTCTTCTTGATCACAGTGAAAGGTGAAACAGGTACCGATGGGTTTACTTATGGTGACCCAATTTCTGATTAGATTGATGAGATCTGGACTCTCACTAAAATCTGAGTCCATTTGAAAATGCACTATCTGGTTCGGGATATTTTGAATGAATTGAAGAGTCAGATCAGCTGTACCTTCAATTACGAGAGTTTTGAAGTGACTGATAAATTCTAGATCTAGTTTTTGTATGTCATTAGAATCCAAATCGATTTTCAGTTTCTCACAAGGAAAACTGGATTCGTCTATAATCGGTTTTATGATTTCAATCATTGATGATACATTTGTGAATAAATCTAGCTGCTTGATCTTCATTTGCAAATTAAAAGGCATTTGAAGCATTTGACATTTTGAAATAATTTGAAGTTCGTTGACTTGAACGGCATGCTGTCTCTTTGCAAACATAAATTTCATGAGACTGTCACCAGCTCTATGTAGATCTCCTTCGTATTCAACGCGTTCAATTACACATGGTTCGGAATTTGATTGACGCTTTGTCACGTAGATCTCAAATTTAGGACGAATATTCTTTCTTTTATTCTCAAAAGGAAGAAGTTCATCCTCCATTTGTTTTATCTTCTTGTTTGTATATTCAATTGCTTTCTTCACCATTTCCTCATTTTTCAATAGTTCCAATTCTTCTTTTTTATATTTTTGAGCGACATCGTGACGAATCATAATGAAGTCTAAAATGCTATTATAGCTATCAATAAGATTATCTTTTGGCCGATAGTTTATCAATTGATTGTACCGTTGTTTTTCAACGTTTAATCTTCTCTTCAATTTTCGAAGACGTCCTTCATTGGTTGGAATGTTTTCGGTGTCAAAGAACCCAAAAAGATTCTGTTCTACCTGTCCATTGTTTCCAGGTAACATACCGTCTGTTCTGGTTATATAGTCTCGAATTCCAAATTTGTCAACGTTACAAGTCCATATAAAATTCAATTCACTATAACCACTGACTTTGTGGGGGTTTTTATTTTTGTTGTCTACTTGGTATATTCCGTATTCATAAAAAGTTTGATTAACTTTGATCCCGTGTTCTAAAAGCTCAATTCTGTTGATTTTGAGAGGAACTGCTCTTTCGGCAGTACGAATAGACGGGGCTCGAGAAATCAGTAGGAATCTGAACGTATTTATTCAGAATAATTTCTTCTGAAGAACAAACCTGAGATTTGGATCCATGTATTGGATAACCGTCTTCGAACTATCGTAAGTCAAAGGTTTGCGGTTCATTTTCTTGTCAAAATTTCTGAAATTAGATGATTAGCGAGAAAACCCCAGAAGAAAATCAAAAATAAGAAAAAAGGTAAACGTATATCGATTTGAGAAGAATGGTAGACGGGGTACCCAACGCGAATGACTAACTGGGTACTAAAAAAATCCAGTCTGAATGCCAGTCTGCATACCTGTACAATAGGTCAGTCAGTGTACCCACTAGTCAACTACCAACAAAAATCGATAGCTGTTTGCTATTTCTTTTTTTAATTTTTTTCTTTTGCTTAATTTTTGAATTCAAACAATGAACAGCAAGCCTTTGACTTACGATAGCTTAAAAACGGTTATTTTATACATGGAGCCTAATACAAGGTTAGTTTTTCTAAAGAATAGAGCATTCCAAAAACTGAATTCAGAATCCTTCTATCTTCACGAATTCCTTCAATCCGCGCCACTGAAAAAGCAGTTCTACTGAAAATCGATGAACTTGAGATAGGAAGTCATTTTATCAAAGTAAATAAACATGTATATTTGTTGGATATATACCAAGTAGAGACCAAAAATGGGATTCCCTACAAAGTCAGTGGTTATAGTGAATTGAATTTTATATGGACTTGTAACGTTGACAAATTTGGAATTCGAGACTATATAACCAGAACAGACGGTATGTTACCTGGAAACAATGGACAGGTAGAACAGAATCTTTTTGGGTTCTTTGACACCGAAAACATTCCAACCAATGAAGGACGTCTTCGAAAATTGAAGAGAAGATTAAACGTTGAAAAACAACGACTGAATCAATTGATAAATTATCAACCAAAAGGTAATCCAATCCTTAACAGGGATGAAGAAAGAAGATATGTTAGAAGTGCCTTCACTTTCCCTTCTGTCAACCGAATATACAAAAACGAAGAATTAGAGTTATTGAGAAGCGATGAAAAAGTGAGAGAGCAAATGGACTATATCAACAAGAAATTTAAACAAATGGAGAAAGAGCTTCTTCCGTTCGAGAACAAAAGAAACAATATTCGTCCGAAATTTGAGATCCATATCATCAAGCATCAAGGATATTCCAATCAAGATTTGATTGAACGCGTTGATTATCAGGGAGACATACATATGGCTCAAGAAAGTATCTTGAAGTTTATGTTTGCAAAAAGACGTCATCCCATTCAAGTCAACACACTTATCGGTCCTCCAGAATGCCCAATCCGAATGCCTTCTGATATGAAGATGAGAATCAAACACCTGGATTTACAGGGGGGCTTGCCAATGAATATACAACTAGTAAAACCAATTATAGACAAATCTTGCTTACCATTGGAAAAACTGACAGTATTCATAGGTTCTCGTGGCGCACAAGGAATGGATCACGAAATAATAAAAACATCCAAACGTCTGATACTTAATGGAATGGACTTTCCTTTCATTCAAAACCTCAAAAATCAGACAGTAGAACTACGTGTTCATTCAGATGACTTTCTCAAGAATGATGGTTTTATAAATCTAATCAAAAACTGGGTGGAAACTGATAAACCCATCAGTACTTGTTTCCGATTTTTGTTTTGTGCTATGAAAGACGACAGCTCTATCAAAGTTCTGAAATACGTGAGTGATCGAATCGACGGAGTGGTTGCTGGAAACAAGTGAGTTTTTAGGTCATCCAAAATGCTAATGAATCATCCTGTGACCTGTGAGCGGGACGCCCCACATTCGCGGGGCGTCCCAGAAAGCGGGGTGGGGACGCACCCCCGTCCCGCTTCTCGGGGGTGGGGACGCACCCCCACCCCCGGCGGCGGGGTGGGGGTGCGTCCCCACCCCATCACTGTTGAACAGTCACGGAGAAAAAAAACTTTTTTAGCTAAAAATTTTCAAAAAATCAGATGAATTTGAAGTTTTTAATTCTTATTCTACTTTTGTTTTTTATTATAATTGTACGAAAATAGTTAAAATGACTAGTAAATTCGAAAAACTACTATGAAAACTACTGAAACTTATTAAATAATTTTTGAAAATCTTACAAACATTCGATAAGTTGACATCATGACGGATAAAATTTGAAAAAACACTTTTTTTTCAAAAATTTTTATACAGTGGGGGTGGGGACGCACCCCCCCCCGGCGGCGGGTGGGGTGCGTCCCCACCCCGTGGAGCGGGACGGGGACGCACCCCCACCCCATGCGGCGGGGTGCGGGGCACCCCATCTCACCCCATTTACAGGCCATTATTAGTAATAATTATTTTCAGATGTGTGTATATTCCTATGAGAAACTATTCAGTACTGAATATTAGGTATGAGCAGGGAAATGCATGCAATTTCTTGATTAAAATGGTTGTCGTGCCTCTTGTTAATTTGTGACTTATTGTACATGTGATTTCAATTTTTATTGTTTTTTAAAATGGTAATTTTTAATGTTAATTTTCATGAGTACTTTCCTATTCCTTATCAAACTTGCATAAGCGATGGTGCCTCTCTTTCTCCTGTGTCAATATCATATTCTCTTTATTTTAATCATTGTATGCTGGGCGGTTACTCCATGGCAAATTGCAAATCCAAAACGACGGTATTCTCACTTGGGTTATTAAACCGATTTATTATACTGGTAAAAGTTTATAAAAAAATAGAATTTTGTAAGAAAAAGGTGGAAAAATTCCCCGAAAAAAAGATGGAAAAAAAGTAAAAGCTTTACACAATATGACTCATAAAAATTTAATAAATAAGAAACACATCGTCAAAAAAACAAAAAAAAATTATGCCCAGAAGTTACGACCTGAAATTGTCAAGTCATTGATCTCATCACTTAGATGTACTCGTCGACGACGATTTCGTTCGCGATTCCTCCCACTTGATCGAATTCCTTCTCGATTGACACCACTTTTTCATGGACCAAACTGAGCTTTCTGAAAAACAAATTTTCATTCTCACAATCAGATCAAAGAAAAATGATTTCTTACATATGTGTCCTCAGATTTGTATGACCACGTTTTGCTAGTTTCTGGGCCGCATATAGAACGTCTGGAACTCCTAGTGAAGCATAGGAGACTTGGTTACCAAAGGCGAGCTGTTAAGTCACGTTCAGCACCTCATTTTTGGTCCATACGGCGTCATTGAAGACGACCGTGTAACGGGTTGGCCGGACAGCTCACTGGAAATAGTTTCTATTGGCTCGGATATCGAACTCAAAATCAAGAAACGAAAAAAAAACCACGAGCTACAGTTTTTAGAATTTTTCTACAAAGTCCCAGAAAAATGGAAGGTATAGTATTTAAAGCTTAAAAAGAACAGATGAATTGAAAAAAACTCACTTTTTTTCCTTGAAACTCAACAAGGATTTTCTCCATACTCCAATAATATATATTTATAGTTCAGAAAAATCATTAGAAACCAGTCACTATGCACAAGCGACATTCAGAACGAAATGATGACAGAATGAATCCTGTTGGAGAGAAAGTTGTGTGTCTCTCCGTCCTTTTTTTGTTGTAATGCATGTGTTCGTAAGACGCGGAGAGTTCTCTTTGTTCTTCGCTCTCTCTCTCTCTCTCTCTCTCTCTCTCTCTCTCGTTATGACTCAACAGAGTGTAAAAGTTTTTCGACTGTCAGATGGGATGAAAAAATGTGGAATGTGGGTAAATGCAACTTTTCAATTTTTTCAATTCATCTGTTATGTTATGTTCTTAAAAAACCTAATGAGGGTATTTTTTAATCTATGGTAGTTGTCTGCAAGTCTTCCGAAAACAGAACAGAGGCATTGTTCACACCATACAGGTCCACCGTTGCATTTGCACTACCTTGCACAACGTGACCACCATTTTATTCTAACCGAAAATCGATAATCGTCTTCTCATTTTATTTTTTCTCGCTTTTTAAATTTTAATTTTCAGATAAACCGATCTTAAAATGAGCGACAAACCTTTGAGTTATGATAGCTTGAAGACGGTTATTCTATACATGGAACCCAATACCAAGTTAGTTATTTTCAAAATTCAACATAATTAATTTCTACGTTTAGATTTCTCCTTTCTTCACGAATTCCTTCGATTCGAACCGCAGAAAAAGCTGTTCCACTGAAAGTCAATGAACTTGAATTAGGAATTCATTTTATCAGAGTGAATAAAATAAAATATGAATATGGAGTGTACCAAGTAGACCAAAAAAGGAAAGTTCTCTACAAAGTCAGTGGCTACGAACTGAATTACGATTGGACTTGTAATGTTGATGAATTTGGTATTCAAGACTATATAACAAAAGCAGGTGGGATGTTACCAGGAAACGATGGAAGTCACCAAACCAATCTCTTTGGGGAATATGATCCTGAAGTGATTCCAACTGAGAAAGGGCGGTTTCAAAAACTGGAAGAAAGAATCGAAATTGAAAAACAACGATTGAATCAATTGATTAATTATCGACCGAAAAACAATCTAGCCCTTAACAAGAAGGAGAAAATAAGCTACGATAGAAGTGCGCTCGTTCTTTATTATCTCAACCGAATTTACACAAACGAAGAATTGGAGTTATTGAGAAGTGAAGCTGATTTGAAGATAATCATTGAAGAAAAAATCAAGAATATTGAACAATGACACAAACTTCTTCCGTTCAAGAACAAAATAAACAACATTCGTCCTAAATTTGAAATCCACATAATTGCACAACAAAAAGATTCTAAACCGCGTGTAATTGAACGTGTTGAATACACAGGAGACCTACACAACGCCGAAAAAAGTCTCTTGGAGTTTATGTTTGTAAAAAGACGGTCTATCACTCAAGTGAACAATTTTGTTGTTTGTAATGGTTTATTCTGCTCAAATCAGTTGCCTCGTAATTTGAAAATGAGGATTGAACATCTAGACGCAAAAGGATACTTTCTATCGGTTCTCGAATTAATTAAACCAATTATGGATGATTCTAGCTTCCCATTAAAGAAACTGTCGGTTTTAAATAGATTTGTAAGGCAACAAGAAAAGGATCATGAAGTTTTCAAAACGGCCAAGTTCTTGGTATTAGACCAATTTTGTTCGATGTTTGTGTTTCGAAACCTTGTTAATCAGAAAATAGAATGCAGAGCTTATTTTAATGACTTTCGCAGAAGTGGTGGTTTTATTGTTCTGATCAGATATTGGGTGGAAACCAATAAACCAATCGGCACTTGTTACAACTTTGTTTTCAAAGAAACAAATGAGAACTTCTCTTCCATTCTGCAGCATTTGAAATATTTAATCGATGGAGCGGTTGCTGGAAACAGGTTAGTAATTTTTGAATATCAACTAAATTGTTATTAATTATTTTCAGCTGCGTGGATATTCCGATGAACAACTCATCAATGCTGAAAGTCAGCTATGAGTGGTGTGATGGAAAATCCTCGATCAAGATGGAAGTAGTGCCTCGTTAATAGTTTCATCGTATGAATTTCAATGGATTTCCTACTCTTTATATGCTAATTTTCATTCCATATTTTTCATAATTTATTTTTTATCTTCTTTTTTTTCTGGATTTAAATATATTTTCAAAAACCTCTAATCTTTGCAAAAAGTCATTTTGAACGATGTTAATGGTATGTTTTCCTCAGAGCCTATTGGGCTGAGAGACTCTGCCCCCGTTGAGGTCAGCAGATGGATCAGATAGCACTCTGTCTCTTTTTGCACCAAAAATCGATATTCCTTCTCATTTTCTTTGTTTTTTTATAAAACTTTTTATTTCAGTTCACCATATCTTGAAATGAACAATAAGCCTCTGACTTATGATAGTTTGAAGACGGTTCTTCTATACATGGACCCCAATACCAGGTAAATTCACTTCAAATGTAAAATTTTTATAAAAACAGTTTTAGGTTACTCCTGTGTTCAAGAGCCCCTTCTATCCAAATCACAGATAGATCAGTTCCTCTGAGAATCAATAAACTTCGGTTTGATGGTCATTATATCACAGTGAATGATAAAATATATGAATATGCAGTGTGTCAAGTAGACTGCAAAGATAATAAGCCCTATAAAATCAGTGGCGTCAACATACTGTCTGGAAGGCGGATTTGTGATGTCGATGAGTTTGGTATTCGAGATTTTGTTACAAAAGCCGGGGGTCGGCTACCCGAAAGCGATGGACTCCGAAAACATAATCTGTTTGGAGGATTCAATAAGGAATCCACTGCATCCAATGAACGCTGCTTACAACGTCTAAAAGAGATATTAGAAATTGAAAAACAACGATACAACCAGCTACTAAACTATCGCCCAAAATCTGATACCGATATTGAATCAAATGAGACCAATAGATTATGGGAAATGGTTAGAAATCAGGAGGTTCCACAATTGTTTGACGAAAAAGAATTGAAAGTGTTGAAGAATATCGGGATGGTGAGGAAGGCTATTGAAGAATCGATCGAGAGAATTAGAGCGATGGAAAACGAACTTCTTCCTTTTGAAAATAGAAGAAATAATATTCGACCGAAGTTTGAGATTCATCTGATCAGGTTTGAAAAAGGCCAGCCATGCTTATTGGAACGCATAAACTACACTGGAAATCTACATAAGGATGCAGAAAGCCTAATGAAGTTTATGTTCTCAAAACGATGTGTTCAAGTGAACAGTCTAACTAGTCCTAGAAATTGCCCAATCCAATTTCCTTGTGATATAAAATTCCGGATCAAATCCCTCATCTTTGATGGACACGACTTCCAACAGAATTTGCAATGGGTGACCCCAATTATGGATAATCTGCCACTAGAAAAACTGTCTTTTGATGTTGGTTTAGAAGACGCTCCAAATTTGGATTATGAAATCATAGAAACTGCCAAATTTCTGAGAATAAATGGGCTTAAATCAGCAATTCGTTTCGCACGAAACCTCGAGTATCAGGTTCTAGAATGTGGAATTTTGACAAGTGATCTTCAAGATACTAGAGACTTCAAAGCGCTAGTCAAACATTGGATAGACACCAATAAACCCATTGGTATGTGTTATAAATTTGTTCATTTTTCTGTATCTGAATGGTTGTCTATACGAACTCTAGAGCAGTTGAACAGTCAATATAATGAATCGTTTTTTGTCAATGAGTGAGTTATTTTAACTATTCAAAATGATTTAAATTATTTTCAGAAGATGTCTGAGTATTCCAATGAATAGCTTGAAAGTACTGAAAGTCAGCCATTTCCGATACGATAACGGCTATTCCTTCATCAAACTGGTCGTAGTGCCTCTTGATTAGCATCTGCTTCAATATAAATTTTAATTTTGTTTCGATACTCATTTTTTTGTTTCATTGTTAAAATAATAAAAATGTCGTCGTTTTTTCTATGAAGTCACATCCAAATACCTCACAGACCGTTTGCTCGTGGGACATAATGTTAGATAGGCTGGTGACCCTAAATGGGTCAGATACAATAGAAGATGTGTCAGATAGCAGTCTGCCAGCCTCGTTCAGCTAATTCCCAACCACTCGTAGCGAATGCAACAGATGCACTGTACGGTACTAAACCAATCGGGTATAAATGGCAGTCTGCATACCTGTACAAGAGGCCAGTCACTGTGTCCACAAGTCAACTACCAATAAAAGTCGATAACCGTTGTCCATTTCATTTTTGTTGCTTTTCCGTCCGCTAAATCGTAAATTTCAGATAATGAACAGCAAGCCTTTGACTTACGATAGCTTAAAGGCGGTTATTCTATATTTGGAGCCGAATACAAGGTCAGTTAGTTCCGAAAATAATTTTCTAATTAATACTTTTAGGTTACTTTTATCTTCTCGAGCCCCTTCCATTCGTTCCGTCGAAAAATCAGTTCCTCTGATAATCGATGAACTTATAATTGCAAACCATGAAATTCAAGTGAATGAAACAAATTACAAATACGGAATATACCAAATGGACCGCAAAAATAAAGTACCCTATAAAGTCACAGGTTATGTCCCACTATCTGATGAATGGACTTGCGATGTCGATGAATTCGGAATTCGAGATTTCATAACTAAAGCAGGCGGCATGTTACCCGGAAACAATGGACTTTATGAAACAAATCTATTTGGGGAGTACGATCTTCAAATAATTCCAACAAATGAAGGCCGCCTGAAAAAGCTGAAAAAAAGACTACAAGTAGAGAAAGAACGGTACACTCAGCTGCTGAATTATCGACCAGAAGGAGAAAATGAGGTTGAATCAACTGATATAGGCGAATTTGAGTTTGCTTGTTTTCAACAGACAGTACCTCGAACATTCAACAAACAAGAATTGAAGTTGTTAAAAAACGAGGAAATGGTTAAAGAAGTATTTGAAAGTACATACGAGAAGATCAAAGATATGGAAAACGAACTTCTTCCGTTCGACAATAAAAGACGCAATATTCGACCAAAATTTGAGATTCATTTGACCAAGAAGCAAGAAAAATCCGAACCATGTGTAATCGAAAGAATCAATTACACAGGAGACCTACATAAAGCTGAAGAGAGCCTTCGTGAATTTATGTTTGCAAAACGGCAGCATGTTGTCATGGCTCCATTTACATGACTCAATTTCTTATTTACTTCTTTCGTAATAGTTCAGCGAATGAGCGATAAGAAGGTGTCTATTTAAGACTACTGATAAGCTCATTCGGGGACTTCTCTTGACCACTCACTTAGGAGTATTTTATGTTCTTTATGTTTATTTAGTTTGTTCAATAAAGTTATATTAATTCACAAAAAGTTAATACTACTAACAAAATACCGCTACACCTGGAGTGAGTTCAGGTATGATTCCAAGAGAATCATACCGGGAGACTTACTTACCATTAACCCTCCACGAGAATACTACTAGTATCAAGGAGAGAGTTATCAAATATTACATGGAGGTACCACCTTCGCAAAAGTATACTTCTTTTGCGGAACTTAAAATCGCAAGATTTAAGAGTGTGAGAATTTACCGAAAAAAAACCCTCGGATGGAAAAAAAAGAGTCTAAAAAGATCAGGATACAATTCCTAAAATCATAAGTATCACGAGATGGCCATCGACCTTCAGTGAAATCCATGAATTCCGGGAAATGAAAATCCGTGAATTCAGTGAGATATTTATAAATGAATTAAAGTGAATAGCTGCTTGAGAATCTGCCGAGCGCGTGAAAACACAAAAACAAATGCTCTAAATGAAAAGATCCGGAAAAGAAGATGTGATGATCCATCTTCAGAAAGGTAACAGTGAAGAAGGGCGGCAGAAAAGAACACCATAAGACAGAAGGAGGCCTCTTTAAGAGCCGCTAGAAGTGACCTGAAAAGAAAGGGTTCTCGCTCAGAGGTGGAGAATATCCATCGGTCCTCTGAAAGTCTTATTCTCCTACGATGAAAAACCCGGTCCACAACAGTCCAAATGAATCTGTTTCCAAAACCTTTGGAAAAATATCAGATCCGGATGTCCTTGGGGGAGAAAGTTCACGATGACGTAAATACAGCAGCGATAGAGCAACCGGTACTCCGCGGAGACCGTAATTAGAAAGTCATCATGTGACGCAAATAGAATACCGAAGTGGTATTGACGTCACTAAAAAGAATACCGAGACGGTATTGACGTAATCAAATCAAACTGAGGCGCCAATCAGTTTTGATTATTACCATGATATATTTCAACATAGACCTCTTTAAGGTCTGAAGGCGTGATAGCTTATGAAACGAAAACACGTGTAGAAAGACTCATTAAACCGAGAAAACCAAAACGGGTGGATAATGACTCCACTGAAAAACAAAAATTAAACAAAGAGAACCTGAACTAAGAACATAATTCCAACAACGAACAACCCGAACAACGGAGAATCTATACTATCTTAGACAATTTAAGATTCATCACAGCTCGATGAAGTAGATGATTGACCTAAGATGATCTCCAGTCATAGAGAGGTCCACTGAAAAAAAACCCCTCAAGAGTCCATACTCTAGCCAGTCATAAATTTGACAACGTCATGAAAACGTGTCAAAGAGAAATGGTCAACAAGCTAATTTGCAGGACACAGATAACAGAGTGACCCACGACGAATTACGTCAATGCGGAAAATTATCAGCACGGACGAAATTTCGAGAAGAAATTCGCAGAAAGATGACGCAAAACGTCACACTGATAAGCAGTGTGTCGTTTCGAAAAATTATTTCTCGAAAAATGCGTTTTTCGAGAAATTTTCGAGAAATCTCTCGAGAAATTTCTCGAAAAATTCTCGAGAATTTCTCGAGATTTCTCGAAATTTTTCGAGATTTCTCGAGAAATTTCTCGCAAATTTCTCGAGAAATTCTCGAGAAATTCTCGAGAAATAGCGAGAAATCGAAATACGATAAACAACGCGCTTTGCGTTATTTCGGAGCGTCGTTCGAACTGATTTATATATATTTTTTTCGAGTTTTTCTTTTAAAAAGCACGTTTTCAAGTGAAAATTCCTGTTTTTTTTTCGAAATCTCATGTAATTTTATAATTTTAATTGTTTTTATGGTGAAAATTATTTTTTTAAGCGATATCGTTCAAAAATGTCCCCTCCGAAGGCGAAAAAAAGCAAGAAAAGTGTCGTTTGGAGGTTTTATGAAGACCCTGGCTCGCCAAATGTTCCAAAGGTTGTTTGTCCGGATTGCAAAGATGAAATAGCGTACTGTGGTACGACAAGTGGAATTTTTCGAAAAAATTTCTCGAGAAATTTCTCGAAATGTTCTCGAAACGACACACTGCTGATAAGAACTCTTATAAATAGGGAAGAAAAAGGGTGATAACACACATTGCATTGAAATTCGTGCAAAATGATTAACCTACGTAATCGTGGTGTTCCACGCACTACACCTAGGAGAAGGGTTCAAAGGGACCATGGTGACAATGATCACGATGAAGCCCCTCAAGCCCAAGACAATAGAGGAACTGGTATGACGTTTAAAGATATCAAAACGGCAACAGAAGCCCTCCTCACTAGCCTTCCAAAGTTTTCCGGGGACAAGGACGACGACACCTACGTACAATGGGTGGAAAAGTTTGTCCTAGAAGCCAATACGCTTCGACTCGGAAGACAATTGACGGTCGCAGCTTTTCCAAGGCTGTTGACAGGTTCGGCTCGTATCAAGTACGATAGCCTAACAAACGAGGAAAAGGCAGACTTTGCCCTCGCGACCCAGGCACTAGCGGAAAAGCTACGTGTCCAAACGGGTAGAGATAAAGCTCTGAATGAACTCTCTCAAACAAAGAAAAAGCAATCGGAATCAATGGTTCAGTTTGCAAAAAGAGTCGAGAGCATTGCAAGGGCCGCATTCCCACAATTGGAGAACGACCAAAGACAGGAGGTCACCATTAATAGATTTATTAATGGCCTACCGTCGAGAATAAGAATCAAACTGCTAGAGAAAGAAACTCCAGAAGACCTAGGAGAAGCTATAGCCCTAGCAGAAAAAATGGACGACATCATGAAAGAGGAAGATAAGGAGACAATTAACCTTATCGACCGGGTCCGGAAAACTGACAAGGATGGGGATGAAGGAAGCTTGAGAGAGCAAATTCGAAACCTCACCATGGAGACAAAAAGACAGAGCAGGCTAATTGAACAGATTACGTCAAACTCCGCAAGAACCCCGACCAACTACAGAGGTCAGCAACACCCGTCAAACTTTGGGAGAAACCAACCTACCAGAGGAAACTCTTACAACAGAGGGGGTTGGCAAACCAATAGAGCCCCATTCAACGGAGGAATTCACTTCCTAATGATTGTGGCATGTGTAGTGCTAATGATACCAGGTACCACGGGACAATTTCAAATTTGTGGAAATCCCAGAAGCGGAGAATACTTCTCACCACCAGTTCAAATGGTATGCGAAGTTTCCACCCAAGAAACAGTCATGAAAACTGCTATCGATATTTATACAGAGTACGGGGCATCGATTAAAGCTAAAGCGTTTCGATGTTCACAAACCACGTACAGCGTCTGTAGTGGAGGCACATATAAATATTTCACAGAGAAACCGAATGTTGTGAACATCACAACCACACCGATGACACCGGAAGATTGCCAGAGTGCGATAGACTACCGGCAAGTGAGAAATAACACCCTTATCAGCAAAGGTAACGGGGTATTCCACTCCTTGGCTAGCCAAACAGACGAAAAAAGCTGGACAGAAGGAGCATCGTGCAATGAAGGAGTTATATACTCTCTAGAAATAGGAGAAGTAGCAACTCCCGACGGTGAAAAAGTAATATCTCCTCTTGGAGATATGGCCGGGTGTCAAGCGAAGAAAGGGGAATGTGAGACAGGAGACACTAGATATATCTGGAGCCCTGAAGGAATCCAAAATTTTTGTAAGTACTCGATAATGGAAACATCAGAAGCGTACATAACAAAACAAAATAGTCATTCCGAACCTACAGATCGCACTAGAAATCACCCAGGATCAAGACCCAGTCCAGATAGAGAACTGTGGACTTGGCATGGCGGTAATGACAAACAATGGGTTTATGATTTCGATAAGAAACAATAACCAAACACTGTCTGAATTAATTGAAGCAATTGAGAAAAAGAAAACTCGAGTGAAAAGATCACTAACGCTCAAAAATAGACCAAAGGAAAAGTTGATTCAGAGACTATATGGCCTAAATGCCACTCTTGAAAACTATCCATGGTTCTCATACGACCCAATCATTTATCATAGAATCCTCCATGAAATGAAAAGACTTGACGTAAGCATGGGTAATATCAGATATCAATGGGAATCGTATGAACTTCCGAATAAGCAAATCGCCATATTAAGAGCTATTCGTGAAGGTGAATATCGAAAACAGCTCACAAGAGAACTTCGAGAAAACGAAGGAAATCTCCAAAATGCGGTGATTATCAAACAGTTAGAACAGCCATCACATCATTTCGATGGATTCCTAACAGAAGAGTTTGGAGAAGCAAGAGCCTTCACACCGGAAGAGAAAGCTAGAAAAATAAGACAATGGAACGGAATACCGGGAGACAGTTCCACAGCAACTACCAGCACTGTGTTCAAGAAACAAGAAGCTGAAGTTGAATACATTAAGAATATGTCAAAATGAGCATTAAAGCAACTGAAAACAGAGAGAACTCTCAACTCAATGGCCGACTACAATACGTAGCTGATAGAATAATCGAGGCAAATTATCAGGAGTTTGATAGAGTCTATCACAAACTGTGTGAAATGCAGAACTCCCAAATTGAAATTTCGAAAACACTATTAGCCATTGATCCGACTCTCGGAATGAGAGCTCTACTGAAAAGAGATGATATCGTAGCAAAAAGAGCCGGTATGGTCTACTTAGTGTCAAAGTGCAGTCCAGTAGAAGTAGAACATGTATTCTATGATCACAACATAAACGGAACATGCTACATGGACACTCCGGTAAAAGTCCAGAACCAAACATGGTTCATAGCACCGGGTATGGAAAAAGACTTGGTGAAGGAAAGTGTGGAGATCCCTTGTGAGGACGTCACACTTGGAATATATAAAGATCCAGAAGGACAATGGAAAAGTCAAAACGGACTCTCAGTAGTCAGGAATATTCCAATGACTATTATAAAGAAATCAGAAAGAGTCAATTTGATCTTATCAGCTCCACCAGTTTACAATAAACTTGAAAACGTGGAAAATCCATTTGCATACTTAGCAACTTGGACGTTCACTTTATTCAAAGTTAAGGAAAATCAAAAAGAACTGATGAGAAACCTCAGAAGCGAAGGATCTACTTTCGAAAGCATCAAAGATATGCTGAATGAGGGGTTCGAAGGCGCAAAAGGAATAGCCGGAGACATCAAAGACGGAATCAAGGAAGGGGCTGAAATCGTGAAAGACAATGCCACAAGCTACTTGAAAAACGTCACGATAACTATTGTCACCATTGCAACTATAATCATATGTGTAATAATAACCCTGAAAATCTATTTCGTCCGAAGAGCGGCAGGAATAGCCATTTCCGAGCTAGTGAAAATCACGAGAAAAGCACCCCCATCAATACAACAGATGATCAGACGATGGCAACCAGAAGTTCACAACGTAATGTTGAAAGAAGATGGTGCCACGGAACTAGACGTATTTAGTATTGAAAGAAGTGACTCTATTGTCTCGATGCCACAAATTTCGTTGATTACTCTGGATCTAGAACCGAACATCACTCCTCGAATAGAAATACAAATAAATCAAACCAAAGTATACGCTATTCTAGACACAGGAGCAAACATTTCTCTTATCGCAGAATCACTGATAAGAAAGATCACAAACCCGGAAAATATTGAAAAAATAAACAAATTTGCAAAAACTGCAAACAACACTTATCTCAAAATTGTCGGGAAATCCAAAAAGGTGATCAAAATGGGAAAAATTGAAATCCAAACAGAGTTGTTTGTGACTGAGGATCAGGCACTGCCAGAACTGTGCATACTGGGATCAGACGTGATTGAAACAATCAATAAACAGAATGAAACAGTTACCTTGAACATAGCCGAAAAATATATCATGATAGGTGACAACCAGCTGTTCTTCAAAGAAGATAACAAAGAGCATCTAACAGAAGATGACAGTGAGGCTGGGTGGTCAGTAAAAAGACTGACAGAAGTACAGAACATGAGTCCAGAAATAGTCAAAGTGAAAAAACTATTTTGGCAAGAACAAGCAACTCAGAAAATGAAAAGTAAATTCTATGTGATCGAGGAGACACTACACCGAATCCCAAAGAGGAAACGGCAGGTACCACCAGTCTTCATCGAATCCGGAGTTGAATCAAAGGAACTGTCGCGCAGGCTAAACTGGGACTGTCGTACTCCCTAGCGAGCGGCGAACTAAAAGGACAGAGTAACTAGAGGCGCGCGGATGGACACAAGCGGAGAGTAACGAGAGAGGAGCGGAAGCAGCTGAAAAGAGAGAACGAATAAAATAACACGTTGGTATCAGTGACCCATTTATTGAGAGGCAAAGATAAAAAGATAAATAATAAAATAAAGTATTTAAAAGGGTTCGGCGGAGTCGTTGGGGGCGGCGACGACGTCGGAAGATACGAAAACGTTGTGGAAAAGTATTTAAGATAAATTTAGATAATTTTAATATAAAAGGGGTGTCACCGCATCGCCTGGCTCGCCAACGAACTCGAACTAACTGGGAGAGAGTGTGGGGCGTTGGGCCTAAAACACACGCGACGCGTAGGCGTCGCGGCGCGGTGGGCGCGGCTGCAGCGAGGGCAAATATATAACGCCGTGCTGTGAAGATATTTATGCCTTTAGTTTTGAGGGCAAAACCATAGGAAGGCATGAATTATCTTTTAGACGGAAAAGTCGAGGACTTTGCCAGACTTTTGCGACATTCCCGGGGGGAGGGGAGCGACAGAGGTACTCTGGAGCGCCCCTACAAAACCCTTAACCTTGGAAGGTATTGGAACATGCCGTGATGTGGTTATGTCTGGATATATTATTTCACGTGCGTTATATGCCGAGCAGCAGTGGATCTTTTTTGGATCTCTACTGCGATGGAGCGATGACGTGCGGTGTGACAGTTGAATGTGTGATGGTATTTAGGAAGTTCTGATGCACAATTGGACTTGTTCTTTCTGGATACCGTTATCGGTAAAGTGTTTGCTTGTCAAAACTGCAAGCCATATAAGGTTTGCGTATAGTGTGCTCAATAGATCTGCATCGTTGGATGGGTGGTTCAGTGGAATTTGTTTTCATTGAGATCTATTGTGGCACTGATGTCTTATATCTATTGGTTTCGGAGTATGACAAAAGTGGTGTTCTGGCATGAGAGATATGGGATTCGCATGCTTAACGCTCTGGGGAAACCGAATACGGAGTCCAGGTGGTGAGGAAAAAAGCTTTGATGGCGTTAAAAAAAACTCACCAGAACTTATCGTTCTGTTGACGTGTGCGTCAGAAGGGAAAATTCTGAAGTTTAATAGTAATCGTAGGAAGCTGTTGGGGTCAGCTACTCTAGTTAGTGTATTAACAAAATGAAGAGGGTTTGCTACGAATTACACGTGCTACGAATAGGGTAAACTTTGAGACAGCTTTATGAGCTGATTCACAGGGGAGCGATGTGGAAGGATCGGAGTATAGAGAAGTGCTGGGGGAGGAAGTAGGTGCTGTTGGCAAGTCAGCTTGTGATATGGGATACGGTACATTTGACCCCATACCTGCCAAGCTTCAGGTGATATTAGTGGCGTCTAGTTCCCTTTGAGGGACGAGAACGCGTTTTCTTTGGTCTACTTCCTTCTGGCAAGTTGTTTGGATCTCTATAGAACTCTTTCATGGTGCACCCTCCTGTGTGGTGGAGCCCAGAACAATAGATACACAGGTCGGAGTTTCTGCATTCGGTGATGGAATGAGGGCCGGTGCAGATTGGGCATTTCCCTTTTTGAGCGATTCTCCTACGAAATTCGGAACTCGACAGTGAGCATCTGATTGAGCGGTGTTGGCCATCACAAACGCTGCACCTCCCCACGTCTACTATGACAGGGAATGTGCGACGAAGCGCTTTCTCTTGTGGACCGCTACCGAGTGCATAATAACCGGCGAGTACTTCATTCGTTATGGGATCGCTGTATGTTTTCTCGTATTTTGACGGGTCATATGCTAGGGGAGCAATTGAATGGATCTGCGGTACGCGTGTACTCTCCCTGGCTGCATAGTTGATCGCCGCATACAATTCTGGGATCTCATTTAGGGCTGTCTTGGGTTTATAAGCTTCGATGATCTTCTCGGTTGCTACTGCTTCGATAAGGGCGGTAATTTGGGAGATGACGGCATTAACCGAAATACGGTTTCCGTTGTGCGAGATGTATTCTGCTAGTTTCTCGATCATTTTCGAAGGAAGTTTACCTACGATTTCCAAAACCGTTCTCATATCGTTCGTTGGGTATCCACTTTCCTCGAGACGTTCGATAATGCTCGAATGAGACGCAAGACTCAGTCTCATTTTATGTGGATCTGTCTGGTGGAAAGGCAATTCCCGGAGCTTTTCGCGGAGGATGTGCTCTTTGTGTTCTCTACCGTAGACGTTGTCGAGAGTTTCTAGTGTAGCCGTGACGGACTGAATGGGGTTTGACTTGACCCGTACGCACGCTAATGCTTCACCCTTTAAGAGGTTGCTTAGCGCTAGCTGTTGTTGCAGTGGGTCAGTCGCTTTATTGTCCAAGATCATAGACTTGAATTGAGTGCGGAACAGTTCATAGTCCGTTGAACCGTCGAATGGGTCCATGAGGTTCAGAAGGGAATCGAGTCTGATACTGTAATGATTGATCACCGGTTGAGAGTCTGGTTGTAAGCCTGCAAACGTCTGTGGCTTTGGACGCGTGTATTCAGACTCTTGTTGGTGTTGCTCTTCTTCACCCTCACTGTATTCTACGTTGTGCGCTTCGTGCTGTTTGCGAACAATGTTTTGTGTGGCATTGTGGAATGTACTCAACGTTTTGATTAACTCTGCATTCTGTTTTGCTTGCAATGCTGCTTGAGCGTTAAATGCTGCGTTTATGTTGAGCAACATTGTTTCTAGTTTATTTGATTCCACGCCGTTGTGCTCACTGTTCGCCAACTGCTCAGACGTCTTATCAGCGCTGTTCTGTGGACTAATGGACTGTTTCTTTGCGTTGGAGGGAACGCTGGACTGATTAAGTTCCTCCAGCTCCAGCTGTAGCGCAGCCTTTTCCAGCTCTCTTTTGCGTTCCGCAATGCGGAGTCTTAGGAACGCAATCTGTTCTTCGTCTCTTTTCCCTTTTTCTGTAGCTGCTTGCAGCGCTGGAGAATGGACGTTGGGAGATTGAATGATGAATGATTCGGGGGCTGGGGGCAGTGTTATAGAAGCCGATGTGTTTGGCTCAAGAACTACCTCTGCTGGAGTCGAATGTGTTAGTGTGATAGCGCCGTGCTCCGGGAATGCTCTCGCAAATAACTCCTGGAGCTCTTTGAGTCCATTGTTGAGTTCTTCGGTAAGAGCTATCCCTCCGGCGTCATTAAGTTGTTTTATAACGTTGTGCATAATTTGCTCTTTATTCTCCGGTTCATTGTCTACTTTGACGATGAAACGTGCGCGGATGTCTTCTTCAACGCTTCCAAGTTTGCGTTGGATGCACAGAGCTTGGCGTATTAGGTCCGCTGTCTCGTCAGCGAATCCTCCGTCAAAGGCCATGTTCGTGGAGAGCAGAGCTTTATGCGTTGTGCTCATATCCATCAAGATGTTTTTGGCATCTTTGATGGTATTGTTAAAGGAAGATATCGCTGGGTCAACAACTGCCTGATAATAGGTCGAAATGTTGCTTTGGCCCGCGATTTTTGGATTCTCGCTGCGGCCAGCGGGATTTCTTTGGGAGTCAAAATCACTCATACTAAAACTTAGGGGGCGTAGTCAAAAGACTATTAATCCAGTCTGAAAGAAAATGACTTAGATGTTGAGATGACAAGAAGGTTGGGTCCTTTCTTGGCTATCGATGGATGAATGGGAGAGATTCCAAACTGTTAGCTAAACCAACAGAATAGAAAAAAAACTAAGAGTAGTCTAGAAGCGAGGAGTACTACTGAGACTATTCTAAAAGGGGCAATAGGCTGCATTCTGCAGTGCAGCGGAGAGTGGAGGGCGGTCCACAAACCGGAGACTCGTAAGGGGTGGGAATTTCACGTATTCCATGGGTTGGACCCACTACGACTAGTTACCGACTAGCACGGGAGGCTCTTTGGCGCTTCCCCACAAGTTGATCAGACTGTAGGCCGTTGTAGCAGTGACATACATGGCTTCAGACATTAATAAACTTAAATAGTTTGTCACGTTGTTATATTTCACTTTCAAATTGGATGTGACATGAAATGTAACTGGACTTATGTTGACAATTCGATGTCTGTTTCCTCTTCTGTAGAGTCTCACGGTGTGAGAATAACTTAACTTTTACTGCCGAGCCGAGTGGTTTTCTCGTGGTGCTCTCCGGTGCCTTGTCCTTAGCTACTGGTCAAGGCGCAATCATTGATATGACATTCTGTTGTGCCACGGGACTAATAGTATTATAAATGATTCCGAAAATCGCCACGATAGGGAGACTCAGATCTTTGAGCGAACGTCTTCGTCGCGGATCGCTTGGCAGCCGTAAGAGCTCTCCATAAAGAGGATGTGCTCATCTTTGGGCTATTAAGCTATGTACACCACTCCACATAATCATTGTTCCACCCCACATTTCACTGAAAAAGGGTATTCAGGTCAACTTTCAGGAAAAGTTGTCAACTGAAAGGGTATCTCAAATTGAACAAGAAAAGACATTATAATGTTAGTTAGGCTATCACGTGACCCAGAAACCTCAAATTGAAAAATACGTTTTGGCCAATCCACAAAATCATTGTTCCACTGCCCTTTTTGGGTCAAAAACGGTAAAATTGAGAGATGAATTTATGTTTTCTGTACTCCTAAAGACATGTGGAATAAGACCTGAGCTAATTTGGTTATCAAAAAAGCAGTTTGAAAAATCCCATTTTAGGCCAAAAATGGAGATGTTTTGGAAAATGGGTTATTGAGGTCACATGGGAGATGACACAGATCTCAACAGTTAACTAAAACTGATCAACAATTCATCAGTAAGAGTTCCTGTATGTTTCAGGTCATGGCATTCAGGATCCGCCGAGTTACGCTCGACTGAAGCAAAAACTTCGGTAATTCAGTGCATTTTCAGTGCATTTTTAGGTCGATCATCTTTAACTTGATCTAACTCGGCGGATCCTGAATGCCATGACCTGAAACATACAGGAACTCTTACTGATGAATTGTTGATCAGTTTTAGTTAACTGTTGAGATCTGTGTCATCTCCCATGTGACCTCAATAACCCATTTTCCAAAACATCTCCATTTTTGGCCTAAAATGGGATTTTTCAAACTGCTTTTTTGATAACCAAATTAGCTCAGGTCTTATTCCACATGTCTTTAGGAGTACAGAAAACATAAATTCATCTCTCAATTTTACCGTTTTTGACCCAAAAAGGGCAGTGGAACAATGATTTTGTGGATTGGCCAAAACGTATTTTTCAATTTGAGGTTTCTGGGTCACGTGATAGCCTAACTAACATTATAATGTCTTTTCTTGTTCAATTTGAGATACCCTTTCAGTTGACAACTTTTCCTGAAAGTTGACCTGAATACCCTTTTTCAGTGAAATATGGGGTGGAACAATGATTATGTGGAGTGGTGTATATATGCTACGGGTGAAACGATACGCTTCAATTTTGAGCAGGCTGGACCGGGGCGCAGTACATATTGCTATTGTGTAGGCTATTGCGATACCTGCACTCTAGCTTCTCTGGCTTACCGATACAGTAGTTGCCACCTATGTGCTCATTATAGGCTGCTTCACTGAGTATTCCGCAGAAGAATACTAGACTTTTACTAAAGAAAGATGGGGGAAGAAGACTTGGGCTATGGGATGGGATCCCTGTCTAGTTAAGTCCCGAGGGTGACTTTAGACTAGCCTAGTCAACTTAATGGAACCCTTCGGGTACCTGAAGCTGTGGATCCAGATCCATGTCTCTGCCCGATGGGTGCTAGAGACCAGCTCCTGATGGAATGGGAAACCCTCGGGGTGATGGGAAAGGAAACAAGAATTAAAAGTTAAAAGGGAGAGGAGGTGAAGCTATGGATTGAAATCCATGTCTCTGCCCAATGGGATCTTGAGACTAGCTTCTAATGATGTGGGAAATTTGAGAAAACTAATGACGTTGTGAACTACCGGTAGGATTGTTCCTGTATATGATCCGAGTAGCCACTAATTATAACCTTCCACATAGATTAGCTAGCTCATCTCTATCACAAATAAGCTCCATACTATTGTGAGCTATCAGCAACGTTGTCGCTGGGTGATGGTGAGGCGCTATCTTTCATGGACTAAACGCTAATACTAATTTTCATCGCTAATGGTGTTTTGCAGCTACGCTTCTTAACGTCTTAACGTTTTCTTAACGTTTATAAATTCATCTCTATGGTGCGGGGACGAAGCGCTTTTACTAATCTTGCCTTACTGAAACCTCTCCACTCATCCATCGATGACTTCGAAAGTTCAGAACTAACTCAGATATGCAATTAGTTTGGAACTCAAGGACGGAAGAGACAATCGAACAAGCGGATGGTTATAGCAATCAACGATTTATTAATTAACAGCAATTAAAAGGTTAACAATTGCTTAACAGGAGGAGACGCTGTGTCTATTCGTATCCTGGGATCGTTGTGGCGGATCAGTAGGGCTGATGAAGCACTCCGGCCAGTCTCGTTGTGGATGTTGAGCCATTGTATTGAGCAGCATTTGTCCATAGTCCGGACGTTGTGTGTTCTTCTGCTTGTGCTCTCTACGGCCTCACTAAAAGCAACGAGATGTCATTAGAATTAAACAACTTCAGACTTGCCTTGGCAGCGTGTTGCTTCGCTGAACGTTGTGGCGGATCGGGTTGTCTTGAAGATGATTTGACGTGTTGCTGCGCTGTGGTTTTGCATCATAAACATCATGCGGAGCTGTGCATCTTCCAACATCTTGTTGATCTTGTCAGTTTCCGCTGGAAAATGGAGAGTCTATAGATGAATTACACGAGGTTAGGATACCTGTGATCTTCTTTAAGATCTTCTCGTCCATCGCGTTGGGCTTGCTCTTTCGTTGGAGAAACTTGGGTTCCGCTGTGAACTTATCCGGTTCCTGGATCAGACGTTGGAAGTGGCTTTGTCAGCTTGGTTGAAGAGATCGTTGTTCTTGGAGCCGTTTTCCGCGTGTCTCCTTCCTCTGACCAGTATTCTTCTGGCGAATAGTGATCGGTGGTACTGCAAACTGTTCTTGATGTTGCTATACCAGTACATTCCCGGGTGGAGTTGCCCTGGTAAGCATTCCCGGGGAATTCTACATGATCCCGATATAATAAGGAACTCACTTGTTGCTGATGCGCTGTGATTCTCAACCTCTCCTCATGAACTGCTCCACCTTGTATCCGTTGTTCTTCACCTCGTTGAGGATGCTCTCCAACTTGTCTTCCAATCCGTTGTCCGTTGGAACCTGGAGTGGCGACATCGCTGGGGAAGAACGTTGGGAAGGTGGTGAGCTCGCTCTTTGCTGTTCAGAGTTCTTCGCTGGGGCGTTCTTTGGAGTGGCTAGCTTCGCTGAATCCTTCTTCTCCTTGGTTACCTTCTCTTGAGGAGACGTTGGGACGGACTCTTCCCCCGACTCCACGATGTGAATAGAATGAGTCGGCGACATATTCTCTTTGTCTTCAGGAAGCTCCGTTGGAGTCGTTGGGCCTTTGGACATCTACAATTAATTATTAGGCGGACTAAAACACCGCTAAGAGAGGGTAGAATTAGAGATACATCATGAAGAGCGCTCAACATAAATTGATAACCGTTGGGATATTATGACAGGTTTCAACCGAAAGACCAGTGGGATATTAAGCAACAGGGTTAACAAGTATTAGAGCTCGCAGAGCACGTTGTGGACTGGGAGAAGCTGAAAAGGATTATTATTAATCTCTTCCTTCACTGCGAAGTGGGCTATTCATCATGAGACGCTGGGCATCTTTCATCATCTTGGCGAACTTCTCGTCTGACGCTGGAAATTGGGAAGTTTTAGGGACTCTTTATCTTATTCTAGAGGTACCTGTTATCTTCTTCAAAATCTCCTCGTTGGTGGCGTTGTGCTCATTATAGGCTGAAGACTCCGCTGGTGGATTCGTTGGGAGCGAGTGGGCATGATTGTCCGCTGGTGCTGGATTCTCATCTCCATTAGAGACCTCGTTGTGGGTTCTTCCAGCTCTGCCTTCTTCGTTGGGAATGGCGAGCAAGTCCGTCCACCCTCTATAGCGTTGGAAGTTGCGGTGGTCTCCGTTGGCACGCATTCTGCCGCTCATCTCGGACGTTGGACGTTGGTGATCTTCTACCCTGTATCACAGAAGTATTTATTTGGCGATTTAATCACGAACGAAACGAGATGATAAGTAAAAACGGCAATTTTAGGCCAAAATGACGTCAGATGATGCAATTATTACGTCAGATGATGCAATTTTGCAAAAAAGTCTGAATTTCATGCAAATTTCACGCGACTTTGATTATTTATGGGTAAATTTATGCATTTTATGTATTTTAATTGCAAAAATTAGATAAAAATCCCAAAAATCGGCGACGAAATCGAAGGAAATCGACGAAAAATGCGAAAAATCCTCACGAAAATTTTTAGGCGAAAAGCCCGCGGTGTTTGCGTCCTTGTACACTTTTTAGTGCAGACTTGCGCGTAAACAACCGTAGCTGAGGCGGGAATTCAAATCGAATTAATAATTTCCCCATTATTTTTGGTGGAAAATCGCCTGTTTCGACGGAATTCAAGACGTTCCCGGTGGGAATGTCATTTATACGTGGAATTAATCGAATATTGAAGCATTTTTTATGCATATTTACTACCTTTCAGCTATAAATGGAGGATTCTGGACTAAAAAGGTGAAAATAAAGCCAAAAATGGGGTATTTTTGAGGTTTTTAGGCTAAATTATCAATTTTAACCAGAATTTCGCGACGTTCCCGGAGAGATGCGTCAATGCGACTCCAAATTACGTGATTTTAAGGTAATTTCCAAGAGTAACGGCTCATCTTTGTCGCTGGGGCGACGATAAGGTGCTCTCTTTTGCGGAAAAACAATTTTTTAAGTATTTTAACGTGCTAATTTCGTCTCTCATGGCTTCCTGCTCTCAACTCTCGTAAATTTTGGAAATTTGAAACGCTTTTAAGAAGGCGGGCACTAGAAACTCAAAGAAAACGACAGCGGGTGCAGCTCGGGTCACGTTGTGAGTCCCCAAGACCAGATCTCTCCGGTCGGCCGGTTCCCGTAGGTTCCGGAAGCTGCTCTTACCAATTTGCGTCTCTTTTGAGAACGCAAACGGTCGATGCACCATGTCGCGCAGGCTAAACTGGGACTGTCGTACTCCCTAGCGAGCGGCGAACTAAAAGGACAGAGTAACTAGAGACGCGCGGATAGACACAAGCGGAGAGAACGAGAGAGGAACGGAAGCAGCTGAAAAGAGAGAACGAATAAAATAACACGAGTGGTATCAGTGACCCATTTATTGAGAGGCAAAGATAAAAAGAGAATTAATAAAATAAAGTAATTTAAACGGTGTGGAGGAGTCGTTGTGGGGCAGCGACGACGAAGGAAGCAACGAAAGGGGATTTAAAAGGGATTTAAATATATTTAGATAATTTTAGAATGATTTTAATTAATAAAAAACGTCACTCGCTGTGCCTCCGCCAACACCAACAACAACAACCTTGAACGACTGATAAATGTTGTGTGGGCGTTGGGCCTAAAAACACACGCGACGCGTACGCGTCGCGGCGCGGTGGGGCGCGGCTGCAGCGAGGTCTGTTATAAGGCGCTGTGCGAATAGATGAATTAAAGATATTTACGCCTTTAGTTTTGAGGGCAAAACCAAGAGAAGGTGTGAATTATCTTTTAGACGGAAAAGTCAAGGACTTTGGTAGACTTTTGCGACACGGAGTGTATCGAGTAGACTTACTGAAACCGAGACCAAGATTAAGCGCAGATAGAAAACGAAAAATTGAAGAAGACTGTCCAGAATATGAGATTCACATAAGCATACGTCGAGAAAATGCTAAATCACTTGTTATTGAACGCGTCGAATACACAGGAGACTTGAAAAAAGCTGCATACAGTCTTATGAAGTTTATGTTTGCAAATAGACGACATGTTCCTCAAGTAAACGAACTTAAAAACGCTCCAACATATCCGATGGATTTTAAAATACGATTCAGAATAATTTATTTATTAGGAAACATGTCATCAAATTTAAAACTAGTGGAACCGATCATTGATAGATCCAGTTTTCCACTAGAGAAACTGTTCATCGATAATGTTAGATCTGGAATGAGTCAGGAATTCGTAAGAACGGCCAAAATTCTGGAATTAAACGCACGGGAGTTTCCAATATGTTTTTTCGTTCGTGATCTTTTTAATCAAACAGTAAAGTTAGAAGTCTCTTCACCTGATAATTTAAAATGTGGAGCTTTCAAACATCTAATCAAAAATTGGGTGAGAACCAATAAACCCATCGGAACTTGTTTCATGTTTCGCTTTTTTGCTAAGGAAGAAGAATCATCTATTCAAATTCTGAATTATGTCAGTCGTCGAATCGATGGAACGGTCGCTGGCGACAAGTGAGTTTCTCTATAAGTCATCCAAAATTCTTTCTGTTTTTTCAGATGCGTGGATATTCCAATGAAGGACTCTAAAGTACTCAAAATCAGCTATGAGCAGCTACCTGAATGCAAGTTCCAAATCAAAATGACTGTCTTTTTGGTCGAGTAATTTTTACTTGATAACTTTCTCTTTACGTAATTTTCTTTTTTTGTTTCTATGTGTAAACGAATAAAATTGAACAATAATGAGTCTCCGTATTTATTAGAATCGAACCACATTTATCCGAGTTTTATTTTTTTTTCAATCTTTGAAAATAGTTTCCCACATTTTGAAGAATATCAAAAATTAGATGAAGCTTTCAAAACTAGAATTTTTCTATAAACTGTTGAGTTGTTTTCAATCTGCTTTAAATAGTGTTTGAAAGAAGGATTGTTCAAAAAATCAGGTTTGAAAGAAGCATATTTAATGATAAAAAGACTACTGTAACCTATTCCAATTTCTCCGCTTGTTCTAAACCTGAAAGCCAAATTGAAACGTCTGAATGGTAAGAAAAAAGATAATTTTGTTGTTTTTTTGCGTAGATTAGTATAGGCTCACAAGCAAATAGCCCAGTAGTCGATTCTGTCATCTTTCAGAGTTTGCTCATGTTAGATAGGTTAAAAAATAATACTAGAATTGTCGTCTGTCAAACATACTAGCAGATGTATCACACAATTGCACTCTCTATTATTAGGTTGCTGTACTATTAGGTTCTTGCACCCTCATAGGTTCAACAGATGCTATTAGCACTGACCATTGCACAATATGACCACTATTCTAGTTGCATCAAAAATCAATAATCGTTCTTATTTCTTTTTTATTTCGCTTCTCTCATTAATCTTCTTATTTCAGAACAATATCAAAATGAACAGTAAACCTTTGACCTACGATAGTATGAAAACGGTTATCCAATACATGGAGCCTAATACAAGGTTAGTTTAGTTGAAATTCAGTCTTCCAATGAATATTTTCAGATTTCTCTTATCTTCTAGATCCCCTTCAATTCGTTTAATAGAAAAATTAGTTCCACTGAAAGTAGATGAACTTGTATTTGGAGGTCATTTCATCAAAGTGAATCAGAAATTTTATGATTACGGAGTGTATCACGTTGACATACCAAAACCGAGAAAAATATTTAGCGCAGATAGAAAACGAAAAAGGGAAGAAGAATGTCCAGAATATGAGATTCAAATAAGCTTCCGTCAAGGAAATTCTGAATCATTTGTGATTGAACGCGTCGAATACACTGGAGACTTGAAAAAAGCTCCATACAGTCTTATGAAGTTTATGTTTGCAAATAGACGACATGTTCCTCAAGTGAACAAACTCAGAAACGCTCCATCGTTTCCCATGGATTTCAAAATACGATTCAGAAGCATTATTTTATGGGGAGACTTGGGGAATAATTTGGAAAAAGTGGAACCGATAATTGATGAGTCCAGTTTTCCACTTGAGAAATTCTTCATCGATAATGGCAGATATGTAGACATGGATCATGAAATCATAAAAACTTCCAAAATATTGGAATTCAGTCCACGACGGAGGGGAATCCTCTGGTTGATTCATGATCTTTCCAATCAAACAGTGAAATTAGATGTCACATCCTGTGATTTTTTCGAAGACGGTGGTTTTATCCGTCTAATCAAACATTGGGTAGAAACCGATAAACCCCTCGGCACTTGTTTCATGTTTCGCTTCTGTGCTATTGGAGAAGAATCATCTATTCAAATTCTTAATTATGTCAGTCTTCGAATCGATGGAGCGGTCGCTGGCGACAAGTGAGCTTTTCTAAAAGTGATCCAAAGTTCCATAAGATATTTTTCAGATGCGTGGATATTCCGATGAACAACGATACAGTACTAAAAATCAGCTATGAGAGAAGTATTAGAAACGTTTTTCTCATCAAAATGACTGTCGTTGATCTTGAATAGCCGTCTACCATAATATATACATAATATCATATTATGACTTTGAATTTTATCTGTTTTCATTTTTTCATTTCAATTTGAAGTTAAGAAGAATAAAATAATAAATATTTACATTGTTGTATTAATATAAATGACTAAAAGCCTATGAGTATTCAGTAAAATTCTAAATGCATGAAAATGTGTTTTTCGAATATCTTCGAATTTTTCGAACAATCCTATTTTTAACAAATCCAGCATTTTTATTCAATCAAGTGAGATATCCTATTCATTGGACATGCTGTTAGATATCTGGGCTGAGAACCAATTACTTTGACGGGTCATCTGTCATCCACAATAGAAGATGTATTAGATAGGGATCTGCTAATCCTGTGAACACCTCTCACACTATGCAGAATCTCACTGACCCATTGGTTCAACAGATGTACAGTGCTAAAAGGGTACACAGCCACTAGGCCAGTGTCTCTGTTATTCTTCACAAAAGTCGATAATTGGTTCTCTTTCTTCTTCATCCTTTTTTTCATTTTCAATTCTTGCATTTCAGATAATGAACAGCAAACCTTTAACTTATGATAGCTTGAAGACAGTTATTGAATACATGGACCCCAATACCAGGTATTTGAATTAAAATTTTAATATTTCAATGAATCATTTTAGGTTTCTTCTATCTTCCCGAGCCCCTTCGATCCGATCCACGGAAAGAGTAGTTCCTTTGAGAATCGGAAAACTTGTTTTTAACAAACATGAAATCACAGTTAATCAAACGGTATACGAATATGGAATATATCAAGTAGACAATGAAGTTCCCTACAAAATCAGTGGCTACAGTACACTGAGTTTAAAGTGGACTCATGACGTCGATGAATTTGGTACTCGAGACTATATAACTGAAGCAGGCGGTATGTTACCTGGAAACAATGGAGAGTTTTATGAATATAATCTCTTTGGGTGCCGCGATAGTGAAAACGTTCCAACTAATGAAGGTCGCTTACAAAAACTGAGAAGAATATTAGAAGTCGAAAAGCAACGATTGGATCAGCTAATGAATTATCGCCCGACAAACAGGCCAAATTTCAGAAGAAAAACCTTTTTGGACGTTTTTTCTAACAATATTTTCAAGTTGTACACCATAGAAGACTTGGAGGAATTCGAAACCCAGGAGATGCTTCAAAAAGGGATAGAATACAAAAAGGAGAGAATAAAACAAATGGAGAAGGAACTTATTCTGTTTGAGAATAAGAAATACAATATTCGTCCAAGATTCGAGATTCATTTAACAAAGCGTCAAGGAGATTCCGAACCTTGTGTAATCGAACGTCTAAAATACACAGGAGACCTACATAAAGCTGAAGTAAGCCTTCGCGAATTCATGTTCTCAAAAAGGCACCATATTATTCAAGTAAGAAAACTCACTATTTATGAGAATTGCCCGATTCCGATATCTCCAAAGATGAGGATAACATGTTTATCGATAAGAGAAGGCGCAGCAATAGAATCAGTGAAGCTGTTCATTCACGAGTCCAGTTTACCACTCGAGAAACTAAAACTAAATATAGAAACACAAGGATTGGATCATGATTTCATCAGAACATCCAAAATCTTGGAGCTTTATGGAGAAATTGATATGGAGATCCCGGATATTCAAAATCTCTCCAATCCGAAAGTGGAGTTTGATTGGGCTAATTTCGATTTTTTCTTTGAGGGAGGAATGATTAATCTCATCAAAAATTGGATAGAAACCGATAAGCCTATCGGCACTTGCTTCATATTTCACGGAATTCATCGGAAAAAGAACTGTATCGTTGTTATGAATTTGGTTAGAGCCCAAATCGACGGAGCGGTTTTGGAAAATAAGTAAGTCTGAAATTTATATTCTAAACAAATGAAACTGTTTTAGATGTGTGGATATTCCGATGAACAAGTCTTCAATACTAAAAGTTAGTTACGAGTGGAGTCGTAAAGAAGCTTTGATAAGGATGGATGTCGTGCCACACGATTTCGACTTTATAAATTTTGATTTCCTTTTTTGATCTTGTTTTGATTATATAAAATGAATTATAAATGAATTGAATGAATAAATAAATAAAAATATACATAATTAATTAATTTTGTTGGATATTATGCAAGACCACCTGAAACTAAGTGATCTTTAATAAATTGCCCGTCTGGAAAAATGTTAGATGGGTAAAATGGTAATTTTCTTACTAGATCCATTAGTTTTTTCAACGGAATAGACAGACAGACCAAATTAATACCGTAAAAATTCACATTTGTATTATAAAATGTCTTTGAAAACAGCCTATGGACCACATACAGTAGACTCCCCTTGTGCACTGTACTATGAGGTTCTCGCAGGCTCTTAGATTCAACAGATGTGCAGGCTAACCAGACACTAGTACACAGTCTGCATACCTGTACAATAGACCAGCCAATTCGCCAACTAGTCTACTACCAACAAAAATCAATAACCGTTTTCCTTTTTACCCTACTTTCTATTACTTAGTCCTAAATTTCCGACAATGAACAACAAACCTTTCACTTATGATAGTTTGAAGACGATTATTCTGTACACAGAGCCCAATTTAAGGTTAGTTCATTTATTATATTAATATTCTATTGGAAGGTTTTAGATTTCTTTTATCTTCTCGAGTCCCTTCCATCCGAGCCACAGAAAGAGTAGTTCCTCTGAAAATCAAAGAACTTGTGATTGGAAGTCACTATATTGAAGTGAACAAAACAAGATATGAAATCGATTTATACCAAATAAGCTCCGACGAACTTCCCTACCAGATTAGCGGGGTCAGTGGATTGTCTAGAAGACGAACGTGTGACGTGGACGAATTTGGTACTCGAGATTATATAACTAGAGCCGGCGGTATGCTACCTGGGAATGATGGAACTGCTGAGAGGAATCTCTTTGGAGATCGGGATCCTAACAATATTCCAACCAATTATGGGCGTGTTCGAAGATTGAGAAGAAGAGTGAATGTAGAGAAGCAAAGGCTTGATCAGTTGCTTGTTCATCAACAGAAAGTCGGTTCAGTTCCAAAACCATTAAGCGGGGGTCTCATTCGCTTTAAGACAATTGATCATAATGTTGCTCAAGTATATAACGAAATGGAACTTGGATTCTTGGACAATAAGGAAATGGTGGAGGAAGCTATTAAAGACACTGAGAACAAAATTAAAAAAATGGAAAAAGAGCTTGTTTTGTTTGAAAATCAAGGAAATAATATTCGTCCTAATTTTGAGATCCATTTGAGAAAGATTGAAGAGAACTCGGGTTCTAACATTATCGAACGCATTAAATATGGAGGCGATCTACACAAGGCTGTAGAAAGTATTCACAAATTTATGTTTTCAAAAAGGACTGTAGTTGTAAAACAATTCAAAATTTCTCAAGACTGTCCAATTTCAATGCCGAATGACATCAAGATGAAGATATCGTCTTTATCATTTAAACGAGTGACCATGGAATTTGTGAAACCGATTATTGATGAGTCCAGTTTGCCACTGCAGAAACTTCAATTTACTGTTAATTCTGATAATAAGAAAGAAATGGATGATGAATTCATCAAAACTGCCAAATTTCTGTCACTTTTTGTTCGGATTGAACCGATACTTCCATTTATCCAAAGTATTCCAAATGAGAACGCAGAATTTATGATTTATTCAGATTTTCTTCAAACTCAAGATTTCCTTGTTTTAATCAGAAGTTGGGTGGAAACCAATAAGCCCCTTGGTTCCTGCTTCACATTTGTCACTTATAAGTTTACAAGACGCCCTCACGCAATTTTGGATTTTGTTTGTGATCGAATTCAAGGAGCAATTGGGAGAAACGAGTAAGTTTTGTTTGAATTTGGACAGATTGATATGAATTTCTTTTAGATGTGTGGATATTCCGATGAAAAACTCTGCAATGCTGAGAGTCAGCTATGGGACTTCCTCTTGGGATCAGTCAATCATAATGACTGTCGTTCCTCGTAAATAATCTTCTGATCATCATAATTTTGGTTTTTACGTTTGTTGTATGCTTTTTTTTAATTCAATGTCAAAATAAACAAGAATATTTCATTTTTATGTTATCTTATTTTCCAAAGCGTCGCGTTACTAGTCGATTATTAAATCTTCCGATTCTGCAAATCGGTTCCAGACTTTTTATTGAGTTGAATCTACGGCTCACCAAATATTCCTTCAACTCATATTGTCATCTATTAAAGTTTGCTCCTGGGAAAAAACCAACTGGAGTAATCCCTAATAGATGTCAAATATATAGTAGATAGCCCTCTCAGTCTGCGTAAATCTACGGACAGACCAAAGTGGGGTCAGACACAGTAACAGATGTATTAGAACCGCTCACGTCAGTCTGTGTACCTCTACAGATGGCAATGGGTCTTCTTGTGTATATTCCACCTATGCCAATCTGTTTTTCTGCAGTGCTGAGCAATGTAATCCCACTAAAAATCGATAGTTGTTTTGTATTACAAACCACTTTTTTTCTGTCATGCTTTGTTTCTTTCATTCAATTTCCTATTTCAGAAAAATCCAATCACAAAATGAACAACAAACCTTTCGCTTATGATAGTTTGAAGACGATTATTCTATACCTGGATCCTAACACCAGGTTAGACATCTATAAAATGGAGCATTCTATTGAATATATTCAGATTTCTTCTATCTTCTCGAATTCCTTCAATCCGTTCCACAGAAAAAGCAGTCCCATTGAAAATCAAAGAGCTAGCGGTCGGAGATCACGAAATTAAAGTGAATAAAACAATATATGAATACGGGATATACCAAGTAGACTGCAAAATTCCCTACAAGGTCAGTGGTTATAACGATCTGAATCGGAGATGGACATGCAATGTTGACGAATTCGGTATCCGAGACTTTATAACTGAAGCAGGCGGTGTGTTGCCCGGATACAGAGGTTCTGAAACGGATCTGTTTGGAGACAGAGACTTCAGATTCTTGAGATCCAGTGATAGCCAACTAGAAAACCTGAGAAAAAAATTAGAAGATGAAAAAGAAAGATATAATCAGTTGCTGACCTATCGACCGGCAGAAAATTTGAACAGCGATGCAGCTATTGCACACCTATTACAAATAACAAGCTCTGTATACTTCAAGAGTCTTCCTTATTATCTCATCCCAGAATACAGGTACAAATTATACAGAAACGATGAAGAATTGGTGAAAAGAAGTATTGAATATACAAAGAAAAGGAACGAAAAAATGGAAAATGAGCTTCTTCCGTTTGAGAACAAAAGAAATAATATTCGTCCCAAATTTGAAATCCATTTGACCAAAAGTCAATATCCATCAGAGCCTCAGGTAATTGAACGTGTCAATTACACAGGAGACATACATAAAGCTGAAGAAAGCATTCTGAAGTTTATGTTTTCAAAACGACGTCATATTGTTGATGCTCGCAAGTTTTCCATATCTCACGACTGTCCGATTGCTCTTTTGCCTCGTGACTTAAAGATCCGGACACCAATCTTGGGATTACCAAAAAATGTGTCGATGGAAGTTGTGAAGTCAATTATCGATGCTTCCAGTTTACCACTGGAAGAGCTGTATATATTTGTTAACGAGGCACAAGAAATGGATCCTGAATTCATAAAAACGACCGACCTCCTGTATCTATGTGGAGAAGCTGAAAAACTATTCCCGTTTCTTTTTAGTCTAACAAATCAGATAGTTGTCATCGATTTTCAATGCGAAGACTTTTTAACAGACGAAGAATTTGTTGTTTTAATCAGAAATTGGGTAGAAACCAAAAAACCTCTTGGCACTTGCTTCACGCTTTCCAATTATCAAGAAGAGGACACCACCCGAACTCTGAACTTCATCAGAAATCAAATCGATGGAGCGGCGGGAAACGACGAGTAATTTTTCATTTTGATTATTACCGTAATTACAGATCTTTTTTTCAGAAGTGTGGATATTCCTATGAGAAATTTTACTGTGCTCAAAATCAACCTAGCGCCGAACAAACGTTCATTTAAAATGACTGTGGTGCCTTTGGATTAATTTTTCAAACATATGACATATTATATTTTTTATCTTTACCTTCAGTCATAACATTTTTAAGTTTAATGTGACAATAAATATAACAAAAGAACAGTAATGAATGTAATGTCATAATTCCATACTTGACCAAAAGATACGGTGCTTATCGATCCTGGAAACTAAACTGATTACTGTTAATGCTTTCAAACTCACGGCAATTTTCTCCATTATAAGAGACATTTGTCCTAGTATTGTGTTGAAATATCATACAAGCCTTCGTTGATTTGAACACATTTCTTCCTGAAATCAGGGCATAAGAGTACCCTTTCGATATCGTTCCATCGATATTAGGAAGCTCAATATCCCTTAAATTCTTGTTGTTCATTATTTGTATTATCGGGAGAGATTCTGAAATATTTTTAAATAATTTCCCAGAATAAAATTTGTTTTACCATTCAAACTAGCCATTTTGCGAAGTTTCTTAAAAAATTTTAAATCGTGTAGTTCTGTATTCTGAATAGACAATGATCCAAAGATTACTGTAGTTTTCTCAAGCTTGGGAACGTATTCTTCATCACCAGCATCTATGAAGACATCTCCAAATATATAAATACATCCGGATTCCAACTCTCCCAATGTTTGAATTTTACATGTCTTCTCTTTGATTTCCGATGCATTGAAATCGCAGAATTTAGCATGGAGGTAACGGAAATTTGCTCTTGCCTCCAGGAAAACTAGCATTTCTTGGATAGTAACACAAAAATCCGGGTGTAGTAGCTCTAGATTAATTGTCACCGGATCAAGAGCGAGAATTTTCTGGAACTCAAGTTTGGTGAATTAGAAGTTGTTGCCTAGTCACCTTCAAAGCCTTCAATCCAAGATACTTCATTTCTGGGTTATGATGAATATCTACATTGATCCCTATAGTACTCCCAATCATCTCGAGGTCAATAGTTTTCAGGTTTTCCAGAAAAGAGAGACTTGAAAGGTTCGTATTTGATATTTCGATTTCTCCTTTTAATATTTTGATATTTGATAAACTATCGAGATCCGGTGAGCTATTGGTGACTTTCAAACCATTGCTAAGAACTGTGCATGTCTCAAAAAATTTTGGTCCGAGAACATTAAGCTTGTCACTAGGGCACCCTGAAACTTGTATGAAGAGACACAGAGAAAGCTAGAGTATCTGACTGTCTGCGCTCTCTCATCTATGTAGCTCGCTAAGAATGAACGCTATCAAAAAATGAAATCCTTACCATTATCTCCTCCAATATAACTCTCATACAAATAGACATCATATCCAAATAAATAGAATCCAGGGCCAAATAATTTCGGATTGTTTCCATGAATCAAAATTTGCAATTCGTTTTTTGTAATAATGCCCTGCATTTTAACTACCAAAATAAAATTAAAATTTTAAGTTCGTTACCTGGACCCCTGGTAGCTTAATATTGACCAGGTTAGCATTCGAAACAATTTGAATAACAGGACCCGGTGTCAATGACGCCATGTAGGTCAAGCTCTCCAGGAACTTCACATTTGTCAATGTAGTATCTTGAATTATCAGTTTCCCAAAAATATGAGTGACCTTGCTCAGCTTCCTTGTATGTTTCTCATCGCCAGACTCTATTCTAACTTCTCCCAAGATGAAATCGCAGTTTTCAGCCAAAACAGTCATGTTCTTGAATTCACATAACTTCCCAGATAAATCTCCATCGTGCTCACAATAACTCGCATCGATATTCACAAAGAATATCTTATTCTCAAGGAAAATTATCATTTCTTCTAGCGTCAAACAAAAATCAGGGTGAAGACTCTCCAAATTCATATAGATTTCGCTTGGCCATACATTTTGGATTTTCTGGAACCTGGTATTAAAAACGAGCAACTTGAAACAAAATACCTTTAAGGAAGTCAACTCAATCCTGGTCAATTCTGGATTATTTTTGATGTTAATTGCGATTTTTTCCTTGCTCCCCGAGTCACCGATTTTTATGGTTTTTAAGTTGTTTAAAAATGATAGGCTTTGGAAATTTGTGTTTTGAATGTTTATATATCCTCTAATATCGGTTATATTTGATAAGTTGTCAGGTGCCTTTGATGAATTTATTAAACTCAATTCATTGATCAAAACTGGACAATAATCTTTTTCACATCCTGAAATTTACGGTTTAGCCGGGATTAGACAAAGTAAAACTAACCACAATCCCTTAGATTGCCAGAAACTTCTATTCGAAAGTACATATAAAGATAACCATAGTCACATAGATTAGCCACGACCAGGTTCTTATTATTTTGAATTTTAAATTCACATTCATCGAGACTGGATGTTTGGAAAAAATAAAATTTCCAGAGGATACGAACATCATTTAACATTGAATTGTTGCGGATGATGAGACCATCTGGAACAGGTCATCAGGTTGGAATTAGGAATTTAAACTAACTGGATCTGCAATCAAATCCAAACAATCCCTCTTTTATGGAGAAAAACGAGAGACTTTTCAAATTCGAATTCTCAATCCTTATTCCTCCATTCAAAACTTTCATCTTTCCAAAAATCTTCTTCAACTGATTCTCAGACAAATCTGTGTTCGAATTGAAGATCAAAAGACCGCACACTTCTTCGCATTGCGGGAAATATTTGATAGTAATTGAGTTTATTTCAGAATACTTGAAAATGCATCTTGGATCTTAAATTTTTAGTTTAAATACTCAAATTATAGTTTTGAAGCTAACCACATTGATGAAACTTGATAATCTTGTTCATTTCAGTTTCGAAACTTGGGATGATATTTAGAGGGAAAGATAGCAGGCAGAAAAGGAAAAAAATCATGACGGAAAAATAAAAATAGTCAAGAGATCAGGTTTTTGCAGTTTTGAATTAATTGATGGTTAGGTTGAACTTTCTGAGAAATGTGTTGCGAGAAGAATTTTCTAACATCTCTTTTTTGTTGATCTTTGATTGGACTTGATGTTTTAGTTCATTTAGATTATTTCAGTTGCCTAACAAAAATCTTGATTTAGATTTCAGGTCGTTCATGAACTACGGTAGTTTTTTATATTATTCTGCCAAGACCCTGGTTTCTGAAAATAATTTTAAAATGCTAATATTTTTCTTGTTATTTATAACTATATGCAAGCCTGATTTCTCTGAAAACCTGGCTAGGATTGTCGATCGATATTCCTGTGGTAAGCTCCGGATTAAACCCTTGCTAACCGGAACCCCAGATCCATCTTGCACATTCAATCACTCTGAAATCACTCTGGAAACTATTCCATTCTTCCCCCAATGTTCCGAAGTCTGTGGGATTCTGGTTATCAATTCCAACACGATTCTATCAGAGACTGAACTTCGAGAGGTCTTCAAACCTATGCAAACTTTATGTGGAGGCTTGGTAATCGAGAATACCCAATTAACAAGTCTCTCATTTTTTAACACTGAAAACATCATGGAAGAATTTCATTTTTTCTGTGAGATCTGTGAGTTTAAAGACGGCGAAAAGAAACTATGTTTTTTGTTCAGATGGTTTCCTAATCCGGAATAATTCAAAGTTGACAGATGCTTTTATTTTGAATCAAATTTATTTATGGGGGGATCGGGAATACGATGAATGTGATTTTCGAATTGAAGATAATCCAAAATTGGATGTAGCTAAGTTGTTCTTCGATGATCATTCACCAAATATGCTGAAGTTGAGAGCAAATGGAAATTTAAAGGATTTTGGTATGCACTAAGACATTTTTCATCGTTCAAGTAATAATATTAGGTTGCCACCTGGACTCTCTCTATCCAAACTGCGAATACCTATTCGGAGGACTTCAACTTCATTCCAATGATCTTAACCTTACCTCCCTGACTAAAATCCGCAAAATAATAGGCAAAATCGATATTCAAAACACATCTCTAACAGATTTATCATTTCTGAAAAGTCTCGATTGGATACAAATCAAAAACATTGGATTAGAAGAAAAAACGACGATTAACATACAAAATAACTCTCAGATGAAACGATTAGCCTTGCCTTCGCTGTTCGAAACGGTTTGTAACTATAGAATTATTTTTTGAGACAAGAGATTCAGCAATTTTCATATTCATGGCTTGGAAATCGATTAATGAACCTCGAGAACCTTCATTCCGATTTTTGTCTAACCATCGAAGAGATGAGAGCGTTTCTAACAAATCATATTCGATTTGTGAATCTTCATGCGAGATACTGTAAAGAATCTGGGAATGTTTATGGCGCAAGGGTGTGCAGATTTGATAAACTGAGCAATTTGGGCGAGCATTGCGAGTTTATTCTGGGCGATTTAAAAATAGAGCAAGGGGATGAGGGATATGTGAAGAAATTGAAAGAGGTGTCGATGGTATTTGGATCTTTGATCATTCGGAATACTGAATTGAAAAACTTGAATTTTCTCTCTTGGCTTTTGTCAATCGCTTCTTTGGATAGTGAGTATTTTGAGAAAACTAAGAAAAAAAAAGAATTTTTACAGAATCGCAGCCTGTAATTCAAATAACTGGAAACAAGAACTTGAAGAAAGCTTGTTTTCCTATGATGGAGGTAGGATTAGTTGAATTTAACTCTTAATATGTTTTCAGGACATTGTAACAAATGGAGAGCAGCGTGTAGTTCTCGAGGACAATCATCCAAATCTATTTAATTCCACCGATTCACATTTATTATTCCCGTTACCGTATACCAAATCTCTTTACACTGATATAGAATACATGCAACCCCCTTAAGTTTGAAATCATACATCATTGTAAACCTATAATTATAAATTCACGAAAACATAATATTTCCTCCAATTCACTTTGTCATGTACCTATTCCTAACAACTCCTTTTCCTCGACCATCCACTGAACGTTGGTTTGGATTTGAAGTTGGTGACTATTATTATTATGATGGTGGTCCTGAAGCGTATTGGGATCAGAAACCAGATTATATTTTTGATGATAAAACCAAAGACGAGATCATTGAGCAATCTGATATTGCTGACCTCGTTGTTTCTTTCATTGGACTCTTTTTGAACTTCCTTCACTTGCTCATTCTAACGAGGAAGGAGCTAAGAGCAAATGTAGTATTCATAATAATCCTGGGAATTTCTATCTGTGACATATTGATTTGCATCGGGAGTATCACTGAAAGATACTTCAAGGATAGCCACTTCATTGCTCGATACGAGGGATTTTGTGGAACTGATTATCAGTGGTGGATGGTATTCATTGAGGCCTTTTCTCAAGGAATTCAAAAATTTGGGAGACTTACCGAAGCCTTGTTTGCTTTGTCTACAGCTGCCATTCGAGCGGTTACGGTACTGTTTCCGATGAGTTCCATGGCAGATCGACTCATGAAACTAACATCAGGGATTATTATATTGGTATTTAATTCTGTGCTCTGTGGGGTTCTTTATTCTATTTATTATTCAATGATTGAAATTTACAGAGAGGGAAACTCAGATCTGTGAGTTTTTTTTCTGAAATTTGGTTCATTGTTTTGATTTCAGAAGCTGCTATTTACTCTCGGGGCCAGCTTTCGACCGAAACTTAGTCCTGAGTATAGAAGGTTACTGTATCCTGATTCTAACAATACTTTACCTATTAGTGACAATGGTTCTTCTCATTTCTCTGGCTCTCGTCAACAAACGAAGAAAAAATTTGAGAAATGAGAAATCCAACAACAGTTTGATGCTGGTCACTGTCATGGCTTTGTCTTTCTTGGTTTCTGAACTTATATACAGTTTGATTTTTGTATTGGATAGTAGATGGGCATTGGTTCGAAACATGGTGATAATGTGAGTTGGGAAATTGTTAATGATAGTTTATAAGTGGATTTTAGTCAACTTGTCGATGTGTTTAAGTATATATCAAGAATTATTCTAACTGTCAACTCAATATTCCATTGCCTCATTTGCTTTTTCTTATCATCTCAATACAGAGATGTTGTGAAGCGTCTTGTTTGTTGTGATAAGGGTTCAAAGGTTGTTGATTAATTTTTTATTGCTCTGAATATAGAGTTTCAGGAAGTAATAGTGGAGCCATCTACTCATTCTACTGTGAAGAGCACAAAGGCTTCGAGGGATTCAGGTTATTGAATAATGTTCAACTTGAGCACGGTGACAGGAATTATATCACAAATTATTTTTTTTTCTATCAGTATAACCAAAATATAAAGTATCTTGGTTAGAAAACTTTTCTTGCTCTTAACCAGATGACTGTTAATCTGGAGCAACTTCACTTCGATTTTTGTATTATATTACAAATCAAAAAATGCTAATTTTTTTTAGAAGCAAAAGCTTATTTTTAATACCTTCTTGCTTAATACTGCAATTTTAATGAAAAACAAAGAGAATGTGCAATATTATGCTTATTGTTACATTTAATTCAAAGATGTTACAATTGAAGATAAAGATGAGAAACATTTAAAGAAGCTGAAAATGGTTGCGATAATTAAATTATGTGTATTTTGTTCTTATTTTTATACAGGAACAAAAAAACAAAAAATATGTATCTAAAAGATCAGTCACAAAACATTAAAAAAGAATACGTAAATTGTTTTATGCCAAAACTGAGGGCATGATAGCCAATTCGGTTTCCTTTCTATCATTGTAGCTGATTTTAAGAAGTTTGAAGTTTCTCATTGGAATATGCACGCAACTGAAAATATTTTTGAATTGTACCTTCATTATTGATAAGAGAACTCACTTGTTAACAGCAACTGCGCTGTCTATTTGATTTCTGATGAAGTTTAGAGTTCGGATGATGTCTTTTTCATATCGATACTCAAACGTGAACAAAGTGCCAATAGGCTTATCGGTTTCCACCCAACTTCTGATCAGAACAACAAAATCATCATTAGAGAGAAACACATTCGATTTAAATCTGACGAACACATTCTGATTTTGGAAATTTAGAAGAAACGGTAATAACTGATCAGCTTTTCCATATATGTCCAAGAGTTTAGCCGTTCTCACGAATTCGTAATCCAATTCATCACGTTCCTCGTTAACAAAAATAGACATTTCTTCCAGTGGAAAACTGGAAGCATCAACTACGGATTTCACACCTTTGACTGACACTTTTGGTGATAATGCCAAACTTGATATCCGCAATTTTAGGTCACGAGGCATAACAATAACCGGGCAGTGATCATATATAGAAAATCGATAAGCATCAATTTCACGTTTTGAAAACATAAAATTCAGAATGCTTTCTTCAGCTTCATGTAAGTCTCCAGTATACTTGATGCGTTCGATTACCTGAGGCTGTGAATTAAATTGACTCTTGAATAAATGAATCTCAAATTTAGGCCGAATATTATTTCTTTTGTTCTCAAACGGGAGGAGCTCGTTTTCCATTAGTTCAATCTTTCTTTCTGCTTTTTCGATATCTTCATTCGACATTTCCTCATCGTCCAAAGACCAAAATACTTCGTCTCTGTAGAATTGGACCATTTCATTATGAGTAGTCGGGAATTTTCCTATTGGGTGAGTTTGAGGACCCAACAACTGATTGTATGTTTGTTTTTCAATTTCTAATGTTTCCTTCAGTTTTTCTAAACGGCCTTCATTAGTTGGAATGTTCTCGAAATCCCTCTCTCCGAATAGATTTCTTTCATCAAGTCCATTGTTACCGGGTAGCATACCGTTAGTTATATAGTCTCGGATACCAAATTCGTCGACGTCACAAGTCCATCTCTCATTTAGCTCGCTCGTGCCGCTCAAAAGGCGAGGAACTCCATCTTCGCGGTCTACTTGGTATATCCCGTATTCATATCTTGTTGTATTCACTATAATTTGGTGACCTCCGACCACAAGGTATTTAATTTTTAGAGGCGCTGCTCTTTCTGCGGCACGGATTGAAGGAATTCGAGAAGATAGGAGGAATCTGAATTTATCAATTAGAATGCTCTATTTTAAAACTGACTAGCCTGATATTGGGTTCCATGTATTGAATAACCGTTTTTAAGCTATCATAAGTCAAAGGTTTGTTGCTCATTTTGCGATTGGATTTGTCTGAAATCGGTAATTTAATAAAAGAAAAAATAAAGAATTAAAGGAAAACGGTTATCGATTTTTGGTGGAAGTAGGTTGGGCACATTAATAATGCAAGACTGCAGAGAATGACGTAGATGTAATATACAAGAGAGACCATCTGTAGAGGTACGCAAACTGACGTGAGCGTTTCTAACACATCTGCTACGGTGTTTGGCCACAGTTACTCTTCAGTCTGTCCAGTGACCTGTATTGAATAATGAACTTTTTAAATACCATAACAGAAATTAATGTTTCTCGGTTAGATCTCAATAACATGACTTCAAATAAGTTTTGATTAGTCAAAAGATACCTGTTTTTTATTCGATAACTTGAGAACGTGGTTTTTTTCATCAGCTAATGAAAATTGGGTTTCTCAAGTAATACTCCCAAAAAATTTTGTCCGTCCGCTTCTCGCGCAATAATGCAGAGCAGACGACACTCTCAATCTGGGTTCATCCACCGTTGGCCAGAAGTCCTCTCCTTCTGGGTGTCCCATCCATTTCTGTCCTGGACAACAGGCCGACCCACTCACCCTAATAATCGATAAACCTTTGCCATTCCTTTTTTTCTATTCTTTCATTCTCGTGTGTTCTTTTTATCATACCTGTAATTTCAGACAACTCTATAATAAAATGAACAGTAAGCCTTTAACTTACGACAGTTTGAAGACGGTTATTTTATACATAAACCCTAATACCAGGTCAGTTTATAATATTTAGAAGTTATTATTTAAATTAAGAAATTTAGGTTTCTCCTTTCTTCTCGAATTCCTTCAATCCAAACCGCGGAAAAGGCAGTTCCACTGATAATTAATGTACTTTATTTTGGCGAAGAGAGGCATCACTTCAAAGTGAATGAAACAGTTTATCACTACGGAATATACCAAGTAGACTGCAAAGATAAAGTTCCCTATCGAGTCAGCGGCCAGAGAGATCTGAATAGGAAATATACTTGCGATGTCGACAAATTCGGAATTCGAGACTATATTAACAAGGCGGACGGTTGGTTACCCGGAAACAATGGAAGGCCTGAATACAATTTGTTTGGATTCAACGATCGTGAAATAATTTCAACGAAGGAAGGGCGTTTGAAAAAACTGGAAGGAATGTTGAAAATTGAAAAACAACGTTTGAATCAGTTGATGAATTATCGACCAGAAAACAGTTTAGTCAGTGAGCAAGATGATGAGCAATCAGGAATACCTGACTTCAAGTTCATTTGTTATGAAAGTGTCAGAAAATACAACAAGAAAGAATTGAGAACATTGAAAAGCGAGAAAGTCGTGAGGGAAGTTATTGAATATACAAACTATCGGATCAGACAAATGGAAAACGAACTTCTTCCATTTGAAAATCAAAAAAACAATGTTCGTCCCGAATTTGAGATTCATTTGAATAAGAGCCAAGAAGATGGATCATGTAATGTAATTGAACGTGTCAAGTACACAGGCGATTTACATAAAGCTGAAGAGAGCCTTATAAAGTTTATGTTCTCCAAAAGGCGCCACGTCATAGTGATAAGAACATTTGATATTGATCAGCAATGTCCTCTACGAATGCCTGGTGATCTAAAAATAAGCGTAAAAAACCTTCATATCAGGCAACAATATTCATCAAATCTGAAGTTTATAAAATCAATTTTAGATAGTCCAAAACTTGAAAACCTGGATATCCATTATGGTAAAGCAGAAGAACTGGATTTTGAGTTTTTTAAAAACTCAAAATACCTGACGCTCAGCAATCTAAAACTAGATCTTCCACTCATTCAAAGCATTCAAAACTTAAGAGTTGGCTTTACAATGTGCTCAATTAACTTTTTTGAAAGCAATGATTTCCTTGTACTTATCAGAAGTTGGGTAGAAACCAAAAAACCCATCGGCACTTGTTTCACATTTTGCATAATTCATCCGGAAGACGAACCCGCTATCGAAATTCTAAAGAAAATCGGAAATGAAATCGCCAATGCAGGTGTTGGCAACAAGTGAGTTTAAACTTGATAATGAAAAGAAGAAACATTTCTGGAATAGAAAACCAGAGATGAAAGGGATTCATACTGATTCTCATGGATCATTTAAAACAATGTATACTTTCAGTTGTGTCTACATTTGGATGAAACCCTCTGCAGTACTGACAATAGAATACTCCCGAGTTGAACGACTCTTTGTATATTTCAAAATGACTGTGTGGCCTCTCGAAAAATTCTTGTAATTTCTAATTTTTTGTTCTAATGGGGAAGTTAGCGAAAAATGTTATAGTTTTGATTTGACTTCCTTCTCTCTCCTTTTTTTTAACTTCCAAGTTATTAATTCGTAAAACTGTCATTTACTCCATTTTTGTTCACACAGATGTTATTGTTTTAGTATGAAGAGAACATAAATTATATTGAATATGTTATAATTCAACTCTGATGGAATCAAAAGTTCTGTAATAGTGAAGAAAAGTTGTTGATAAGTATTTTCCAAACAAGATATTATAGACAAGAAACATAGTCTGTCAAAATCACAATAGATTGAAACAAGCCGCTATTTATTATAAATGAGAGCTTTCCGTTGGACCACACAGTTCTCTCACTTGCTCAAAAATGTTGGTAAAATGCCCAAATACCCTCAAATTACTGTAGCTTTTTCCAGTTTTCTGTATCTTTATAATATTCCATTCCAAGTTGCTCAAGGTTTTCATTTATTTATTTCATATTATTGTTAAAAATTGAAATTATAATCTTATACTATATAAGTTATACAACTTTTTTTTTGAAAACAGATTTTATTTGTGAATATGTAAAAAATGGAGAAAAAAAATGAATTAAAGTTTGTAATCAACAAACCAGCAATGTGCCGATTCATAGCTTAATGAACAACAGTACATAGAAATCAAAAATTAATTATCAATTAGGCATGCATTATTTTTTGCGTCCGGCCAAACGGCAAGAACAAATTCATTTGCTGTGTATCTGTGATTGATGATACCACAAGTGGCAATGACTCCGTCGCTTCGTCTCAAATACACACGATTCTTGAAAGTGAGCTCTCGTCCCAATATCGTCCAATACACTTCAGTTTCGGGGTCTCTATTCGGAATGATACCCTCGATTCCACGTGTTATCTCATTCAGATCATTTTCATTGATTCCCAGAATCAATGTTTTTAATCGGGAACATCCACCGGCAAGCCAGTGTTTCAGAAATTGGTTCAAATCGACGTTAGTGACTGTGGACTCCCTGACAGACAGGTTTACGTAATCAGACGTCATCAAGTGGTTTGGAGTGAATAAGAAACCGCGTCCGGAGACGAAAGATGTGCGATTCGGAAGGATTCCTGGATATGTGAAGTTCGGCCGAAAAGACTGCAAAAAAGCGTTTTCAATAACCATTGTTCAAAATAAATCTTTACTAATAACAATCAGAAGATTCTGTGTGTCTGTTGGTCGCAAGCCCTAGCGGATCCGCCCTTGAACTTTTATTGATAAAACTTATATAGATTGATAGAGCATTTGTCTGAGATGATGCCTGTTTTTTCATATTTCTAAAATTTTTACTTTGAAGACATCTAGAGCTGTTTTTCGGGAGTATATGTTTAGTGGGCTGCGGAACCCGCGAGATGTCGGCTGCCGCGGCGTCAGCCGACTAGTACGTTCTCATTCAATAACTGCTATTTTGGAAAAACTTACATTGAGAAGAAGATTATCTGCTTTCGAAAGAACCACGCATCGAATTTCTTCTTCTGAGTATTCTCCTCCCGACAGATACAATTCATTGATATGCTCTTGTCGACTCTCAACCCATTTCAAACGGTGAAAATAGTCTTTGGAGATAAAAAGGCTCCCAACATCGGCTCGGAATAGATCGGTTGTCCAGTCGATTAGTGTCAGCACTCCGTCTTTTGTTGGATCATTCCATTCCAAGTTCCATTCACCCGACATAAATAAGGAAAGGCGGAAGTCGGCACCAAATAAATTTTTTGGCGGATAATCCCTTTCCAGATCCCGCCTCCCGTAATTACTATCCAAACCGAGTCGACAACTCTCTTCTCCGTCGAAATACACTTTCACAACATTCTCGAAGTCAGCTACTTCAATTCCCACGTCTTCCGATGTCTTCCAATACGTTTTTACTAGATTGTAAGTTCTTTTAGAGCATTGGGTCAAGCAGATTCTGTAACGATAAAAATCGTGATAGACTTCTAAAAAAACTACAAGTTGGCACAGAATTACCGGTAATTCTGTGCCACCCTGTACAGTAATAAAATAAAATAAACTCACAATTCATTTGGCTCTACCAAATTCACAATTATCGACTGAACAATTTGTGGAGCACGAAAAAACGGAATATTCATTTGGAAGAGACGACTGTTAAGAATGGTCTCGATCAATACCGTACCTCTTATTGTTGTCTAGTGAATACAGCCAAAGAGGTCGTCGGACAGAATGATGTTTCTGCACGCTAGGGTCCACAAGAGAGCATTTTTCAATAGAGCGCGGTTGCAATTTTATTAGGTTGATCCATTAGAACGCCTGGTGTTCGGATCGATAGCCTTTTCTGCCATTTCTTTTATTCTCCTTTTTATTCATTAAATATAAAGAAGCTATCACAAAATGAACAGTAAGCCTTTGACTTACGATAGCTTGAAGACGGTTCTCCTATACATGGACCCCAACACCAGGTTAGTTTTTTAAAAGTGCGTTGTACTTATAAATAAATTTAGAATATTTGAAACTAAGTATTCACATAAATACTTTCAGGATCCTACTATCTTCTCGAGCCCCTTCAATCCATGCCACAGAAAAAACAGTTCCTTTGAAACTCGAAGAATTGAAGATTGGAAGACACCTAATCAGAGTAAATGGAATATTCTATAAATACGGAGTATACCAAGTAGACCAAAGAGGTAAACTTCCCTATCAGGTTAGCGGCAGCAGCAAAATTAATTTTAAATGGACTTGCGATGTTGATGAATTTGGAATCCCCGATTATATAACCAGAGACGGCGGTATGTTACCCGGGAACAATGGACGTCGAGAGTTAACTCTCTTCGGAGAATACGACGCTGAAATTATTCCAACAAATGAAGGTCGCTTGAAAAAGCTGAAAAAAAAGTTAGCAGTAGCAAAACGAGAAGATAAGCAGATGAGCAACCGTAATAGTGACAAACTAAGAAGCCGGATGACGAGATCGGAGAAGTTGAGAATAGAGAGGATTGTAAAGGAAGAATCTGAGTACAGAAAAAATGGGATTGAACGAATGGAAAACGAGCTTCTCCCATTTGAGAATAAAAGGAAGAACAAGCGTCCTAAATTTGAGATTCATGTGACCAAGAAAAAAGGAGATTCATTATCTCAAGTAATCGAAAGAATCAAATACACAGGCGATCTGCATAAGGCTGGAAAGAGTCTTTTTGAATTTATGTTTGGAAAAAGATTGTTTTTGATTGAAGTGAAAGAACTAACGCTTCTTCAAGGATGCTCCACGCCTTCTGATTTCAAAATGAGAATCAAGCACTTAGATTTTTCTGATGACGGACCATTGGAACTAGAGCAGTTCAAGCCAATTATTCACGAATCTAGTTTCCCATTGGAGAAACTAACAATCCACAAAAACTACAATGCAGAGAAAGCCATGAATCATGAAATCATCGTAAACTCTAAACTTCTGCAACTGGATGGAATCGTCACTTTAAGTCATCCATTCCTTCAAAACCTCCAAAATCAAAAAGTACATGCTTCAATTAAAGAACTTGACTTTTTCAAAAGCGAAGTGTTTATTTCTTTAATCAGAAGTTGGGTAGAAACCAATAAACCCAATGGCACTTGCTTCACATTTTCATTCTGGGGGTGTGAGTTGAAAGAAAAATACTGCAAAGAAGCTCTGACTCTCATCAGAGAGCAAATTGACGGAGCGATGCGTGGTAATAAGTAAGTTCTTTTCAATTTTAATAGCAGGGTGTCTTTTTTGTTTTCAGATGCGTCAATATTCCAATGAGGACCTCTACAAAATTGAAGATCAGCTATAGGAGGTACGAAAATAACGATCATCTTATTGAAAAGGCTGTCGTACCAAGTTGATTAACTTCAGCTGTGTATTATTTTATTTTTACCTTGAAGTATTATATTTAATAAATGATAAAAAACAATAAACTTAATTTTGCTACCAATTTGACCAGAAATTACATTGGAAGATAAAGTGGCTGTGATAGTGTGTTATATCAGATATCATAAAAGTTTTACAGCTTACCTACCTATTTTTCACTTAACAGTTGAAATATCGTACGTTAAATGAATAAATGATTACTTGACAGTTTCCTGAGTTTCTCTTGTTTCATATATGATTTTGGATGAATTCCGATTTCAATAATTAGTATATTGATACGAGAGTTATAAGCACACTAAAAATTCGCTCTTTTTAATACGTCAGTAGTCATCTGTGCATCTAATTTAGTCTACGGGTCATCTGTAAGTTCTGTCAAGACTTTATAATGGGAAAAGATGTAAGACAGGCTGAAAAATAATTGCAGTGATGCTAAATGGTTCTTACGACATACAGTAACAGATGTGTATTCTACAACACTCTTAGTCTTCTACCCAGGACAGTAGGCCGATGTGTCTACAATTCTAGTTCCATCGAAAATCAATAGTCGTTTGCCATTTCTCTTTTTTCTTCCTAATCTTCATTTTCAAAATCTATTATTTCAGAAATTGAATCAAAAATGAACAGCAAGCCTTTAGCTTACGATAGTTTGAAGACCGTTCTTGAATACATGGACCCAAATATCAGGTTAGTTTAATTCAGGGTATGTTATTATAATTAATTCATTTAGATTCCTACTATCATCTCGAGTCCCTTCTATCCGTACCGCCGAAAGAGCAGTTCCTCTGAAAATTGAAGAATTTGAAATGAGAAATAACAAAATCAGAATCAATCGAACAAATTATGAATTCGGTATATACCAAGTCGATCGACAAGACAATATTCCCCACAAAGTCAGTGGCTTGAACAAACTGAATTACAAATGGACTTCTGACGTCGACGAGTTTGGAATCCCAGATTACATAACTAAAGAGGGAGGTATGTTACCCGGGAATAATGGAAGTGGTGAAAGAAATCTATTCGGATTCGAAGATGACGAGATAATCCCTGATAATGATGGTCGGTTACAAAAACTGGAGAGAATATTAGAAACTGAGAAGAATCGATACAAGCAGTTGCTAAGATATCGACCAAAGAAAGCTATTCGAAATCACCACAGTCAATACTTAGGACATCGTAGTTTTAGACGTATTGCCCGCGACCGAGCTCAAATATACAGTAATGAAGAACTGGAAATGTTAAAAACCAAAGAAGAAGTGGATAATGCTATTGAAGACACAAAAAACAATATTAAACTCATGGAAAATCAAATTCTTCCGTTTCAAAATAGAAGAGATAACATTCGTCCCAAATTTGAGATTTATGTGAGAAAGAGTGATGGCCGTTCACCATCTCATTTGATTGAACGTGTTAATTACACAGGAGATTTACATAAGGCTGTAGAAAGTTTTATAAACTATATTTTCTCTAAAAGGCGCCATGTCATTGAGATAAATAGGCTTTGGACTCCTAGCAATACTTCAATGCCTCGTATTCTGAAGTTCAAGGTGAAAAGACTGGTGATACAAGAGAGAGGATCAATAGAATCTGTGGAACCGATTATTGAAGAGTCTAGTTTTCCATTGGAGAAAGTGACGATCGATATTGGATTTCGTGGAACAGAAGAATTGGATCATGAAATTATCCGAACGGCCAAGCTTCTGAAAATAGATGTATCGTTTGCGTCATCACAGCTGCTTCAAAATGTCACTCATCCAAACGTGGAGTTCAGATTTTACTCATTCTTTACCGAACATCCAGAATTTTTCGTTCTAATCAGACATTATGTGGAGACCAATAAGCCAATTGGCACTTGTTACCTATTCAATACTCATAGGAGTGAAGAGATAGCTATCAGTATCCTAGAAAATATCAGCATCGGAATCCAAGGAGCAATTTATGATAATAAGTGAGTTCTTCTGTTAAATTTATCGCTTAATAATTATTTTCAGATGTGTAACTATTCCGATGAGAAACTCTACAGTACTCAAACTAAGCTGTGTCTACCCTCCTGGTCACAACTACGCTCATATCAAAATGACTATCGTGTCTCTCGAATAATCTTCTTCATGAAATGTTGATAATTTTGCATAGCTGAATTTTTTTAATTTGTATTTTTATGTTCATAATCTGTTGATAACTGTAAATCTTTTTTTGAATTAAAAACAAGCAGAATAAAAGAATAATAATAAAACTTGTTTTTTTGCTTACTTCAATAATTGATTGCAAACTGTACAGTGGTTAGAGCCAACTGTTTTTCAAAATTGTAACTCAAAAACCGATATGTAGTTGTTCCGTTTAAAAGTCACAGTCTTGTCAAAGAGTCGCATCACTTTTTACTCTGTAATATTTAGTCGTTTACCTGCCCTTTAAGATGAATCAAGAAGTCAGAATTTGCTCGTAGGAAAAGGTGTATGACAGGCTGAAAAATAAGGGAATAGCCCACTTATGGATGTCAGACAAACAATGAGTAGCAGATGTTAATAGCCCTAGGAGTCTGCTACCCTATGCGAATGACCATGTGGCTACCATTCTACTCGCATTAAAAGTCGATACCCCTTCTTTCTTTTCTTTTCTGTTTCTTTTTAAAAAAAAACCTATAATTTCAGAAATCGAATAAAAATGAACAACAAGCCTCTAACGTATGACAGCTTGAAAACGGTTCTTCAATACATGGACCCCAATATCAGGTTAGTTGTTTTAGAATCTAGTATCATGATAAATACATTTAGGTTCTTCCTTTTATCAAGAGCCCCTTCCATCCGTACGGCCGAAAAAGCAGCTCCTTTAAGAATCTATGCGGTCGAGATTGATGATCACAAAATCAGAGTCAATCAAACAGAATATAAATACGAAGTTTATCAAGTAGATCGCAATGACAATGTTCCTTATCTAGTCAGTGGCCTTAGACTAAATGATCGATGGACTTGTGACGTCGACGAATTTGGGATCCCAGATTACATTACGAAAGCTGGCGGTATATTACCCGGGAATAATGGACGTGATGAAAGAAATCTATTCGGATTCGAAGATCACGAGAATATTCCTGATAATGATGGTCGGTTACGAAAACTGGAGAGAATATTAGAAACTGAGAAGAATCGATACAAGCAGTTGTTAAAACTTCAACCAAGAAGACCGACTGGAAGAAGACGGAATGAAGGTTTAGGATTCATTAAATTCACTTTCATCCGTCGCGACCAAGCTCGATTATATACCAAAGAAGAACTGGAATTATTAAAAAATAAGAAAGAAGTGAAGAGAGCTGTTGAATATACCGAGAAGATGGTTAAACTTATGGAAGATGAACTTCTTCCATTCCAGAATAGAAGAAATAACATTCGCCCCAAATTTGAGATCCATGTTTTCAAGCGTCAAGGATGGTCACAATTCCATTTGATTGAACGTGTCAATTACACAGGAGCCATACTTAAGGTCGGAGAAAGTCTCATGGAGTTTATGTTTTCAAACAGGAACCATGCCATTGTGGTAAACAGATTTTATGCTTCTTGGGATTGCTCACTTCGAATGCCTCGTAACATGAAGATGAGGATGAAACACCTAATAATAGGCAGCGAAAAGACTATACAATTGGTAAAACCCATTATTGATGAGTCTAGTTTTCCTCTAGAGAAAGTGAAGGTCAACTCTGTTTCTCGTGAAACACTAGAAATGAATCATGAATTCATCCAAACGTGCAAACTTCTGAAACTATACATGGCAAACGATCCACCATTAGAACTAATTCAAAATGTCACTCATTCAAACGTAGAATTCGACATTTGCTCGGATTTCCTCCTCAAAGAAGATTTCATTGCTTTAATCAGAAATTGGATGGAAACCAATAAGCCTATTGGTAATTGTTTCACATTTCACACGCATAAAAACGAAGCAGAAACTATTGAAATTCTGAGAAAAGTCGAAAATCAAATCGATGGAGCGATTTATGAAAATAAGTGAGTTCCTTATTGGCATTTATGGCCTAATTTAAACAAAATTATTTTCAGATGCGTGGATATTCCGATGAGAAACTCTTCAACACTTAAATTAAGACTTGTGGAGGTCAATTTTCATCGTTACATCAAAATGACTGTAGTGCCTTTTAAGTAATCACTTTTTATTTATAAAAAACAGACTGAATTTGAAAAATTTTTTTTCGCGACGTGAAGCTTTCAAAACATTGTTTTTCTTGTAATTTACAAAAAAACACTCGTTTCTGTAATTTCTTCTAAAAAAAAAGCTCAAGAAAGTTACTGGTTTCACGATTTTTTAATGGCGAAAGAAAAATTTTCAAATTCAGACTGTCTTATACATATAATTGTATTTTTGGGAAGATGTAAAAATTAAAATGAAAAAGTTATAAATTACGACTTTTTTCTATACCTTATAATTACAATAATTATTTTATCATCAATCTTTCATTTCTGAGAATTCATGTTACTAAATTGTTCCAAGAATTGTTATAACATTAATAAATCATTATCAAAATTCATTTTTTCTCATTGTAATTTTTGTATTAACATAAATATAGTCTAGAATATAAGGGAATCAAAGACGACTATTTTTCCCATGACATGTTCCAAATTGGAACAAAGTGCACCGATACTACAAACGTGGTGATCCCACGGTTGTAAACCTCACCCCTCCCCCCTCTATCAGCCCACCCAACTCTCATAGTCAGTCTACCCAATTAGTCACTACGACTCTATTTTTTCCTCTATTATTGATTTTTTCAATCATGTCACCCGACGATTCTGTTCATCCACTGGACCTTTTGAAGCTGACCCAATGGAAAATATTTGCTCTTTATAAGAACGAAGACTTCTGTCTCCGCGAGGAAGTCCTTCACACTCAACTAGTCCAGAGTATCCGAGCAAGCTGTAAGCAACATGTGCCACGTGGCGTCACTAAGCGACGAAGGGAATCTGTATCCACTACTGCTGCTGATCTGAGCAACGAATTGAAGAGAAGAGCCACGGATAAGCGAAAGGATAAGGTAGAGGAGCCAAAATGCAAGAGACTCAAGAACAACTTCACTGGACCGTTCTCAGCAGACGATTTTCTTAGCCATATGTATCCGGAGAAGGATTTGCCAACACAAAAGGAGCCAGTGGTCCTCTACAAAGACCGCCTGGCCACATTCAACAATTTCCGATTCGACAAACTCCCATCTGTCAACTGTACCTCGAAATCTCTCGCTATCGCTGGATTCATATCTACTGGAGGCACTTCTGCCAAATGTCCATTCTGTCAGAAGACCAAGGAGTTCAAGGCAAACGACGAGCCATGGAAGGAGCACGGAGTACGGTGTCCATTTGTCAGGATTTCGAGGATGGACGTTTCGAGGACTAGGGTTTCGAGTGGATTCGCTTTGACGCAGGAGGCAATTGCCATGGCAAGTAGTTTGTTATAAATTTGTGGTTTTCGTGTATTTTTTGATTGTTTTTTTTGAGTTTTGAGTTTTGTTTACTAATAAATTGATTTTTTTTGAAAAACCGGTTTTTTTTAGTTAGTAATCAATACAATTTTCCAAGTATGAACGTTTTCAAGGCAGTTTCTGGGGCTGTTAGGATTATAAAATGACTGTAACCTGACAGTACTTTTCAAAAAATTCTTCTAGAAAAAATGAGGGACTACTGTTGCTTTAAGTGTAGGTTTTAATCACCCCTTTTTCTTAATCAGTCCTTTCAAGCCAAACAAGAGAAAAAACCCCCTTTTCAAATGGGTTACTGTAAGTTCAGTTGTGAGTCTTATCTCGGTCTTAATCAACCTCTTTCAAGATTACTGTACCTTGAAAATGAAAAAATATTTTTTGAAATGCATTTTCATAATTTTCTAATGTATGTATTTTCATAATTGAACAGTCATAATTCTTGTTAGCTCAGGCTGAGCTGCTCAGCTTTCAAAGGTATACTTCAACGTTAGCACCCTTCTCAATCTTTATTAATCTTTTTTTCGGTATACCGTATCTCATTTAAAAAAAATTTCTTCATTTGTTGTATTGAATACTAATAACTTTTTTCAGTCAGACCAGTTTACAGTATACTGTATCCAATTTATTTCATACTGTAGTGACACACAAAAATAACCTCCACAAAATTTATTACCTCAAAACTCAAATATTACTCATTACAAAATATTAAAACAACAAATTATTGCATCCAGTGTAGAAGTGTACGTGGAATATGTACTTGTTTTCGAACTTGACTCCACACTTTTGGCACTTCCACGGATCCTCATCCGAATGAATCATTTTGTGAATTTGATACAGATTCTCGTCGTTGAACTGAATTCCGCATGGCTCGCACTCCTGAAAGTGTACAGTACAGTAGTCATGCTTACTAAGATTGATCAGACTACAGTAATCCCAAAAAAACTTACATAATTATGTCCTGTGGACTCCATTGGTTCGGGTGACGCCGAAGACTCCGTGGACTCCTAAAAAACATAAAATAAACTACAGTAACCCGTCTACAGTACTCACATCTTGCAGAGTCTTCAAAAAAGACATGACTAAATCATTCTCAGAGTCTTCGCTCTTCGGTGAGCTGCCAGAAGACGCCGCTGACTCCGTCAACGCTAGCAACATATTCAGCATTGATGACTCTTCGATTGGCTCCTCTGATATGGTAGATAGATCTGGCTCTTCCTCCTTAACCCTCTTTGCCGCCGGTTCAGAGTCATCATGCACGGTCAAATAGTGCAGAAGCAACGTCTGAGGCCGTACAAATTTCGAATTGCACTTCTTACACATCCCCTTCTTGATCCTGGACACTTCATGGGTTCTCAAATGGGTCTGAATCTCGTTGTACTTCTCACAGTAGTAGTCACACGATGGGCACTCGTATCCTGTCTTGTGTCTAATGTGGACAATCATGTGCTCGGCTAACTGAAAACAAATGGGTGGCCTACAGTAATCTACCATATCCACTTACCATATCCTTTCTGTAGAATGCCTTCCCGCAATGCTGACATTCGTGGGATTTGACGTTGCTGTGTTGGGTACGGTGCCGATGGAGATTGCTCTTGGCGGTGAACTGAATGTTGCATGTTTCGCATTGGTACATTTTTGTGCTTTTCTCGTGAGCCATCTGAAATTAAATATAATAGTTTTTTGTTTAGTCTTAAAAATTACCTTGTGCCGATTCATTCGTATATCCGAGGAGCTGGTGAACGGGCAGTGTGGGCAGGTCATCGATGCCATTCTGTAAATGGGAAAAAATCGATGAAGGGGGAAAGGAGAGAAGGAAGGAGGTAGACTGAAATGTGGTGTGTGTACGGATCTGTTCCGCGCCTGTGGTGGTGCGTTGCGTGCTGCAACGCGGCACAGGATAGTTTGGCAGGTCTAGGAGAGGGAAGAGTTGAACGAGAAGGATACCTGTTTATTGGAGTATAAGGATGTGTACAAAGAGACTATACTGTAACCGAACATGCAATAAGAATCAATACCACAAATATGGAAGTTACAGAAATAAAAATTAAGGAAGGATTTTAATAAAAATAATTTATATCTTTGTATAGCAATAAAAAAAGGTTGCATTTATTTACAAAGGACCCCAGAAAAATGAATAACAAAAATTTGAAATTTCAGGCGTTTGAAAATTGGGTAATGTGTTGAGTTGAAGATCAAATTTTTTTGATCTACAATCTTGAATTTTTTATTTTTTTTTTCAATTTTTTCTAAATCGTTAACAACTTTATGAAATAATGTAGAGCTTGGAATAATGAAGGACTTGTAATTGCTAAACTAAAATTTACTATGAAAACGGAATATTGCTCAAGTTATCAGAGATCACTTTGATAGGCTCGAGAATCTTCTTCATATACTCCTCAAATCGTTCTCCAGTCCAGATCCCCTTGTCTTTCTCGGCTTCCAGGTCACGTTTACTCTTTGTGTCCAATTTTTTCAGAGAAGCTTTCTGAAGACTCTCGACAATTCTATTTTCATTCAAATTGAAGTTTTGACCTTCCATCGGATCAAGAAGCCTCTGAAAATCAAAAATAGTCATCCATAATTATTTATAGTTCTTACAAATTCACAAATCTCTTCCGAATGCGTTTTCCAGAATTTCTTCTTCCTGAATTCTTCTCCACACATGTCACATATGTATTTGATGGGTTTCGAAATGTTCTGATTTTCCGAAACCTCGCAAGTCACTGTCGGTTTCGAAATTTTTGGATCTTTCGGAACTTCATAAGCCACCTTTAAACTAAAACTATTTTTCAAATTACAGGTTAATTCTTACCCCATTGTGATAATTCTGGAAATAGTCCATTTGTGACTTCCCAGTCAGAATATTTAATTTCTCATAAATCAATGGATCAGCCATCATTTAAAATTATTCCAAGAAAATATGAAACAAATGCATCTCGTCTGACACTTTCTCATTCCTCCACTCTCCGAAATTCCCAAACTATTTCCACGACACGGTCTCGCCAATGATTCATGGGTGTGTGTGAAAATGAATAACATATTGTTTGGTGATTGTGAAATCATTTTTGTTTTTCGGGAGCTTGTCATACATACATAAACAATTGGCGATTACTGTAGTATCATTTTTTATTTCAATCTGTTTCTTTCTCTATAAAAACGTTCTCTGTCGACTGTTTTTCTAGAAAGGCAGATGGATCAAGACAACTATGGTTACAACTGTCTTCTATCACACATAAAAAATGGCCTAATTGCTATAATAAAGACCCTAATTCAGGAATACCACGTAGACAGTAATCACATCCAATAGAGGTGACAGTCTGCCAATCTGCCCAATGGGTCTGCCCTCCACCGAATGAGTCAGACTAATGTCAGTCTGTGTGACCCGCAGTCTACTCACGACAAAAAGTCGATAATCGTTTTCTTTTCTTTATTAATCTTTTATTTCCAAATAAAATGAAAATCAGCTATGCATTCATTTCTGACAATTACATTTTCAAAATGGCTGTCGTGGCTCTCTGATCAATTTCATTCATGATTTTTCATTTCAGTTTTTCTTGACCTCCTATTCAAAAAATTTATCGAAAAATGAATAAAATGTATTACTTTAGTTTACGTTTTTTGTCTCCAGTACGTTCTCTGTTAATCTAAACTGAAAGATAATCAAACAATATTAATTTTGGTCCGGGTAATTCGTACCCATTCTGTAAGTATCAATTTTCAATAATATAGTGACTAAACTTTGAAGACAGCATTTTACCCGCTTGAATCTTCACAAAACAGTTTTTTGAATGATTTTAATAGATTTTCGGGTGGATCAACTAAAAAAATTACAATTATTAAAAAATTTCTTTTGAAAGTCGATGTATCAATTACTTTTCCAGTAAGTTTCTTAAAAAATGTGTTTTCGTTATTGTACCGGTGTTAGCAGGAGTGTGGTGAAACTTGCCCGCGACAGTCTGCAAGTTTGCGTAGTGTGCGTACACCCATACATATTTTTGAATGTACTCCGTCTACTCGCGGCAAAAAGTCTATTGTCCTTTTTTTTAAAAAGTCTATTGTCCTTTTTTTCCTCAATTAATCTTCTAATTCCAGATAAATCTGTCTAAAAATGGACAATAAACCTATATCTTATGACAGTTTGAAGACGATCATTCAACACATGAACCCCAATACCAGGTTGGTTTATTTAGTATTTAGTATCCAAAATTATACTTACAGAATCCTCTTTTCTTCTCGAATCCCTTCATTTCGTGCCGTTGAAAAGACAGTTCCTTTAAAACTGAAATCATTAGTGATTGGTAGCCATCAAATCAGTATAGACGGAACAATGTACGAATACGAAATATATCAAGTTGACCGCGAAGAAAAACTTCGTGTTAGCGGGGCTGGCATGCTGAATGCGAGTTGGACATGTAATGTGGATGAATTTGGTATTCCGGACTATATAACCAAAGCAGGAGGTATGCTACCGGGAAACAATGGACGAAATGAAAGAAATCTGTTTGGGGACTACGATCTTGACAACTTTCCAACCAATGAAGGCCGGTTTTTGAAACTCGAGTCAAGATTATTAATTGAGAAGCAACGACTCAATCAGTTCAAAACGTATCAGCCAGAAGAAAATAACGCAGAAATCGACTATGAAGACTTCAACGACCTACTTTTTGTCCGTCGTGATGTTGCCGAAATGTACACTGACGAAGAATTGAAAGTGTTGAAAAATCGAAAAATGGTGAATGAGGCTATTGAAGAAACGGAGGATAGGATTAAACTAATGGAAAATAAAATAATTCCATTCTACAATCAAAAGAACAATGTTCATCCGAAGTTTGAGATCCTTTTGACAAAGCGCAAGGGAAATTCACCACCTGTTGTACTCGAACGTGTCAATTACACGGGAGACTTACATAAAGCTGGAGAGAACCTTATGAAATTCATGTTCTCAAATCGGCGGCATGCCATTCAAGTCACGACTCTTGGGGTTTACCCAAAATGTTCAACTCAGTTGCCTCATGATTTGAAGATAAGAATAAAAAATCTGAAATCCCGCGGTGAGGGACCATTGGAATTAGAACGGTTGAGTCAACATATAGACGAGTCTAGTTACCCATTGGAGATAGTGGATATCGAAAAACACAGTTTTGATGACATTGAAGACCTTATTCATAAAATCTGTGCAAGCTGCAAAGTTTTGATACTGAACGGGAATATAGACTATGAACTTCCATTTCTTCGATTTCTGAAAAACCAAAAAGTGCACATTGCACTTCGACGTCATTCTTATCTCAAAGAGCAAGCCTTCATTGAATTTATACGGAATTGGTTGGAAACCAACAAACCTATTGGCAATACCTATGGATTTGAAATATGGTATCCGGAAGAATACTGTACCGAAGTCCTCAACTTTGTTAAAGATGAAATAGAAGAAGCAGTTGTTGTCGATAAGTGAGTTTTATTTTATTTTTATGGTATAATGTAAATTTTTGTTTTCAGATGCGTGGAAATTACGATGACAAATTCTAAAAAACTGAAAATCAGCTATGCATTCATTTCTGACAATTACATATTCAAAATGGCTGTCGTGGCTATCTAATCAATTTTATACATGGTTGATATGGTTTGGTTTTTATGTTAAAGTTTTTTTTTGTGAAAGTTAAAGTTAAAGTTGAAGTTGAAGTAATTCCAAAAATAAATTTGCATTTGTATCGTTTTGCTTGACGATTATTATATTTCCATCTTGGAAAGACGATTTGAATTTCTCGATTTGAAAATTGAATCCTACCGTATTCTCCCTCTTGTAAACATTTCCTTACCGACAAAAGGGTGAAAGTCACGTTGCCCTTTGCCTCACCCACACTCTCTCGTTCTCCCTTCCACCCAGATGGCCGCTTTGTCCCTTTGTGTCTGGCTCATGTGCCGCCCAATACCCGGCAGACCACGCCCCTTCGCTCTTAATTCTCTCTTCATTCGTTTTTTGTATTATTTCCTATTACTTTTTTTCGTTCTCATGAATAAATGATTTAAAGGAGGACTGAACTGGAATTAAATAATTTGTAATTAGATGTAGTTTTTAATTCTGAACAACTTTCTTGTTGACAACTTCCTCTGAAAATGCCTCTAAATGCCTCAAAAACCGCTTTGAAAACGTCGAGGTGATTGGGGTGGAAGAGTTTTCCAAAACCTCGGCCACGGCGTTTGTGACCGCCACAGCCGTTATTTTTCTCACTTTTTTCGATTTTATGTTTTTAATGTAGATGTTTTTTATAATCAAAAAACAAATTTTCAATAAAGAGAAAAATAAGGCACAAACCCCCCGTGGCCGAGGTTTCGGAAAACTCTTCCACCCCAATCACCTCGATCTTTTAAAAGCGGTTTTTGAGGCATTTAGAGGCATTTTCAGAGAAAGTTGTCAACAGAAAAAGTGTTCAGAATGAAAAACTACATCTAATGACTCCAGTTCAGTCCTCCTTTAATTACCCCTAGTTTTAGGTTCACTAATCTTGTCTACGACACTATTACCTCACTTACCACATTGCTCAACCTGCCCTCGGCACACCTCCGAGTGACCCTCTATCGATTTTCGACAGTTCCCCTATAAAATGAAACAAAAACCATTGACTTACCAGAGTCTCAATTGCGTTTTGTTATTCATGGAACCAAATAAAAGGTGAGTTTTCCCAAAAACTTCAAATCTAATCGTCACTTTCCAGATTCCAAATCTCACTTCGTTGTCCTTCGATAAGAGCTGCCGAAAGGAATGTTCCATTGAATCTCAAATTTCTTGAGTTCAATATGGGAGACTTAAAAGAACCGTCTCGGATTACTGTAAATTCCACGACATACCTCATCGGAACCTATCGACACTTTGAAACCGATCATTTTCTGAGAGAGCATGGACGGCACAACGAACAAGGAGGTGTGGGAAGGGATCTAGATGAATTCGGATTTGGCGACTACTCTTCCAATTCCATAATTTCCCCGGGAGACGTGATAACAAGAGATGTCAGACTAGATTCCGATGATGATTCAGATGATGAAGAAGAGTTAGAAGACTATTTGAATGGATTGCGATGGGTTATGGCAGAAAAAACCAAAGAAGAGAACTCTGACCACTTTGTGTATTTAGATGAAGACGATCCAAATTATGAGTATTGGTCGGACTGGGGATCTAAGTCTTTCGATGCTATTCAACGTGAAATTGACAAGACAGAGGCAGACTTACACCCGTATTTATGTTATCGAGAGAATCGCCCATTGCAAATAACATATTCAGTGGTGCTTACTGTAAAATCCAAAGAAGAAGTGCTCTATCAAAAATATTTTGGAATGAAGCTTCATGAAGTTCAGAAAAAGTTGGCCACGAGTTTATTCGGTAATCGAAAAACGATCAATGTGAAGAAACTTGATATTGGAGTGGAGGAAATGGTTCTTCGGTTGCCAGTTGAAATGAAATTGAACGTTCAAGAGTTATCGGTTCTCAGAGACTTGCCCCCATTATGTGAGGTTCTCGATCAGTTTGTGGATGTCTCTTTTCCATTGAAAAAAGTGTGGACAGAATGTATCGAGGAACCAATGACCCAGCTCCCTATTCGAACTGCGTTGAAACTGGAGGTTCAGTGTTTCGAGTCTTTCGAGCACTTTGTAGACCTTACCAACCGGTCAGTGGAAATTTGTAAAACGGGTGTTGATAAAGATCAATGCGCTCTTTTGATTGATAATTGGATAAAGCATCCAAGAGAAGTCGGTAACACCTTTTCTTTCCCTTTGAAAAGTCGTGTTGCCGGACTACATGGCTATCTTGGAAAACAGTTCCTGATGGAGAGATTCAATGCACAACGCGTTGACGTTAAGTAAGTACTTTTTAGAGAACTTTTTTTATCAGTCATCAGTTTCATATGGTTGATCGTGATCTTGAATTCGATGAATTTTATTAAAATTTTTTTAAATATTTATTGAAAATAATAAAGTTCTTAAAAAATTGAATCAATTATTCGATGATCCATCTTGATTCATTATCAGGTTGAGTAGTTATAATTGCATCACTTTTGTTCTTCCCGTTAAAAACTTTGAGAAGCTTCTGGAAATACCCCTGTTAGGGGTATATAAAGGAAAGTGTGTAGGCTACATATACATAAAATCTTAGCTCAATAGCAGCTCCAAGGAGCCTACTAGTACAAGCAACATGAGAGCGATTCATATCGCTATTTTTGAACAAGCGCTATTTTAATCAGAGCGGAGAGATTATGGAGATCTGATTATTATATTGTAGGGTCCCAGTATTGTTAATGAAGAAACAGTTATCAGTTTGTTTTAAAATCCCAAGATTAGAGAGGCAGAATCAAATTAATTTTCCATAGTAAACGGTATATGTTATTTTATGGATAGCGATGCATTAACACTGGCTGATGAGGACTCAGGGCAATTGAATGTGAATCTTATAGACAGACAGTAGTACTACCAAACTATGCTTAATAGTTGATTTCACAAGTTTCGGTTTCCCTGGAAAGTGGCAACTTAGTTGACGTCACTTCTGTTGGCACCACAGTCAGTGGTGGAAGCGCATGTTGCATCGTCTCTCTTGTTGTACGAATGGACAACAGCGAGATTTTCCAATGTGATAATAGAGATAAAGAGTAGACACTCTGTGTCAACTATCATGATAAACGCCAGTGACTGAAACCCGGAGATTCTGGAGTTCCAACGCCAAAACGAGAGTTATACCCGGAAAGGTACTTTTGTGCATCTGGTAAAGCGTGGGAGGACCGGTTCACTAAGATTTTCTATCAACTAATACAACCGTCACAGCAGATCTCTATTGCAAGCAATCGAACAAAATTGCTGAAAAGCAATTGAAAAATGGGTCCAGTTAACCTGCTACACTACACCTTTCGATGACGTGTCACGAAGGTGACTTGTAAAAAATTACGGAGCTAGGCTGAACGACTCTACCCCATTCACCGTACTCTGGAGACATGGTCCTTTCTGATTATAACTTTTTCTGATCGCACAATCACTTCCTGGACAGGAAGGAATTCAAAGATGAAAATGATTTGAAAACTGGTCTTCAAGAATTTTTTGATGGTAAGCCGCAGGACTTCTACCAAAAGCGAATCGAACAGTTACTCATCTGTTGGCAAGACATTGTTGATAATGATGGTCCATATTTTGTGGACTGAGGTTATGAACTAACTTAAAAATTTTGGCTCCAAAGTTTCTCTACAAGTGATGCAATTATAACTACTCGACCTGATAGTAGAGCCTTTTTCATCTCCTCACTGACAGGCTCCGGAATTTCTCCTGGATGTTCATAATGGTATACAATCATTATATTCTTCCAGAATTTACCTTCTCGTGTCAAGTAGAAAATCTGGAAAATCAGAATCCTAATTGAATCCCAAAGAAAAACTTACATATTTTTTTAGCCTGTCAATCCTGGCATTCCGTAAGCTGTACTTCTTGAACATCGACCTGAAGCCTTCTTCATAGTCAATCATTATTTTCTTGCCGCTCTGAGAAACTGGATGCTGCAATTCATTTCCTCTCCAGTCTCCAAGACCGTCAGCAAATTTTAATTTGGTTTCCGATTGTTTATTTTCTTCAATGAAGAAAACAAAACACCCGGTACCGGAAATAAGTGGAGGGAGGCTGGGAAAATAAGGATTCATCGATTCGGGTTGTCTTCTGGAAATTAATTGGCTGATTTTTAACAGATTGCTCACTCACAATGCATCAATTTTATGCGGATTAGACATGAAATCGATAATTCGGTCATCGTCAAAAATCTCTTCGATCCTATCTTCCAAAACTGTCACGTATCGGTCCCCGAAAGGAGTCTTACTAAGATCTTGCTCAAAAATTGGTCTGTTTCTCGATTGCCGGATAGTTCTTTCATCTCTCACATTATTCACATTATTGGCTTGAGAATTTTCCCTTCTGACTCTTCTCGTTGAACAATATCGATACATTAGCATTACGATCCCGAACGCTTTCTTTTCTTTCATCAAATAGACGGTTTTCTTCTCGAGTCGTGGATTGCCCACATGCCGTTTTGAATATTGATGAAGCTTGTAAGTGGAGGTCCGATTACGTGGATGAAGTCGAATAACTCCTTGGTCTTCTATGGAAAATGGTGTATTCAATGAGGACCTCTTTTGATACTCGTCTCCAGTCCATGGGCAAAGTGAATCGATTTGCAGGGATTTCAAGTCGACTTCATTCAAGTCGACGAAAAAAACAAAAGTTTTGTCTTCATCAGAATCCGGAATTTCGTGTGGTCTTTGAGTGTTGATGAAGCTACTCCTGGAAAAATTATTCTAGAAAGAACTGCAAATTCCGGTCTTACATAAGATGGTTTTTGTGATAGAGGCAGTCGATTTGACGATATTTGTCATCGAAAAATGTATCGTCATTTAGGGTGACAAAATGAATTCTATCGGATGTCAGACTGGATGGAATGTTGAATGGGTTCTGAAAAAATTTGTTTTCGTTAGTTGACTACGTTTTGATAGTTCTAAAACTAAGGGAGTTATGAGCGCCTTCATCCGGCAGCGAGAGGGAGAGACGCAGAGAAATGGCGGCGGCTAGAGCGTCTGTTTCTCTGCGCTCTCTCCGGGGGTTTAACTTCGAGCACGCATATCTCCCTTCCCGTAAACGTTATCAAAAAGTTATCAACTAACTAAATACGCACAATTTTAAGCTGAGCAACTTTTTAGTTGACAGTTTTTTGCTATCACTTATGGCTATTGAGATATATTGGATTTTAGAAACCTCGTTAGTAGCAGATGAAGTGGAAGGGACGGAACTCGAAGTTGAAGGTTGCATGTACATTTTGAAATGACGAAATTGGTGAGTAATATGCTAATAATTGTATTAAAAAAGAATAGAGTAGGAGTACTGTGGAATAAACAAGAAGTGAGAAAACAGAAAACAAAATATGGGAGGATGGAAACGGGAAAAAGAAGAAAGAGAATGAAGAAATCGAGCCTGTCGCCTTTCTTTCTAATTCGCCTGAGCTGACACGATACGGTAGAACTATAAAACAACCGGGAGAAAAGAAGAAATCAGGGAGCGTGGGAATGGGAAACACATAAAATATGTAAAAAGTGACAAAACAGAAAAAATAAGAAATCGGAGATGATTCATCGAAAACAATATTAAAATATTCGGTGACCAAGAAAAAATGGCAGCAATTGGAACCAAATCCCAATGAAAAATCCATTGATCCATAATTATTGACAAGATCAAATCAAGTCGCCAATTGAGGAACCTCTCCGGGACTTTCATAATGGTACATTACCATGATATTTCCATTCATCAAATTATTTTTCGTTATATAAAATATCTGAAAAATCGAAACTAATTCAGTTTCAAAAATATTTCTTACATATTTTTTGAGCCGTTCAATTCTAGAATTCCTGGCGCTCAATTTCACCAGCTTCCATTTCCCTTTGGATTTGTTGTTAACAGTGAACTTATTGCCGCTTCGGTCAAGGGGCAACTCGATTTTGTTATCTTCCCAATTACCAAGATGGTCTTTCAGAAGACTCTCCACTTTCACATTGCAGTGTCCTCTGATGAAAAATACAAAACAGCCTGTTCCGGCGATGAGTGGAGGAAGGCGAGGGAATGATGAAGGGAGCGGACCGTTTTTATTCCTGGAAATCATTTAGAACTAGAATTCAATAATTTGTCATTAGATGTAGTTTTAAATTCTGAACACTTTTTCTGTTGACAACTTTCTCTAAAAATGCCTCTAAAAGCCTCAAAAACCGCTTTGAAAACGTCGAGGTGATTGAGGTGGAAGAGTTTTCCGTAACCTCGGCCACGGGGGGTTTTGTATGTTATTTTTCTCTTTATTGAAAATTTCATCTTTGATTATGAAAGAACATCTACATTAAAAACATAAAGTCGGAAAAAATGAGAAAAATAACGGCTGTGGCGGTCACGTGGCCGAGGTTACGGAAAACTCTTCCACCCCAATTACCTCGACGTTTTCAAAGCGGTTTTTGAGGCATTTAGAGGCATTTTCAGAGAAAGTTGTCAACAGAAAAAGTGTTCAGAATAAAAAACTACATCTGATGACAAATTATTGAACTTCAGTTCAGTCCTCCTTTAACGGTAATTTGATGATTTACTTACAATGCTTCTATTCTTTTGGGAACCGCTAAAAAATTGGTTATCCGATGGTTCTTGAAAACCTCCTCGATCTGATACTCCAATACTGTTACATACGGTTGGTCATGCGAGTTCAGACGAAGATCTTTCTCGAAGACTTGCCTGGAGATGACATCTCTAACTTCTCTCAATGAATATCTATACATTATCAAAGCGATTCCGAACGGTCGCCTTTCATTCATCAGATAGATAGTCCTTTTGAAAAGTTCGGGGTTTTCTGAGTGATTCTTGGTATATTCATGGTGAATAAACTTAGATTCGCTGCCTGCCGGAAGGATCTTTATCACTCCAGAAGAGTCATCGACTTCGAATGGGGTGTCAATTGCCCTGTTGACAGTTCGCTCCATGCCGCTCCATGGACTGAGCGAGTCCATTTGTAGATCTATCAAGTCCACAGAATCCAGGTCGACAAAGAAAACAAATGTTTCTTCTTCTTCTTCCGATTCTGGGACTTCCTGTATTTTCTGCTTGTTCAGGAATGCATTACTGAAAAAACAGTTTTATTGAGAAATCGAGATTTTGGAACCAACATCAAATCATTTTTATGGAGCAGCCAATCAACATGACGAATCCGATCTTTGAAGAAATCCTCGTTTTTCAGAGTCAGATATTTCAAACCATTGGAAGTCATTTTTGGAGGAAGATTGAATGGATACTGCAAAAATAGATTTTGAAAAATTTTTATTCACATTTTTTGCTTCTAAAATTCTACTGATATCAGTATGACTTACATCATCAGTGCTGATAGAAGCTGGAGAGTTGGAAATAGATGGTTCCATGGGCATTTTCAATAAATGATGAACAAGGTGTTACAAAATTCAAGAGAAAATGAATTACAATATCCAATGCAAAAGAAAATAACAACAGCAGGAGAAAGACGTTCGAGAAATGAACAAGAAATGAGAAAATCGAGCGTGGCGCCCCCTTTTAAAGAAGGTTGATGGGGTTAGAGGGATACGGTAGAACCATAAAACTAACGGGAAAAAAGAGGAAATATAGGAGCGTGAGAACGGGAAACACATAAAATATGCAAAATGTGACAAAACCAAAAAATAAGAAATCGGAGAGAGAAATGAATCATCGAAAACGACTTTTATCTTCAACATTATTATGCTGGTCTCAAAAAATGTCGGTTCCGAAGATCCGACATGTCCTTGAGGTCGGGACACGAAAAAACTTTTAAAAAAAATAATGGTGACTGATATAGCATAATCTTCTTGTTATCCGGCTAACCATACAGTAATCCATGCTTCATTACATGTTTTAATATTTTAAATTCACTTTTGTATGGTTTTTGGTGACGTTTTATATATTTTTTAAAGTGATCATCATTAAATCATTTATAGTTTTAGTTTTTTGACGTATATTTTCATAATTTAAAAAAAAGTTGAAGCAAAAATAAAAAATGTTCATTGATTGGGAGGAACCTGAACAGGACATTGATTATTTTTCGAATCCGGCCACACAGCGAAATAAAAAAGTTTTCTGTGCATACGATAATAAATCACACTACAAGTGGCCATCACCCCATCGCTCCTTCTCAAATACACTGGACGAAAGAGTTCGATCTTCTTTTCCGACGGTCTGCAATTATCAAAATATTGTGATTCATAATAAAACACTCACGTCCAATATATTTCAGTTTTGGGGTTTATCAAGGGAATCCGACCTTCCATTCTGTTAGTAATTGCTTTGTTATTAGGCTCAACTAACTCCAAACACATGGTTCTTAATCTAGGACTTCCGCCGGCTAACCAGTGGTTCAGAAATTGCCTGGCATCCGTATTTCTGAGACTGGAGTTTTTGACAATCAGTTCAATGAAGTCTGATGTCATCAGATGGTTAAGAGTGAACCAGGGGCCCTGAGAAACTTCGAATAACTTGCGGATAGGCAATTTTCCTTTGTACTCGAATAATGGAAGCTCATTCTGAAAGTAATAACATTTGATAACCAGCTAATCAAGCTTACTTACAAATAGAGCGAGTTTATCTGCTTTCGAATCAATCATGTATCGAATATCGTCTTGGGTTAAATCCTTTCCGACCACATTCAACCTCTCGATACGATTCTGTCGGCTCTCAACCCATTTAAAACGGTTAGCTGTGTTTTTGTGAATTTCGATACATGAAACATCGTTTTTGAATAGCGAAGTCACATAATCCATTAGCACCAGCATCCCGTCTTCCGTCGGATCATCCCATTTCAGTATCCATGTCGATGGCGTGTAAAAATTCAATTGCGAAAAGATGAGCCCTTTTTCGAGTTTCCGGTTACTAGCCGGAATATTTTTCAAATGGAAATCAAAACTTAGCTTCCCGTTAAAATACACTCCAATATCGCTATCAAAAACGAAGATTTTCACGTTCTTTGAATTTTTCCAATGAGTTTTCACCAGGTTGAACCCACGTTTTGAGCACTGCGTCAAAGCAAATCTGCAATTGAATATTTTAAGCAAAGACAAAATTTTCAACTCACAATTCCGGTGGCTCTGCCATATTCACAATTATTCTCAGGATTACCTGGGGAGCACGAAGAAGTGGGAAACTCATGTTGAATCAAATGGCTGTCTCTCGATGCAAATCACACAATGTCTATTGCCTATTAAATAAGATGAGTAATTAGATCTGCGATGTGTACAGAGGGTTTTCCATTCGAGACCCTAGACCCGATGGCCCGATGACAGACTGGCTTTGATTCTATTGTGCATACCCTTTCTAGTCTGCTACTATTCATGTTATTCTCATTTGCTAATAGGTAGCGACTGTCAGTTTGACTAGAATCAGCCGATTAGTGTGCCCTATTGCGCATCTGCTGTCCTTCACTATCCACTTCCCAGTCAGACTGCTCTTAAAAAGTCGATAATCACTCTTATTTTCTTCATTGAATCTTCATTTTCAGACAGCTCCATCACAAAATGAACAGCAAACCATTGGCTTACGATAGCTTGAAGACGGTTCTTCAATACATGGACCCCAATCCCAGGTTAGTTTATTTAGTATTTATTATTCTATTAGTTAATTTCAGGTTTCTCTTGTTCTCTCGAATTGCTTCTATTCGTACCGCGGAAAGGGCAGTTCCACTGAAAATTGATACTCTTTCGTTCGGCGCCGGAAAACACTGTATCAGTGTGAATAAAACTGATTATGAGATTGCATTATACCAAATGGATTGCAAAGATAAAATTCCATATTTGATAAGCGGCACGTCTAAATTGAATTCAAAGATGACTTGCAACGTCGATGAATTTGGTACTCGAGATTATATAACCAAGGCTGGCGGTATGTTACCCGGTGACATTGGAAAAAATTTGTTTGGTTACTACGATAGTGAGAATCTTCCAACCAATGAAGATCGGTTACAAAAACTGGAAGGAATATTAGAAATTGAAAAGCAACGATTGAAAGAAGAGTTGGAATTATTTAAAAAGTTGAAAAAAACTGTTGAAGGCAGAAAGGACAGGATCAGAGAAATGGAAAATGAGCTTGTTCTTTTCCGGAATAAAAGTAACAATATTCGTCCAAAATTTGAGATTCATCTGACAAAGAGCCAAGATGATTCACCACCAAATGTAATCGAACGTGTCAATTCCACAGGAGACCTACACAAAGCTGAAGAGAGTCTTATGAAGTTTATGTTCTCTAAACGACGCCATGTTGTTGTGATACGCACATTTGTCACCTACCAGCAATGCCCACTTCGATTGCCTACTGATTCAAGAATGAAAATAAAAAATATGACTATCGGAAGACGTTCGACATCAAATATAAAATTGATGAAATCGATTGTAGATAAGTCTTGTTTACCGCTGGAGAGGCTGACGGTCTTCAATGAAAACAGCCCAAAATTAGATTACGAGTTTCTTGGAAACTTCAAACATCTGGAACTTTACTTACCAGAAGATTCATTTCCACGAATTAAAAACCTTCGGAACACGATAGTGCATTTCCCATCAGTTAAGGATTCCTTTTTTAAAAATGAAGGTTTCATACGTCTAATCAAAAAATGGATGGAAACCAATAAACCCATCGGTACTCATTTTATTTTTGACGTAGCAATTAAAGAGTCAGATGCTATCCAAGTTTTAAACCGTGTTAGACATGATTTCAACGAAGCTACCGCTGATAACAAGTGAGTTTAAAAAGAGTGCCTTTATCAGTTTTTGAATATTGTTTATGCTAGTTTTTTTTTGATTTATCATTCAATATTTATAAATTATTTTCAGATGTATCTACATTCCGATGAAAACTCCTGCAATATTGAAAATAAGCTATATCCAATTCAGCTGCCCTTTTGGAATCTTCAGAATGGCTGTTTTGCCTGTCGAATGATCATCTTATTGAAAAAATAGAATTATTATTTAACTCATTCATTCTTAATTTGTAACATTTTTTATTTCGGGTTACAAATAAAGGCAAAGTGCAATTTCGACCTATTGAATCTCTTCTTTCTTCTCAATAAAATTTTTTTAACCCTTCGATCTTTATTGTTTTTTTTCACATAAAAATTCTTCCTTGCCATTTTATTTTACACTATAATATCTGCACTTTAAAAATCGGCTGCCAATTAGGAACGAGGAATAAATTGAGCTAGATCTGCGGTATGTACAGGTGGTTTTCCATTCGAGACCCTTGTTTTACTGGCATATGACATTTCTTTTGAATAGTGTGCACCAGTCTATTGATTTTGTGACCATGTAATACGACATCCTGAAATTAATTTTACTGATTTTGTAGATTAATTGTCAAGTAGTGTGCAGTTATTATTTCCTTTTCCTTCTTTCCCTTTCATTTTCATTTACAGACAACTCTATCACAAAATGAACAGTAAACCTTTGACGTACGATAGCTTGAAGACGGTTCTTCAATACATGGACCCTAATACCAGGTTAGTTCGTTTATAATTTAGTATTCTATCGGATAATTTCAGATTCCTCTTGTCTTCACGAATTCCTTCGATTCGTATTGCTGAAAAAGAAGTTCCACTGAGAATCTATGAACTTTCGTTCGGATTTGGTCACTGTATCAGTGTAAATAAAACAGATTATGAGATCGCATTATACCAAATGGACTGCAAAGATAAAATTCCATACTTGATAAGCGGCACATCTAAATTGAGTTCAAGGATGACTTGCAACGTCGATAAATTTGGTACTCGAGATTATATAACCAAAGCAGGCGGAATGTTACCCGGTGACATTGGAAAAAATTTTTTTGGTTACGACGATCGTGAAATCATTTCAACTAATGAAGGTCGGTTACAAAAACTAGAGACAATAATAGAAATTGAAAAACAACGATTGAATCAGTTATTGAACTATCGACCGGAAAATAATTCAATAGAAGAAGATGAGGAAATATTGAGCTTTTTTTTCGAAGTTAAGCTCATTCGTACTGATGTTCTCAGATTATACAAAAAAGAAGAATTGGAATTTTTGAAAAACGAAGAGATGGTGAGGAAAGCTATAAAACATATGAAGGACAGGGTCAAAGAAATGGAAAATGAACTTGTTCTTTTTCGGAATAAAAGTAACAATATTTGTCCAAAATTTGAGATTCATATAGTAAAGTGTCAAGAAGATTCACCACCAAGAGTAATTGAACGTATCAATTACACAGGAGACCTGCATAAAGCTGAAGAGAGTCTTAGAGAATGCCCACTTCGATTGCCTACTGATTCAAGAATAAAAATAAAAGATCTGACTATCGGAAGAAGTTCGACATCAAATATAAAATTAATGAAATCAATCGTTGATAACTCAAGTTTACCGGTGGAGAGGCTGGAGGTCTCCGTTAAAGACGACAACCCAGAATTGGACTACGAGTTTCTTGGAAACTCCAAGTATCTGAAACTTAACTTGCCCACTAATTTAAATTCATGTATTAAAAACCTTCGGAACAAGAGAGTGGATTTCACAGCGATTGGGAGCTCATTTTTTAAAAATGAAGAATTTATTGTTCTTATCAAAAATTGGGTGGAAACCAATAAACCCATAGGCACTTATTTCAGTTTTAACGTAGTGATTAAAGAGTCAGACGCCATTCAAGTTTTGAACCGTGTCAGAGATCGATTCGACGGAGCGACTGCTGGTGACAAGTGAGTTTGAGAAGAGTGTCTTCATTTTCAATATTGTTTATGCCAATTTTCTTTTTTTTATCATTCAAAATTTATAAATTATTTTTAGGTATGTCAACATTCCAATGAGAGTTTCTGCATTCCTGAAAATTGACTACAACCCAACTGCAATTTTCAATTGGTTACCATTCAGATTGCGTGTTTTACCTGCCGAATGATCATCTGATAAAGTAATGTTATAATTTTACAATTTATTTGTTATTTTTTCTAATTTTGTCGTATTTCTTCGGGTGAAAATAAAGTAATCAATGGTTTACACCTTCCTTTTTTAGCAGATAATATTTTTTACAAATTTACATACAGGTGGTTTTCCATTCGAGACCCTAGTATGATTATTAAAAACAAACAAGTTATTACCAAATAAATGCGTTTATTACTTTTATATTAGGATTAGTACATGTAACAGTTCCAAAAAAATCATCTAACTGAAATAATCACAGCTCCAGGATTATTCTCGACTTCCTTAATCTCGAATCGTCTTTTGCTACCGTACACCTCGAAGAGTCGCTTTTTGATCGCCGGCGTCTTGTTCCTTGAATGGTTTCCACGTCCGGTTATAAAAACGATGCCTAAAATTTTGGATTTTTAAATCATTCAAATATTTTTTAAACTTACTTTGGGATTTCTCTAGCTGATCCACTAACTCGGCTACGTATTGGACGGCGCCTTCTGTGGTCATATAATGGAGATCATAATGATCCTCCATCAGATCCCTGTTCCAGGCTATCACCATTCCATTGATCACCTTGTTGATTCGGTGATATTCTGTGTTGGCTGTCGAAGAGCGTTGATTCTGAAGTATTTCTTTTTTAGGATGAGCAAGAGGAAAGGTTAACTTACGAATAGCGATGTGACCTCCTTGTGGAACTTGGTTTTTTTCTCGATGAAGTCGCGTCCGTGGATGACTACCGTCTTCTGTTGGACCATAGTTCTCGGGGCCATTTTGATCGATTTACTAGTTAGTTAGAGGAATAGAATAGCGATATTTTGGAGAATATTGAGATGAATGAGTCATCGTTCCAGATGGATCTCCAGAATCTTCACGTTTGGGTCTCGCCTGGGCAGTCTGCACACTTTGAAAATTGATTTACAACCTTTTGTAGGCCTTTAAGGTGAAGAAGGTACATATTGGTTGTGGTTATGGGAAATTGGAGAGTACTGTATTTTTTGAAATTATTTGAAAATACAGTACTCACTAGTCAGTGCTATAATAAAATAACAAAGACTATATTTTTTGTGTCTTTTTGCGTTTTACTTGTAATAATCATCATAATAGTTATAAAAAAATTGGAAAATAATTTTTTTATACAGTACACATTATTAATATCATTGTATCTGTTTCATATTATAAAAACTGAGCCGCTGTCTCCTAATTATAAAAAACTAACAGTTTACACTGAAGAAAAACATTTATTAAAACTCATAATTACAAAAAAAAAATTAAAATTCATAATTTCAAAAAAAAAAGAAAATTAAAACTCATAATTACAAAAAAAAATCAAATATTACTATCAGAATAACCTTTCGGATGGACTATCATCTGAACAACAAAACGATCACAGCAGAAAACACCCTTATCCTTTTTAATATAACTGACAACCAACTCCGTGTCGTTTTCCATGGCAATCACAGTTGTTTGAAGGTCTCTGAAACGGACTAAATTTAGTTTGTCTTACTGTAGATACTTACCTCTTCTTAGCGCCAGGAATCGCTTCGAATACAAGAGCTGCTAAAGAAAGAAAGTGTTCAGTTTGGGTTCCAAACGAGTACTGCGTGCCGATTTTCGGGGAAGCTCGCTGTAACATCGAAATCATTGCGCCGAATTCCGCGAAGCTTAGGTAGGCCTTCTGGAGATGAATTCGAGGATTTGGGAAGTTCAAGAACTCCCCGATAAAAACAGTTCCGGTGATACAGAGGTACTCAGCTGAAGTTATCCAATCATCAGGGCTCAGGTGTTCTCTTGCAATTTGGAGTGTTTTGAATGGAATTTCCTCTAGAACGGGTTTCAAGGCTTCTAGACAGTTCTCATGTAGAATCATATTCCGAACTACCACTCGTTTTCCGGTATTCGGAATGCAGGGAGTTTTTACACTAGCTTGCAGGACGTTAGGGCCAAGACTATTCCGAAGAAAAGTATTCCCAAAGTCCATCGATCGATTCCAAGGTTTCCCCATTCGAAGAGTGTCCACATAGATCCTCCTTCCAGTTACACCCAACACCCGATTCAATATGTATTCCTTGGCCTCGTGTATCGTTTTTGTGTAGGCTATACACTCTACTCGAGTGCTCTTTTTTGTCTTGATCGTCAATTTTATATAGTGGTCATATGGGGGCTCGAGGTTATCCCTTCGGAGTCGATACGGTAGCGCTTCTAGCTCCCACTGCCGAATTCTTCTCAAGGATCGCATTGGTCGCGACTTCTCTGCTCTAATCATCGCCTCAAGGTGCTCCAACTGCTGGTCTTCGAAGAATCGGATCGCTTCTAAATTATCCCGATGGTCATCTGAAATCCTTGGAAGCCCATATTGATCTACATCGTAACCTGCACCCCCTGCTCGATTTGTGACGCTAATTGCCTCAGGGGTATATCCATTTTTATAGATTTGTAGGACCCCTAACTGATAAGTGGTATCATTGAAAGTCATGAGCTGGGGCTCAAAATAAAGATTTTTAAAGGTTTGCGGAACTATTTTGTCAATGTTCCGAAGCGACGGGCATTGCTGTGCTACTCTGAATCTAAAAAAACTTTTGTTAATTTAGAGATTACTGTATTTTTCTGTACCTTATATTTGGACCCATATATTGAATGACGAGTTTTAGAGGAGGGTAGGAGAGGGGTCTGCGGTCGGACATGCTGGTGAATATTGAATAGAATGAATTGGAAGGGGGGGGGGGGGTCAGTCTAAGAATATTTCCAGTCGAGACCCTTGTGTAGATTTACGGGGCTCTATTAATTGATTAGATAGAAACAAGATTTATTATGTTTAATTAAGTTTTTTAGCGTTTTTTTACCGTTTTTTCCCGATCATGCTATTTTTAAACAACGAAATTGGATATTTTAAACAAAAAACGTGAAAAATCGGTAAAAAAGCGCTGAAAAAAATTAATTAAATTTTTGTAGACCTATATTTATAATATAATTTTTCTACCGTGCGAGGCGAGATATCCTCTTCCCCGGCCACGAGGCCACGACCCTGACTAAAGATAATAAACATTTCTATCAAGTCAATTGAGAAAAAAAGCACAGCCATCACAATTTATTTCAAATAATTACAGTTTTCACAAAAATTACAGTTATTATTAATCCCAGTCGTCATCATTTAAGAACTGGTTGTGGATACGATCCGCGACTTCCGCAATCACTTTTGATTCGTGATGTAAAAGGTTCGCAACCGCGTCGACACCACCGTATCCGTCGATTTGTTCGCGGTAGTTTTCTATATCGAACCAGCTGAAATTTCTCTTTTTTGGGGGGATTTAGGGGGGAAAACTGACTAATGTTTGACTGTGAACAGAATAATATACAATGTTTCCATAATATTCTTAAGGAAATCCGGGCTTCTGTGATTCAGAAGTCTACAGAACATCGGAACCAATTGGACCATCTCCTGAATCTGATCCGGAATTCCTTTAGAGGATATCTTGTAAATGATACGTGACACCTCTAATTGATATTCAAATTGATGATTTTCGAGAATTTCTGATAGAATATTGATGAATCTGGCGTCGAAAATAGTGTTTTCTGGCTTCGAACAAATCCTAAAAATCTGCGAGCAACACTCCAAAATTAATCCAGAATCGCCGGTTTCCAGAAGATTCCGGATCATTTCAACGTCGACGGAATCAATGGATCCAAGGAGTCGGAGAGCGGATTGAGCGAGAATTGGGCCAGCTTCTTTTACAGAAAAAACGATTTTTTGGAGAATTCCACTTGATTTGACTAGTTCCGCGTGTTCTTTGATTAGAGATTGAAGAGATTGAATTGAGAGTTCGACGGCTTTTCGATCATTCTGGAAAATAATATTTTTGGAGAGAACCTTAAGAGGAATTCACTATTGGAATCTTCGAGAACCCGTCTAACAGCTCCGGGACAATCTCTGCCGGAATCTCTGATAACACGCAGAAATTCGAGAAGGACCAAATGACGACACCTCCCAAATCATCGAAATGGTCTATCCAGTGCCTCATAGCCTCCTTAATTCTTTCTGACTGAATTACTGCGTCCCGATACTTTTGACTAGTCGCCGCGATGTTTGAAATCGCGAAAATAGCTCGTTTCGCGATTCCACAGGAATTTGAAGTCGATAGACGTAAAAGAGGCCCAATGGCTGCTGAATCAACGACGGCGGCGGTGTTTTCAGCGCTTCTGGCGATGATTTCAGATACGGCGACGACGGATTGATAGACGATTGACTCGTTTACAGAATTCATTCCTTCTAGTAAATATGGCAGAAGCTCTGTTATATTTTCCATCGGCTTTGAAATTAGGCTCTTAATCGAATCGAAACAGTGTCGTTCGAAGGATCTCGGTGGGTTACTCGACAGAATCTCTTTGATTTCGTCGAGAGAAAGGGTACTTCGTCGCGCGCTCAACAAGCTTTCCCCTTTTTTCTTTCGAATTTCTACATTATCTTCGACGCGCAGACGGCGATTTTCCTGGAAAAAATGATTTTATTCAAGCAAAAAATGATTTTTAAATACCTCGTGTTTATTAGCATTTTTATACTGTTGACTGCGTGTTTCTTCGATTGTCATGTTAGTTTTTTGGTGAGAATTGAGCTGGACGCTGGAAAAATATTGGAAAATTGAGAAAAACGGTGAGAAAAGTGTTTTAAAGCGAAAAATCAAACATGAAAATGCGGGGAAAAATAATTATTTTAAAGGCGCATGTAATTAAATTGTTAGTTGGGTCTCGCAACGCTTTTGTAATCATCATTCTTATTTTTCATTTTGAATGAAAATTTTCATTCATCATGAACATCATGAAAAGCTCTGAATAAAATTCGATTTTTAATCGTTTTTCGCAAGTTTTTTTGAATTTTTGATTCTAAAATGTTAAATTTGTAAAAAACTGTATTTTTAAATCTAATTTCCGCCGCTCGCTAAAGACTTTGGAGCCCTGTTTGACCTCTCGATTTCTGACCCTTTTTCAAACAAATTCTTCCGATTTCTAGGCTTCATACAGCGTTTTTAAACTTGAATTTAGTCGAAAAGTCCCTTAAAAACGAAAAAGCCCCTCTTTTCCTCAAAATTTCTCTTTTTCAGTGAAGAATGGCGTCGACGAGTGGACTAGCCACTCCAGCGTATCGAATCACAATGGAAGAGTACATTAGAAGATCGCGAAAGCGTCGAATCAGCGAAACAGATGGTTTGGGAATGCACACCGTCATTCTCGATCTTATGAGACATCGACAAGAGTTATGGAAGCGAAGAAGCGTCGCAGAAGTCGAAGATTGGCAGAAATTGGGTGTGGAGGTGTATGAGAGAACCGGAAAGATCGTTAGCGGTGAGCCAGCTTGATTTAAAAAGAAATAAAATTTAAATTTCAGTGAATACAATGAAATCGGTGTTCGAAGACACAAAAAAGACGTTGAGAGACATGCTAATCGACATAATTCAAGGCTTGAAAGCCGATCGTATTCTTCTAAGAGCGCTTCTTAATAACTGGCCCCTCTACCGTCATTTCGACTATTATCACGCGGAAATTCTGGATTTCGAGCTGCATCTTTACGAAGAACTCGAAGAGGAGGAGGAGGAGTTGGATGAGGAGGAAGAAGAGGAAGAGGAGGAGGATGATGAAGAACGGAAGGATTTGGTGGAACAAATTGTAAAAACTCGATACGAAACTGCCAATATGCGCCCATGTTTCACGTGCACCGAGTGCTCGAACGCTTTCGATTTCGAACAGGATCCGCCGCTGGTTCTGCCGTGTGGACACCCATTCTGTGAGGGATGCTTCGAGAAAATGGACGAATCGGTGAAATGCAACTCTTGTGAAAAGTCATGTTGATAATTACTGTAATTAATAATTGTAATTTTGCGAATTTGTGAGAAAAAAGCATTGTTTTTCATTTACTTTATTCGATTTATTGGTTGCCTCCGAATCTGTTTATTTTCTTTTCCTAATAATTTAAACCGTTTAAATCGATTTTCAGATTGCCTGCTCTTCCAAATGGATCCAACGACTGTAAAACCCACTCTCGAATAAATTCAAAAAATACATTTTCAGGGGCAGAAATTGAAGCGTCCACCGAACGTCTACATCCTTTTCGTCAAATCGAAACGAGCGGAAGTGGCCAAGAATGTGGAGGGAGGCTTAAGCGTGAGCCGAGAGCTCGGGGCGATATGGAAGAGTATGACGCCAGAGGAGAAGGCGCCGTATGCCGCCGAAGCGGAGGCGATTAGATTGGAGTTTCGCAAGGTTATTATGAGAAAATAGATGAATCAGCTGTTTTTAACAGTTTTTGTCAAAAAAAACCATTTAAAATTCGAAAAACAAAAAAAAAACAGCCGTCAAAACCTAAATTTCGTTGAATTTATTAGAAAGGCGATTTTATAATTTTTTTCAGAAGTTCCGCTTTCTTTTAGTTTTGGACTTCAAAAAGGTTGATTTCTCCGAAAAATCTAGAGAAATCAGCGGTTTTTCAACCTTTTTATCGGAGAAAACCCATTTAAAATCTGAGAATTCGCTGATTTTATTCAAAAAATCCTTTTATGCGCCGCAACCTTCCATGTATGCTTCTAACAAGCTCCGCCGAATAAAAACTAGAAGAAAAACCGGTTTTTATCCAGAAAACCGGAGAAAAGTCGTTTTAAAACCTATATTTTTTCGAAAATCTAGCTGGAAAAGTGAACGGCGATTCTGTAAAAAGTTCCGCTTCCTTTTGATTTTTTCAATTTTAAAATTTCCAGAATCACAACAATTTTAAAATTTCCAGAATCATCCCAACTACAGAGCCACCAGAAAACGGAAGGCAGAACAGCCTGAACCCATTGCTGATAACTGGCTTTTGCAAAATCAAGAGGTTTGCTATTTTTATTTGTATCAATTATTTTTTTTCGTTTAGAACCAAGCTCCAGACGAAGAGAAGCGACGAAAGTACGAAGAGATCTTTGCGCCCGCAGGTTTTCAAACCGGAATGGCGAATATTCAAACGCCGATCCAATCAACGGAAAATGCGGGAGGTTCTTCTGAAGAGGAAGAGAAGATGCTGATTGCGCCGGCGCCTTCTCCGGTTACTCTACACGAATTGGTTCCTCCGGCACCGGCACCACCGGCACCGGCTGCTGCACCCGCTAATCAAATGTATTTAAACTATTACGGAGCTCAACCGAACACTAATCCTTATTATCATCAGTATCAATATGCTAACTTTAACTATAATTATTACATGTGAAATAATTTTTGATTTTTGAATGTGGAGAAATTAATAAGACGTGACCGTTTCCCTCCTTTTTTTCTCCCCTAACTAGAAAAATCAGTTCTCAATCTTGCAATGATTTTGAAAACAGTTCTCTTGCTCTTGATCATAACAGTGTGTTTGGCGAAGGAAAAGAAGTTGGATAAGATTCTGAAGAATGTTTGGAAGAGGGAGAGGACAGAGTTCAAAGATCGATTGTGGTACAATAGTCCGACGGATAAATTCGATCCGATGGAGCAGTCCATTGAAAGTGAGATTTAAAGAGTCAAGTGGAGCTATATTTCATTAGTTGACAGTATTCTGATAGCGTTAGCAGCTAGCTACATAGCGTTAGCAGCTAGCTACATAGCGTTAGCAGCTAGATAGCGTGAAATAGCTAACTTTTAGTTGACGAGGACGAATTGCTCAACAATCAATGCTATGACGAAGGAATTCAAAGGGATATGGCACTTCAGCTATCTGTTATCTTAAGAGAGCTTCACTCTGGCTACAATGTTTACTGGAATAAATTCCTTGCGATTTTAGTATTTTATGAATCTTGGTCAATGGAGGCGAAGATTTGTGGAAGTGAAACGCCGATGAATATCTGTAAGTTATGAGATCTTACGTGTAGTCTAACATGTAGTTTGAAGATCAATTCAACCGATGGTTCTTGAAACAACGAGAAAAATATTTGCCAATCACTGATCAGAATCAATATAAATTCTATCATATGCGTGTACAAACAGGTGCCATGACATTTCATGCTGGATATGATTTGAAGACGAAATTCGGTTTTACGGAAACAATTGTTTGGGATATTCGATTGGAAATGACTGTAAGAAATAGCGGGAAAAATTGTGATTAAGAATGGAATTTCAGCAAGATTTACTCCGTCCCAATTATCTGAACTATCAAATCAAAAATCTGACAGTGGGCGGAGGATGCGTGGATTACGGTACAGTCAACCATACCTACATTCAGTATAGAAATCAAGAGAGGACTTTGGAGTTGTTGAAAAAAGAAAAAAATCCGAATGTTAAACTACTTTTTGATCTATTTACACCCGGAGAATTGAAGTTTGTCGATAGAATTAAATACCGTATTCCTCATTTGTGGTTGGAAGGAATTGATCCGGATGAATCAGTGATTCGTGTTTGTCATGATAGAGATAATATGAATACTCTTGTGAAATACACTAAAAGTAGGTTATAAGAAACAGATTTGACAGTATTTGTTTATTTTGAAGAACAATTTGATTCGTGGTTCCACCGATTTAAAATGATGTGGCATCCGAAAGAAAACGAAACGGATTTCATTCAAGTTCAGATGATAAATGTGAAATCGGATGAGTTGACTGCAAGAATCACGATGCGGCTGCAGATCGGAGTGAAGATTGCCCAACCAACCCATGACTGGAATTTCAAAATCGTCAGTAGATATGTGAGAGAGAGTGCAGAGAAGATAGAGACTCTTATCTCTAATTTCAGAATCAACACGGCGATGAGAAATGGTATATCACGATGTTGGAAGTGTTGTGTGATCCCACATTCGACTACATGGACGAGTCACTGAAAGCCATTCGAGACGTCGTCACAGATGACTTCATGACCTTGGTTCGAAGGGAGAATCAATCGGAACCAGCGCCTTTCTGGTCCTCTATTGACTTCGTTTACACATTTACTCTTAATCGACAAATTGATATAGATCTTTGTGAGATGGGAAGAGTGGATACTAATAAGAGTGAGTTGTTCGATTAGTGGAAGTTTCTGAAAATTTGTCTAGTTTTTTTTGATTCCGATAAATTAATTAGAAGTTTCCGTAAATAAGTTTTATGAATTGTTTTGAAAAGCCAATACTTATTTTTTTCAAAATTGTAAGCAGAAAAAAGAGATTCCATTGTTTCCACCGGTATTCTTATAGTTAGCCCGATCGGAATACACCAAACCCTAAAAATTCTCTATTTTCAGGTGCTCTCCAATTTGAAATGAACCATCGTGAAAAAATCAGAATGACCCGATGAGCGGTAAGATTTCTTTGAGACCGTTCATCAAAATTTATGTTTAGGGTTATGAAGTCGACTACAAAGACATTCCCCTTCCGGCCACCCCGAAATCCTATTTCATTCTGAATACGGTCACTGCTCCCATCGGAAACGACTTGACAACTGTCGGATGAACTTATTATCAAGAGTGGAAGTTTGAGATTTCATGGGTATGTTGCTAAGAGGTCCTCTGATAATCTTTAGACGAATTTTCAGTGTGATGTGGATCAGTTCTATTATCTTGAACGGTTGGTTGTCGATTGTATTAGGTCAAGCCAAAAGTTTTGCATCAAACAGAACACATTGTTTGAATATAATTTTATTCATTTATTTTCAATACCAGTTAACATAATATGCACCATCATGATCAACAGTGTACTGCCAACGGATAGGTAGCTGTTCGATTCCCTTTCGGTAGAACTCCCGCAGCTTACTATCGAAAATAGCTTAATGCTCGATTTTGAGATGGTCTTCGTCTTGAAACTCCTTTCTGTCTAGGAAGTGAGTGAGAGAAAAAAACGACTAATAATCAGGAAGTATCATGTCCGGAGAGTACGGTAAATAGAGTAGAGTTGTCCATCCTAGTCTCGGAATTTTCTGACAAGTCATCTTCGCGACACATGGTCAAGAGGTATCGTGGAGCAAGTGAACTAGACCCTTTTTCTTGCTTTTGTCAGAGACTTTGGTCGATTGCTTGCAGGAGAGGTCTGTTCTGACTGCTGTATTAGTTGGTAAAAGGTCTTAGTAAATCGACCCTTCCACGCTTCACCAGATGCTCAAAAGTGGGATTTTGGACGTAACTCTCATTTTGGTGTTGGAACTCCAGAATCCCCAGGTTTCAGTCATTGACGTATATGATGATAGTTGACGTAGAGTGTCCACTTCTCATCCCACATGAGAACTTTAGAGAGTCTCGCTCTCTTCCCTCTTTATGACAGACGAGAAGATGTGAGACATCCACTCTCATCATTGGCTGTGGAGCCAACAGAAGTGATGTCCGCTAAGTTGGCATTTTCAGGGAAACCAAAGCTCATGAAGATAACTATTAAGCATACTTTGATAGTACTCAAGCTGGTTTATAAAATCTGCAATCAATTGTCTAGGGGCCTCATCCGCCAGCGCCAATACATCGTTTTCAAATAACAACATAAGTCGATTACTATGGAAAAATCATTTGTTTCTGGTTCTCTAACCTTGAGATTTCGGAACAAACTGACAACTGTTTCATTATTAACAGTATTGGGACCTAACAATATACTAAAAAGATCGCCATTATGTCTCCGTGAAAATTGAAATCGGGGTTGTGCAAAATTAGCTATCTGAATTGCCCTCACGTTACTAGCCCTAGTTGGCTCCTTGAAGCTGTCACTGAGCTACATTTTTATGTATACGTAGTCTATATACTGTCCCTCATATACTCCAAACATGAAATGTTTGGGATGCTTCTCGAAGTTTTTAGACAAAAAAGAAAATTTGATGCAAAACTTTTGGCTTGACCTAATAAAACTTTCAAAGATGTGGAGAGCAACTATCGACCAGTGTCTTGGTTAATGCGTATTGGATAATACAAGAAAAGTGATGATTGGAATAAAATCATTACTATTAATTAATAAAATTTCAATAGTATCTAAAAAAAAACTTTGAAAAATACAGCAAGACCGGGAAAAATTGGAAAAAAAGCATCTCCTAACACTGATAACTCTATGAATTTCGAAATGGTAATGTGTTTGTTCTTCTTCTCTCCTCCCTGTTTTTATTAAATAAATTATTATGATTTTTCGAATTCCGTGAACTTTTCTTATCTTGTCGCCCGTCCTCTTTCTGTATTTTTAATTTAGTTCTCAATCTTGCAATGATTTTGAAAACAATTCTCTTGCTATTGCTCATAACAATTTGTTTGGCGAAGGAAAAGAAGTTGGATAGGATTCTGAAGAATGTTTGGAAGAGGGAGAGGACAGAGTTCAAAGATCGATTGTGGTACAATAGTCCGACGGATAAATTCGATCCAATGGAGCAATCTATTGAAAGTGAGAAATGAAGAGAGCTTGATAATCCATATAGCTAATTTTCAGTTGACGAAGACGAATTGCTCAACAATCAATGTTACGATGAGGGAATTCAGAGGGATATGGCACTTCAGCTATCTGTAATCTTAAGAGAGATTCACTCTGGCTACAATGTTTACTGGAATAAATTCCTTGCGATTTTAGTATTTTATGAATCTTGGTCAATGGAGGCGAAGATTTGTGGAAGTGAAACGCCGATGAATATCTGTAAGTTATGAGATCTTACGTGTAGTCTAACATGTAGTTTGAAGATCAATTCAACCGATGGTTCTTGAAACAACGAGAAAAATACTTGCCAATCACTGATCCGTCTCAATATAAATTCTATCATATGCGTGTACAAACAGGTGCCATGACATTTCATGCTGGATATGATTTGAAGACGAAATTCGGTTTTACGGAAACAATTATTTGGGATATTCGATTGGAAATGACTGTAAGAAATAGCGGGAAAAATTGTGATTAAGAATGGAATTTCAGCAAGATTTACTCCGTCCCAATTATCTGAACTATCAAATCAAAAATCTGACAGTGGGTGGAGGATGTGTGGATTACGGTACTGTCAACCATAGTTATATTCAATATAGAAATCAAGAGGAGACTTTGGAGTTGTTGAAAAGAGAAAAACCCGAATGTTAAACTACTTTTTGATCTATTTACACCCGGAGAATTGAAGTTTGTCGATAGAATTAAATACCGTATCCCTCATTTGTGGTTGGAAGGAATTGATCCGGATGAATCAGTGATTCGTGTTTGTCATGATAGAGATAATGTGAATACTCTTGTGAAATACTCTAAAAGTAGGTTATGAAAAAAGAGATTAGGCACTATTTGTTTCTTTTGAAGAACAATTTGATTCGTGGTTCCACCGATTTAAAATGATGTGGCATCCGAACGAAAACGAAACGGATTTCATTCAAGTTCAGATGATAAATGTGAAATCGGATGAGTTGACTGCAAGAATCACAATGCGACTGCAGATCGGAGTGAAGATTGCCCAACCAACCCATGACTGGAATTTCAAAATCGTCAGTAGATATGTGAGAGAGAGTGCAGAGAAGATAGAGACTCTTATCTCTAATTTCAGAATCAACACGGCGATGAGAAATGGTATATCACGATGTTGGAAGTGTTGTGTGATCCCACATTCGACTACATGGACGAGTCACTGAAAGCCATTCGAGACGTCGTCACATATGACTTCATGACTTTGGTTCGAAGGGAGAAACAATCGGAGCCGGCACCTTTCTGGTCTACTATTGACTTCGTTTACACATTTACTCTTAATCGTCAAATTGATATTTATATTTGTGAGCTGGGAAAATTTGACACTAATAAAAGTGAGTTACATAGTAATTCAGTAGCACTACTGATGTTTCAGGCGCTCTTCAATTCGAAGTAAAATACAGTGAGAATATCAGAAAGACTCGGTTAAAGGTGAGATATCTTTGTGACCACCCACCAAAAAAGGTTCCAGGGGTACAACGTAGACTACAAAGACATTCCCCTTCCGGCCACCCCAAAATCCTATTTCATTTTGAATACGATGACACGTCCTATTGATCAGCTAATGATCAATATCAGAGCGAATTTCTATCAAGAATGGAAGTTTCAGGTGTCATGGGTATGTTGTGGATAGGCTTTCGGATAAGAGAGGGGGTTTTCAGGACGAGAATGATCAGTTCTATTATGTTGAACGACTGGATATAGATTGTAAAACTGAGGAGCTGTCGGATATCCAGTTTCAAGAAATAATTTTTTATTAATGAATAAATTATTAGTAACAAAATGAAGTAAAAAACTACAGTAATCTAGAAAGAAAAACATCTCCTAACATTAACAATTCCTTCATTTCCATCCACATCCATCCGGAACTCCTCTAGCCTCCCAAACGTCTCCAACAGCAGCGGCTTAATCCTAGCCACTCCGTTCCTCGAGTGATTCCCTTTTCCCGTTTCGAATTGCACCGGTTCCCGATCCTTAGTGGCCTCCATGACGCTGTGGACGAATACGAGAGCTCCTTCCAGCGTCATTCCATGGAGATCGTAATATCGTCGGCGTTTCAGGTCGTTTAGGTTGTACGCCACCACTTTTCCGTCGATTTTTGCGTCGATTTGTTGGCGCTCTTGGTGGGTTTTTCCTTTTTTCGAGGCCTGGAATTTAAAAAATAATTTTTTAAGTTAGGGGTTTAAAGGAGGACTGAACTGGAGTTCAATAATTTGAAATTAGATGTAGTTTTTAATTCTGAACACTTTTTCTGTTGACAACTTTCTCTGAAAATGCCTCTAAATGCCTTAAAAACCGACTTGAAGTGGGGGATTATTATGGAAGAGTTTTTGCAACTTCGGCCACGGGGTTTTTGACCGCCCCAGTGGCTATTTTTATTTTTTTCTTTGAATTTTTATGTTCTTATTGAATATATCTTCTCATTAATTCCGACAAAATGAGAAAAATAACGACTGTGGCGATCACAAACCCCGTGGCCGAGGTTTCGGAAAATTCTTCCACCCCAATCACCTCGACGTTTTCAAAGCGGTTTTTGAGTCATTTAGAGACATTTTCAGAGAAAGTTGTCAACAGAAAAAGTGTTCAAAATAAAAAACTACATCTAATGACAAATTATTAAATTCCAGTTCAGTCCTCCTTAAATCTAAAATAACTCACCCAAAGTGCCTGCACCTCCTTCTGCAGTTTCTCTTTTTTGTCCAGCAGGGCACGGCTATGCACTACCGTAACCCTCTCGCTTCTTGGGGCCAGTTGGCGTTGTTGGTCCTGGCGACGTGGTTGTTTGACCATCTGAAATAAAAACCGATAATTTGAACAGAAAAAAAATAGAGAGACTTACCTTTAGATTAATGAGTAAGACCTGTTTGCTAGTCAGCTAGCTAATCTGTTGGACCTTTGAATAGTTGGGTCAGCTATCTGAATATACTCCGCCCCCTGGGTAAAAGGGTCCAACCATCTGGAATCTAGTCAATGAGAACCAAATCTACACCTTTACAGATAAACAATCAATATATTGTATGAGAAATTCTGCACTTCCCTTTGATGGTCTGCGCATGGGAACCCACCAAACGTGAAGAACAGCTCAATAGGGCGGGACCTTTGACACACTATCTAGATCATTCACTCATTCTTCTGCTAATCAACTACTCTACTCTCTATTATTGATTTTTCAAAATGGTTGACCGTAAGACGCGCAAGCATCTACGCCAGCAACCACCGAGGCCGGCTAGAACGGTGATTCTTCAGGGCCGAGATGCGATGCAAAAGAAAGCAAGGCATCAAGAAGAAGTTCAAGCGCTTTTTGTAAGTTTTTTCAGCTTCGAATTCAAAATGAAAATATATTATTTTCAGCAACAAAGAAAAGGCAAGTCCTCCACTGAGCGTCAACGAATCGAGGACGAGATCAACGCGGAGGTGGAGGCGTGGAACTACACCGGACTGCGGAGGCATCGACCTCCACGGGATGACGGTCGATGGAGCCGTACGATTTGTCAGTAGAATCATGGAAATGAACGGATGCATCTGGGCGCCAATCGAGTTCGAAACGGGCAGAGGACTGCACTCGAGGGATCAAAACCCGCTGATCAAGAAGGAATTGTGCAGGATTTTCGGGGAGGTCTACCGAATTCAGTTGCCTCAACATAATGATGGAGTGCTCAGTTTTCTGAAGCGTTTTTGATTTTTACTTCCCGATTTTTCCATTTTCTATTGTACCCGGTGTCATTTCTTTGTAATTTTTTCCAGTTTGTCCCATTTATTAATTAATAAAATCTTAAACATTTCCTAACCAAAACGCAAAAAAGTTGAGACAGGCTGGTACCAGCGATTTACACCGTATGAACCTTTACAATCGACCGCCAGTGTTTCTATATAGTAGAACTGATCCATTTCGTCCTGCAAAACCACGATTTTTATACGGTAGACCCTACAACTCACCCAAGTAATTCGGAATTTCCACTCTTGAGGATAGGTGAATCCGACGGTTCCAAATTGATATCCAATTGGAGCTGTTATCGTATGCAATATGAAATAGGATTTCGGAGTGGCTGGAAGAGGAATGTCGGCGTAGTCAACGTCGTAGCCGTGAAATAAGAGTTTGGTAGGGATTAAGAAGAGAGTCTTACAGCTAATCAAGTCTTTTTGACCATGCCACGATGCCTCATTTCCAATTCGATGGCCGCTAAAAGAATTCGAAAATTAAAAACCCCAAAAACCAGTTGTGATATTTTAAGACTCACTCATATTCAAATCCACTCGTCCCATCTCACAAAGTTCTATATCAATTATTCTCCGATAAGTGAACCTATACACGAATTCGATAGTAGACCAGAAAGGTGCCGGCTCCGATTGATTCTCCCTTCGAACCAAGGTCATGAAGTCATCTGTGACGACGTCTCGAATGGCTTTCAGTGACTCGTCCATGTAGTCGAATGCGGGATGACACAACACTTCCAACATCGTGATATACCATTTCTCATCGCCGTGTTGATTCTGAAATTAGAGATAAGAGTTTCTAGCTTCTCTGCACTCTCTCACATATCTACTGACGATTTTGAAATTCCAGTCATGGGTCGGTTGGGCAATCTTCACTCCGATCTGCAGTCGCATTGTGATTCTTGCAGTCAACTCATCCGATTTCACATTTATCATCTGAACTTGAATGAAATCCGTTTCGTTTTCCTTCGGGTGCCACATCATATTGAATCGATGGAACCACGAATCGAATTGTTCTGAATCAGATGGCTTCAATTTCTCTCTCTGTCTCATAACCTACTTTTAGTGTATTTTACAAGAGTATTCATATTATCTCTATCATGACAAACACGAATCACTGCAATCGATTCATCCGGATCAATTCCTTCCAACCACAAATGAGGGATACGGTATTCAATTCTTTCGACATTCTTCAATTCTCTGGGTGTAAATACATCAAAAAGATCTTGAACTTTCGGATTTTTCACTTTTTTGAGCAATTCCAAAGTCCTCTCTTGATTTCTATACTGAATGTAAGTATGATTGACTGTACCGTAATCCACACATCCTCCGCCCACTGTCAGATTTTTGATTTGATAGTTCAGATAATTGGGACGGAGTAAATCTTGCTGAAATTCCATTCTTAATCACAATTTTTCCCGCTATTTCTTACAGTCATTTCCAATCGAATATCCCAAATAATTGTTTCCGTAAAACCGAATTTCGTCTTCAAATCATATCCAGCATGAAATGTCATGGCACCTGTTTGTACACGCATATGATAGAATTTATATTGAGACGGATCAGTGATTGGCAAGTATTTTTCTCGTTGTTTCAAGAACCACCGATTGAATTGAACTTAAGGATACAGTTTAGACTACACGTAAGCAGCTGAACTTACAGATATTCATTGGCGTGTCACTTCCACAGATGTGTGCTTCCATACACCAAGATTCATAAAATACTAAAATCGCAAGGAATTTATTCCAGTAGATATTGTAACCGGAATGAATCTCTCTTAAGATTACAGATAGCTGAAGTGCCATATCCCTCTGAATTCCCTCATCGTAACATTGATTGTTGAGCAATTCGTCTTCGTCAACTGAAAATTAGCTATATGGATTATCAAGCTCTCTTCATTTCTCACTTTCAATAGATTGCTCCATTGGATCGAATTTATCCGTCGGACTATTGTACCACAATCGATCTTTGAACTCTGTCCTCTCCCTCTTCCAAACATTCTTCAGAATTCTATCCAACTTCTTTTCCTTCGCCAAGCATCCTGTGATGATCAAGAGCAGGAGAACTGTTTTCATAATCATTGCAAGATTAAGAACTGATTTTCCAAGTCACAGGGGGGGCGGGGGGGGGAATAATAAAAGGTCACGGAAGAATTTGTTCAAAAAACCGGGTTCATAATCTTTTAATAATAATTAGGATAGAAGAAAAATGTATTTTCACGTCAAAAATTGAATGAGGTTCTGAATGACATTTTTGATTTTTTTTGTGAGCCGGAATTCAGTGAACTGCCTTTCCGAAGAAAAAATCTATGCTTTGTTCTGATCTTTTTTCTATTTGTTTTCCAGTTTTTGTTTATTGTTCTCTGCGTTACTGTACTTCTAAAACTTTTATGTTACAAAATAATATCGAAATAACAAATAATAATGCTCTTTTTATTCCAATCATCACTTTCATTATCATCCAATACGCATCAACTATGCCACCGGTCGATATTTTCCCTCTACGTCTCTAGAAGTTTTGCATTTCACAACTAGTCGTTCAAGATAATAGAATTGATCCATCTCGTCCTGAAAAGCCATTTCAAAATTATCAAAGAACTTATAAGCAACATACCCATGAAATCTGAAATTTCCACTCTTGATAACTAGTCGATCCGGCAGTGATCATAGCTTCACCGATGGGAGAAGTGACCGTATTCAGAATGAAATATGATTTTGGGGTGGCCGGAAGAGGAATGTCTTTGTAGTCGATTTCATAACCCTGAACAAAAGTTTTGTTGGTCGATCTTCAAGATATCTCACCGCTAGCCGAGTATTTTTCATTTTCTCGCGATGGTTCAATTCGAATTGGAGAGCGCCTGATAAATTATTATTCGAATAAATTCTGTGGTTGGTAATTCACTGACAAAAAGTTTAATCTACTTATCCGAATGGAAAAGTGCCTACTCAAATTATCGAGGACTTCTAGCTATCTATGAACTCACTTGTACTATTATCCAACCTTCCCAATTCACAAAGTTCTATTTCAATTTGTCGATGGAGAGTAAATCCGTAAACAAAGTCAATAGAGGACCAAAAAGGCGCTGGTTCCGATTGATTCTCCCTTCGAACCAAGGTCATGAAGTCATCTGTGACGACGTCTCGAATGGCTTTCAATGACTCGTCCATGTAGTCGAATGTGGGATGACACAACACTTCCAACATCGTGATATACCATTTCTCATCGCCGTGTTGATTCTGAAATTAGAGATAAGAGTCTCTATCTTCTCTGCACTCTCTCTCACATATCTACTGACGATTTTGAAATTCCAGTCATGGGTTGGTTGGGCAATCTTCACTCCGATCTGCAGTCGCATTGTGATTCTTGCAGTCAACTCATCCGATTTCACATTTATCATCTGAACTTGAATGAAATCCGTTTCGTTTTCCTTCGGGTGCCACATCATATTGAATCGATAGAACCACGAATCGAATTGTTCTTCAAAAGGAAGAAATAGTGTCTAATCTCTCTTAATCATAACCTACTTTTTGTGTATTTTACAAGAGTATTCATATTATCTCTATCATGACAAACACGAATCACTGCAATCGATTCATCCGGATCAATTCCTTCCAACCACAAATGAGGGATACGGTATTCAATTCTTTCGACATTCTTCAATTCTCTGGGTGTAAATACATCAAAAAGATCTTGAACTTTCGGATTTTTCACTTTTTTGAGCAATTCCAAAGTCCTCTCTTGATTTCTATACTGAATGTAAGTATGATTGACTGTACTGTAATCCACACATCCTCCGCCTACTGTCAGGTCTGTGATTTGATAATTCACCGAATCGGGACGAATCGCATCTTGCTAAAATTCCACTGTTAATTCCATATTTTTCCGCTAAATCTTACTGTAATTTCCAATCGAATATCCCAAATAATTGTTTCCGTAAAACCGAATTTCGTCTTCAAATCATATCGAGCATGGAATGTCATGGCACCTGTTTGTACACGCATATGATAGAATTTATACTGAGACTGATCTGTGATTGGCAAATATTTTTCTCGTTGTTTTAAGAACCATCGATTGAATTGATCTTCAAACTACATGTTAGACTACACGTAAGCAGTCAGAGCTTACAGATATTCATCGGCGAGTCACTTCCACAAATCTTCGCCTTCATTGACCAAGATTCATAATAAACGAGAGTCGCCAGGAATTTATCCCAATAAGCATTGTCACCAGAGTGAAGTTCTTTTAAGATAACAGATAGCTGGAGGGCCGTCTCCTTTTGAATTTCCTCATCGTATAGTGCTGGCCAAAAAGGTTTTCGTAAACGGAGTGTTGGCTCAACATCCTTTACAATCCTATTCAAACAATGGTATCCGGTTAGAGTGATTATCAAGAGCAGGAAAACTGATTTCAAAATCATCGCAAGATTTAGAACTGAATTTCAAATTCAAGGAGAGAAGGTCACGTGGTTGTTAAAAAATTAAATATTAATCTTTATTCAAACATTTTTCTCACGTTAAAATTATTAAAATGGAAATAAAAACCGAAAGTTTCTCCACATAATTCATAATATAAGTTATCCAGGGCATAGGCTTTAATTCAATTGGCATAGATTCAATTCTTATTAAGCTGACTTTGCAGGTCGGATTTTCTCTTTTTATTCCGCCAATAACTAGCTGGGATTTTGAGTCAATAGGAATTGTCATGCATACGGATGAAAAGAATGTACTGAAATAAACAATATTTTTGAGTTCTTTAACCTCAAACTAACCTCTTATTTACGAATTTTTTATCAGATGGGTCCTGTTTTCCGTCAAACTCTTCCTCCAGCTTTTTGAGCAAACTACCGTACTCTTCCTTCTCGCAGGCGATTTCCCAGACCGTTCCAACGGGTTTCCCGATATTAATCCAGTAGCGGATCAAACCAATAATATCATCTTCTGACAACTTATCATTCGTAATTCCCACATATTCATTGGTCAATGTCACCAGTTTATCCATGAAATCCAATACCATGAATCCATTTAAAATGAGGCTTTTTGCGTTCCGAAGTTTAGGATGATCCAATGTTTCTTCCTCACTCACATAAGTCTCTAATTCAGTCAATTTGGAACTAGATTCGACTATCGGAAGAATATATGGAAAATCATGATACAGACAACTAATCTCGCTAGTATGAACTTTGAAACCAACTGGTAATCGCAGAATTTTTTGATCTTCTGCAGTCTGTAGAGTTTTAGCTACTATTTTGCACCTTCCCCCGAGGAGAAGGTTAGCGACTCAAATTATTGCTAAAAACGCGCATATCTTTATTCCCTACGGAGATACAAAAAAGTTATTAACTACAAAAATGTTTATCAGTATAAAAGCAATATTTTATCAGTTGACAAATTTCTGGTAACTTCAATGACAAGCCTAATATAAACATTTGAAAATTTTCTCTCCTAGAATAAGTGCAGTTATGTAGATGAAAATAATGTGAACAGAAAAAAATCAGTAACAAAAAATCATTTATTTACGAAAACGTTTCAGGAACAAGACTAGAAGTCATCAAATGCAAAAAATCAAAAGTCACGAATAAAAATGATGCCTCAAATCTTCACCCAATTCCAAATTTCCAAAACCTTCCTTACATAATTCATGATAGAAACTATACAGGAGTTAATCTGGATCACCTTATTAGGCTTAATTGGCATTAAATGAATTGGCATTGACTGAATTCTTATCAAGCTGATTTCAAAGGTCGGCATTTCTCTTATTAATCCGCCAATGACTAGATTTGATTCTGAGTCAATAGGAATTGCCAAGTGTCCATCGGGGAGTATACTGAAATAAACAATGTTTTTGAGTTCATAAGCTTCAAACTAACCATTTATCTACAGAGTCTTCAAACTGGACCAGATTTCCGCCGAACTCCTCCTTCAGTTTTGTCTGCAAACTACCGTACTTTCCTTCCTCCCAGGCGATTTCCCAGAACGTTCCAATCGGTTTTTCGTTATCAATCCAGTAGCGGACCAAGCGAATAATATCATTTTCTGACAACGTAGCATCCGCGATTATCACATATTTATTCGTCAATGTCACCATTTTATCCATAAACAACGATACTTTGGTTCCATCGAAAACGAGACGTTTCGCATTCCGAAGTTGAGGATGATCCAAGGTTTCTTCTTTACTCACATAGGTCTCTAATACAGTCAATTCGGAACCAAGTTCGACTATCGGAAGAATGTATGGAAAATCACTGTATAGAGACCTTATTACATTAGTATGCACTTTGAACCCAACTGGTAATCTCAGAATTTTTTTGCGTTCTCTAGTCTGGAGAGTTTTCGTTACTATCTTGCACCTTCCCTCGAAAAATAGGTTAGCTAGTCTTTTAGCCACCGCATATGGCTGCGCATTTGGGAACTGCCTCCAAAAAGATGGCTCGTTACGCTTAATACTTAGCTGTGCAACATCGCGATACCAAGAAAGTTCTCCATCCGCCTGAATATCTCCGGGAGTTAGCTGCTTCTCTTGAGGCCTCTCTCCATAATTAACATCTCCAGGGTTGACTATCTCACTTCCCCAGTGTGCTTTATACTCGATGTCATTGATTTTAATAGCGTTATCATCGAGTTGCAAACAATTTATGTGAAACGGAATGCTTTTGTCGACACTTCGCAGCTGCGGACTACGAGACGTGATGTGGATTCTGAAATTTGTAGTTTAGAGAGGAAGAAAAATAAAAAATCACCTTCTGTTGGATTCCATATACTCCCAGATACATCGAAGACTCGGGTAGGTAAACTCGCTGGTCATTTTTAAATTTTAGAGATTGACAAATTAGTGGATCAATAAACGGTCTATGTGCGCGCAGACACTGGATACGAATTGTAGATTACTGTTCTGAGATCTGGTCAGCCACAGACCAAAAAACTAGGCCACGGTGAGTGAGACAGGGCCTCTGAACGAACCAGATCGATGAACCGTCTATGTGTGTTGAGAGAAGAATGAGAATAGTGTCTTACTGTTCTGAGACCTCTTCATAACTGACCAATTATAAGAAGGTTCTGTCAATTGACTGATCTTGACAAAAAAATGACAGCTGACCAAGAAAGGTGGCTGTTGCTAAAATTCCTTGCTAACTGCTTGCTAAAAACGAGCATATCTTAATTCCCAACAATGATAAAGAAATATTGTCAACAAAAAATGTTGATCAGTATAAGAGCAACATTTTATCAGTTGACAACTTTATACTAACTCTGATGATAAGCCTGATATGATCGTTCGGAGATTAGCTCACCTCGAATGAGATCAGTTGGATGCAAATAATGTAAAAAGAAAAAATTCGGTAACAAAAAACCATTTATTCACCAAAAACCTCTCAGAATTTTGTCCAATCCCACAAATCAAGCACTCTTTTTACACAACAGAAACAACGAATAGCACAAATTTAATTAAAATAAGGGTGAGCAGTGAAATTTGTGATTAGCAATGTATTATTGCAAAAAAAGCATTTCAAATTTCTGTCTTAGATCTTTCCCCCATTCCAAAAATCCAAAAACTTCTTTAGAATGTTCTTTTGGAATTGTTTGTATTCTTATTGAACTTGCTTCGCTGTCTTGCATGTTTCCATTAACTCCAAATACAACCAATTCGAACTTTGAGTTGAGAGGAATCGCCAAGTATCCAGTAGCTGCGATTATCCTGAAAAAACCTTTTATTTGCGTTTATAAGCCTTAAACTAACCGTTTATCAATAACAAAATTATTGAATTGTTCCAGTCTTCCGTTGAACTCCGTTTTGAGCTCGTCCAGCAATTTACCAATTTCTATTTCCCTGTATTCGATTTCCCAAACCGTCTCATTGGGTTTTCCATTGTTAATCCAATGACGGATCACGCTAATGAACTCATTTTCTGAGAACATTCCATACAAGATTCCCACATATTCATTGGTCAAGGTCACAAGTTTATCCATAAACTCCAATTCTTTGATTCCATTGATAATGACTCTTTTTGCATTCCGAAGTTGAGGATGATCAAATGTTTCTTCTTTACTCACATAAGTTTCTATTTCATTCATAACAAAACTAGATTCAATTATCGGAAGAATATATGGAAAATCATGATACAGACAACTAATCTCGCTAGTATGAACTTTGAAACCAACTGGTAATCGCAGAATTTTTTGATCTTCTGCAGTCTGTAGAGTTTTAGCTACTATTTTGCACCTTCCCCCGAGGAGAAGGTTAGCGACTCTTTTAGCCATCAGATGCGGCTTCGTATCTAAATAATGCCTTCTAAAATTTCGCTCGTTGAACTGAATAGTGAACTGCGTGGTTTCACGAATCCATGAACGTTCATCATCCGCCACAATATCTCCTGGAGTTAGTATCTCCTCTTCCGGCTTCTTTTCATACCTTTCATCTCCAGGATTAACTCTTTCACTTTCCTGACGCACTCTATATTCGGTTTCATTCATTTCAATTGAGTTTTCATCGAGTACCAAACAATTTATGTGAAATGGAATGCTTTTGTCGATTCTTCGAAGCTGCGGACTTCGGGAAGAGATGTGGATTCTGAAATTTGGAGTTTTAAAGGGTTTGAGAAATAAAAATACCTTCTATTGGGTTCCATGTACTCCCAAATGCATCGAAGACTTGGGTAGCTGAACTCGCTGGTCATTTTTAAAATCCAGAGATTGAGCGACAGTGGATCAATGAACGGTCTGAGTAAGAATGGTGTATCTCAATGTTCTGAGAGCTCACTAGTCAGCTACAGACCAAAAAACTAGGCCACAGTGAGTATGAGGACCTCTGAACAAACCAGATCGATACGTGTGTGCGCAGACGAAAATGAGAATGAGGTCTTACTGTACTGAGACCGCACTAGTAACGAAAGAATTCAAAAATTAAAAAAAAAAACATTTATTCACCAAAAACTTTTTTTCATATAAATCATAACAGAAGCACAAGTTCAATTCCAATAATAATTACAAAAAAAACATTTCGAATTTTTTTCTCAAATCTATCCCCAATTTCCAAAATCCTGAACCTTTCTTCGGCATTGCTTGAATTTTTATTAGACTTGTGTCGCATTCCTGCATGGTTCCATTAACTCCGAGCACAACCAATTCGGATTTTGAGTCGAGAGGAATTGCCAAGTATCCGGGCGCAAAGATTTGTCTGGAATAATCTATGTTTTTGAGTTTATAAGTATTAAACTAACCTTTTATCAATAACAATATTATCAAATGGTTCCAGTCTTCCGTCAAACTCCGTTCTGAGCTCCTCCAGCAATTTACCGTATTCTTCTATTTCCTCGTGTTCAATTTCCCAGACCGTCCCATAGGGTTTTCCGTTATCAATCCAGTGACGGATCACGTCAATGTACTCATTTTCTGTGAACGTTTCATTCACAATTCCCACATATTCATTCGTTAATGTCACCAGTTTATCCATAAACTCCAATTCTTTGATTCCATTGATAATGACTCTTTTTGCATTCCGAAGTTGAGGATGATCAAATGTTTCTTCTTTGCTAACATAAGTCTCTATTTCATTCATAACAAAACTAGATTCTATTATCGGAAGAATATATGGAAAATCATGATACAGACAACTAATCTCGCTAGTATGAACTTTGAAACCAACTGGTAATCGCAGAATTTTTTGATCTTCTGCAGTCTGTAGAGTTTTAGCTACTATTTTGCACCTTCCCCCGAGGAGAAGGTTAGCGACTCTTTTAGCCAGCACATGTGGTTTCGAATTCGAATTATGCCTCCGAAAATTTCGATTATAAAGCTCAATAGTAAACTGCGTGATTTCGCGACGCCAAGAACGTTCAACATCCGCCACAATATCTCCTGGAGTTAGTCTCTCCTCTTCTGGCTTCTCTTCATACCTTTCATCTCCGGGGTTGACTGTTTCAGTTTCAGAGTGCACTTTATACTCGATATCATTCATTTCAATTGAGTTCTCATCGAGTATCAAACAATTTATGTGAAGCGGAATGCTTTTGTCGATTCTTCGAAGTTCCGGACTTCGGGAAGTGATGTGGATTCTGAAATTTGGAATTTAGAGGGGAAGAAAAATAGAAAATTACCTTCTATTGGGTTCCATGTACTCCCAAATGCATCGAAGACTTGGGTAGGTGAACTCGCTGGTCATTTTTGAAGGGTTAGCAATTGGAAAATGAGTATGAGGGCCTCGGAACACACCAGATCGATAAATGGTCTATATGTGCGCACAGACAAGAATGAGAATGGTGTCACTAGACCTCAGTAGCCAGCTACAGGCCAAATGGTATCTCCAAATGGTATTGTTCTAATGGGGAAAGACTACGGGATTCTAGATGTAGACCTTTTACAGGTGTGCATTGTCTTGGAAGAACACACTACACTGCCAGCTGGTCATAGCAAGACTCTTTACTTGAAAGAGTACTGTCGGGGATTGAGATATGCGCGCTCATAGCAAGACTCTTTACTTGAAAGAGTACTTGCCAAGAACGCGCATATCTCGATTTCCAAGGGAGATACAAATAACTTGTCAACTACAAAAATAATCATAAGTATGAGAGCAACATTTTATCAGTTGACAACTTCCTGGTAACTTTTATGACAAGTCTGCTATGAGCATTTGAAGCTGCGTCCTCCTGGAATGAGTTCCGCTGCATGCAAAAATGCTCCCAGAGCTTACAAGAACCGAAAAATGCCAGAAAAAATGAATTTCACGCATAAAAAATCATTTATTCAACAAAAAACCCTTCAAAATCTCATCCAATTCCACAGATCAAGCACTTTTCTTACAATAGTCATAAAAGAAACAACAGAAGGCACGGATTTGATCTCAACCACTTCACTGACATCCAATTGAATTGGAACTGATTCAATTCGAACATAACTCATTTTTTCGCCTTGTATCTTCCAATTGATTCCATAAACAATCAATTCGTATTTCAAGTCGAGAGGAATAACCAAGTATCCGGGGGCGGGGATTATTCTGGGATAAAAATTATTTTGAATTAGGTAGTGTAGAACTAACCTTTTATCTACTGGTTTATCAAATGGGGCCAGTTTTCCGTTGAACTCCTTTTTCAGGTCTTCAAGTAGACTAAGGTAATCTTCCACCGGGAACCCGATTTCCCAAACCGTCCCATAAGGTTTTCCGTGTCGAACCCAATGACGAACCACACGAACAATTTCATCTGCCTCCAAATAACAATCTTTGAATCCAACATATTTATTCGTCAGAGTCTCCAATTGATCCATATACTCATCTACCTCAATTCTATTTATAATTAGTCTCTTTGCATTCCGAAGTTGAAGATGATCCAAAGTGTCTTCATATCTCACAGAAGTCTCTATTTCATTCAATATGAAACTTGATTTTACAATTGGAAGGATATACGGAAAATTTTGAAATTCACACCGGATCACACTAGTATGAACTTTGAATCCAACTGGTAATCGGAGGATTTCGTGGGGTTGATCTGTGGTATGTAGCAGGTTAGCTATTATCTGGGACCTCCCCTCGAATAGCAGACAAGCTTGTCGTTTAGAAATCACATAAGGTTTCTCAGTGTGCCACCTCTCAAAATAATTCGGACCATTTCGAAAACCCAAATGGGTACCCTCGATTTGCCAGTCGATTCTTGGTTCCCCTTGAATGTCTCCTGGGGTTAGTTTCAACTTTTCCGGCATATCTTTGTACCGCTCATCATCCGGGGTAACCAAAATATTCCCGTAACACGTCTCATACTCAACATCATTGATTTGAATGATGCCTTCTGCTAGTCTCAAATAATCTATGTGGAGCGGAATACTTTTGTCGATTCTTTGAAGCTGCGGACTTCGGGACGTGATGTGGATTCTGAAATATGAAGTTTAGAGGGGAAGAAAAATAGAAAGTTACCTTTTATTTGGTTCCATGTACTCCCAAATGCAACGAAGACTTGGGTAGGTTAACTCGCTGGTCATATTTAGAAGGTGAGCGACTGGGAAATGGGGATGAGGGCCAAACCAGATCGATGAGCGGTCTATGTGCCCGCACACACTAAATGGGGTGTCTCACTGCTCTGCGACCCTTATTAGCAAGCTACAGGCCAATTACATGTCGATTGCCGACCTATGTAATAGAGCGCAGGTGGCTTTGAAACATACCCAGACTCTGTGCAGTGTGTTCCAAATGACCTTTTGCTAGGAATGCGCATGTCTTAATTCCTGATCGAGATATAGAAAACTTGTCAACTACAAAAATGTTTATCAGTATTAGAGCAACATTCTATTATTTGACAACTTTTTGATAGCTTTGACAATAAGCCAGATATGACCATTTGAAGTTGCATTATTTTTGGAATGCAATTTTCCTTGTACTTTTCTTTCAGTAAGAGATACCAAATAGTGGTTGACTACAAAAATTAACAACTGCTTAGTATTTTTTATTATGAACTGAGTTATACCGCTTTCAATAACTGTAATACCTTTATTATAATACTAATTTTCCACCACCAACATTTTAACAAAATAAAGAGACCTTTCTCTGACAGCATAAATTATAAAAGTTGATGTAGAGTTAATCGGAATCGAGACGCATCCCCAATGACGGAAGAACCTGAAACCACAAATTCCTTCATGATAAAGATACAAAGACTCACTTTTTATCCGCCATCCTAATCGCTTTTCCATTAAATTCTCTCTTGATTTCCGGTATAATTTCAAGATTAACACATCTGAATTTCCAAACAGTTCCGATTTCCTGTTCATTTTTAATCCAGTTTCTAACTGTTTCCTTGATGTCAGAATGACAAAATGCAGGTGGCTCTACAAACAGGTTTTTGTTGGTAAGACAAGAAAAAAAAAGTTCGCCATCTACGCTATAAATTATCAAATTTTCCGCTTCCCTTAAAACAGGATCTCCCAATTCGGTAGCGCCAGAAACAGAGAGTTGCTTTAGCGGTAAGCTAGACTCGTGGATTATCGAAAGGTTGCTCCGGCCTTCAGATCTAACTATTTTCGTGTGAATTTTCAGTCCAGCTGGCAGGGTCTCCGTGCTAATTTCAAAGGTGTCTACCAGAATTTTCACTCTGCCACCTAGCAGCACAGAAGCCAGTTTATCCATTGCCACATCAAATTTCAGTTTCTCTGGGAGCCTTCTCGTGGTCCAGCTTGCATCAGATTTACTGAATCCGATCTCCTCTACCTCTACATTCTTATCTAGGACCGGGCGCCCATTTTCGACTGTTATGGAACCTTCCGGCTTGCATATGCTATATGAAATCTCGTTGATTGTTACTGATGACTCCGAGATACTCAGATAGTTCAGATGGATTGGAATCTGCTTCTCAAGCTGCCTGATTGACGGGCAGCGAGCGCTAAGACGAATTCTAAAATCTAAGGATAAGGTGGAAAAGATTACTGTAACTCACCGCTGATTAGCTTCAAGGTATTCCAATACGCATTTCAGGGATGGGTGGCTTAGAGTCATTGGATCAATAATGAGGGGTTGTAGAGGGGGTAACGGGGGAGAAGGTGTGGGTCACCAACTGAAAAGGAGAACAATGGGACTCGACAGACTATTATCTATGGTTTTGAGCGCGAAAAATCAATAATGGGCCTGAATATGGTTGGCCTACCAGCAGCCTAGCGGTCTATTCTGTCTACGAATTCAAAAATTCAAAAAAAAGTACAGTATTTTTTGAAAATCAATATTTATTCAATTAAAAAAAACCACAGAACAAAAAAAATCAATTTCAAAAATTCAAATTAATTAACAGAATCGACGAATGTACTCATTGACGCGTTGCTGGAACATGTCCTTGTTCTGCGACCACATCTGTGCTGCCTGAATATTAAGCGGATCCCCGAAATCCATAAGATCCCCGAAGAGATCAGTCAATCCTTGAACGACTTCACGAAGATTGCGAGTCGGTTTCCATCCATACTGATCCAGAGAGTTCTGGCGAAGAATCGACAAGCAAACGGCGCCGTCTTCGGTGATATTGGGATGCCAGAGTTTGGTCAGGCACTTGACGACCGGTGGAATGTTGTTGTACTCCGGCATGACACGGATTTGGAAGCGGAATGTGCCGGATTTGTAGATTCCTTCATGGGGGGTCACAGTCAGGATCATTTCGTGGGGGACTTGGGAGTTGGGGACTTGGAGTCGCCATTGCTTCTGGGTTCGCATCGTGTTCTCGAGATCCTTCATCTCTTGGGCGATGAGACGATCACGGACTGCGATTCGGGTTTCCAGGTAGTGACGATCATCGTCTTGGCCGTTGATTCGGTGTTGGAGGTTGAACATGGCCAATCGATTGGGGAGGACAAGAGAGAACGAGAGAGGGGTGTACTGGGGGTGAAGAATGGAATGAGACTGACTCTATTGGTATGGGGTAGTGGGACTGACTGTGATGGGCGGTGCGGCAGATGGTGTCTGCAATACTAGACAGTATGGGGGTCTAGGAGGTTTAGACAGTGACGTCACAATAGGTATTGACTGAAAGAGGCCAGATAGGCGGTCTCAACTAGATGGGACCTCATAAAAGAGAAAGAGAGAGAGGAGAGAGCGCAGAGAAACGAGATGTTTAGATAGTTTTTGAAAAAAAAACTTTTTCGGGAAAAAAAATTCAAGACCACGGTGGCTTTGCAAAAACAGGAACGATTTTTTGAAGTTTTCCACAGTTCAAAAAATACCAAAAAAATCAAGATTTTGAAAAAAAATATCAAAATAAATGAAAAATTCCGAATATACAAAATACACTTCAAAAAGGTCCCTATCCAAAATTTCTCCATTTTTATCTTTACCAATAACAATCAGAAGATTCTGTCTGTCTGTGAGTGTGTCTGTTGGTCGCAAGCCCTAGCGGATCTGCCCTTGAACTTTTTTTGGCAAAACTTATATAGATCGATAGAGAATTTGTCCGAGATGATGCCCGTCTTTTCAGATTTTCAAAATTATTACTTTGAAGACATCTAGAGCTGTTTTTCGTCAACAACACTGAAAGTAGAGTGGGCGGCGAAACCCGCGAGATGTCGGCTACTGCGCCGAACTACCCGCAGGAGGGCAACCGACTGGTGATTTTACAAGTCCTGTTATTGAAAAAACGAATAAGAAGTTGATCACAAAACTATTTCATTCAATTCCTTCCAACAACTCCCAAAATATGGAAGAACATTGTCAGAATATCGACGAAAACATGGACAGCAGCGAAAATATATTCTTCTGGAGAGATTTCGACGCGTCGTCCGCCCATGATAAGCTGAAACTTTCGGATTTAGAAACTACCGTATCTCTTAGACCCACCTGAATATCAATAGCCAAGTAAAACATGCAAAGGAGAGCTCCTAATGCCGAGTAGACGATATTAAGGAAGTACCAGTGCATAAAGAAGACAAAGATGCATGTCATAAGACCGAATAAAAGGAGGCAGATACCGAGGATGAACGCGATTCCGAGGCATCTAGAAGCTGATATGGGGGGTTATCAGTAGAGCGCACTTACGATGTCAGGTCTTTTTTGGTTGTCGCCGCGAAGATTATGATTGCGGCGCTGCAGAGAGTCGTGATCAGCAGCGCTATCATCACCGATTCCACCGAGTAGGCAGCTGTGACGAACATTGTCATTGTGGCAGCAGATAGCGTCTGAAACCAGGTGGCTACAGTAAGATAGCCTTAGCTGATACTTACAAAAAGTGTCAGAATGATCAAATTACAAGGGAAACTTCTTCGACATCCTTCACAACACATCAGCGTGATGTAGAACATTAGGAAGACGGCCATTGCCACATAGACCCCCCAATAATACTCGTGGCACCACATCCTGAACTCTCTGCTGATGATAGGGACCGATGAGAAGGCGGCGGTGATGCCAAACTGAAATCTAGTCTATTTTTCTGCAGTTTTTAAGGGTGATTACCATAAGAGTCACCAGTGAGAAGACTCTACGGACGAAGCCAGCACGCACACTTCGGTCACTGAAAAAATTTAAAAATTATATGTAATTTTTCAAAATTATCTTTTTTTTCAAAAATTATCAATTTTTCAAAAGTTATCTTTTTTTTTTTCAAAAATTATAATTTATTCAAAAATTATCATTTTTTCAAAAATTATCAATTTTTCAAAATTATCATTTTTTCAAAAATTATCAATTTTTCAAAATTATCAACTTTTCAAAAGTTATCAATTTTTCAAAATTATCTTTTTTTCAAAAGTATCTTTTTTTTCAAAATTTATCTTTATCTTTTTTTTTCAAAATTATCAATTTTAAAAATTATCAATTTTCAAAATTATCAATTTTTCGAAAATTATCATTTTTTTTTCAAAAATTATCAATTTTTCAAAAATTATCAATTTTTCAAAAATTATTACTCAAAACTCAATCTTCTCGGAGCTGCTGGCGGCGGTGACGGGGAGTCGTCATCCTTAAAATGCGATCATGATTGATAACTTGGCGAAACTCACATCATCTTCGGATCCGGTCGACCATCTCGGCTTATCCTCTACATAAATTTGATCCATCGCTATTCGCTGGTCAGTAAAAGGAAAAAATTGTTGTTTTGACGGAAAAAGGAAAACGATTGGGGAAGTGGGATTACCCTTAGGATAGGGGGGGAGGGTCACGTGGAAATTTTTTTTTCGAATTCGTTGTTCCTTTGCACATTATGGGCCATTCGACTACCTAACCCCTCTCTTTCAAATAAAGAATCATATTTCTCAAAATCTCATGACACAGGATAATTATCAGCTTGGAGTCTATTGGAAGGAGATAGTGCTATTTTCGAAGAGTGCATAAATTGTACTTTGTTTATATGTAAATCCAACCACAATTTCCGGGAAAAAAGATATTACATTTTCGATACACTTTTTTCGAAATGTTTGATTAGTTTTTAGCTTCGAAAAACTTTGTCAACTTCTCGTGATAACCCAAACACCTCATTAGTTGACTACTTTTTCGTATCTTTGGTAACAGGAGATTCAGACACAAAGAGACACCCAGCTCTCCTCATATGTATCATTAAAATGTATGTCAAGAAGAAGTTTTTCGTATTATTTTTTGAGTTTCGAATTATACTTTTTTTCCCGTTAAGATATTTTTCTGCAATTCAAAGAAAACGCTCATGTTCGCTCTTTCGATCAGAAAACACACTACTTCGAAAGCTTACATCTCGCTAAAACTTAAAAATATCTAAAAAGAGTCCACTAACGAAATATAAGTGATGTTGCGTTTAACATTGTATTAGTTGACATTTTTCTATTATCTCTAATGGGAACCAAGATAAATGGATTGTAAAAAGAGAAGCAAAATGAGCTAAAATGTCTGCTTGACTAAATTTCGTTTAGAATGTTCTAAAAAATAGTTTTTGTTTGAAACAACTCAATTTTTTTTAGTCAACCATTTTTTTATTTATATAGTTAACCATTATATACAAGTTTATGAGAGTTATTTCTTATCAACCTCAAAATCTAATATCTCGCTTCCCATGAGAGTTATCAAAACATTGTTGGCTAATAAAATATTGCTTGCTCAAAATTTTACCAGCTGAACGTTTTTTAATTTTTATTCCGGATAAAAATAGTTTTTAGCATGGATCTAACAGAAAACACTGACGGAAATATTTACCAGATCGGATATTTTGATCTCCAAAATCAACAGAATATGGTATGTTAAAGGAGGACTGAACTGGAATTCAATAATTTGTCATTAGATGTAGTTTTTAATTCTGAACACTTTTTCTGTTGACAACTTTCTTTGAAAATGCCTCTAAATGCCTCAAAAACTGCTTTGAAAACGTCGAGGTGATTGGGGTGGAAGAGTTTTCCGTAACCTCGGCCACGGGGGTTTGTGACCGCCACAGCCGTTATTTTTCTCATTTTTTTCCGATTTTATGTTTTTAATGTAGATGTTCTTTCATAATCAAAAAAGAAATTTCCAATAAAGAGAAAAATAAGGTACAAAACTCCCGTGGCCGAGGTTACGGAAAACTCTTCCACCCCAATCACCTCGACGTTTTCAAAGCGGTTTTTGAGGCATTTAGAGGCATTTTCAGAAAAAGTTGCCAACAGAAAAAGTGTTCAGAATGAAAAACTACATCTAATGATAAATTATTGAATTCCAGTTCAGTCCTCCTTTAAATATTAATAAAAAAGAATTTCATAAGCATTTCCAGAACGCTCCTTCAAGAAAAATGATGATTCTAAAATATTTCTGTAAATATTGTAGCGTTTCTCTTGGCTCCCGGAACGATCATGGGAAACATATGGTATGATTTCCTGCCTTTTCACCTTATTTTTAAGTATTTTCAGAGAAAGCACTGCAAACGTTGTGGTCGTCTATTTGATAGCTCTGAAAAAGTTAAGAGGCACATGGTAATTTTTTTGGAAAATCTGAAAATAAATTCTGAGTTAAGGAAAAAGATCATCCTCGTTTTGGGAACATCGTTTTTCAAACTGGGATCTGTGATCAACTAGCCAATCAACAAAAATTCATGGAAGACACCCATCGTCGCCTAAGTCAACTAGTTCAGTGTAACTTATGCGGCAAGCATGTTTTACCAATAATGCAGAGAAATCACACTGCTGTTCATTTCAAAGACCTGGTTCACTTTGATTGCATCGTTAAATCCTGTGATGCGCATTTCGAGTATTATGAGCAATTCGAGGTGCATTATGAACAGGAGCATAGTGCAGGCATGGTTAGCTGCAAGTACTGTGACAAGAAGTATAAGAATCTGAATGGGTTTCGCGTGCATTTTTGTGATGAGCATAAGGAGGAGTTTGGGATTGATGTTAGTTTTGAGAAAGTGAGTTTGTTAAAGGAAGACTGAACTGGAGTTCAATAATTTGTCATTAAATGTAGTTTTTTATTCTGAACACTTTTTCTGTTGACAACTTTCTCTGAAAATGCCTCTAAATGCCTCAAAAACCGCTTTGAAAACGTCGAAGTGATTGGGGTGGAAGAGTTTTCCGAAACCTCGGCCACGGGTGTTTTGTACCTCATTTTTCTTTTTATTGAAAATTTCTCTTTTGATTATGAAAAAACATCTACATTAAAACATAAAATCGGAAAAAATGAGAAAAATAACGGCTGTGGCGGTCACAAACCCCGTGGCCGATGTTCCGGAAAACTCTTCCACCCCAATCACCTCGACGTTTTCAAAGCGATTTTTAAGGCAATTAGAGGCATTTTCAGAGAAAGTTGTCAATAGAAAAAGTGTTCAGAATAAAAAACTACATCTAATGGCAAATTATTGAACTCCAGTTCAGTCCTCCTTTTTAAAGGCATGAAAATGAGTTGATGTACGAATAAAAAATGTTCAGGTATGGTCAACAGACTCTGCTGCACAGTCAGATGAGTCTGGAGAGGAGACAAATAGCAGAAGTCTCTCTGCTAACCCGATTTTGGTAAGGGGAACACTTTTTAATAATAACATAACATTTTTTTTAGCAAACTTTCACACCTGAATCAATTCCCGAGCAAATGGAAGAAGAGGAACCAGACCCTGAAAGCTTAATCATGACAGACCTCACAGTATCCCCGACTGAGAGCCTTGTGAGTTACCCGAGCCTATCTCATATCAGTTTTATTTTTTAGAAATGCATTCCATGTGGAATGACTTTTCCGGATCAACGACTTTTTGTGTTCCATAAGTCATTTCATTCGGAGAGTGAACCATTTACATGTACAGTATGCCAAGGACGATTTGATGATAAGTATGAGTTCACAGCTCATTTGTATATTTTGGAGCATTCATCGATTCGGCGTCCAACTTTTGAATAGGATCTCTCTCTCTCTCTCTCTCTCTCTCTCTCTCTCTCCCTCTTCTATTCCAAGCATGAACCCAATTATAATCTTCCACTCGAATAAACGAAATTTGAGTCAACATATATAATGTGATACCTTGAAATTGTAGTTTGTTTCATTTGTCCTAACTTTTTCTCTATTTCTAGTGTGCGAAAAAAATTTCTGTGCAATTGATTAAAATTGTTTGTTATTTTGATCACTTGTGAGAATAAATATTTTACTGACTACATTTTCACACGAACACAATTAGAGGCTAGAAAATTGAAATTGAGACAAGTTGTGTAGTGACTAAGGAATAACCTGAGGGTAAGTTGAAGTTTCCGAATGAAAAGTATATGGTTGGATAGCTTGAGGGAAGGGCTTTCAGAATATGTATTCAAATTTTAAGGTGGTTTTCTGGGATTTCAGAACTTTTGCTCCGAAGTTGTCTTACTGTAACTCTGAAAATCATTTTTAAAAGTTTACTAAAAATTTTATTTTCACTGAATCATCATAATATTCGAAATTGTTAGCTAGGTTAGTACTTTATACTATCTGTTACAGTAGCTCGAACTACATCTTGAGTTCTTTTCTTATGGCATTATTGAAAAATTAATCCAAATATCGACTTTATTCTGGTCACCCACAAAAAAAAATTTAATCACAATGAAAAAAAAAGAAATGTGGCTTAATGATGTGTCGTGGAATCAAATCTATTAAAAACAGAGAACATTGGAATCAATTATTAAAATAGAAAAAAACTCGGATTTTTGGAATTCATGAGACAAATGAAAGCATCTACTGTAAAGATGCAAGTTTAAACCATTTGGCGGACAAGAAATGCTTAAACGGGAGATAAATTAAAGAGATTGGTATGAAAGGATTACTGTAGCAGCTAGAATCATGAGGATCTTAACGAACAATGAGAGCGTGAGGGCAAAGCTTTCCACGGACTCCTATTTTCCAGCTTTCGATGTAGATGCTTCTTTGGATTTCTCTTTTTTGGATTTCCGGGCTGCTCCTGGAAGAAATAAAGTTTTTAACTGACTATTGCATCCCTAATTTGCATCACTCACTTCTTTTCTTCTCCGCCTTCAACTTCTTAATTCTATCCATAATTTGAACTTTCGACCATTGTCTAACAAATCTGGCAGTTTGTGCAGATTCATAATCCGTCCATGCCCGCCATCTGCGGAAACATTTCACTTGACGAAGACGATATTTTTCATGCTTCACGAGTGACAAGCTCTTGAAGAACGGCTTCTTCTGCGGCTTAAACTTAGCGTGATAGTGGAATGATCTGTGAGCAAGAATCTGGTTGAAAGCCTTCTTTTTCCGTTCAAGTTGCTCCAAAACTGCACGTCGGTAGTCTCTGAGATACTGCTCGTTTCGTCGACGACGTGCAATTACATCAGCTGCTTCGTCAGGTGGAATGAGAAGAGATGATGCTCTGTAGTGGACTGTTTTCTGGAAATGGGGGGATGGTTGGGTTAGTGAGAAGGGAAGAGGGGGTCTTACGATTGGTCTTGATTCGGTTGTACCTCCTCCCATGATGAATTGGGGAGATCTGGAAGAAGGTACTTCAACTTTGAATAATAAAATGATTCTAAGATTAATCTTCAAAAATTTTTAGAGAAAAAGCAAGATTTTACGATAGGAAACTTCAAAAATGTATATCTCAGTTCCTAATTATTATATCAAAAAAGTGTCAACTAGTGAAATGTTCAGAATATTACCAGTAAAAATTCTTTAGTTGACACTTTTTAAACTTCTCGATTAAAAATCAAGATACAGTACCGTCCAAAAGGTTGTTGACTTTGGGTTTTTTTGCTCTAACTCTGCCGAATCTTATTGGTTTGACCTGAAATTTTTTGTCTAAATTACTCCAGTTTTTAGTAGTTGATTTAATAATCAAAACAGTTGGAATTTCGAAAAATTTGAAAAAAATTGAGAATTTTTCAAAATTTTCCACAACCTTTTGGACGGTACTGTATACCAATTTGAAGCAAAAACATGCAAGCGCTTTCCAAAAACATTTTACATTTAATACTCAGCCAGAAATAAAGGTAAGCAGCGTAATTATCCTCGGTTAATGTCATAAACATAGCTCAAAAAGGCTTTATCCCTAACAAATGAAAGCAAACCCGAACGGATCAAAGATTAATCACCAAGGTAACGTGCGAAACAAAGGCGTATGCTAATTCGTCTTTCCCCCTCTAACCGAGGGGTTGGAGGGGGCACAAGGACGCAGAAACAAACAGCATTCAAAAAAGTAAGAGGGAGGGAGGCGAGCAGAAATTTACGAGGGAATTGGAGACGCAGGAAGAGAGGCAGCCTTTTCGTCTTTTTTCAATTTTCAAAAAAAAAAATTTTTCAACTGGATTAGGAGAGAGGGGCTAAATTAAAGAGCTGGAATACTTAGTTTATTGCTAATACTTAGTAAAAGCTCCCAAAAAAAACGAGAGGCAGGCCCTTTCGCCATTTCTCACTTGAAAAAAATTATTTTGAATAAACAAAAAAGTCAGATCAAGGATTTTGGTAGTTTACTTTGCATTTTTTCGGTTTAAACTGCTTTTAAAGCTGAAATGTCTTCAGGTAAGACACCAGGCATTCAAAAAAGGGCGCGCGCCGGTCAGTTGGGGGGTCAGGAGGTGTGTGGAAGAGGGAAGTGGGGGAGAAGTGGAAACGCAGGATGAGAAGCAATGCATTCTCTTCTTTTCCCTCTCTTTATCTTTTGTTTGCATGTGGTTTTGGCGACTCTTTTGAACAGAATCATTCTTTGCATACGATGTATAGCTTTCAAAAAATTGTTACTTGAAACACTTTTTTTATTCAAAATTTTTTTTTCTGAGTCTAAAATTCTGCTTTCAGATGTTAAGAGAAGATGAATCTGATATTAGATTTCTGTTTCATCGCTTCAAAATTGACCGCAGAGTGATGTTCCATCATGTTGCTATCAACGTTAACATCTTCGAACAAGGGAAAGACGTTTTGATTGGTCTAGGCGAAAATTTCGATCGATTCGAAATTACCAGAGAAGAATTTGAGTCGTGGTTAGTTGCTAATAAAATTCTTAACCAATTATGATAGTTTTCAGGATTGACATCAAGAAAACTGGTGCGAAAAACATTGCAGATGTGTTGAGGAGCGTTCGACAGATGATGGTAGCTAAAGACAGCAAAATAATGTTCAAGCTGATTTTAAATGTGCCTGAGAAGAAAGTTCTGGAGCTTCTACCAGAGGTTCATGAGCGTGATGGATTGGAGGTTTTGAATGAGAAGCTGAGCAAGGGGACCATCAATAAAATTATTGATGAATCATCCAAGCTGACGTACTTGAGCTTTCCAAACCTAAAATTCCCGAAAGGTTTCAATCATAATCAAGTAAGTTTAAAGGAGGATTGAACTGAAATTCAATAATTTTTCATTAGATGTAGTTTTTCATTCTAAACACTTTTTCTGTTGACAACTTTCTCTGAAAATGCCTCTAAATGCCTCAAAAACCGCTTTGAAAACGTCGAGGAGATTGGGGTGGAAGAGTTTTCCGAAACCTCTGCCATGGGGGTTTTGCACCTTATTTTAATCTTTATTGAAAATTTCTTTTTTGATTATAAAAGAAAATCTACATTGAAAACATAAAATCGAAAAAAATGAGAAAAAAAAGGCTGTGGCGGTCACATGGCCGAGGTTTCGGAAAACTCTTCCACCCTAATCACATCGACGTTTTCAAAGCGGTTTTTGAGGCATTTAGAGGCATTTTCAGAGAAAGTTGTCAACAGAAAAAGTGTTCAGAATGAAAAACTACATCTAATGAAAAATTATTGAATTCCAGTTCAGTCCTCCTTTAATGCCTGATTTCCAGCATAAGAAATAATAATTCCAGCCAATTCCCTGCTGGGATGTAACCTATGGCAATGCCTTCTGGGTAAAAGTTGACCATATTCTGGCTCTCCGTGAATCTGGTACAATAACTTTGCGTAACACCGACTGGCATAGTCAAATGATCAACCGACTTCTTGTTTTCTGGATAACAGCTGACTTCCGAATGTTCCAGAGACTAAGAATCCATACGCGTTCCAAATTCCTTATCAATAAACTGTTCAATGGAGTCGAAACTTTGCAAGTCGACGGTTCTAACGACGTCATGAGGAATTTCCACTCGAGAGAGGGCTCCTCTTATTTTGTAATGCAAGTTTTTTTTAAAAAATAATTTGAAAAAAACAATTTTTTTCCAGATTATCAACCTCGATGCGCATCGCATTCATCCAAGTTGCTGATAAGCATTTCGAAATGTTAACTGCTTTACAAGGTGACTACAAAGAATACGCTCGAATGATCATAATGTTGATGGAAAAGAGAAGAAAGGAGAAGGAGCTGAGAAGTTTGGAGGAAAAATTAGATAATCTGAATATTCAATTTTCTAGTGGGCGGGCTCAGATGAGCAATGTTCAGCAATAATTAATGTTTAAAATTGTCAAAAAAGGCTTTTAATTATTATTTTTTTAATAAATCGGGTAAAAAATTGTTTATAATATTCTTATGTCAGTCAGCTTATCCAATTCATAGAGAACTTCATTATGCAACTTCAAACGCTTGTATATCACTTATAGTTAAAGCTATCAAAAAGCTACCAACATAAAAAATACTCAGCATAACATTTTAAATAATTTGTTAGTTAACAATTTTTTGATAGCTCTAACCATTAGCAAGATACATCAGCGTGAAGTGAGGCATCGTCAAAAACGGTCTGGACTTCTCTGAGACTTTGAAAACGCTTGCTAAACCTTATTTATATATAAAAAATGTCAATTGCTCAGCTTAAAATTTTGCATATTTTACTAGTTGAGACCTTATTGATTGCTCTTATGACAATTTAGATACTAGGCGCCTGAACATAAAAACTTCAAAAAATTGAACCGTTTGACTTAGTTATCAACTTCAAACGCTAATATCTCAATTACCAGTAGAGCAATCAAAAAGCGCCAACTAGCAAAATATGCAGAATTTTAAGCTGAGCAATTCATTAGTTGATCATTTTTTGATAGCGCAACCCCTAAGCTCTAAAAAATCCGATTCAAAAAACCACATTTATCAATAAGCGTATCCAGATTTCTCGGGTTTCTCGTTGCTTCCCCTCTTCCGCTCCGCTTTCTTCTTCTCCAACTTTTTTTTCTTTTGCTTCTCATCTGCCGCATCGTCTCCATGCGACTCCAGATCAGTTTTCGGATTCTCATCGTCATCAGCCTTCTTTATAATCACTATTTGATCGCCATCGTCTTTTTTTGATTTCTGCTCCTCTTTCTCATTTTCTTTGGATTTTGATCCGCGTTTCGCCTGGAAGGGAAGATGCTACAGTATCTCCACAGTATCCCTACCGCTTCTTTTTTCACCGATTTCGCCTTTTTCACACTCTTAGCCGTCACTTTTTCCTTTGATTTCGGGTCTTCTGATTTAGGGGGTGGTTGGGGTTTCTTCGGGTCCTCTGCCACTTTGACGGGTGCCACTGGGGGCGTGGCCGGTATCGCCACAACTCGCAGCACCTTCTGTTGACTGCTATTCTAAAACCCTTTAGATTACTGTAGAAAAACTACCGTAATCCTACCCTGGACTTCTCCGAATTAACGGACGACGGTTGCTGCACTTCGCTCTTCTTACCAGCACAAAACACCAGAATCGAGGTGGTTACCATGACTACCAGGGCAGCGAAAACCTCGGTTAATATTCCACATTGAGCCATTTTGGAACGAAGATTACGAGAAAACGTTTTGAAAATGATGAGAAATTTGATACGCGTCTCTCGTTTCGATTGGAAATGGATTTTTTTTAATCTCGAATTGAATTTTTTATTTTTTTTTGAAAAAAATTGGCACAGATTAAGGGAAATGCAGAGGTCACACGGGAGCATCACAAGTTTTGATTTTTGTTTTAATTAATTAAAGGAGGGGGGGGGAGAGCGCAGAGAAGCGAGAGTGTCTGCGTCTCTCACGGGCGGCTCGAAACTTTGAAGCGCTGTATCTAAGGGAGAATTGGAGATAGGAAAAAATTGCAAAAGACAAAATGATCAGTTTAGAAAGAGCTATCGAATGGTATAAAAATTTGCAAAAAGAAAAAATTTTTTCAAAAATTTTTTTCGAAATTTTTTTGAATTTTTCGCAAAAATAGAAAGATAAATATTTCCTAAAATTTCTATCATTATGAAATTCCCTACCCTTTTCTAACTTTTCTAGCTGTTTAGATATATAAAAGAAGGAGAGAGAGAGAGCGCGCAGACAGCTAGACAGTCTAGCTTCTCTGCGCTCTCTTCACAAACTTTGAACCCTCTTATCTCCGCTCAGAAGATAGCTGTCGGAAAATTAAAAAAATCAGAAAATTTAGTTTTCAATTCTCTACCAAACGACGCCATTCAATATTTTCCTAGAACAAAAAAATTTTGGACTGATTTTCAATTTTGACTAAAAACTAGGATAATTTTCAAAAAAAAAAAACAAAAAAAATCAACAACAAAAATAAATTAAACCCGTTTCAAAAATCATTGATAAATCTGATAATCCTCTTCTAAATGCTCTCGTTCAGCAGTGACCATCAACTGGGCCAGGTCTGTCTTATGGACGATGAAAGTGAGGAATAGGGAGGTGAGCATGAAGAATCCGCATACTATAAACAGGTACTCGAAACCGATTTCATTGAGAGCATGAGTAGAGATAAGTCCGGCGATGAGGCCAGCGACGCTCTGAAAACTTTTCGATAGAGCGCAGTTGCTTTTTTTAAAAACTACCACAGCACACTGAAGAAATCCATACATCACACTGAAGTTGGCTTTGCTGAAGCATTTATGGGTGATGAAGGGGAAAATCGAGAAGGTTCCACCGATGCAAGAGAAGATTAGACACACCTGGAAGCCCTGATCTAACGGGTTACCGTAACCCTGACCTACCGTAGCCAGAAACAGCACATCGTTATCAATCATCTTCACTAGAGGCAAGCAGAATGCAAGAACCGCTCCAAGACTGCACACAATCGACATGGAAAATTGATAGGATGTCTGGAAATTGATCTAGGATCAGAGGTACCGTAACCAAGCCTACCGTATCCGCTATAGCACCCCAGAATACTCTACTTCCGGCGTTGAAAACAGAGGAAATGCTTCCGATTAGGCTCAAAAAGAAGTCCGAGTCGATGAACTGCTGACCGTAAGCCTTGTAGAGGCCACTGGTGAGCTGAACCCACGTGGCATTGCAGGTAAGGGAAAGGAACAAGACCAGGAAGGTGGTAGTGCTAAAAAAAAGAGACTCTAGCTTCTCTGCGCTCTCTCATGGGCGGCTCAAAACTTGTAAGCGTTATATCTCAGCGGGGGTTGAAGATAGGAAAAAGTCGCAACAGACAAAAATGCTCAGTTTAAAAAGGGCTATCTTATGATACCAAAAAGTTTTCACAATTTTGAAAATTCAAAAAAAAAATTTTTGAAAAATTTTGAAAAAAAATTCAAAAAATTTTTTTTTTTTTTTTCAAAATTTTTCCTACCGCCTAAAAAAACCTACCGTAACTGTGGCCAGACTCTTGCCTGCTCGACACGGATCTCGCTATTCGTCCCAATCAAATTCTCCGTTTCCACGTGGATATCCGAAGACGGTTGTCCAACAAAAATCAATCCGATGGATTGGAAAACTGTGAAAAAGATGGCCATTACTATGAAAACATAGGGAACTCTTTCGAGGAGATCTTCTTGGGTGAAGAATCCTTGGTCATTGACACTATAGTCCAGGGGGTTGATGAAAGTGGTTTGGAGGGGGGAGAGAATGAAGGCGCCGCATCCATAACCACCGATGATCACTCCACCGGCGAGTCCAACGTTGTCCGGGAGCCACTGAAGTTATATCTCAGATGCGGTTAGGGTTAGCAAGAAAGTGTCAACTGATGAAATATAGGTCTTGGTTAGCTGAGTATTTTTTTAGTTAACAATTTTTTGATAACTCTTAAGATAAGATAGTTATAGGTCTCAGAAGTTAGGCACCTATAGTTCTTGAGGTGCACAACTTCAAACGCTGATATCTCGCTACCTGTTTGAGCTATCAAAAAGTTACCAACTAATAAAATGTAGCCTAAAATAAGACAAATATTTTGTTGATTGACAATTTTTTGCTATCTCCTCTGGGAATTGAGATAAGCTTACCCGTTGCGCTGTCGGCAGAATAGAACTATACGCAATACTACTCCCGACACTTGCGATTCCTCCCATCGTCAGCAGAGTTGCGGCGTATGAGTGTTGAATTGAGTAGAATGTTGAGCCGACACCGAATCTGAATTCTTTATTTGGAACTTAAGCCCCTGAAGTAGAACTTACGTATAGATAATAGAGCCTAGGAGGGCTCCAGTTCTGCCGCCGAATTTCCGCTCGACTAGCCCTCCGATGACCATTCCCATTGGTAAGCCACCTGAATGAAGATGTTATTTCGGTTGGGGTGGGAGATAGCAAAAAATATTAATTGGTAAAATAGGTAGCTTGTTATAAGAAATATTTTGTTAGTTGGCAGTTTTTTGTAGCTCTAGAGACAATTGAGTTATGCGCCTTTAAAGTACAGTACCTCCTGAGACTAAATAGCAACTTTGAGCGCCTATATCTCAATTACCGTAAACGCTAGCAAATAATTGTTAACTAATAAAATACTCAACTAAACATGAGAAATATTTTATTAATTGACAATTTTTTCGAAGCTCTAACGGCAATTTAGTTATGCGCCTTTAAAGTTTAAGGTACCGCTTTAGAGACAGTTTCCAAACTTCTAGCCCGTATATCTCAATTATCGTAAGAGCTATCAAAAAACTGTCAACTAATAAAATATTAAGCTAATTATGAGCAATATTTCATTAGTTAACAATTTTCTTGTATCTTTCCCAAAAACCGAGAAAATCACTCTCAAAAAAAAAAGACTCACTCAACAGTGTCTGCAACCAAATCAATTGTCCCATTCTCATATCCGGATACATTTTCCATCGGAAATAGGATACAAGGTATGGTAGAAGATTGCCTAAAATCCAAAAAAACTTGAAAAAAACCAAGAAACCCTTACCACAAGTATAAACAATTCCAAAAGTGACCATACACATCACACCACCCACTAAAACCGCCCATGGCCTTGCTCCAGGGGGCAGTCTTTTGAGTACAGGGTCTGTGGTTTCCATTGGCACTCTGCCAATTAATGATGAAAAGCAGCTCATAATAGCATTGTGTTCTACGAAAATGTGGAAGCCAGGGGAAGGAGAGATAGAGATGGAGGAAGACGCAGGTAGAGGAAGGAGGAGGTGAAAGAGTGTGGGAGGTAGTGGAGACGCAGAGAAACAGATGTAAACGGAGAAGAACAGTCCAGGAGAGGGGGGAAGAACGTTTGATCTTTGAATTCGTTAGAGTAGAAAGGAGGGAAGCGTTAACATTAGAGCACATTTGCATAGCTCAGAATTATCGATGGAGCGCGTTTGCATTTTTTGCATTTTGGCATAAGCAAGCCTAAGCCTAAGCAAACCTAAGCCTAAGCAAGCCTAAGCCTAAGCAAGCCTAAGCCTAAGCAAGCCTAAGCCTAAGCAAGCCTAAGCCTAAGCAAGCCTAAGCCTAAGCAAGCTTAAGCCTACGCAAGCCTAAGCCTAAGCAAGCCTAAGCCTAAGCAAGCCTTAAGATTTCGACAAAACCTACAATTATCAATGGAGCGTACTTGCTCGCTCAAAAAGGTTTCTTAACCTAAAATAAGTAACAAAAAATTTATATAGTCTAGAATTAGTAATAGAGCGCATTTGCAAGGCCTAAAAATCGCGCTCAGATTTTTCTCAATAGAGCGCATTTTCTAGGCCTAAAAATCAAATAAACCCAAAAAGTCAATTTAAAAAAAAAAGAAGGCAAAAAAGGTGAGTTACATCAGAAAATATGCTCTTTCCTTGTCTTGCCCTTATCTAATTTGTAATCAGTTATCAGTTTCTCCCCCCAAAAGAATCACATTTTTCTCCTCGTCAGCGTCTCTTTATTTGTTCATGAAAAAATGGGTTTAGTTCTGGTTTCCAGGGGGGTTTTCAGGGTTTCCATTAATTCCAGTTGGAGGCTGAGCAGGGGCCGGTCTCTCCGGCGACGCTGTCATCTCGCTATTCATCGGTGAAGCCGACTGTCTTCGGGTGGGTTGTGAGGTGGTAACGGCCATGGAAGACGTTGTCCCGGGGGTAGCCAAAAATCCACGATTCATCACTCCGGTGGTGGCGGTGGAGACAGATGGATTAGTTGCCACAGTAATCGGGCTGATCATGGGAAGTGTCGCGTTGAAAACGGCGCCCGAGTTGGTGGGAACTGGCGGCGACGGAGGGTTGGTTCTCAGCGATTGCGTGGTTGCTGGCATCTCGGATAGCGGCGGTGCTGAGCGGTTTCGACGCCGTGATCCGCGTCTAGGCAGTGGCTGATGCTGGTTGAGACGGTTGCGACGTGATCTGGATACTCGGCGAGTCGGAGGGGGTGTCGTTGTTGGTAGAGGTGGCGGCTGAGGGACCAGTTGCTCCGGGGAGCCTGGCATGATTCTTCGGAAGGCGTTCTGTAAAAGACTTTGGATTAGGGACTACCGTAGAGGGGTCTACCTCTGCAAACTCCCCAAATCTTCTAGAAATCACCGGGGCCGGTATCCTAATCCCTTCGAAAACAATCTCCTCATCGCCGATAGCATGCATTCGCTGTCGGAGAGCCTCGACTTCCCGTCGACATCCATTGTTGTCCTTCCATTCGATTAGACTAAATTGCCAGTTCAGATTTCCAATATTCGTGTCCTAAATCATCTAGTCATCGGGGTAGGGGGTCTGGGGGCTCACATGATTCCTCAAAAAATTGGGGTTATATTCCTGTTGAATGTAGGGTGGAGAGCGGACGAGATGGGATAGGAGTTTCACGTTGGTCAGGTTCGCTTGGGGGCAGGAAGCCATCGAGGTATTCGGGCCGAATATGATCTGAAAGGGCTTGAGAGTTAAAAATCAAATCAAAAAAATTTTCAGTCAAAAAATGAACGGAAAATATCTAAAACTAGGCGATTTGTAAATTTCGCTTTGAATAACTGTCCAAAATTTTTTTTGAATTTTTGAAAAATTTTTATACCATTTTGTAGCCCTTTTTAAACGAATTATTTTTGCTTCTTGCAACTTTTTTCTATCTCTAACCACCACTGAGACATAGCGTTTTGAAGTTTTGAGAAAAATTGAAAAAAAAATTTTTCGGAAAAAATTTCAGAATCGAAAATTTGAAATTTTTCCGGTAAAAAAGTTTAAAAAATTTGGAAAAAGTGGGAAAATATAATCCGAGAGGACTACACAAAAAAGTTCGAAGTTCCAGATTTTTTATCGGTAACTTTTTGAAAAATTGAAGAAAAATTTCGAAAAAAACTAAAAATTATTTTTTTTCAAATTTTTGAAAACTTTTATACCATTTTGTAGCTAAACTGAGCATTTAATTTTTCACAACTTTTTTTAATCTCTCATCCCCGCTGAGATACGACGCCTTGAAGTTGCGCGCCGGCTGTGAGAGAGCGCAGAGAAGCTAGACTGTCTAACTTCTCTGCGCTCTCTTTTGGCTTTTCTAATGTATCTAGATAACTCGAAAAGCTGGGAGAAAACTAAAAACTGCGAAAAACTATGGAATCTGTATAAAAATATTATTTTCACTTAAAATTTTTTCGAGAAAAAAACTGAAAATTATTTTTTTTGAATTTTTCAAAAATTTTTATACCATTTTGTAGCTCTTCCTAAACTGATCAATTTTTTCTCTTACAGTTTCTGCATATCTCTTACCTCCGCTGAGACATAGCGCTTCAAAATTTTGATCCACCCCTGAGAGAGCGCAGAGAAGCTAGACTGTCTAGCACTCTCTCGACGCGCTCTAGTCGCTCTAATTCTCTTCTTTTTCTCTGCACTCTCTTTCCCTCTCACTTACCATAAAATTCTGAATCGAACTCAATAATTTCCATCTTCTCAACGGCATATAATTCCCAAAAACCACCAAATACTTCAAATTCTTTGGCAAAAAGTGTCGAGATTGACTGTAGAATAAATCATCGTCAAATTGATCCATAAAAATTGCAATTTTCGTGACTTTCAGCTGCTTCAGACTAAAGTTCTCCGGGGTCTTCGCCTTGGTGGAGAAGGAGAAAAGGGACGGCGGAAGACTGAGCTCATCGAGTGACGGAAACTTTTCTGGAACCTTAAGGGTGAGGGTTACTGTAGATTGAGGGGTTACCTAGAAGAGGAATGTATTTGGCACCGACTCTAGTGTCGACTAGGCATCCGATTAAGTCGAGGCATACAAGATTAGGGAGGCTCGAGAGAACTGTCAGCAGGGTTTCGGTCAGGTAGCTTCCGGTGAGGCATACCCGACGGAGGGTTGGTGGGAAGGTAGCCTGCAGATTTTTTAGAATTTTTTACCGGTAGAAAAGTTTTTTGTACCGATAAAACTGCCAAAAAAATTAGTCTTCAGTCGATACCGGTGAAAAATTTTTTTAAAAATTCCAAGCTAGTTTTACCGGTAAAAATTCAAAAACTCAAAACCCACCACCAACACCCTCATTTCCACCACTTCCACCACTTTCAGATCCTTCACACAATTGTAGACCAAATGCAATGTGCGAAGTTTCTCGAATTTTGGGAAATTTACCAAACTAAAAATTCTTAATTTTTTACAAATTAACCCCTTAGGCTCCTCTACCTTAAATTCTCGATGCTGATATAGAGTTTTGTGATTTTGAGATTGAGCTTGTTGAGCATGACAACATCGCAGTCAGCTAGACGCGCCTGGATGATCAGCTTTTTGAGCGCTGGACATAGGTTGAGTGCCGTCTCGCGGGCCTCGGTTTTGTAGAGGATCTGAGAGGTTTTTTTGGTCAAAAAAATTTGAAAAAATTTTTTTTTTCGAATTTCTCAAAAATTTTTATAACATTCGATAGCCCTTTTTAAACTGATCATTTTTGTCTCTTGTGTCATTTCTCCATCTCTGATTGCCGCTGAGATACAGCGCTTTGAAGTTGCGGGCCGCCAGTGAAGGAGACGCAGACAGTCTCGCTTCTCTGCGCTCTCTTCGCTAACTTCAAACGCTTGTAACTCCCGGCAGAGAAGAGATATCAGAACGCTTCAAGAGACAAAAATGATCAGTTTGAGAAGGGCTATCGGATGATATAAAAATAATTCTAAAATTCTAAAAACAATTTTCTGAAAAAATGAAAAAATTTTTTTTGAAAACTCTGAAAAAAAATTTAAAAACTTTTTTACTAAAAATTTCAGGAAATTCGAAACAAATATTTTTCGCCAGATTAGGACTTAAAAAATACCTTATCCCCCTTTTTCTGAAACGCGGCATTCTCATAAGTGTGCACAAAATTAGCACCGGCTAATGTGACATCATCGTCATCGAACACGATGGTTTTGACGTCGTGCCACCTGCAAAATGGGTTTCAGCTGGAGATCCCTGCTTATTTTAAACTTTGCAGCAGCTTCAAAAAATCGTTGATCGATCGCTGCCAAGTTGAGTCGGGAGGTCGGCGAGAGTTGCTCACTGATTGCTTTCAGAGCATCTTGCGTGATGATACTCTGGAAAAGGGGCGGAGCCTAAAGAGGAGGTGGGAGAGCTTACCATGCTATTAGGAATAAGGAAATAAATTTTTTTACGGTTTTTATTTGAAAAAATTTTTATTTACAAGTAGAGCACAAAGTTTGACACGTTATTATAAATATTTACAAAAAAATATTTATTTCCACGCTTCGCTCAACTGATTGAAATAAATCTCCGCTTCCTTCGCTGCCTCGTTTTCTACCGTATCCGAAACCTTCACGGTTTTTCTTGTTCGAAGAAGCCGAAATCGTTGACAAATCGGACAGTTTTTGAAGAATCTCTCTCGCCACGTTGGCACAGAATACATTCCAACAGGCACGATGAATAAGGGATTTCTGGAAGAAGCTCGCTGTTATCTACGCCCTCTACACCGCGCGCCTGCTGCCGCGCGCTTGGCGCAGTGGGTACACAGGCAAAGCGCCACATTCGAATATCAGGCGAAGCGCAGGCGAGCGAGCGCTAACATGCAAAGAAAATGCGAAGAGCATGCGAAGAAGCGCCAAATGCGAAACGTAGGTGAAAAAAATGTGATCAAAATTAGTCAAAAAACACGGCATTCGAAGAGCATGCGTGTAACATATCTACTGGCGCTCGAAAACCGGAGTGGGTGAAAAAAAATTCGAAGAACCGCTAACATGCGAAAAACAGGCGAAGAGCATGCGAATTGGTAAATGGTATTCTGATGTGGAGAAGATGCCAAATGAATTCTTCCCGTCTTCTGAGTAGGTTTTCGTTAAATTTTGGTCTCTTTTGTGAAAAAGGGGGCAGAAGCGCTAACAGGTGTAGATTAGCCTACGGGCAGGCCGCTTACATGCGAATGGCATTCGAAGGTGAGGACTCAGAAGTCAAGCAGCCCATAGCAGAAACTGGTGATAGCAAGCATAAACTGAGCTTCTCATTGATTTCTCGAACATTTTTATTTCTCGTTTAGATCAGTTCCATTTTCATAGTAGATTGCCTATTTCAACTTCATATTTCAGATGACTAGTCTACCTGAGGATTCAATATTAACAAATAAATATGATCGATCATTTCCAAATTTCATTTCACTATTGAAAAATGAAAATGGAAAGCTCCGTTTGTCTTGAGAAACTAAGGTTATTCCAGTTTTGAGTCCTCACCTTCGAATGCCATTCGCATGTCAGCGGCCTGCCCGTAGGCTAATCTACACCTGTTAGCGCTTCTGCCCCCTTTTTCACAAAAGAGACCAAAATTTAACCAAAACCTATTCAGAAGACGGGAAACATTCATTTGACATCATCTCCACATCAGAATACCATTTTTTAATTCGCATGTTCTTCGCCTGTTTTTCGCATGTAGCGCTTCATTCCGTTCTCTACCGCTGAACAGGTGGCAACGATGCTCCGAAATTCCGCTTGCGCGGCGTTTAAAAATAAATTTTCCTTTTGTCATTTCAGCCCATTTTTCTTCCTTTTTCGTTGTTTTTCTATTACTTTCTTGATTTTTCGTTGTCAAAATAGTTCTTAGAAATTATTCTGCATATTTGAAAAGTATTATTACACTATTTCTACGAGTGATTAGCAAAAAAACGCTTTTTTGGGAAATTTCAACAGATTTACGATTTCTCGTTCGAAGCATCCTCATTTTTCGAGCAAAGACGCTGTTCTTTTGTTTTAAAAATAATTTTCGTGCTTTAAAATCTCTTTTATCGTCTGTTTTTCAGAAAAAAACATCACATAACTGTTTTCAGGTTTTCTCAAACACGATTTCGGAGGTGATGGAACCGCTCAAGTCGTCGACAGAGCCTCATCTAATGACACACTAATCTACAAAAGGTAACAAAAACGCACCATTTTATAATCTAATTTGTTGTTTTCAGAAAACCGCCGCGAGGAAAGCCCAAGATCGAGAAGCTTCCGCAAGGAATTTAGGACTTTGTCAATGGTAAGAGATATTTTTCTATAAAACTAAATCTCATAGACGCATTTTCAGAAAGGAGATCTTTGTGTCGACGACTCGTCGGTGAGCTGTGAACAACAAGGAGCCTATCAACAGGGAACGAAAGATGAATAGTAGCCGGGAGCAGTTTCCAAGGAGTGATTTATATAAATTGTCTCTGCCATTTTCTGTTGTTCCCCCTATTTTTCCTACTTTTCGATTGTGAATTTTAAATATTCTTAACAGATAAACCTATAATACTTTTAAAAACGTGTTTTGCCATTGTTTTTATGAGAAAGTAAAGCGAGTAAGGAGGGGTCCAAATGCAGGGAAAATGCCGCCCGTAGACTACGGTCAGACCGCCAACATTCGAAGAGCAGACCGCCAGTAGGCCTGCGTTTAGTTCCCCCTTCGAATGTCAGCGGCCTGCGCGTAGGCTAACCTTCGCATGTGGCGCTTTGCCTGTGTAGCGCGTTGGGATGTCGTCCGTTAGGTCGCGGGTTCGACCCCACCAACACGCTAAACTTTTTTGCCTTTTTTTTCTAGAGACTTACAAATTAAAAGCAGCTTCTGCTAGGGTCACCAGCGTGACTATATGCTCATCCACCCAATGCATAGCAGTCATCACCAGCAAACCCATCCCACAAAGTATCGCAAACGCCGCAAACAACACCACTTTCTTCGCCAATTCCAAAGATCTCGCGTTCTCTTTTGCCTGAAATCGAATCGCTAGCGAGTAGTAGTTTTGTTGTTTATCGTGGTCGTCTAGCTGCTTTTGAATGCCAATGTTGATGTGTAATATGATGAAGTAGATCTGGAAATTTTCTATAAAGAAATTTTGATCAATCAGTGAGTGACATACGAAAACGGCGCCGATGATGAAAACGCCGGAAATAGCGACACCTGTGGTGAAATTTAAAATCTCGCATGTCGCTAGACATGATAATGAGAAAGTTGTCAAATGGGTCAGGAATAGAAGGGTAATACAGATGTAGGCACGCGGCTTTTTTTCGTAGTCTCTGGAAATTTTTAACTAAATTTTAGTTCCGGGATTAAAAGAGGAGTTTTTTCGTTGAAAAATGTTATTCTGAAATATTTAAAATTTTTGTTTACCGGTCGAAAGTTTATAAAACTCAAATATTATGTTAAATGTACTTTTTAAGGTCAAAATATCAAAAAATAACGGAAAAAATCAAACAATTCTTACCTTAATTTTATCAAGCAATTTACCGGTGAAAAAATTTTTAACAAAACTCAAAAAAAAATTTTTACCGATACTAAATGATGATAGTTTTTGGAACAAAAATAACCGGTAAAAAATTTTTTTAAAAAGTTTTTCCAAAAATTAAAAACATTGCTCACCTTATAAAAAACGTCGCACAAGCCCTTTCACAAGTCAATATAAACACACTGAAGGTCAATGTAAAAGCATAATGAAGGAATAGTATCCCACTAACAAATAGAGGTGTTAGCTCTGATGGCTTCGCTATTTGTGGCATCTCTGCTGGATTATTTGTTATCCAGAGTTGATATTTTTTATCTGAAATTCAAAAAATCAAATCCTGGGTACAGTACCCTTCACCTACTCTCTCCTACAGTCCAAAATCCCAATTGATAAGGGAATAAAATGACTTTGGCCACTAGAATTTCAAACCATTGACCCAGAATCACAAATATAATAGTGCTCATATTGGAATGGAATACTTGAACAGTCTTGATAATAATACATACTTGTACCGTAAGAAAACAGCATAAAAGGGTTAGCAAGATGTGGATAATGATGAGCAACATTGCAAAATAATCCGAGTAGTAGGCAGAGTTAAGGGTGAAGATAGGGAAGAAGTATTTGGAACTGTTGCCGACGAATATGTTCATAACATTAGCTGAAACGGGGTACTGTAGTGAGGAAGCTATAAAAAAATAGGTTAAGGTAACTTTTTCGCTTTGAAAAAAGTAAAAGTTTGAGGAAAAAGTGAGGAAAATGAAATTTGAAAGAAAATAATGACATTTCTGAACCGAAAACTTTTTCTAAACAGAAAAACGAACATAGATTAAGAATCGAGAACAGGAAAAAAGCAGCTTGTCACCAAAAAACCAAATTTTTGATATTTTTAGTCAAAAAATCCACGGAAAAAACATGGTTTTTGGTATCTGATAATCAGGTGGAAGTTGTTAAAACTAGAAATTTTTTCTTTTGGTTAGTTTATCTCAGAGGGCAAAAGAGATATCAAAAAAGGGTTAACTAATAAAATTTTGCTCATGACAAGCTGAATATTTTGTTAGTTGACAACTTTTTTGTAACTCAAACAGGTACGGAGATAGAAGGGTTTAAATAGTAAAGCGGGGTCTGCAACATCAAGCGCGCTTATCTCGGTTACTGTAACAGATATCAAAAAGCTGTCAACTAAATAAATATTGCTTATAATAAGCTTTATATTTTGTTAGTTAACTATGTTTTGATAGCTTTCCAGGGTTTTGAGATATACGCGCTTAAAAAGAAGAGAGAGCAGAGAGAGCTAGAGTGTCTGACAGTCGGCGCTCTCTTTTATGACAGCTAACTTCAACAAACCATATCTCGCCTGTTCTAAAAGCTATCAAAAAAATTTCAACTAATAAAATATTGCTCATAATAAGCTCAATATTTTGTTAATTGACAACTTTTTTGTACCTCTAAAGGCAACTGAGATACATCGCTTTGAAAAATGATCAGGAAGCTTCTCGGTCGAAAAATCCACAGACATGATAACAAAAAAAAATTTGTCACTACATGCTCCACCGCACATCATGTTCTTCAAGAGGTGTCAAAAACCAAGAAGTTTGTTCAATGAGCATCGGATTTTGTAAATTCTTATTTAAACGAAATCCCGGGAATAGAAAATGAGTAGAGAATTCACCTGTTCTGATTGGGTACTACTCTAGGATGATTTTTAACAAAGAAAATGGTTCGAGAGATGTAAAAAAACAAAATTCTAGAAGATTTTAATATAAAATATGTAAAAATATGAAAGAAAAAGGAACTAAAACATTTCTTAAATCAGAAAACCTTAATCTCAACCCAAAACCTATGATTTGTTGATGGATGAAAGTTGAGAAATATAGAGGCAAACGTAGTTAATTGAGTTGACCCATGTGTTGAAGGCAACTTAATTATTTTTTTTATTTAGAAGAAAAAGATTAGTGTAGTTTCAAAACGTCGAATATTTACAAAACACTCAAATCTCAATGATCAATTTCATTTAGAGCAAAAAACTCGTGAACCCTGATCCCACAGCGTTCAGGTGAAACATGACTAACATTTCAAAACACAGAAACTTCATCATTATTTTCCATTCAAGCGAGAATGTCAAGTCACCTATCATTTCCTGCCGACTAGACTTCAGTTTGAAAAAGGAAGAAAAATATACAGAGATCACATCATTATTTTATTCATAATTTTAGGTTATTAGCTTTGTCACAACATTAAAATCCATTCTACATCGAAGAGAAAAAAAGTAGATAGCGGAAAAAATGTCAGTCTCCGGAAAGTGATCTTATGATAAATAAACAAAGTTTCCAATTTTCTATGTGTGGGTTTTGCTGCAAATTGTGCCAAAACTTGTTATAGTTTTGTTCTTTGCACTCATTTTGATAAACGTCAGAATGGGATCTATCGAGCTCAATAATATGAAACAAAAAGTAATTTTTTACACAAAAGAACGTGGAATTTTTTAAAAAACAGTCGCAATTAAAAAACACAAGTTGAAAAAAAAAATAATTTCTATTCAAATAAAAAAAAACAAGTAACCAAATCATATCACAACTCCACATGCTTCATTATTTCATCTGGAATATTGTTGCATTTCTTTTGACCATCCTGAAAATACTTTTTTTCAGAAAAATAAAATTAAAAAAAAAAATTACCAAAAGACAGGTCTGCTCTTCCATCCATCTCTCATACTTCTCCACTCCCTCTCTCATCTTCTGCAGTCTTGAAGGATATTCTGCGAAAAATCCATGCTTTTTATGAATTCTCGAAATCTCGTCTTGAAGATAAGCTAAGCTGGAGGAAACTGTCTCGAAAGTTTCATTTCCAAATGTCGAATTCACAGAAATCCATTCCTCTTCCAATGCGTTAGGATCTGCCCATTTCTCCATAAAGTCATCAATTTTCTTCAGATGTTTCAGGACCTTCAATCCATCTGATATCCCTTTTATTTCTTCTTCATCCAATGGAAATGTCTTCTGATCACTTTCGATCCTCCAATCTTTGATTTCAATCATCTTTTCATGGATTTCTTTGAAAAAATCGACGTATTTCATCAAATCAAGACTCAAAACTTTTTCGGCTAACACCACGAGTTTCTTCACATCGTCCATCGTTAAATCCACCTCCGAATGACATTTTAATAATGTTTCCACTTTTTCCAAATCCCCTCCAATAGCATTCATAATTTCTGAATAAGCCTGTATACTAGTAGTTCTATAGAATTCTGTGTAGGCCTCTCCGGAAGTGTTGGTCACTATCATTCTGTAATTTTCACATTTAAAATCCCCCAAATTTAAAGGAGGACTGAACTGGAGTTCAATAATTTGTCATTAGATGTAGTTTTTCATTCTGAACACTTTTTCTGTTGACAACTTTCTCTGAAAATGCCTCTAAATGCCTCAAAAACCGCTTTGAAAACGTCGAGGTGATTGGGGTAAGAGAGTTTTCCGTAACCTCGGCCACGGGGTTTGTGACCACCACAGCCGTTATTTTTCTCATTTTTTCCGATTTTATGTTTTTAATGTAGATGTTCTTTTATAATCAAAAAATAAATTCTCAATAAAAAGTAAAATAAGGTGCAAAACCTCCGTGGCCGAGGTTTCGGAAAACTCTTCCACCCCAATCACCTCGACGTTTTCAAAGCGGTTTTTGAGGCATTTAGAGGCATTTTCAGAGAAAGTTGTCAACAGAAAAAGTGTTCAGAATTAAAAACTACATCTAAATCCAAAGTATTGAACTTCAGTTCAGTCCTCCTTTAAAGATCAGACTCACTCAATAAGATTTCTCGCTTCTTCGACACTCTCCATCGATTCCTCTGTTATCAATGACTCATCTTCAGTTTTCAAGATGTTTTGAATAAATTGATTCGATTTGAACGTTTCCCAGAGGTCCGGAATAACATAGAGTCGATTGAGACCAGCTAAACCATGCACTAGAAATTGAATGTGATTTGCTGCTTTATCAAATCTCATCGGGTAACCATAGCTCTTGATGCAGGATTTTAAATGAAAAAAACTTGATCTCCAATTTCCGAAATGAAGTTTTCCTGGCTCCCATTTGCTCTCCAGTTTGAACCTCTTCAATTCAAGATATCTGGAGAGTTGCAAAACTTTTACAATAAATTCCATAACACCTTTGATATTCTGGTATTTCAGAATAACATCTTGCGATACCTCAAACTCGTCAATTTGGTATACTGTATCTTGAATTTTTTTCAAAAGTACAAATCCTTGACTATCTCGAAACTCTTCCACGTATTTCAGAGCAGACTCCATATCAGCTAATGGAGCGGTTACCAGTGGTTTGATACCTAATGTAACCAGTGAGTCTGTCTTATTGACAAAATCAAAAAGGTGATTCTCACTGTCAAACTCTATTTTCGTCGGTTTTTCAATCACTTCATCGAGTTCAACGATCATGTTCTTTGCCTCTTGAAGAGCTGTCTTTACTGCTTCTTCATCTTTTAATTCACCCAGAGAAAAGGATTTGAAAATATCCAGACGACTTCCAATATATTCAAAATGCTCTTTGAATCGTTTGTAAACAGTTCCCTCCCGATATCTTATCACTGTTGCTTTATCAATGATACTCTTCGCCGCCTCCAGAACATTTTCAAATGATACATATTTTCTCAATGGCTGGAACGCTTTTATCACTTTTATCTCGTCTTCCTCGCTCATTTGTTTCGGTTTCTTGAGCTCTTTGATTTTTCCGATATCCATTTCAACGTACTCCTCGAATAATGTCACATTTATAGTAGTGTTCAACAACTCTTCCGCCAATTCCATCGGTGACTTCTTCCCATTCACTAGTTGAGATTCCAGGAAGAGATCCTGAGCTGTCTGATGTACATCGCTTACTTCATTGAAGATTTGATGAATTACAGAGATATCATCTGAAGAAATTTAATTTAATAATTAATAAAATTATAATAAAAAAATGTCATTTTATTGAAAAAGTTTCATTTAATTAGTATGGTAACAGAAAAAGTTGGAAATAGCTATTATTAGACTCTAATTTCAAAGGTATCTACCGTAATCTAAACTCACCTTCATTTGATTCAATGTAGAAAACATCGAAGAGAAAAATGCAGAAAAAGAAAAAACGCATTTTGATAGAAAAATAATAATCAAATTCTGGAATTTTCCGATCGTTGGTTGACCGGGACAAATTAGGCTGACACGGCCATAGTTTCAATCAAAGAATTTTTTATAAAAGAAACGTGGAATTCTTTTCAAAAAAGCAGAAATTAGAAAACACGAATAAATTTTATTCAAATAAAAAAAAACAAGTAACTAAATCTTATCACAACTCCACATGCTTCATCAGTTCATCTGGAATATTGTTGCATTTCTTCGGACCATCCTGAAAATATTTCTTTCAGAAAAGTAACATTAAAAAAAGATTACCACAAGACAGCTCTGCTTTTTTATCCATTTTTCATATTTCTCCACTCCTTTCTTCATCTTCTGCAGTTTTAAAGATTCGTATAAGAAATATCCAAATTCTGAATGAATCCTGGAGAATCCTTCATGAAGATAAGCTAATTTGGAGTCGATTGGCTGCTCCGGTAATCTGTTTATCACATTTTTAAGTTCCGTTTTCGCAGAAATCCATTTCATATCGTTCTCCAGTTTCTTCAATTTTTCCCACATTTTCATGATCACATCAATATTTTCCAGAGCTTTCAGAACCTCCAATCCATCTGCTACTCCCTTTATTTCTTCTTCTCCCAATGGAAATGTCTTCTGATCACTCTCAATCCTCCAATCTTCAATTTCAATCAGCCTTTCATGGGATTCCTTGAAAAAATCGAGATATCCTTCCAAATCGAAATTCCAGACGTCACCAGCCAACTCCACTAAATTCACATGCTCCATCGTAAAATTCAATTCAGAATGACATCTCAATAATGTTTCGACTCTTGATAAATCCAATTTCATGTGATTTATTACATTTAAATAATTGTCCATCGTAGAATTTCTATAGAATTCTGTGTAGGCCTCTCCGGAAGTATTGGTCACTATCATTCTGTAATTTTTGATATAGGGTTAAAGGAGGACTGAAGTGGAATTTGATAACTTGTATATAGATGTAGTTTTGAATTCTGAACACTTTTTCTGTTGACAACTTTCTCTGAAAATGCCTCTAAATGCCTCAAAAACCGCTTTGAAAACGTCGAGGTGATTGGGGTGGAAGAGTTTTCCGTAACTTCGGCCACGGGGTTTTGGAACGCCCCAGTGGCTATTTTTTTTTGAAGTTTCATGTTTTTATTAAATATATTAAATATATTATTAAATGTATCTGAAAAAACAAAAAAAAAATAGCCTGGAGCGGTCAAAAACCCCGTGGCCGAAGTTGCAAAAACTCTTCCATAATAATCAAATCTTTGCATTTCAAGTAGGTTTTAAAGGCATTTAGAGACATTTTCAGAAAAAGTTGTCAACAGAAAAAGTGTTCAGAATTCAAAACTACATCTAATGACAAATTATTGAACTCCAGTTCAGTCCTCCTTCAATTTTGAAATATAAAAAACCAAACTCACTCAATAAGATCCCTAGCTTCTCCTATATCCTTCGTCCACTCCTCGTCTATCAAAGAAATATTTCCAGTTGTTAGATTCTGCACAAAGCTATTCAATCTGAAGTCTTCCCAGTCGATTGGAATATTATAGTGATAGTGATCAAGCCAATATAAATTATAAGACAGATTATGCAAGATATCCACTGTTTCATTGAATCTGATCGAAAAATCGTATTGATCGATGCAGGATTTGAGTTGGGAGTAGATGGAAGTCAAGTTTCCAGATGGAACTGCCCCCCATTCGTTTTTCAATTGAATCCTTTTTGTTTCAACGTTTTCGGCGAATCTCAAAACTTTTAGCAAGAATTCCCGGACACTGTCGATGTTTCGATACTTCAGAATGAACTCTTTTGGGAATTCGAACTCTTTAATTTGGTCAATTGTCTCTCGAACTTTCTCCAAAAATTCGAATCCTAGATTATCCCGAAATTCTTCCATATATCTCAGAAAAGACTCCATTTCAGCTAATGGTACGGTTTCCAGTGGATTGATCCCAATTGTGATCAGTTCATCTAGCTTTTTTATGAGTTCACCTAATAGAAAATCCTGGATAATCTGTACATTCGTGTCCAGATTTCTCGTTTTTCCCGGTTTTTCAATCACTTCATCGAGTTCCAGGATCATATCCTTTGCCTCCTGAAGAGCTGTTTTCAATGCTTTTTCACTCCTCCATCCACCTTGAGAAACTGATTCGAAATCGTCCAGACGAGTTGCAATATATTCGAAAAGCTCTTTGAATCGTTTGTAAGCAGTTTTCTTTCGATTTAAGTTCAATGTTATTCGATCAATAACACCTTTGACCAAATCCGATATCTGTTCCATTGAGACTTGATCATTCAACTTATGGAATGCCTTTATCACTTTTATCTTGTCTTCAAAACTCATTTTTTCCGGTTTTTTGAGCTCTTTGAGTTTCTCCGTATTTATTTCGGCGTATTCTTTGAATAGTGTCACATTTATAGTTGTACCCAATAACTCTTCCGCCAATTCTATCGATGACTTCTTTCCATTCACTATTTGAGATTCCAGGAAGAGTTCCTGAGCTTTTTGATGTATATCGCTCATTTCATTGATGATTTGTTGGATTGGAGAGATATTATCTAAAAGAAAAATAGATGTTTTTTGACTTTTTTGTTGAAAAAATCGGTTGAAAAATTTTCTAACCAAAAATATAGCTGCCAAAACTCACCTTCACTTGATTTAATGTAGAAAACATTGAAGAGAAAAAAGCAGAAAGAGAAAAAACGCATTTTGATAGAGTGTAATGAATTCCGGATTTTGAACGCCACTTTTTAGACACGTGGCGCTGGGAGGAAAATCGAATGACACGTCTCGGGTCACACTTTTTTCGAAAAATTAAAACTTTTTTTTGTAATTTTATTTTTTTTTGGCTTTCGGACATTTTGAAACCAGAAGATCTCGTACCGGTACTTTTCAAAGTCGGGTATCTCGGTAACATTAAAAAAAAACTAACCCAGATATAAAATTCCGCCAATTTTTTATCATCGTCATAATTTAGAATGTTTAAAAACTTACAGTAGCGTTTAAAAATATAGAAAAATTTTTTTTCAAGTTGATTTTTGCGGTTTCAGGCCATTTTCAGGGGTCTGGTACTCGGAAATACAGTTTCCAATCGCTTTGAAAAAAATATTCTTACTGTAATTTTTGAACGCTACACTTCGAAACCGACTATTTCAAACTATACATTTTAGAATTTTTTCGAAAATTTTTTCAGAATTTTTTCGAATTTATCGGTTTCAAAATGTTACGGGGTTCATTTTTTAGAGGTTCGTTAGTCCGGGATCATTGTTGTTTCTCTAACTGCTTAGGTAACTAAAAGCTCTGATAAAACAACATCATCGAAAAGGTTTTTCTAAAAAAAAAACTGTCCCGAAATTGAAATCCCACGCACTTTTATGATAGTCATAATTCAGAAAAATCGGAAACTAAAGGAATGTTTTAAAACTCTAAACTTCCCTGTTTCTGGGTTATTTTGATAACATTTTCTATACCTCATTACCATTTTTATCCGCCTAAAATTCAGTTTCACCAAAAAGCTTCCCCCCATGTAACACGTGTCATGTTCTATTGATCTCATGAGACAGCAAACATCTGATCTCACGCGTAACCGGTGTTCCTTCCTCTCGTAACAACGACAACATCAAAAAACTCATTATCACTCTTGTTTTCAGTCTAGCTCGTCGCAAAAACATCTGCATTCCCTCTCTCTAAAACCCAAAAAATGAATTTCCGAATATCCAACTCTTCCGTTTATTTTTTCCCAATCTTCTTGTTAAACTATAAAAATGATTTCGGTCCATTTGCGATTTTTTTGATTTCTCTGGAACTAATTCTCTATTTTCTATCGGTTATAATGACTATAAAAGGGTGTATGGTGATTCAAAAATCCAGAGTTTTTCATACCAATATGAATGCATGTTTATGTGGATTTTTGGCCCAATACCTGGTTTTCCTTATAGGAAAATTGATGATAACCCCTTATCAAAAAGGTTGGGCACAGATATCCGGGAATGGTAAAGCTCTAGGGGTATCTACAGTAACCCAAAAGATTTCAGATGGTACTAAAACATTTTCTTACCTATATACTTCTTCTGTTGCGGAGATGGTTACGGTAGACAACTTTTGGAACTATCAAATGTTATTCATGGGAATGTTTCTGATTACTCATTACATGATATGCTGTATTTCGTCATTCATAATGTTGATCTTCGAAAGAAGCTGTGCAACATACCTTTTAAAGTAATAATTTTTGGATTTTGAATTAAAAATTTAATTTTTTCAGTGACTACGAAACCAAACAGCGTCCCGGGATCTATATAGCTATTTTGATACTTCAACAAATATCCGGATGCGTTTTTACTTATCTAGTCAGCTCCATGTTGATCCCAATAGAGTTCGCTCTTATCCTGGTCATTGTCCTGATGATTTTCACATTGTCTGTACGTGAATCATTGCTAATCCTAAAATTAAATTTTTTCTGTCTAGGGATACACCTACATTTGGTACTGGAACTCCAGGGAGCATCGAATGATGTCTTTGAGATTCACTAATTCAAAATACTCTCTTCAAGCCAGGTTTCAAGCGAAAGAAAATGCTAGGAGCTTGAGTGTAAGTTTATTTTTATTTTGGTGGGAGTTTAAATTTCTGAATTTTTAGTTCAACAAATTTGTGTTTACATTTGGGGTCTTGACGGTTTTTATCGAAGCAATGGTTCTGGTTTTTCGAGTTCCAGAACGTCTTGGAGACTGGGGGATTGTACTGTTGTATATTATGGATCTATTGAATTCAGCGTATGTTTTTTATTTAGGCTCCGCCCCCTTTTTATTTAAAATTTTTCCAGAAATCCAATCCTTGTCATTCCATTGATGTTGATAAAAGTTCCTTATTGGCGAAAGAAGTTTTTTGGAGAATGGATATTTGCTAAAACATCTCCAGAAGTGAAAACCCTCAAACCAAGATCCAATTCACAACAAGAAACCGAAGAGTATTTTAATCATTTGAGAGAGTCTTGGACTTAGATCTAGCTGTTTTTGTCGCCACGTGGCGTTTTTGAAAAATTTGCCTGTTTTTTGTGTTCTTTGAATTTTTTCATCTTTCGATGATGCATTGTTTGTTCGAAAAAATGCTCATTATAAAAATTACACGGTTTTTTCATGAAGGTGTCTATGACTTCCGTTTTCTGTCTACTCGAATTTTCAAATTGTAATGATGAAAAAAAAGATGTTATAATTCACTTGTAGCCTATAACAAAATTATTATACTTAAAGGAGGACTGAAATAATTTGTCATTAGATGTAGTTTTTCATTCTGAACACTTTTTCTGTTAACAACTTTCTCTGAAAATGTCTCTAAATGCCTCAAAAACCGCTTTGAAAACATCGAGGTGATTGGGATGGAAGAGGTTTCCGTAACCTCGGCCACGGGGTTTGTGACCGCCACAGCCGTTATTTTTCTCATTTTTTTCGATTTCATGTTTTTAATGTAGATGTTCTTTCATAATCAAACAAGAAATTTTCAATAAAGAGTAAAATAAGGTACAAAACCCCCGTGGCCGAGGTTTCGGAAAACTCTTCCACCCCAATCACCTCGACGTGTTCAAAGCGGTTTTTGAGGCATTTAGAGGCATTTTCAGAGAAAGTTGTCAACAGAAAAAGTGTTCAGAATGAAAAACTACATCTAATGACAAATTATTGAATTCTAGTTCAGTCCTTCTTTAAAGAAAATGGAAATCAAAAATTCATTACTAGCCATCTTGACAATTATACTTTTAAAAATCTGACTTGACCCCTCAGAATATGATTGGAATAAATATCGGGTTCACAAAGTTGCACAAGTGAATTATAATATAATTTATAACACAATGCAATAAAATGTTCTAGACAGAGCAGCTGGGAACAGAGACATGATATCAAGTAGCAGGAAGTGTGATTTAAAAGTTCTAGTTCTGATTAGAAGCTTGTTAAAAATCACTATAAGCTAACAAAAAGTGAATCACTTGCTTTAATTATTAAAACAGTAGCTGAAAAAAAAATTATAACTAACCCCAGATCCGGAACTTTTCATTCCCCACGTAATCCCTATTTTATTTTTCTCTAGCTTGCTGACAGCTGAAACTGCCTAAACCCCATTGCTCACTTTCCATTTTTACTTTCATCCAATGATATTCCTAATTTCCAACTCAACCACTCTATTCTTCCCAGTATTCCTAATTAACTATCAACCTGACCTTGATCCGTGTGCTATTATCATGGTGTCAGTTGAGATGGCAGCCTATCTGCTAGCTACTGTGATAACTATCAGAGGTTGCTTTATAATCGCTAAATCCAGAGTTTTCCATCCTAATATGAACTATTTTATCTGCGGTTTTTGTATTCAATGGTTCGAATCTGTCATTGGAAGATTTTTAATGCTAACTTATCAAAAAGGGTGGACGCAGCTACCTGGGAACGGTAATCTGACTAAAAAAGCCTATACCAACCCCTAAAATTCAGACCCTGCTAAACCATACTCCATGTTCTATACATCCGATAGAAATGAGATGGTTAAAATTGATTCTTTTTGGGATTGCCCTCGATTATTTATCGGAATGGGTCTAGTCACTCATTACCTAGTTATTAACATTCTTTGCTTCACAGCCATCACCACAGAACGGATTTGTGCTACTTGTCTTATCAAGTAAGCTTTTTTCTACCAAATTTCTGTGTTTATTTTATTTTTCAGCGATTACGAATCCAAAAAGCGTCCATTTATCTCATGGACTATATTTTGGACATGTCAATTGTCAGCTGGGTTGGTGGCTATTGGTGTTTGTAGCAAAGCGTTTTGTATTTTCTACTGGATGATTATTGCAATGATTTTATTGATTGTTAACTGTTTGGTGAGTTATTTTTTAGGGGTATAGACTTGGGATTACGGTTCAATTTTTTGAAAAAATTTGAAAAATAAAATTGAAAATGGGAAAATATTCGAATTTTTATTGTTTTTAAACGATTTTTACTGTTTTTGTTGTTATTTTGCCTAAAAAATAAATTTTCCGACTTTTCCGAAAAAAAAATCGGAAAAAAATTTTTTTTTAAATTTTTTTAGTAATTTTGAATTTTAAAAAATGTTGGATTCAGAGAAAAATTTAAATTCTACGAAACAAACTTGGAATCGAAACATTTTCGAAAATTCAACTTTTCCAGAAAAAACAGCTAATTTTGTATTATCCAAAATACAGTATCCTTTTTTCCAGGGTCTAACCTTTATCTGGTACTGGAATGTTCGTGTGCACCGAATCCTCGACAAATCTCTCATTATCCCCTCTAAATACACCCTCCAAGCAAGATTTCAAGCGAAAGAGAATATGAAGAGTTTCAATGTGAGCCTTCCTCCCCCCATGCCCTTCTAATAAAGCTCTTTCAGCTGATGAAACATTTTCTGGCACTCCTTGTTATCGTCCTCTTGTTCCAGTACTTGTTAGTCATGTGTCAATCGAAATTCGAATTTCTGCAGAAATATGAAATCGCATTGAATTATTTAATGGAGTTTTGTAATTCAACGTGAGATTTTTAATCGGAAATTGTTTTCAAATAAGTTTTTTTAGTCACCCAAACATGATGATACCGGCAATGATGTTATCCGTTCCCACATGGAGGAGACGATTCTTCTATCACTTGAAAATAATTCCAGGGGTTCAGAAATTTGTTTTGAAGGCTCCGGTGGTCACAGAGCAAATGCCTAATCAACAATTAGAGACCGAGGAGTATTTTAATCAGTTTAGGATGGCTTGGGGGTAGATGGCAGGTGAATGGTTAATTGTATTGGTGTTTGATATTTTGATATATAAAATTTTTTTGAAAAGCTTGTTTTTTTTTATAAATTCCGGAAATTACATTAAAATTATCATATCAAAGACTAGTTTTTAAGATGACTAAAAAATTGGCCGATCAATGTAAATCTATCAAAAAAGTGTGGAATGTAAAGTTTAATATGAGCAATATTTTATTAGTTAGTAAAATTTTGCTAGTTGTTATGGAAGCCAAGTTATGAGCGTCTTGCGTTGGAACACTTCCACCGCACATATCTTCTAAGCGTTAGCGCTATCGAAAATCTATTAACTAACAAAATACGCAGGATTTTAAGCTGAGCACCTTTTTAGTTGACAGCTTTTTGATATCTCTACTACTAATTGTGATAAGAACGTTTCAAATATTACTTTTACGGTGAAAACGAAATTTTTACCGATATTTTAATTAATGATCATGATAATGCACAACTAGTTTAAAATAAAAATTGCATTGTGATTAGACTTTTTGAAATTATTTTTACCACTTTTACAAAATTACAGGTATTGTTTTTGACCTATAAACCATTCACTGAATAAAAAAATATTCTCCATCACAAGTCATAAAAAATTCCATTTCCCCGGAATCAGCTCAAAAATGATGTCTTTTAATCGATAGTCTCTTTCCGAGAGCAGGTGAAATGTTGCCAACCCTATAATTTATATTTTCCAACATATACATGAATTTTTTTATTCCACATTTTTTTCCAACTATGATTTTCGTTGTCAACAACTCCACCTATTTCTTCGCCGTTTTTCTGATGAATTATAAAAATGATTTTGGATTTTTTGCAATTTTAATGTTGCTAATGGAGTCTATTGGTTTTCTATGGTCCCTTGTAGTCACTATTCGTGGGTGTCTTGTGATAAGCAACACTCGGGTGTTTAATCGTAACATGAATATCATTTTCTCCGGTGTTTTATTACAATGGTTTGAGAATCTAGTGGCCAGGTTGATGATAATGCCTTATCAAAAGGGATGGGTACAGTTACCCGGGAACGGTAGGTGGTACTGTAGGAAAAGGGGGCGGAGCCTAGTTTCAGACCAAAATAAAACCTATTCGGAGTTTTTTTCAACCTCCCCTCTTGAAATGGTCAAACTCGGAAATTCTTTTTGGGACTACCCGTATTTTTCATTGGGGTCCATGTTGCTAACCCATTATATGGTTTTTGCTGTGGTTGCACTGACTGGGATTACGATAGAGAGAAGTTTAGCGACGTTTTGGATTAAGTGAGTTTATTAGATTGATTTGGGGACTCAATCAAAAATTTCTCGAAAGATTTTTCGGAAAATTTTTCGAAAAATTTTTCTCGTGAATTTTTCGAAAATTGACGAGAAAAATTTTTCGAGTATTTTTCGAATAATTTCTCGTGAAATTATTTTTCGAACACGTCATTTTTCGAGAAATTTTTCGAAAAACGATCAGAAAAAAATTTTGAATTTCAAAAAAAAAAGCGAAACAATCACGTATAACGCAATTTACACGTTTTTCCTTATTTTTTATCTTTCGAAAATTTTCGAAAAACGTGTGATTTTTCGTTAATTATTCGAGAAATCACTTCATTTTCCCCCCTGTATGCGAAAGCGCGCTCCAGCGAACACTGCCGATCAAAACGTTTAATACTCAGGCAACGGCGCGGGCAGCCAAATTGTGTCGATTTACGGCGCATAAATTAATTCTCATAAACTAATTTTTTTGTAAATACACAAATAATTGATAACAATTCAATTTTTAAAGTTTATTTTGAAGAAAAAACACAGTTTAGAGATTTTAAATGCCAAAAATCCAACCTTTTGGGTGAAAAAATATTCAAAATTTGAATTTCATTTTTCGTCTCAATGGAGCGCGCTTTCGCATACAGGGGGGAAAATGAAGTGAGAAATCTTTCGAATAATTTCTCGAAAAATCTCGAAAACTTTCGAAAAATTTTCGAAATTTTTTCGAATAAATTCTCGAAAATTTTTGCGAAATGGGCATTTTTCGAGAAATCATTTCTTGTAAAGACACACTGGGCTCAATCTAAAAATTTCAGTGATTACGAAAAGAAAAGTCGGTACAGTATCCCAATGTGTATCATGTTTGGTCTTGAAACCTTTTCAATTGTTGTCGCCTACACTGCCATCAACATTCTAGTTGATATTTATGTTTGGCTTGGAATTGGAGTGGCATTGCTCATAACAAATTTTGCGGTGAGTATACCTTACCTATGATTAACCAAAAATTTTCAGTTATACGGGTACATATGGTACTGGAATGTTCGGGTACACCGAATTCTCGATAATTCTGTATTGATACCATCGAAATATAGCCTTCAAGCCCGGTTTCAAGCCAAGGAGAACGCCAGGAGTATTGATGTGAGTGGGGAAGTGCGCTCTATTGATAAACTTTTTTTTTCAGTTCACCAAGATGACTATAGCTGCGTGTAGCTTAGCGTTGATATCAGAATGTATTATTTTCTTCCTGACCGCTTCGGATTTTCTTCAAGGATATGAGGTGGTACTGTATTATCTTGTGGACTTGTGTAATGCTGCGTGGGTTAAAAAAATATGTTCTTAAATAATTTTTTAAAATTTTAGACACCCTGTAGTAGTGGTTAATATGGCAATGTTAGCAGTTCCCAAATGGCGAAAAAAATTTTATTGCGTCCAGCACCCGGGGATTTGGAAGAAGACCAACAAGACAGAGATGATAGTGGAGGGAGTCAATACGATACAAATTGAGACGGATACCTATTTTAGTCAACTGAATAAGAGTTGGGCTTGAAATAAATTTTTTACTTAGATTTTTTTTTCGAAATTATATACAGTAACCTAGCTAAGAAAAAAATTAAGCCCAAGCGTTCTTCAACTGTCCGAAATATTCCTCTGTCTCCAGATTAACCCTTGACGTTTCCACTGTAATGGGCCTCACAGTAACCAAATTCGGATCCTGTAGACAATTTCCGATACACGAAATAAAAGAAAGAGGTTGAAAAAATTTCCGACGCCATCGAGGTACAGTAATCATTGCCAACAAGACCAAGGAGATAGGGTTTCTGGAAGGAAAAAAATTTTTTAATTTGTCATTAGATGTAGTTTTTGATTCTGAACATCTTTTCTGTTGACAACTTTCTCTGAAAATGCCTCTAAATGCCTCAAAAACCACTTTGAAAACGTCGAGGTGATTGGGGTGGAAGAGTTTTCCGTAACCTCGGCCACGGGGTTTGTGACCGCCACAGCCGTTATTTTTCCCATTTTTTTCCGATTTTATGTTTTTAATGTAGATGTTCTTTCATAATCAAAAAAGAAATTTTCAATAAAGAGTAAAATAAGGTACAAAACCCCCGTGGCCGAGGTTCCGGAAAACTCTTCCACCCCAATCACCTTGAAAACGGTTTTTGAGGCATTTAGAGGCATTTTCAGAGAAAGTTGTCAACAGAAAAAGTGTTCAGAATGAAAAACTTCATCTAATGAGAAATTATTGAATTTCAGTCCTCCTTTAAAGAAGACTACAGTAATCCTTACTGTGAATTAGTAAATTCTAGCACAAAAAGTAGTGCAACTTCATAACTTTTGATTGCCTTTGTCCATTGAACAACAAAAAAGAGGCCTTCAACGAAGATACACCCAGTGACTCCACTGACAATAAACTTGAGCAAGTTCAGACTCCTTGCGTTTTCCTTCGCTTGAAACCTCGCTTGCAGGGTGTATTTTTTCAGAACCATTGTCTCAAGAATCCGATGCATTTTGGTGTTCCAATACCAAATATAAAAGAATAGCATGAAGTTTGTGATAAGGACAAGCATTCCAATGACTATCCAGTAGTAGGAATTGAATTGAAGGGTTATCCAGGTAAAGGCGATAAAGGCGGAGAAGAGTTCAAGGAAAATAAATATGAATATGGAGATTCCGGGACGTTTTTTGGATTCATAGTCACTGAAAAATTAAAATTAATGAAAATCTACACGAAAATTGTTTTACTTCATCCAAAACGTCGCACAACTTCTTTCAAACGTCAAACCAGTCAGTGCCACCACACTAAACGTATAATAATGAGTAATTAAAATCATTCCAAGTAATAAAAATGGGTAATCCCAAAGATTCTTGATCCTTGGCATTTCAGAAATATCAGTGGTATAGAATTCAGAATAAGTTTTCTGGGGGCCTGAAAAATTTTGAATTTTTGATTGCTTATTACTCATTTTTTCCGTTTAAAATAGAATATGACTCACTATTCCCATCTAAAACCAGCCATCCTTTATGATAAGGGGCCACCAGAAGTCTCCCTAGAAGAAGTTCAAACCACTGAAAAAAGCATCCACAGAGACAAACATTCAAATTCCAATGAAACACCCGGGTAGTGTATATTACATAGCAACCACGGATAGTGAAGATAAATGACCATAAATAACCGCCTAGTTCGATTACCAAAATAAAAATTTCCGGTAAATCCAATTCAGATGAATAATTTAAAATAAAGATTGGAAAAAAGAATTGAGAAGAGTTATTCACCAAAAAAATCATTCAGAATGTAGAAAGAAAAGGGAATTAGATTTTTTCATTCTTAATTGTTAGTTTCAAATGTGTTTTTGTCTGAAGCCTAGTGATGAACGCACATTCTTAGAATGAGTAAGGAAGGAGGAGGAGGAAGTGAGATTTTAAGAAAAAAAAGAAAGAAAACTAACAGAAACATTGAGTCAAGGTTTTTTCACCTGTTTACATATTATTAGAAAATAATATGAACTGACTGGACTAGTGTTTTTTCCGAAATTTTGTTAGCGAAAACCAATTTTTCGGTAAATCAGTTGAACTAGAGGTTTTCATTTATTTATTTATTTATTCGTTCTAGATAAGGAAATTTCAATGATCATTTATGGTTTGATCCAAATGCATTTAGTGGAAAAATGGAAATTGTATAATGATTTTCATATTCTTCAACACTTTATCATTATGGAATCGTTAAAGGAGAACTGAACTGAAGATCAATAATTTGTCATTAGATGTAGTTTTTAATTCTGAACATTTTTTCTGTTGACAACTTTCTCTGAAAATGCCTCTAAATGCCTAAAAAAACGCTTTGAAAACGTCGAGGTGATTGGGGTGGAAGAGTTTTCCGTAACCTCGGCCACGGGGGTTTTGTACCTTATTTTTCTCTTTATTGAAAATTTCTTTTTTGATTATGAAAGAAAATCTACGTTAAAAACATAAAATGGGAAAAAACAAGAAAAATAACGCCTAAAAAGGTCCAAAACCCCCCGTGGCCGAGGTTACGGAAAACTCTTCCACCCCAATAACCTCGACGTTTTCAAAGCGGTTTTTGAGGCATTTAGAGGCATTTTCAGAGAAAGTTGTCAACAGAAAAAGTGTTCAGAATGAAAAACTACATCTAATTTCATATTATTGAACTTCAGTTCAGTCCTTCTTTAATTGGAAAAATGGAACATTTTGAAACTTTATAATTTTTTTTCATATTTTCCAGCACTTTAGTACTATAAAATCGTTTATCAGTTCACAAATAACCTACATCAAACATTCTGGTAACAACTTCAAGGTTATCTAGCTATTATTTCAACAGCTACTTTTCCCGAAGAAAACCCTTCCTAACTTCAACAATCCACTAAAATCCGGTCGACTCATCTCCTTTTTTCTCGAATTACCTCATCGAGAATCCTCTCTCTCTTTCACAATTTACGGTTCATCACGTTCAGACTACCAACCTGCCTCCTCCTCCCAACCGGATTCTCTTCATAATTGCTCCCTGTCCTCCCCGTCATCCCGATTTCTGTTACTTTCCCCTCTGTCAACAACTAAAGTTACGCAACCTTTTCGAGAAACAAAATATATTTTTTTGGATTCTGAAGAGGTATAATTATTCTAGAAAGACACTTGAAATTCGAAGAATTGGTCAGTTGTTCAAAAAATGGTGGTCTTGGAGCGGTTTTGGATGAGATTTCTGGTGTTTTTATGTTGGATAAGGTGAGATTTTGGTTTTTTAAAAGGAAATATGAGTTTTTAAATTTTTCATAAGTCATTTCTTTGTGAGTTCGTAATTTAGACATGGTTAACCGTTTTTCGAATGATTTTCCGGAAAAAATGTTTTTTTCTGACATTATTGTGTTACTGAATGAATGCCCGAGATTTTCATTAGTATATACTCATTGATTTAAGTAGAAAAATTTATCGAAAAATTCAAAAAAAATTCAAAAAAAATTCAAAAAAAATTCAAAAAAAATTCAAAAAAAAATTCAAGAAAAAATTCAAAAAAAATTCAAAAAAAATTGTGATATATACCGATGAAATTTCGCTAATGAAATAATTTTGGCAAAGCTACCGGTAAAAATCAAAAAAATTTTTTTTAACCGTACCTAAAAATTCCAGTTTCTCTTCTTCCCAATTCCTGGGAAGTTCCCTCTACGGAGCCCTTGGTGGATACAACGACAATGATATGTGCAGGTAGGCCCCCAATCACCGATACAGTGAAAAAAAACTAAATTTTCTAGATATATCTCCTGCCCATTTGGCCAATACTGCTGGAATGGGAACTGCTTATCAAGTGGAACCACCTCAATGCTTGGGTCACGAGCAATGGGTTACGGTAGTCCTGGAATGATGGGTGGAGGCCTTGGAGCTCTTACCTCCGCCGCAGCTCTTTATGGAGGTGGATTTGGAGGTGGCGCTGGGTTGGGAGCTGCTAGTAGAGGTTAGTCAGCTGCTCAGACTAGTCCATATCTTGTATTAGGTATTGCGGTCGGCGCCAATGTGCCCACCGGAGTCACCCCTTACGGTGCGAACGTTCCAATGGCAGCTGGTCCTATTCCCTCGACTCTCGGGGGTATGCAACCGTGCTCTCTTGTACAACAGTGCTTCAATGGTCAGATATGTGTTAATGGTTACTGTAGCAGGAGTAATGTGGCGTTTCAAGGAAGTCAAGTGATGCCTACAGAGACTAGTGAGTTGAACTTCTATATTTTGAAGGAGAATATCTCGCTAATGGTTGAAGCTATCAAAAAGTTGTCAATTAACAAAATACTCTGCTTAATCTGAGCAATATTTTATTAATTGTCAACTTTTTTCTATCTTCCCTACCAACCGAGATAAAGCGTTATTATTTTCCAGCTTGCATGACGGGCGCCACATGCCCTGTAGGTCAATACTGTATCGGTGGAGTATGTGTGCAGAATCCAATGTCCACTACTTTTGGTATGCTTTTCCTTCTTTATTTAGACAAAAAAACTATTTAGCCTGCCACAACGGAATTTCTTGTCCGATGGGAATGATTTGCCAGTTAGGAAGATGTCTTCCGAATGGAATGCCAATGAGTATGATGATGATGAATCAGTTTTATGGATGATTAAAGGAAATTGATTTTTGTATGTATAATGTATTCTAGTCATTGAACTTTGTATTTTTAAAATACTTATAAATAAAGACGAAAACTTTTTGTAATTGATAGGAATTAATTTTTGAAAAAAAATACTATTTGTTAGCAAAATGAAATTTTGAAGCATACATAACAGATATAAAAAACGGCGTAACTCTTTTCGGAATAAAGATGATGAAAAGTTGCAAACTAACAAAGCATTTAGCTCAATCTGAGCTACATTTCATTAGTTGACAAAATTTTAATAGCTCTTCTAGGAATCGAGATACACGTTCTTCAACATAATGCAAATGCGCTCCACTGACAATTGTTGAATGTAAACAAACAATTCGTCATTTCTTATCACTTTTTTTTTAAACTATTTGCTTTTATTTTCTGAATTTTATATTGGAAAAATGAGTGAATTTCCATCGTTGTAAGTTTTTTTTTCAAAAAGTCCGAATTCAAGTTTTTTTTATATTTTTAAGCGAAACTATTTTTGTTCCCATAGACGAAAAAAGGTGTCAACTGATGAAATATTGTTCTTGAAAAGCCAAACATTTTGGTTTTTAACAATTTTCACTAGCTCTGACGGAAATAAAAATAAGAGCTTCAGAAGATTCACATGTAAAATAATTGGTTCGAGTAGCTAAAAAGCTTCAATCGCTTATAACTTAGTTCCCATCAGAACAATTAAAAAGAAGTAAACTGATAAAAATAGCTCAAAACAAGTTGAATATTTCATCAGTTGACAACTTTTCTGTATCTCTTCTTGAAGCTGAGTTATGAAGAAACTTCAGAACCCGTCTCCGTCACCTATACCCGGATTTCGGTGGATTCCGCGATGAGTTCAGAACGGATTTAAATTTAACAGTTCTGATAATTCAAATCGAATCGGATTCAATTCGTTGTCAATACCACTTAAATCAGGTCAATGTTCAAATGGATTACTTCAAAAATCAGAGAGGAACAACTGTTTCTTGGTACAAAAACTGTGTGAGGACTAGTAAATCCTTGGAAGACGCAGATTATGTGGGAGTTGCTTTTGAGGATATTAGTGCTGTTTTTCAAGTTTTTCAAGATAAAAACACAGTTCTGGAAGTGTTCCGAATGGATTTTCATGGAAAGTCAGAAGGGAAGAGATGCCAAGAGAAGCTCATAAGTATTCTGAAAAATCATAAAATAGGAATTTTCGAGATTACTGTAATGGAGCCTAAAGATATCCTGGAAATCCTCTTATTACTGGATCCAGAATCTCTAAAAAGACTGAGAGTCACTGGGAGCTTGAAGAGAGGAGACGCTGAAGAATTGGGGAGTCAGGATATGGAAGAGATGGTTAGAATGGAGCAGTGGAAGGGACTAGAGGAGCTCGAGATTCGAGAAATATGGATTCAAACTCCGATTCAGAATTTTTTTCACTTGAAACGGATTAATGTGGCTTTTAAGGAGGTCACAGTGGAAATGGTTTTGGAATTGAAAGAGGTATGTTTTTTTTGAAATTTTACCGATCAAATTGTCTAAAAAATTACGGTTGCTTTATAAGAAAGTTTCTCGAAAAATAGTCGGTAGTGTTGGAAAAAAACTATGAATTTGCAAGTATTATTCTGATCTCACAAAGTGAGAGTCAGGGTCGTGGCCTCGTGACCGCGGCCGAGGATATCTCGCCACGAAAACTACGGTAGAAAATTTATAAATGTAGGCCTGCAAATATTTAATTAATTTTTTTCAGCGCTTTTTTACCGATTTTCCCGATTATTATAGTTTTTAAATAACGAAATTGCAGATTTTGTACAAAAATCGAAAAAAATCGGAAAAACGTTTTGAAAAAAATTAATTAAAGATTTGTAGACCTACATTTTTAAATTTTGAGATCAGAATAATGAACATTCCATTTTTCGATACCGGTAGAGTTTTCGGTTATCTTTATCGGTGAATTACTAGAAAAAAGTTTTTTGTAGAATAAACCAGGTTCAAAAATTTTTTACCGGCAAAAAACTAAATTTAATCGGTAAAAATTGATGGTAGTCCTTCAGGCATATCTCTCCTTGACTCAAATGGAATATCTTGAAATTCACTACGAAACCTCTAATTCCAAAGAGAAATTAATCCAATTACATGGCCCACCTCTAGAAGAAACCAGCCGGTTTGGAGTGACGACGTGGAAATGGTTCTTCAAAATTCCCGAATTCCAACTTTCCCTTTCTATATGTTATGTCAGAAACTCTATCATTTTTGATTGTGTTAATGAAGAAAATTAACTTCTGAAATAATAAAAATTTGAACATCACGAGAATCGTATCTTCTTCCAAGTAGTAATCTTCTCAGACATTGAGTCATCTCTGCACGAGGGGGACTCCCGGCAGCTGACTGCTCACTTATCACTTGTCACATTTCTCTTCCTCGATTTATATTTCTTCCATAGTCTTTGATTTACTACTCTATTTTTGAGATCAGAGGAATTTTGGCAATTTTAGTGTGGGGATTCAAAGAGACGCAGACAGTCAGACTCTCTAGCCTTCTCTGCGTCTCGGTGTGGTACTAAACTTTTAAGTGGCTGTAACTTGGTTACTGTAACAGTTGATAAAAAATTGTTAACTAAGAAAATAATAAGCTTAACGTGGGCTATATTTTATTAGTTGAAACTTTTTTGATAGCTTTTCTGGGAAGCAAGATATAAGCGTTCAAAGTTATTCTAAAAGAGCGTAGCCTAGTTTTTTTCAAGCGAGAATATCTCGCTTACTTTTGTAGCTATCAAAAATTATTAACTACTAAAATATTTAGATCAATCTGAGTTATATTTCATCAATTGACACTTTTTCCCTATCTCCGATACGAACCGAGTTATTCAAGAAATGCAAGAACACCTTGTACCCCATTCAAACCTTTGAATTCAGAAACGAAAAGATAAAACTGGTTCTTCGGTTAACAATTGAAAATAAAAAATGATATCACCACTTTCCCTGCCAAGGTATATAAAAAAGAAGTGAGGTCATTGGTTTTTGGCAGAATACTTATTTCTTCTCGAGACTAGAGACTACATAGAAAAAGGGTTCTTTGTGTTAGGGGTGTTCAAAGATAGTGAATGGGGGAAGGGTGGGTTCGTTAAGATAAGATTTTCGTTTTCACACAAAATTTTTGGTTTTGGGTACTGTATGGTTTTGTTTATTCTTTTTTCTCTCGATTTTTGAATCCTTTTTTAAATTTGACGTCACTTGAAGGTTTATGTTATTGTTTTCGGTCAAGTTTGTGGTATTTGGTTAGTAATCCCTAGAAGGATATTTTTCGGTTATTTGCAAAAAATAATTTTTTTAGTAAGTCGAATTTGAAATTAGGTAACAAAAGTTTATCACAGGTCGGTCGCGAAACTACGCGTAATGGATGGACCCTATAAACTACGCATAACGGATCCGTTGCGGGTTATTTGCGAAAAAAAGGTGCATGCGGTAGAATTTTTATTCAAGATTTCGCGATCTGGTGAAATATGGTTTAAAAATGGGAGCTCGCGCGCGGATGGAATATGGGTCTGTGTAGCTTCCCACTCTTGTAGAACCTTATTCGCATACGGGTGATATACGGATCTAAAATGGGTGGCCTAGGGCCGACGGCCTAGAAAACAACTTGCGCGGCCACTGATTTTTTCATTTTTTAAATTCTATTTTTCACTCTTTTTTCTTCATTCTTACTAATCCGCGATCGATTTCTATGATTTTTTGTAGAAAAAAGGCAAAATACACAGGGTATGTAACTTCATGCATGAAACTCGTGTCATATTCTGTTCTAGACTGAATCGTTGCGAGATGTCCGGAAAAAGAAAATTCATCATGGAACTTGAAAGATAAACAAAGGAAGAATCAAAAAACAAGACTTAGTGTTAATGTAAGTAAAAAAGAGATATCTCGATAAAGATGTATAGGTTTTAGAATTTCCAATATGAGAAATCCACCTTCGTCAGCAGAATCAGTTCGGACACTCCGACTTCGCACGAGGTAGATATAATAAAAATACTTATTTTTTTTACTTTCAATGAAAAATTTACAGATATCTGGGATTCTTTTTGCCGACACTCAATTCCTACAGCAAGAACATCTCCTCTACACAACAATAAAACATCAAAAATAATATAACTTTTTGATTGAGAGTTATTTTCACTCTTTTAGATAATAAAAAGTTATATGAATAAGTTGTATGAGACATTTAAAACCCTGATAAGTATAAAAACTGAAACCAATTTTGCTTTTGTTATAAGCGATCCGTAGGCAGGGGGCTGTTTCAGTGCGTGGCAAATATATTCGCAAACGATCCGTTACGGATCCGTTATGCGTACGGTTTCAAGTTCCTGTCCGAACCGTTTGCGAACCATATTTCATCCGTACGGATAGTTTGCGACCGACCTGTGATTATTAAAATTTATTTTCAAGTAGACAAAAAATTTACAATTTCGAATTTCTGTATAATCATTCATCGTTAATATCAAGTATGTATGTCATATTTTAATTACATATTATACATTTTTTGAAAATTTTAATATCACATGATTTTTTTTATTTTCGAATTCCTGTTACTGTTTTATTGTCAAACGTTAATTTAAAACTTAAAAACTAAAGAAAAACTCAAAAATTTAAAAAAATCCTGATTCACAATGTTTGTATTCTTTATTACCTGTAATTCTGACATCTTTTAATTAACATAATTTTTTCAAAATTTCGATTTTGTATTATTTTTTCAATTCCACATTCATATAGCTATAATTTGAATTGTGAAAACCCAGAAATCAAAAAAAATTTTCCTCTGTTTGTATAATCATCGTTACCAATAAACATAACATCTCATTACCATAAATTAATTCAAAAAATTCTTGATTGATTCAGATTTTTCATTTTCAATCTATAACTTTGGAAATAAGTATCAATTTTTTGAAAAAAATCGAGAAAAATTTTGTACTGATTGGAAACCTAAAAAACTACATTTCATTATATTTTTTCAAACAGTTTTTTTTCTATTTGATCTATCTTTTTTTTTTAATCTAATTTTCGATTCTTGTAGCCTAGATTGCCATAAAAAACCGGATTTTTTTTTCAATTTTTCTCTCTTTTTCCCCTCCTTCTTTTTCATCATCAATTTTCTGGATCATTGACCCTTTTTTTCAATTATTTTTTCTCCTATTTTTCCGTTCCAGATGCGATTAGTGATCACCGTTCTTCTATCTCTTATTCATCTATCATTCTCTTCAAAGTGCCGGGATGGAGTGCACAATGTGATAACGATAGATTCCTATGGAAATGGTAATAAAAACAAATTTTACCTCAAATTTTAAATTTTTTAAAAATTCAGAAACCCTGCCAGTAGAAGTCCGAAAAATTAAAATCCACGTGTATGACAAAGATATGAAACCGTCGTGTTACAAGAAAAAAGTGAATGTGGTGATGCCGGGATGGTTTGTGATTAAAGGGGGCGAGGTGGACACTTCCCGAGATTTCAATGTGGTTAAGGATGGCGCCGTGTCTGTGAGTGTCTCGTTGGACGGAGATCATATTTGTTTGAATGGACACTCCGATATGTTTATTGTGCCGGAGTCGTTGTGGTTAGTTTTATATTTTTGTGGGGGGGGGGGGGGGGGGGGGGGCGAATTGAGATTACTGTAGAAACTCAAATTTGTCGGGGTTTTCTGAGGGTAATTAAGGTCCCAAGAAGTGTGTCTTCTCGAGAAATGATTTCTCGAAAAATGCCCCTTTCGAAAAATTCTCGAAAAATTATTTTTAAAAAATTCCGAAAATTTTTCGAGATTTTTCGAGATTTTTCGAAATTTTTTGATAATAATTCGAAAAATTTTTGAAAAATTCACGAGAAAAAATTCTTCGAGTATTTTTCGAATAATTTCTCGTGAAATTATTTTTTGAACAAGTCATTTTTGAGAATTTTTCGAAAAACGATCAGAAAAAATTTGAATTAAAAAAAGCGAAAAAAATGGGGGCGTCGCCACGTGGTCACGTATAACGCAATTTACACGTTTTTCTTATTTTTTATCTTTCGAGAAATTTTCCGAAAAACGTGTGATTTTTCGAAAATTTTTCGGAATTTTTTTCGAATAATTTCTCGAAAATTTTCGAAAAATCTCGAAAATTCTCAAAAATTTTTCGAAAATTTTTCGGAATTTTTTCCGATTTTTTACAGTAATCTGAATACTAACCTGAGAAGACCCTCTTATTTTTTCCAGTAGCTTCGAAATGAGCACCTTCGTACCAGAGGACATCTGCCAGACCCTCCAACAAAAAGGTCTACACACCCTCCAAGAGCTTGAGGTACCGTATCCCTCCCTGCTCTTTTAAAGATCCCATTTCAGAAAAAGAACAAGTTCAACTCCACTCTCGAAATCCCGGCCTCACCAAGTTTCCTCGGAATCTCATTGCTCGATGTCCTAAAAGTAAAACCTTTCGGTAAACCCTAGAAAAATACAGTATTCCAGGGCAACTACCGTATCAAAATTTCAATCGCCTCCGAGGGAAAAAAGATTGTGGAATTTGCTCTGCCAACCGGGTACAAGGACCTCAAAATGGGTTTGAATGAGGCTGACGATGAGGATTAGGGTTTCGCTTTGAACTTTTTTTGTGATTCGGGTACTATTTTTTTGGATTTTTTGTGAATGAAATTTATTTGAAATTGAAACTTTGCGGCATATCCGCGGGGAAAATTAAATTCATCACACAAAAAGTTTTTTTGCGAATATAAAAATTTAGAAGACAACAAAGGTTTTTCTCGCTGGGGCCAAACAAAATATCGTCCTTTGAGAGGATTGGGCACATTGTTCCGTATTCGGCAGGATGATCGATCGAGACTTTTTTCTGCAATAAAAATTTTAATTTTTTTTGAAAAATATGCTCGCTTACTTCCAAAGCTTCAAAGATTTGTACTCCGTGAGCTTTTGTGATTGCTGTTTTGCCCAGCCATACGCTTTTCTCGAGACCGGACGGTAAGCCTGGCTGGCCTTCACAGCGAAAGCACGGCTGCCAGATGCAATTCTTGAATAGTCTTAATATATACCCGTCTTGTTTAACACTTACTTCATAGTGGATCTGTAGAAGACTGACCATCACGATGAATATCATCGATAGAAAGCAGGTTCATGGTTGATATCTTTCTTTTTATAAAAATAATCAGGCGACATTTATAGAATTGAATAATCAGGAAAAATCAGGAAAAATCAGAGAAAAAACGGTATACACAACCGTCATTTTTTGTAGAATGAAGACGTTTTTACGGGAGCAAGAAGGTGAGCAAGAGATGACGCATGATTTTGTTTTTATTTTTTATAAAACATAACATTATAAAATATATGAATCATCATGAATCTATGCCATGACAGACACTGCAACCAGCAAAAATGTGAAGAGAAACTAGTTTATTTAAGTTTATTAAAAATTAAAACGACAAGAACTTAGCGGCCCATCCGCGATATCCGACCGAGTTGCTGACATAGGAGGAGATGGTCATTTTGTTAGAGGTACTGTAGTAAGTTGGCGGTGGGCTATAAGAAGAAGTCAAAGTAGCCAAGCGGCTACCATTTGAGTCGTAGACATTTACACTTGTGTAAGATTGGTATGCATTGAATTCAGTAAAGTAGAGTCCGATTCGATAGGCGCCAAGGGTGGAGAGGTAGTAGACGCAGTAGTGGGCTGGCAGGGTGCTCGGGTAGCTTGGCGAGGTGATATAGCCGGAATCAAAAAGAGATGTGGAGTTGCATCCTGATGGGTTTGTTGGGGCAGGGGTAACTATCACCGGAGGGGGCGGAGTCGAGTTGCAGACTGTTCCGGTGGGTCGCTTGCACAGGAAATATTGGCTTGCTTTGCAATCCACTTGATACCAAGTGCCATCGATTCCAGTTGACATTTGAAAGCAGCTACCAGATGAGCCACTGCGAGGGCTAACATGACCGTAATCCCATCTTGATTGGTCAATCCAGTAGGGGGTTAGAGGGGCAGTTGTCAAGGCACCGATTAGGAAGGCACTGGTGACATTGGCTGTGGAGTAGAGGTTCTGAATGTAGGCGTTCTCGCGAGGAGAGTGAATCGAGACGAGTTCTGCGCAGTTTTGATGGCAAGCGGCTTGAGCGGAGGTGAACGGGAGGGATGCCGAGGTGGCGTTCTCGTGGGATGGTAGGTAGCAATAGCCGTTGTAGTTGTGAGCGCAGGGGTCTGCAAGAATAGTTTTAGGAGCATGAACCGTTCTTTGTTCCCTAGTTTGAAGCAGTGTGTCTTTTCGAGAGCGATTCGAAAATTTTCTTGAAAAATTTCTCAAAATTTTTTCGAAAAATTTTTCTCGTGAATTTTTTCGAAAATTCTTCGAGAAATCTTTCGAGAATTATTTGAAAAATTTTCGACTAGCTTTTGAGCCCTAACGGGCTCCAAAGCCAGCTCGGGGCATTAAGCTCTGCTTCTATAACGTAGGCTTTTTATGGGGTTAAGAAGAGTAACCGGCCTGCGGCACGGGACTTGAGGTGACCTGAGACCGGTCCGTTCGACCTGAACTTTTCCCAAAAATCGTTCTAACGTTGTTCGAATGATATTTCGAAACGGAAATAATGTTGCGAAAGCCCTCGAGTAACGCGGTTCACGCGTTAATTCATTGACAATAAAGCTTTGTAGAAAAAGTGAAAAGAGAAGAATTCGTCAAAATTCTACCTAAAATTAAAAATTTTCACAATAACTCAGCTGAAATCAATCCCATCGAACTGGACATTTTTCCCTCTTTAGTTTTTGCATAGGAAGTGATCAGAATATAACTTAAAGAAGGTTTTAATAAAAATAGTTCTCAGAAAATGCAAGAAACCCGTCTCCCCAGTACTAAAATTTCGTTTTTTCTATCTCCTGAAAAATTCCTTTTCCTTTCCTTCACCAGTTCTATCTCAATCGACGCAGAATTTTTCTTCCTATCGAAATCATCTCCAACACCTTCATGTTCATAAAAATTTGGCTCATTTCAATGTCTAAAAGTTTTGAACTTTCCAAAAGAGTGTAATTCACTATTTATGACACAACTTTGTTAATTTTGTAAGTACTGATGAAAAAATTCAGAAACACATTTTCGAGCAATTTTCCTATTGAATGAAAAAAAAAATTAAGCAAAAACGTCAATTTTGAGCCGAGTTAGAACCGCTGAAAGTGGAACAACTTCTGAAAATCCGAAAAATTACAGAAATGAAAGGTGTACTTTGGTAGATTTGCTGTAACTCGGCTCAAAGTGGTCCGATCAGATTCATTTTTTGATTAGAATTAATTTCGCAGCAGATCTGGTCGATCAGTGAAAAAACGGTTTGAAAATATTCACTCCCCGCCGAGCTATTAGAAAAAATAAGTGGGACATTTTTTTATGGTTTTTTTTGGACATCCAATTGTACACGCCGATACTTTCCATTTCTCAAGAAAAATACGAGCAGAAAAATTTACGAGAAAAATTCTTCGAGTATTCTTCGAATAATTTCTCGTGAAGTTATTTTTCGAGAATTTTCCGAAAAAAGATCAGAAAAAAATTTTGAATTTCAAAAAAAAGTGAAAAAAGAAATTGGGGCGCCGCCACGTGGTCACATTTTCGAAAAAATTTCGGATTTTTTTTTCGAAAATTTTTCGAAAAGGGAATTTTTCGAGAAATTATTTCTCGAAAAGACACACTGATCTTAAGCACAAAAATATTTTCCAGACTTTATAAAGCCCCGCCCCTTACTTCTGAGAGAAGCTTAAACTTAAGGCTCCGCCCACCACCCTTAACTACATGCACTACTCTACAAAAATGCTACGCTTTTCTTAATTTCGAAACCAAAAACCCATTATCAGTCATATTTACAATTTCAAAATTTCTGATAACCCGCTCACCTGCCCTCGTCGGCGGAATCTCACAAACAAACGCCATTTCGACATCTTCACACTCGCCACTTATCCATTTTCCAGCCAGGGTACCAGAAGCTGCCGAATAAACACAGCCCCCCAGGTCCACATTTGGGAATCCGCCTGCAAAGTTACTGTAGGCGCTAGCAGTTCCTTGGTCGTCATCGAGATAGCAGGTGGATGGGTCATTGGACAAGCAGAATACGCCGATCCAGTAGCTTAATCCGGTGTTCCCGACAAATGTGCTGACTGCCCGGTTGTCCTGGAAACTCTTTGATTTCTCGAATAGGTGGGTAATATAGAACTTACAATTGCATTTCGGATAGTGACTAGAGTGCCTCCAAAGCTTCCACAAGTGTCTTCAGCATAGCGATGTCTTGAAGGTATCGAGTAGAGCTTCAGACACTTGGCACTATTGACCAGGGTGAATCCGTTAGTGCAAATGAGAGTGTCACTGACACTAGAAGCCACTAGTGATAACAAAATCAAGACGAGCATTGGGGAATGACTGAGATATCAGTTTACGAGGGTTTTTAAGTAGGGGGGAACTGATTATGAAGACACACCCGGTTATCGGGAGGAAGATGGCGCCACGGGAATTTCGAAATGAGCAAAGAATCATGGTCAGTTACCGATAAATTAGCAGGAATTTGGAATATTTACAAAAAGATGGTTTAGCCCAGTGTGTCTTTTCGAGAATGATTTCTCGAAAAATGCTCCTTTCGAAAAATTTTCGAGAAAATAATTCGAGAAAAATTCCGAAAAATTTTCGAAAAATTTTCGAGAAATTATTCGAGAAAAATTCCGAAAATTTTTCGAAAAATTTTCGAGAATTTTTGAGATTTTTCGAAATTATTTTGCTTTTTTTTTGAAATTCAAATTTTTTTTCTGATCGTTTTTCGAAAAATTGTTGGAAAATGACGTCTTCGAAAAATAATTTCACGAGAAATTTTTCGAAAAATACTCGAAAGATTTCTCGAAGAATTTTCGAAAAATTCACGAGATAAATTTTTCGAAAACTTTCGAATTATTTTTCGAGAAATTTTTCGAATCGCTCTCGAAAAGACACACTAGCTACTGCCAACTTATTGATAACCTATCTAGCGACACTATATTCCTAAATCATCGCTCCATTTTATTCCCAACCGTATTCCAGGTACTCTGTAATATATAGCCCCCCAAAAAACAAACATTTTCCGATAAAACAGTCTTTACTTATTTAAATTTAAATTACTTTCACAAAAGGAGGTTTTTTTAATCATAAAATGAAATTTTTGGGATGGGAAAAGAAGAGAAGAGTATCATTAATTTGAGAGAGAGAGTGACGGAATGCAAATTGGTGTCGAGACTTCGATGCCTAATTCTTCTTCGGGCGCCCACGTCCCTTCTTGACGACTTCTCCGTTCGATTCAGCTGGAGCCGCAGCCTTCTTTGGCTTCTTAGCAACGACTGGAGATGGAGATCTCGATTCTTCGGTGTAGCGAGTGGCTTTGGTGGCAGTGCGAGCCGATTTGCGTTCCGGCTCACGAACCTCTTTTGGTGGCTTTGGAACGGAGTCACCCTTCTTTGGGCGTCCACGCTTTCCGGATCCATCCGAAGACGAAGAAGCAGCTTTGGCTGCCTTGGCGGCCTTGTTTCCCTTTGGTGGGCGTCCACGTCCACGTGCTTTTGGCTTGGAGGAGGACTCGGCCTCATCGGATCCAGCATCGCTTTCAGAGTCGGCGACTGAAAGATAAGGGGGGTTAGGGGTTGGAGGAGATAGTTTTTGCTGGCCCTTACGGTCTAGGGTAGCTAAGTTCCTGCTGAATAGAGCTGAACCTGAATTTTTGCTAGCTTGGACTACTGTACTTGATACTCACAACTCTCTAGCTACTAGTACTTACGTCTACTTGACTATATTTGATTTTTTAAAACTATTTTTATGATACTTAAGATTTACTTGCTATTAAACTACTACTTAGCTCATACTTACTACTGACTACTGTACTTGCTAGCTAATGACTACTGTACTTGCTAGCTACTTTATTCAATAATAATTTCTTTGCACTACTGTATAGCTTACTTAGTTTACATTAAACTATTTACCGAAAACTGAACTATTTTTTTGCATTTTGCCATTAAATTTTAAAAATAGAGAATTTTTCAAAATTTTTTTCGATTTTTCAAAATTTTTAATTTTCCAAAAAAATACTTACCCTCAGCAGTGGCCTCCGGAGCGGCGGCAGCATTGACATCAGCGGCGGCTGGGCTATCGTCTCTCTGAAAATAATTTTTTTTTGTAAATTAACATCCTAAATATTACCTCAATCTCAGGGGCCAAGGCCTCGTTGGATCCAACTTCTCCGGACATGGTTCTTCTGAAAGAAGAAAATAAATTCGATACAAAAAAGAAAAGAAAAGAAAAAGAAGAGAATAAATAAGAAGAAGAGCGCACACCGTGGAATAAACAAGAATGAGAGAGAGAGAACGCTGCACTCTCTCTTGCAAAAACACCTGCGTCGCGGGCGCGTTGCGGTCATATTCGAATTCGAAACGCGTCTCTTACTCGTTTCTCTCTTTTTCTCTGCGTGCAACCAGTTGGGGAGGAGGAGAGTTGGCTGCATGCCAAGAAATGGAGGAGGCATGAAGGCAACATGTGTACGCATAGCACAAAGAGACCATAGGTAGAAGGGAGATTAATCCAGTAATAGGGGGGAAAGGATACGAATTTTAATTAGATACCAGAGCGAGCGCGTTTTGAATTTTCATCTAGGCATGATTGGTTTTTCGAATATGCAACAGCTGGTGCTAATTTACAACTGTTTGATCAGGGGGGTTAGAAGAGAAGTTGTTCAAGGAAATTGGTTGTTTAGATTTAAACTTGGATAAGAAATGGTTTTAGATAGCTTTTGAGTTATATATCAGTTAAATAAATTTGAAACTTTTTTAGAATTTTTAGAAAAAATTTTTTTAGAATTTTTAGAAAAAATTTTTTTAGAATTTTAGAAAAAATTTTTTTAGAATTCTTAGACAATTTTTTTTAGGTTTTAGAATTTTTAGAAAAAAATTGTTTAGAAAAAATTTTTTTGTTAATCTCAAAAAGATATAAAGATTACTAACTAACTTGAGAAAGTTAATATTTTGAGAAAAATCAGGGCTAGATTAGGATTAAACAAAGTCAAAAAATGTTTTTAAAATTAAATTTTAATTAGGATAAAAAATATTTCATTAATTTTTGGGTCGAAAAAATTAGAAGGGGAACTACATTTTTGTAATTGAACACTTTTTGTGAAGCCATTTTTATGGGGAGCCGATAATGAAAATTTGTAAAAAAAAATATACCATTTGTGCTGATACTCGAGAATATTGAAGTACTGTATGTCATAATTCATTTATTGAAAAAAAATAACAAAATTTATATAGAGATGTCAAAGGGTTTAAGTTTTACATTATTATGACAAAAAGAAAATAAGAAAATAATAAAAATGAAAATAAAATGGAAACAATTGAAAGGGTTTCATATTATTATGACAAGAAGAAAAAAAATCACAATTTTACCATCGTGTCGTCGGATTACAAGTTTTTCGAATGTAGGCTCAAAAATAGGTCTGAAAAGAAACTAATTATAAATATGTTCAAAAAATTACGATTTATAGGGTTCTGATCTTTCGAATTTGAGATTTTGATAGCTCTTCTTTGTAACTACCAATTTCAGCAACGAAATGAATTATTTTTAAATCATGTATTACCTCTGTGCTCAAAAAATACTTTTAAAAACAGCTTCCGAACTCCTCTATTGCTCTCTGAACCCCTAAATCATTGATGATAATTGTTTGATCAATGTACCAAGTATTTGATGTTTGAATAGTGTTATCAGTGAAAGTACTCCTGGAGTACAACCACCCCCATATCATAAAATCAAACGTCAATCAAAACTTCATATTAATAATACAGTAACCAATTCAATTATCAGAATCATCACCAATCCGTTTGAAATTAATCCTCATCCCCTGGGATCCATCATCGGTTTCCACCAGTCGCTTCCCGGATTCCCCGACAATTTCAGAGTATGGATACTCTCTCAAACACTCGAATCCATGTTTCGCTAGCAGAATTTGATTCGCATGAGAAGTCGTTGCAGATACAACTCCATCGATTCCAAGGAGTTCGGCTACAGTAAGATTTTTGATGAGCATTTTAGACGCTATTCCTTGGCGTTGCCATTCTGCCCCGACGCTAGAGATTTCACGGTAGATGACTGTGTGGATGTCGGGAGGGGCTAGACTCCAAAACTCGTCGTGACATTTTTGGAGGGTGGATACTATAAAATTGAAATTTTTCGAGATGACTAAAAAAACTTACAGTATTTTTGCATTGTCTCCGAGTGATTGCTCAGATCTATTTTCCTCCCTTTTCTCCTTTCATCCTCCTTCCTCTTCCATACAGAATTCAGTGAAACTGCTACAAGCTCTCCGGAAAAAGTGGTTACTATTATGGATAAGGGAACAGATAGACAATGGTCAACAAGGATTCCAAATCTTGGAAGCCACTCTTCTTTACTTGCTTTGGTGGCCTACAATAATAGTTTTTTTTGCAATGAGCAATGGGTTACCCGAATAGTGGGTCCTTCGTAATAATAGTGTTCCTCCATGTACTTCATAATTCTACCGTAATCCAATGGGTCAGCGGTTCGGAATATGAATTCGGACATTTTCTGTGGATAATTTTTAAGAAAATGAAAAAAACTATGGAAAAAAATAAAAAAATACAGTAATCCTTCTATAAAAAATAGTCAACCTCAGAACTTTGATGCTTCTGGTTGCGACAAATGGCTTTATCAGTGAAAACAGAAACTCAAATAGTACGCTTCGCGTAATTAGGTACAGTCGCACCATATATGTAGTGTGAAACTAAGACAGAGATCAATATTTAAATAGAAATGATGATAGTTCCGCGTCGAAAGTTGAAGAACCTGCTTTTAATTTGTATTTTGTTTTTGTTTTTTTTTATTTTGAAATAATTTTTACATTATTTATTACAAACTAACCCTATTCAAAATCCATTCATACGGTACCTATTGACACTCAAAACACACCTCATTGATAGCGCACCCTCTATATTTGATTCTGTCGGCTAGATGATAGCGATATAAAACATGCGAACGCTAATTGAAAAGGGTCACTTTATCACCCTTTGTGTGTCAATTCATGAAGAATGGTAGAAAAATGAGAGAGATTAGAGGGAAAACGATTTATTGAATTTGAATCAAGTTTAAAAAATGACTGATTTGATCTGAATAATGAATACATTTTAATAACAAATTTTTTTTTTAATCGCATACAGTGTGTCTTTTCGAGATAGGAAAAAAGCCCCTTTCGAAAAATTTTCGAGAAATTATTCGAAAAAAAAATCCGAAAATTTTTCAAGAATTTTTAGAGAATTTTCGAGATTTTTCGATTTTTCGAATTTTTCGAGAATTTTTTCCCCTTTTTTAGAAATTCAAAATTTTTTTCTGATCGTTTTTCGAAAAATTCTCGAAAAATGACGTCTTCGAAAAATAATTTCACGAGAAATTATTGGAAAAATACTCGAATTCTCGGGAATTTTTCGAATAATTCTCGAAAGATTTCTCGAAGAATTTTCGAAAAATTCACGAGAAAAATTTTTCGAAAAACTTTCGAATAACTTTTCGAGAAATCTTTCGAGAAATTTTTCGAATCGCTTTCGAAAAGACACACTGATCACATAGAAAATCAAAAAAATTGATTATAATCAATTAAATAATTAGTCGTTTTCATCACATCAAATCTGTGTAATGAGTCAACGCAATCCGGCCATACAGCAAGTCCAAAGGTTTCATATCCCTCCAGTGCTCCAATCGAAGCAACAACTCCATCTTTATTCCGAATCTCCATTTTTTGATTTGTGAAACGAAGTTCATTGTATAGTCTGAAAAACAAAAACGAATTTTTATAAACTTTCAAAAAAAATTCTTACGTCTTATATATCCCCGAGTTTCCTGCTCCTCTCTGAACATTAATATTCTTAAGTGCGACCCCCTCCATGAAATTCCAGACTCCAACATAGAACACCTTGAGACGAGGCATTCCACCATTAATCCAGTGCAAAAGGAACCGATTGATCTCTTCGTTTTTAAAATCATGATTCCATATGAAAACTTCTACACAATCAAGACTCATCAAATAATCCATCTTGACCCAACTAGCATTTATTACTAATAATGAATCGAAATGACTCTGTGGATGACCAATTGATCGATCAAATTCCGATCGAATATTAAGGAAAAGGTGTTTAGCCTTGGCATTTGCAAGAATATATCTCAACTCATCATCCTCGATTTCGATGCTATCATGTATAGCTAACAACTCTATAGATTTTTCTTTATACACTTCCAACATTTTTCGATAATCTTCTTCCACATTTAGCAAGAAAATATTAGAGCCAAACAAATGACAAAGGTGGTCAGAGATGTTCCTCATTCCGATATCCTGATCTGCACAATAGGTTTTGAAAACTATTGATCCATCGTCCATCTCTATCATCATATCAATCAGATATCTTCCCATTCTCACTTTTTTGGTGCGTAACGCTGGGTTACGGGAAACGTAAAACAGGGGGCAGAGATTTAAAAATTCTTCATCATTATCTTCAATACAACCAACATAGTTTTGATGGTCAACCACAATTTTTGGGTTCACTTTTGGGGTGGACTTCAAAATTTTTGCAGCCCTTTGAGAGCATAATAAGAATACGATTCTGAAAAATGAAGTCGCTAGAGGAAAATTCAATTATGAACTTACTGTTCTCCCAATTTTAATAGGCTGACTACTTTGGTGATAGCTAGATATGGAAGATTGAATAGTGGAAATTTGGAATTCATTTATTGATTGAAGGCCGTGGAAGAATGAGACAGAATGAAGGTCTGTTGGTGGTCGAATGAGACAGAATGATGTATAGACACTACTAGGTCTGTCGATATAACCGTAATTGTGACAGATGTTATTTTTTAGAATGAGCAATCTGGCAGAGATTTGCCTGACTAGGGAATGACCTAGGCTAAGTTGGAGTTTCCGAATGAACAGTTTTTTTCTCAAAGCTCATAATCAATTTAACAAAAACGACAAAAAAAATGAACAATTTGAAAAAAATGACAAAAAAAGTTCTGAAGTGTCTTTGATACTAGAGATTTCGTTATTTACAGAGGAATTTCAATTAAAATTAATGGCGAAATTTAATAAAACTGGATACTGTTTTTAAATAATATGATCTGTTGGGTGTGTCAGGGTTATCCGGCCACACAGCCAACGAGAATGATTTGTTTTCCTGAGAATAATTGATGGAAGCAATCACACCATCATTTCTTTGGATTTCCAGATGATTTTCGAATTGAAGTTCAGTGGATAGTCTAAAACGAGAAGCATTTGTAAAAATAATTTATGAAAAAAAATAACTCACGATTTATAGTTACGTGCCTGTTCTTCTGATTTCTGAACTTTAATATTTTCCAGTGCAAATTGTTGATTGTAATCCTTGATATCCGCTACGAAACATTTAAGACGAGCATTTCCACCATTGATCCAGTGTATCAGAAACTGATTGAGTTCTTTATTGGAATACGATTGATTCGTTAATATAATCTCGATACAATCAAACCCCATTAGATGCTCTATTGCCATGTTATCAGTAACAACCAATAAATCAAATTTAGTGTGATGACGATCATTTAGTTTGAAATTGCTTGGCCAATAATGAATGAACAAATGTTTAGGTTTCGTGTTCGATAAAATGTAGCTGAGTTGATCAGCCTCGATTTTATAACCAAAAATGGCTAGTATTTCTATTGATATGCCTTTAACTAAATCTATTAATTGATGTGGACTAGTTGATATATATAGTATATGAATTGTGACACCATATAGATTGAAAATGAAATCGGAAAGAATTTTCATTCCGTTCACATTATCTTTGCAGTGGATTTTGTTTTGATGAAAGTCACGTTTCCATATATGTAAAGTTACCAGATGCTTCCCCATTTTCACTTTTTCAACTTTTCCAAAAGACGGAATTGGTTCACGGCTAAAACAAATAAGTGATTTTATAATCATAGATTGTTCATTGATAATAGAATGACCAATCCAATCATCGTCGCTAACCACAATTTTTGGTGTCAGCCTTTTGTTTCGAAGCGACGTGAATACTGATTCTGCTCTTTTAGAGCAAAAAGCAAAAAAAATTCTGTAGAGAAAAAAAGAATTAGAAAATACGTGGATATTAACTTACTGTTTTTCCACCTCCAATAGGTTAAGGACTTCTGCAAGGGCCACATGGGGAAGTTTAAAAAGTTGAAATGTAGATTCCATTTATTGATCGAAGGCAGTCAAAAAAGTAGTCAATGAGTGTGGTACGTGACAGAGTAAGAAGGTCTGTTGGTAGTCCGAGATAGAATAAAACAGAATACAGATATAGACACTGTCTGTTCGTACTGTAACTATGACAGATGTTTCAGAACGATAGTGTTTGTTAATTTCATATACATTTAAAAACGGAAAAAAATTAATGAAAAAACTTGAAAAAATTTTCAAAAAAGTGGGAAAAAATTTGACCCAGAACGGAAAAATATTTTGACAAACCAATGCAGCAAAAGAAATGTAAAAGAAATGTGAATTTAATATTTATTAGAGGAAAAACCATGATGACGGGATGAAAACCTCAATTTTTGTGTCTTAAATAATGAAAAAAACTAATTTAAGCGTAAACAACAAATCTGATCAGAGATAAAAAAAGTGAAATTAATGATGGATTACAGTAAATGATTAGAAGGTTCAATGAAATATAGATAGGATAATTTTGAAGAGAAAAAGCAGTTAAAAAGGAGGTGAAACCAAATAATTCATCGTTTTCTTTAAAAATCGTCTATGAAGGGTGTCAATGTTATCTGGCCATACAGCAAATGAAAAAGATGCGCCGTAAATTGCATATCTAATCAAAGCAATTAGTCCATCGTTTCTCCGGATTTCCAAATTTTCGAACCGCAAGTTTTTGTGAAATCTGAAATAAAAAGTATTCATGTGAATTATTTAAAGGAGGACTGAAGTTGATTACAATATTTTGTATATAGATGTAGTTTGTAATTCTGAACACTGTTTCTGTTGACAACTTTTCTGAAAATGCCCCTAAATGCCTTAAAACCCGACTTGAAATGCAAACATTTGATTATTATGGAAGAGTTTTCTGCAACTTCGGCCACGGGGTTTTGGGACACCCCAGTCGCTATTTTTTTTTTTCGAAATTAATGAGAAGATATATTCAATAAGAATATAAAAATTCGAAGAAAAAATAAAAATAGCCACTGGGGCGGTCAAAAACCCCGTGGCCGAAGTTGCAAAAAACTCTTCCATAATAATCAAATGTTTGCATTTCAAGTCGGTTTTTAAGGCATTTAGAAGCATTTTTAGAGAAAGTTATCAACAGAAAATGTGTTCAGAGTGAGAAACTACATCTATATACAAAATATTGAAATCAACTTCAGTCCTCCTTTAAAATCTTACGATTTATAGATGCAAGGCTGCTTATTTGATTTCTGGACATTAATATCTTTCAGTGCTAGCCGTTCATTGAAATCCCTGATATTAACAACAAAACATTTAAGACGAGGATTTCCACCATTGATCCAGTGAATCAGAAAACGATTGAGTTCTTCATTTGAAAGCCGTCGATGCATTATATCAATCTCCACACAATCTATACTCATTAGATGCTCTATTGTCAACCAATAGGCATGAGTCAATAGTAATGAATCAACATTAACATTATGTAGGTGAAGATTTAATTGAACATTTTTTGAATAATTTTGAGCGAATAAAACTTTAGACTTGGATCTTGACATAATAAAATTGAAATCGTTATTGCTGATAGCTTCAAGAGAGTTACGAACAGCTATTATTTCCACAGAACTGTCTTGAAATCTCTCAATTATTTTTCGCTGGTCGTATTCGAGCTCTAGGAGATAAATACCGACACCGAAGAGATCACAAAGGTAATCAACGACAATTTTAATTCCGATCGTTTGATTTTCCCAGTAGGTTGCGAATTCGAACGATAATCTTTTTAAATACAGAAATATGAATTCATTTCCCATTTTCACTTTTGAAACGTCTCCAATGCCAATTACCGGTTGCGTTGGGCGATTCGTTGAACTTGGCTCACTGCCAACATAAATTAGATGCTCAGGGACTATACTGTCTATGTCATGTTCGACAGCATATCCAATGCAATACCAGTCATAGATCATGAGTTTAGGATTTACTGATTTATTTCGAAGAATCTTGAAAAGATTTGTTGCTCTTTGAGAGCACAGAGCGAATATGAGTCTAAAAAGAAGAAAATAATTTTGAAAACCAAGGAAATAAACTCACTGTTCTTTCACATCTAATAAGTTAAGCACTTCTGCGATGACCAGTTGTGGAAAATGAAGAAGTTGAATTGAAGATTCCATTTTTAATCGAATGAATGGAGAAAAGACAGAATGATGCTAGGTGATCTGAGATAGTACTGGATGGATGAATTCTTAAGTGGACAAGATGGAGAAGACGATAGTCTATCCGTACTATTCGTCATTGTAATTATGACAAACAGATGTTCAGAGCAATTAGTCTTTGAAAAAAAATCGGATAAAGCCATGGATTATGGGATTAGCGGTGTCTTTGTCTTGGAGAAATGGAGCGAGAAATCGAGAAAGTATATAAATGTATTTAAATTTCTTCAAAGAATATACAGACAATTTCCGGTGACACTGTAACTTGAGAATTATCATCCACATTTCACAATGTAAAAAACATTAATTTCATTAAAATTTTAATGACATCATTCAACATGTCAATTATGAGAAAAAACAGTAGATGAAACCATAGGCTAAAACCAATTTGAATAGTTGATTGCTTTCTTCACATATTGTCTATGAAGTGTGTCAACGTTATCCGGCCATACAGCAAAAGAAAATAATTCGTCTTCCTCTGAATACGTAATCGAAGCAATGGCACCATCGTTTCTCCGGATTTCTAGATTTTCGAATTGCAGCTCATCGAAGAGTGAAAACTAACATATATTCAGATAACATTACATTTCCTACGTTTTATAAGTACGAGTCGGTTCCTGTGATTTCTGTACAGCGATATCCTTCAATACCAGCTCTTCATTGAAAGCTTCGATATCAGTAACAAAACATTTGAGGCGAGGACTTCCACCATTGATCCAATGAATGAGAAAACGATTGAGTTCTTCATTCGAAAACCATCCATCATCTATTCGAATTTCGATACAATTAAGGTTCATCAGAAACTCTATTTCTACCCAAAAGGCTCTTCTCACTAACAATGAATCGAAATTATACTGTATGTGATGCTTTAATCGAAAAGTATCTGAACTATTTTGAATAAATAAAATTTTAGCTTTGGATTTTGATAGGATGTGATTGAAGTCACTATCGCTGATATCTTCATCAATTTCAGAAACATATAGTATTTCAATTGATCTATCTTGAAAAATATCTATCATTTTTCGTTGGCTATATTGAAGCCGTAGGAGATGAATACCGACACCGAATAGATCACAAATGTAATCTGAGACATTCCTGATTGTGACCTCTTGGATTTCACAGTAAGTTACAACATCTAACGATATTATCTCATTATCCCTGATATCATAGTCTATATACATATATTGGTTTCCCATTTTTACTTTTTCAACGACTGCACGCGTTGATCTTGACTTCCTTCTAACATGAATAAGAGGCTCAGGTTTTATGAAGTTTTTGTCACGTTCAACAGCATATCCAATAGAATAATTGTCATAGATCATAAGTTTTGGATTCACCGATTTACTTCGATAAACTTTCAAAATATTTGTGGCTCTCTGAGAGCACAGTGCGAATAAAAATCTGAAATATGAAAGATAATTAGGGAAGACGAGGACATAAACTCACTGCTCTTTCACATTTAATAAGTTTAGCACTTCTGCGGTGACCAGTTGTGGAAGACGAAGAAGTTGAATTGGAGATTCCATTTATTGATCGTAGGCAACCGAGAAAGTAGACGAGGAGTGTATGGTGTGACAGAGACAGAATAAAGGGTCCCAGGTAGCCCGAGAATAAAAAAGACAGATTGGAGGTCCAAACACCTGCTCAGTCTGTCCATATGAAATCATAATTGTAATTATGGCACATGTCTTAGAGTAATACTCTCTGAGACCAAACCTTAGACCTTCATCATCTTTTGAGTGCAAGAATATTACAGGGGAAAGTCTAATACCTGTTTTACTGAAAGAACAACCTAATCAGGCTAATTTTTTAACAAAAATATATAAGACGGTCTGAATTTGAAAATTTTTTTTCGCGATTCAAAAATTGTGAAACCAGTTACTTTCTTGTAAATTTCTCAGGTGGAAGGCTTTTTTCAAGAGAAATTACAGAAACAGAGTGCGTTTTTTTTCTGTAAATTACAAGAAAAACTGTGTTTTGAAGATTTCTCGTGTCGAAAAAAAATTTAAATTCAATCTGTCTTATATCACAAATCAGAGCTCATAATAATCTGACTACGCAAGCCTGTTCTTCTTTTTTTTCGACTAGTAAAAAACAACTTCGAAGTCCGATACAATAACTACAGTAGAGCCCAGGACCCTCCGCTCATATTGTAACTGTATAACAAAAAACAACAAGAAAAAATATTATTTTTTATTTTCAATCATGAAACAGGTCTAATTTAATAAAAAAAACAATTTTAAAACAAAAATGAAGTTAAATAATTCATCGTTTTCTGTAGATATAGTTGGCGTTGTATGTCCACATCATCCGGAATAACAGCGAATGAAAACAAGTTGGTTTCCTCTGAAATCTTCACCGAAGCGATGACCCTATCGGTTTTTCTCCGAATCTCCAAATTTTCGAATTGCAGCTCGTCCAAAAGTCTGAAAAGCGATATTTATTTATAAAAACTGATTAAGATTCTTACGATTAATATGTGCGAGTCTTCTCTTTTGATTCTTGGCCCTCCAACGCTAGAAATTGGCCTCCAACGCTAGAAATTGGTCGATATCCGAGCCCACGATAGGAGAACAGAGACATTTGAGTCGAGGATATCCGCCATTGCTCCAGTGAACAAGAAACTCGTTGATTTCTTCACTCGAATACGGTCGATGGTTTATTTTTGTCTCAGCACATTCAAGATTCATCAGATACTCGCTTGACATGCAATAGGCATCAGCCATTAGCGATTTAGCAAACTTAGACTGATGCCTTTCCATAATAAAATAGTTTGATCCATTATTAACAAACAAAAATTTAGCTTTTGAATTTGATAGAATAAATTCGAAATCATCAGCATTGATGGGATCCCAAGTGGAATGAATGGCTAGGATTTCAACAGGCTTCTCTCGAAATATTTCCATTCTTTTTCCGAAGGCTTCTGAGATTTCTAGCAAATAAATATCGGCTCGAAAAAGATCACAAATGAAATCAGAAAGAATCTTGATTCCGATGTTTTCATCTTCCCAATAGGTTCTGAGAAACAACTGATTACAGTTTTTCTCTACAAACACATCTATTTGGCTATTTCCCATTTCTACTTTTTCAATATTTCCAAGAGAGCCATATTGTTTACTGAATGCATGAATCAGGGGGACAGGTTTCGTGTGACTTCCGTTGCTAATAATATCATAAGCGATACGATATTTTCTGTCAACTACAATTTTCAGTTGCACTTTTTTGTTTCGGAGGAACTTGAAAACATTCTTTGCTCTTTTTGAGCATAGCGCAAATAAGACTCTAAAAAATAGGAGTTACTAAGGGAATAGGTATTTTAAACTCACTGTTCTTTGACTTCTAGCAAGTTGAGTACTTCTTGGATAGCCAGTTGTGGAAGACGAAGAAGTTGGAATGAAGAAGTCATTTTTTGAGTGAAGGAAATCAAGAAGAGAAAAAAAAAGAGTCTGAGGAGTATACTCTCTGGCAGAATGAGGAAGAATGAAGGTCTGTTGGTAGTCCGAGATAGATAGAATAGGGGGTGGAGTCACAAAGGCGTACCAATACTCATTTTAATGGAATGACAGATGTTTCAGACGAATTATCCTTTTAGCACATCAGATACTGGAATTATAGAATGAATGGTTTTTTTGTTGTTAGTAATCCGAGTTAAAATTAGATAGTATGAAGGTCTATAGACACTGCTCAGTCAATCAGATCGGTAATTATGGCAGATCTTTCAGAACAATGCCTAATTAAATAGAATGAGTCATCTGGAAAAAGGCTACCCTGGGAAAACATAAACGTGATCGGCTAGATAGACTATAGCCTTTGAATACTACATTTTGTCAAATTACTCATGCTGAAAGAAGAAAAAATATAGGAATATATAATGAAACTGATTCTAATATGTTTGCTGGTAACGCTTCAAAATAACTTCTTCTAGATATTCAATTTCACATTGCTGGAAAACAGAATACTTGCTTAATCGAATAGGCCAGTGGCGTTTTATTCACATTTTTGCTGTCATGATAGAGATTTAGCCGTTTCCAGAAACATATATGTAGATTTTAAAAAAATCAAAGAAGGTGTAGTTTTATAAATTTATTCATTACAAAAAAAACCATTCATAGAAAGGCAAATTAAAATTAAAATACAAGTGATTTATGTTGATGTGAGCGCTGTCTTCAAATATTTTTTAATCCTGCATTCAAAAATTATTGAAATTATTTTATTTGAGAAGTAATCAGGGTGGTACTCGAATTGAATGAAAACTCCAGGAATCATAAGCTACACACAAGATACACTGGCTATCGTTTCGACCACAAATGATCTGTACGGCGTGTCGGCGTTATCCGGCCACACAGCAAATGAGAATGTGCTCAGTTCTTCAGAAAACTTAATCGAAGCAATCACGCCATCGTTTCTCCGAATCTCCAGGTTTTCGAATTCCAGATTTTTGGACAGTCTGTAAAATAGTGAATAATAATTGTTAGAAAAATGAAAAGAGTTCTTACGATTTATAGATACGTGTTTTTTCTTCTCCTTTCATAACATGAATATTGTTGAGTGCCCTCTGTTCATCGAACGGGAAGAATTCAGCAACAAAACTCTTAAGGCGAGGATTTCCACCATTAATCCAGTGAATAAGAAATTGATTGAGTTCTTCATTTGAAAACCATCGATTTTTTGTTCTAATCTCGATACAATCAAGACTCATCAAATACTCTATTGTCACCCAATAGGCGTTCAATATTAAGAACGAATCAAAATTCGACTGTGGATGACTATTTAATTCAAAAGTATGTGAGTAATTGGTGACGGAAAAATGCGTGGCTTTTGCATTTGTTATAAGATAGCTGAATTCATCGTCATCGATACCCTTGTCATCATAAATAGCTAATATTTCTATAGGGTCGCTTTGGAAAATATCTATCATTTTCCGGTAGCATTCCGAAAGTTCGAGCAAATAAATACCAATATCAAAAAGATCACAAATGTAATCAGATATTATTTTAACTCCGATTTCCGGATCTTCCCAAAAAGTTTTCAATGAACTTTCCTTTATCCACAAATCTATAATTTTATTTCCCATTTTCACTTTTTCGACTTTTCCACAAGGCGTTTTGGATGTACTGCGAACATGAATCAGAGGCTCAGAAAATTGATTGTCATGGACTTCAATTCCAATCATGTAACAATCTTGAATTACGAGTTTTGGATTCAGTTTTTTGTTTCGCAGAAACTTAAAAAGTTTTACTGCTTTTGAAGAGCTCAGTGCAAATATTATTCTGAAAGATGAACTTATTAGGGAAATACGTAGAAATAAACTAACTGTTCTTTCACATTTAATAAATTCAGTACTTCTGCGATAGCCAGTTGTGGAAGACGAAGAAGTTGAAATGGGGATTCCATTTATTGATCGGATGCAGTAAAGAAGGTAGTACGTGACAGAATGAAGGGTCTTTGGTAGTCCGTCATAGAATAACACTTTAGACATTGCTCAGCCTCTATGGATGTTGTTCCAGAACAATATTTTAAAAAAGACAACAGAAAATAGAAAATAGAAAACATTTTTATTACTGATGAGTAGAAACACAGAAAACCTGCGGTCACATTCAAGATATGTCCCTTTTTTCATTATTGAAATACAACAACCAGTGTGTCGTTTCGAAAAATTATTTCTCGAGAAATTTTCGAGAGTTTTTCGAGAATTTTTCGGAACAATTTCTCGAGAAATTTCTCGAAATGCTTTTGAAACGACACGCTGACAACAACCATGTTACACAAAGTGTAGCAAAAAGAAAATAATACAGAGATATTCGTTTACAACGTGGATATCGCTTCAACAATATTAGATCTGTGCAATGTGTCAGCACAGTCGGGCCACACAGCAAATGAAAAAAATCCGTCATTCATTGAATAATTAATCGAAGCAACCACTCCATCGTTTCTCCGAATCTCCAGATTTTCAAACTCCAGGTCTGTGGATAATCTGAAAATTAGAAGTGTTTAGAAAACCTAGATGTTATTTTTCTTTTCGAATATTCCCAACAGTTCAGACTCGTATCTTTCAAGGAGGACTGAACTGGAATTCAATAATTTGTCATAAGATGTAGTTTTTTATTCTGAACATTTTTTCTGTTGACAACTTTTCCTGAAAATGCCTCTAAATACCTCAAAAACCGCTTTGAAAACGTCGAAGTGGTTTGGGTGGAAGAGTTTTCCGAAACCTCGGCCACGGGGTTTTGTACCTTATTTTACTCTTTATTGAAAATTTTTTTTTGATTATGAAATAACATCTACATTAAAAACATAAAATCGAAAAAAAAAGATAAAAATAACGGCTGTGGCGGTCACAAACCCCGTGGCCGAGGTTACGGAAAACTCTTCCACCCCAATCACCTCGACGTTTTCAAAGCGGTTTTTGAGGCATTTAGAGGCATTTTCAGAGAAAGTTGTCAACAGAAAAAGTGTTCAGAATGAAAAACTATATCTAATGACAAATTATTAAATTCCAGTTCAGTCCTCCTTTAATAAATACAAATAAAAGAGCTCATACGATTTATAAATGCGCTTATTTTTTTCTGTTTCTTGAATACCAATATCCTTCAGTGCCATTTGTTGATTGAAATCTTTGATATCAACAACGAAACATTTGAGGCGAGCATTTCCACCATTGATCCAGTGCATCAGAAACCGATTTAGTTCTTCATTTGAAAACCAGCGTTCTTTCATTCGAATCTCAATACAATCAAGATTCATAAGATACTCTATTGTTACCCAATAGCCATTTCTCACTAACAACGAATTGAAACGATGCTGATGGTTCCCATACAATTGAAAATGTTGAAACCAAGTGCAAATGAACAAGTATTTTGATTTGGCGTTTGTTAAAATATAACGTAAGTCGTCTTCAGTGATTTTATCACAACTTTCATAGGCAGATATTATTTCAATAGATGCGCCTTGAAACATATCAATCATTTTTTGGTGTCTTCCTGGTAGAAGTAGCATTAGAAGGCCGACACCGAAAAGAGAACAAATATAATCAGAGATAAATTTTATTCCGATCTCTTGATCTTCCCAGTAGGTACTGAGAAAAAATGGTTCATATAATTTCTCTATCCACATATCTATTATTTTATTTCCCATTTTCACTCTTTCAACTTTTCCATGAGGAGTTTTGGATGTACTGCAAACATGAATCAGAGGCTCAGAAAATTGATTGTTCGGATTGTCATGGACTTCAATTCCGATCCAATAACGCTGTTCAATCACAAGTTCTGGATTCAATTTCTTGTTTCGCAGAAATTTAAAAAGTTTTTCTGCTTTTGAAGAGCTCAGTGCAAATATTATTCTGAAAAATGAAGTTACTAGGGGAATAAATATGTAGAAATAAACTCACTGCTCTTTCACATTTAATAAATTTAGTATTTCCGCGATAGCCAATTGTGGAAGACGAAAAAGTTGAAATGGAGATTCCATTTATTGATCGAAGGCAGCTAAGAAGGTTGTCAAGGGGTACAGTACGTGACAGAAAAAGACAGAATGAAGGTATGTTGGTAATCCGAGAAAGAATGACACAGAATGAAGGGTTAGACGCTGTTCAATGTGTCCATATGAGTCAAAGCCGTCATTGTGACCTTATTAGCACAGGAAATTAAGAAAAAGGTGAATTGAATACTAAAAAAACCTTGAAGAAATAGAGAACAAACAATTTGTAATTCAACATATTTATTTACGATAAGAAAAAATTACGACAAAATAATTATTTTTCAGATCAAGTTATATAAAGCTACATTTAATCATTATAGTAGGGAATCAAAAAAAATTTAATACTGATTAGAATCAACCAAGTAGTTTACTGCTTTCACAACATCTCTGTTGGGGGTGTCACCGCAATCGGGCCATACTGCAAACCCAAAGTTCACAAATCCCTCAAAACGCTTAATTGAAGCAATCAATCCATCGTTTCTCCGGATTTCAAGATTTCCGAATTCAAGTTCAGTTGATAGCCTAAAAAACCAATTGTAAAGTAAACTGACGGAAAATTCTTACGATTTAAAAATCCGCGAATTTTGTGCTCCTTTCTGAACATTGATATCTTTTAGTGCTACCCGTTCATTGAAATTCTCAATTCCAGCGTAGAATAATTTGAGGCGAGGGAATCCACCATTAATCCAGTGCAATATAAATCTATTCATCTCTTCGTTTCTAAACTCACGATCCCATATGCAAATCTCAATACAGTCTAGACTAATGAGATAGTCCATCTTGACCCAATAGGCATTGATGACTAGCAAAGAATCGAAGTGATTCTTAGGATAATTAGTTAATTTAACATTTACTGACATAATATTAATGAACAAGATTTTAGGCTTAGCGTTTGATAGAATATAGTTGAACTCATCATCACTGATTGACTGGTCATCTCTGTCTCTGTCATGTATAGCCAGTATATCTATAGATTTTCCTTGATACGTTTCCACTATTTTTCCGTAATCGGTGGTAACATTAAGCAAAAGAATATTGCCACCAAAACAATCACAAAGGTAATCAGAAATAGTCCTACTTCCGGCGAATTTATCATCCCAGTAGATTGTAATAACCATTGAATCATCGTTTCTTATTATTGACCGATCTACTCGATGGTTTCCCATCAAAACTCTTTCAAGTCTTGTGTCCAGACCTCTTGACATACTGCTAACATAAAATATCGGAAAGAGATCGAGAAATTCTTTTTCAGGATCTTCAACACATCCAACATCACCATAATCACCAGTATAGTCGACTACGATTCTTGGATTTGGTTTGCCATTCCGAAGAGACTTGAAAAGGGTTGCTGCTCTTTGAGAACATAATGCAAACAAGATTCTGAAAATTAATTTTACTAAGGAGTAACTAAATAAAAACTTACTGCTCTTGAAATTTCAAAAAGTTGAACACTTTTGCAAGAGCGGTATTTGGAAGACGAAGAAGTTGAAATCGAGATCTCATTTGAAATGGAAATCGAGGTACTTGATAGAAACGAGACGACATTTATTGATTGAAGGCGAAGGACAGAATAAGACCAAATGAAGGTCTGTTGGTAGTCCGAGATAGATTGGAGGGTTACTCAGTCTGTTGAGTTATAACCGTAATTATGATGGATATTCGAGACCAATAATCTAGAAGAATGAGTCATATGACTTCCCACAGGAAAAAAATGAGTACTGTTCATTTGAAACAACAGTTTTAAAAATCGTCTGTAAAAAAATATATCAAGCTGTTTCAAAATAATATTCTATTATAGATTAAAAAACTAGTCTCATTTACATAATGTATTAATTTTTCGACCCAAAGCTCACATTTCTCAATTGAAATCTGAAATTCTCACTAACTAGTAAGATAAAGACAGCATAAGCGGAAATATAGCATGGTACAGGCAATCTCAATGGTATTTACAAAGAAAAAACAGAAATTTCATTAATCGGTTTGAAGTAAGTAATTTATCGTTTTAAAAAGGTGTGATCTATTGGGTGTGTCTGGCCATACAGCAAATGAAAATGTTTTTGTTTCTGGGAAATATTTTATCGATGCAGTCACTCCATCGTTTCTTTGGATTTCCTGGTTTTCGAATTGAAGTTCAATGGATAATCTGGAAAAAAAGAACTTTTTTTCAAATTATCAAAATCCTCACGATTTATAGGTGCTCATCTTTTTCTTTGTTTTCTGAACCTTAATATCCTTTAGTGCTTGCTCTCCATCGAAATCCTTGATATCAGCAATAAAACATCTTAGTCGAGGATTTCCAACATTGATCCAGTGCATCAAAAAACGATTTAGTTCTTCATTTGAAAACCATTTGTCTCTTATTCGAATCTCGATACAATCAAAGCCCATTAGATGCTCTATTTTTAAATGATGGGCACCCGTCACCACCAATAACTCAAAATGAGTTCGATGACTTTCATTTAATTCGAAGTCGTTCGGCCATGTATAAATGAGAAAGTGTTTAGCCTTTGCTTTTGTTAGAACATAGCTGAGATCTTCAGCAGAGAAATTAGTGTCTTTGCCACCAAAAGCTATTATCTCTATTGGTTTTTCTTCATACAAATCTACTAATTGCTGTGGCCTAGTTATCATATTCAGCACATAAATACCGACACCAAGAAGATCTAATATGTAATCAGCAAGAACTTTCATTCCGGTTCCCATATGTTCCCAATAGTAATCAAAATGTCCAGTCCAGTGCATTGTCAAAAAACAAAATGGTTTGCGCGATATATGAAGAACTGCCTGATGTTTTCCTAATTTCACTTCAATGATATCTCCTCCCCAAGGGTATGCACTAACGCTAAAATCAATAAACCAACAAAAACTCAAAACTCCAGTAAAATCGGAAGCGTGTAAAATCCCATCGAAGCCTTCAATTTCGATTTTTGGCATGAGTCTTTTGTATCGAAGGCGTTTGAAGATATTTTCTGCTTTTTTAGAGCAAAAGGCGAAACATAATCTGAAAAAAAGAATTTGGTTACGGAAAACGTGGATATTAACTTACTGCCATTTTGGTTCTAATAAACTGAGTACTTCTGCAAGAGCCACTTGTGGAAGGCGGAGTAGTGGAAATGGAGAATCCATTTTTTGATTGAAAATGAAAGAAAAAGAATATTATGTTGATGTTCGGGATAGATTGAGATGGAATAAAGGGTTTTTGCCAGGAAAAGACGAGGAAATCGGAACCAATTAGAGCAGGACAGGTGTTCCGACCAATTATTCTCAAATCAGATCCGAGTCATGGATTATAGGATAAGCGGCATCTTTATTCTCGGTTAATTATTCTCGGTTAATGCAATTTTCTTTATTTTTGGTTAATGCGATAATTAGGGTACAAATTACATACGATACGCAATATCTTGATTCTTTATAGATGCCGCTCGAAATTGAGCCAAATGGAAAAAATTACGGTTTCAAAAATTTATTTGTGATAAGAGAAAATGATTATTGAAAATGAAATTTTACAACAGAATAGGTTTGTTTTTTTAATTAATTTGGTAATAGGTGGCTTCTTTTTTGAAACTTAAATAAAATAAAGTTAATATAGCTAAAAGCCAGAGTTAGAGCCAGTTTTTTATATAGTCTATCGTTTTCTTCACATACTTCCAGTGTCGAATGTCAACGTTATCTGGCCATACAGCAAACGAAAATGTTCTTTTCTCTTGGAAATTTGTAATCGAAGCAGTCACTCCATCGGGCCTTCGAATCTCTAGATTTTCGAATTGAAATTCAGTGGTTAACCTGAAAAACAAAGAATAATTATATAACTAATTGGGAATCTTACGATTTGTATGTACGCGTATGTTCAGTTGTTTTTTGGACTTCAATATCCTTCAGTGCCTGCTCTTCATTGAAATCCTTGATATTAACAGAAAAAAATTTGAGGCGAGGACTTCCACCACTAATCCAGTGCTTCAGAAAACGATTGAGGTCTTCATTCGAAAACCATGGGTATTCTATTCGAATCTCGATACAATCAAAGCCCATCAGATCCTCTATTTTTACCCAAAAGGCACATTTCACTAGGAAAGAATCGAAATTGGACTTGTAATTATTTCTTAATCGAAAAGCATACGAAGAAGTTCGGAGGAATAAAACTTTAGCATTGGAATTAGTAAAGATATAATCTAAATCATCATCACTAATATCTTTGTGTTTGTCATGAGCAACTAGTATTTCAATAGATGTTCCTCGAAACACATCCATCAGTTTTCGGTGGTCTTCAAACAGATATAATGATAGAAGACCAACTCCAAAAAGATCACAAATGAAATTAGAAATGATTTTGATTCCGATCACTGGATCTTCCCAAAAGGTTAGAAGCATCATTGAATCTTTTATTATTCCCAGGTCTATTAGGTCACTTCCCATTCTCACTTTCTCAAAATGAACAAGACTATTGCATGGCGTACTGATGAAAACATTAATTAGAGGTATTATAACAAATCGCTCTTCGTCGACAGTATGTCCAACACAGGAATGGCTAAAAACCACAAGTCTTGGGCTATGTGATCTGTTTCGAAAAGATTTGAAAACGTTTTTTGTTCTTTGAGAGCACAGTGCAAACAGAATTCTGAAAGTTAGGGTTACAAAAGGTTATATTGATAAGAACTTACTGCTCTTTCACATCTAATAATTTGAGTATTTCTGCAATAGCTAGTTGTGGAAGACGAAGAAGTGGAAATGAAGATTCCATTTATTGATCAAAGGTAGTCTACAGTATCCGGCAGAATAAGACAGAATGAAGGGACGTTGGTAGTCGAGAAAGACAAATTGAGGGGCTAGACACTGCGCAGCCTGTCCATATGAGTCATACCGTAATTATAACATCTGTTGAGAACAGTGTGTCTTTTCGATAGCGATTCGAAAAATTTCTCGAAAAATTATTCGAAAGTTTTTCGAAAAAATTTTCTTGTGAATATTTCGAAAATTCTTTGAAAAATTTTCGAAAAATTCACGAGAAAAATTCTTCGAGTATTTTTCGAATAATTTCTCGTGAAATTATTTTTCGAACGCGACATTTTTCGAGAATTTTTTGAAAAACGACCAGAAAAAATTTTGAATTTCAAAAAAAAGCGAAAAAAGGAATTGGGGCGCCGCCACGTGGTCACGTATAACGCAATTCACACGTTTTTTCTTATTTTTTAAAAAATCTTTTGAGAAATTTTCTAACAACGTGTGATTTTTCGAAAATTATTCGAGAAATCTTTCAAAAAATTTCTCGAAAAATTTCGAAAAATCTCGAAAATTCTCGAAAATTTTTCGGAATATTTCTCGAAAAATTTCACAAAAATTTTTCGAAAGGGGCATTTTCAAGAAATCATTTCTCGAAAAGACACACTGATCTCATGCTAAGATCAGTCGTCTAGTAGAATCTTGTAGAAAAAAAACAAGATCAATAAGTCAAGTTGTAGTATTATAAATTCATTTTTGACAAGAAGAAAAGACATTTATATAAAACGGAAAACTCATATTAAAAATTATTTGAAGATAAAAACAAAAAAGACATTTGGAAAATGAAAGAAACAGTACATTCAAAGCTCTTGATAGAAAAAGAGGACTAAAAAAAATGATCTTCCATGCTGTTTTTCATCCGAGGACATCAACTGACTCCAATCATCCAAATTGAGTTGTTTGTTAGTACAGTCCGGCCAAACAGCAATCACAAATTGCCCATACATAGAAGGCACGATCGAAGCGATTGTACCATCGGCTCTTCGAATTTCGATATTGTCAATGATTTCGAAATCGGAAGAGAATGGTCTAAAAAACAAAAATTATTATAAGGCTGATGAAAATTCTTACGGTTTATAGGTCCGAGTCTGTTCTTCTTCTTCATCATGATATATAACATTAATATTCTTCAGTGCCAACTTTTCCTTGTACTCTCTGATACTAGAATGGAACAATTTGAGTCGAGGGCTTCCACCATTGATCCAATTCATCAGAAACTGGTTGAGTTCTTCATTCGAAATCGGCTGGTTACCTATGTGAATCTCGACGCAATCAAGACGCATCAAATAATCTATTGTTAACCAATATCCACTTGACACATTCAATGTATCGAAATGATTATGATGAATATCGTTTAATTGAACATCATCCGACCAGTTTTCGACAAACAAGTGTTTAACTTTAGCTTTCGTTAGAATATAATGAAAAGCATCATCATGTATAACACGATGAGTGTCATAAACAGATAGTATCTCGATGGATCTTCCTTGGAACGATTCCACAACTTTTCCATGTTCAGCACCAACAGTTAACATGAAGAGATCGACTCCGAAGAGATCACAAAGGTAATCAGTGACAATTCCCTTCCCAATATATTCATCCTCCCAAAAAGTGTTGAGGAACACTGGATCATCATTCTTATCAATCCATATATCGACTAAATTGCTTCCGATTTTCACTTTTTCAATGTGTCCAAATGGCATCGAACTCTTTTCGGATAGATTATGAACATGAATCAGTGGAAGTGGATTCAAATCATTGACATCATCATCATAAACGTACGAGACACAACTTTGATAGTTGACCACAATCTTTGGATTCCTTCTTCTATTTCTATTGCACTTGACAACCGTGTTCGCTCTTTGGGAGCACATTGCAAGTACGACTCTGAAAAATTATTATACAGAAGGAAATTTAAATTTTATCTTACTGTTCTTCTATTTCCAAAAGATCGAGTACTTCTGCTAGAGCCACATGCGGAAGACGAAGAATTGGGAATGGAGGATCCATTTATTGATTGGAGGTAGTCACGTGGCAGAATGAGACTGAATAAAGGGTAGTTTGAGGAAGGATAAGACAGAATGAAATGGGTTAGATACGTCTGTCCAAAAGATATGAGTCATAACAGTAATGTTTTTCCTGAATGTTCGGTGGGGCGCGATTGTTAGCGTAACCTTGGGAACCCTAGTGCGCGTAATTCGTTGTGTTCAATTCACTATCAACTATTCAAAATGCGAAAAAAAAATGCCAGAATTAGCTAAAAACCAAGGAAAACCAGTAAAACTGGGAGAAACTGGCAAAAATAAGGCGCCCGTCTAGAAAACAACAGTAGATCAAATATAATAATTTGTACTTTTTATGTTTATTTTTTTGAAAGAGAAAAAAATAGAAAAAAGACGGGAAACACATAATAAAAAATATGATTTGTATTTTGAATACAATTTTTAGAATCAGTTTTCAAGTAGTATTATATAACAGGCTACATTTCATCTGAATAATTTTGATATTTACAGAGGATTTTTTCATTAAAATTCATCAAGAGCAGAAATAAAAGTATCGACTGTTTTTACGAGAATTGATCTGTTGGGTGTATCATCGTTATCTGGCCATACAGCAAATGAGAACGATTTGCTTTCGCGAAAATACTTAATCGAAGCAATAGTTCCATCTTTCCTTTGAATTTCTATATTTTCGAATTCCAGATCTCCGGATAGTCTGAAAACGAGAGTAATTTTTTAAAATAAATGAAAATCCTTACGATTTGTATATACGTGTGCTATCTTTAGATTTTTGAACTTTAATTCCCTTCAGGGCTAGCTGTTGATTGAAATCCGCCATATCAGCAAAGAAACATTTTAGGCGAGCATTCTGACCATTAATCCAATATATCAGAAAACGATTGAGTTCTTTATTCGTAAACTTCCCGTTCTTTATTTTCATCTCGACACAATCAAAACCTATTAGATGCCTAATTTCGATGCGATCAGTTACCACCAATAAATCAAATCTGGTGTGACGGCGATCATCTAAGCGGATAATACTCGGCCAGTGATGAATAAACAAGTACTTGGCAGTAAGGTTCGATAGGATATTGGTGAGCTCGTCAGCCCAAATTCTATAGTTACAAACCGATAATATCTCTATTTGTTTGTCTTGGAACAAATCTACTAGTTGCTGTGGTTTAGTTATCATAGTTAGCACATAAATACCAACACCAAAAAGATCTAATATGTAATCAGAAACAATTTTGATTTCGGTGGCATCATCTTTGCAACGAATTGGAAGTGAATCAAAATTTTCTTTTAATATATGTATTTCGATGAGATGTCTTCCCATTTTCACTTTTTCAACTTTTCCTAAAACTGATCCACGACTAAAACCGATAAAAGGGAGCACAGTTATAGTCTGATCTTCTTCGACAAAAGTATGGCCGATCCATTCATCGTTGACCACGATTTTTGGGGTTAGTTTTTTGTTTCGAAGGGATTTGAATATTGTTTCTGCTTTTTTAGAGCACAAGGAAAATAAAAATCTGTAAAGAAGAAGTTAATTGGAGAATTTGTTGATATTAACTCACTGTTCTCCTATCTCTAATGAATTAAGTATTTCAGCTAGGACCAATTGTGGAAGACGAAGAAGTGGAAATGAAAAATTCATTTATTGATTTAATGTAGTCTGAGGGGTGTAAGTAGAAGGACAAGTGAAGGTCTGTTGGTAGTCCGAGGGTTCGAGAGCAGCTGGTGGTCTCCCAGAAGGAGTCTTTGCCACTACTGCACCCCAGGCTCGCCACGATATGTCTAATTATGTAATGCGTCATCTGGAGGAAACTAAAAACATCGGTAGCAGAGCAAAATTTAAAATTTTCAATGATCAGTAGTTTAAAATGAGAATCACAATTTGAAGATAAAAAATCCTGAAAAAAAAACTCTTCCCCTATAAAAACAAGCAATTGAAAGAGTTGTAGTTTTGTAGATTAATTCATAGCGAGAAAACAATCATAGCAAAAACCCTAATGTTTTAATTGATGAGCATAAAAAGCAAGCAAATTAATTTTGAGATAACGACACAAGGTCTGATCTGTAGAGCGTATCAGGGAAATCCGGCCAGACCGCAAATGCAAATGTTCTTGTCTCTGGAGAATACGAGATTGAAGCAATCTCTCCGTCTTTTCTTCGAATTGCCTGATTTTTGAATTCCAGATCTCCGGATAGCCTGAAAATTAGAATATATTTCTGATGATGACAAGAATACTGACCCTTTATAAGTGCTCTTGATCGATTCTTGAACAAAAACATTGTCCAATGCCACGTCATCAAAGAAGTTATCTGTATCAGCAACGAAACATCTCAGGCGAGGGTTTCCACCTTCGATCCAGTGAACTAGAAACTGATTGAGCTCTTCACTGGAGAACCATTTGTCTCTGATTCGAATCTCGATACAATCAAAGCCCATTAAATGCTCGATTTCCACGTGATGGGCTTCTGTCACTACCATTAATTCGAATTTGGTCTGATGACTATCGTTCAATTCAAAACTGGGAGGCCAATAATGAATGAACAAGTGCTGGGCCGTTAGATTCGATAGAACATAGCTGAGATCATCGGCAGACATTGTAAAATTCTTGTCAAGAGCGGCTAGTATCTCTATGGGTTTGCCTTTAAATAAATCTACCAATTCCTTTGGCTTGTCTACCAGATTTAGAACATGAATGCTAGCGCCGAACAAATCCAATATGTAATCCGAAAACATTTTCATTCCGGTCATATCATCTTCCCGGTGAATTGTGAGATGATCAGAATAACCTTTCCAAGTATGCAGATCTACCAAATTCTTTCCCATTTTCACTTTTTCTACACTTCCAACATCCGGAACTGGTCGACTTTCAAAATAAATATTTGACATGAAATATCCTCCAATCCGGAGCGCAATAGATTCGAATTGCTCAATCCACACTTTTCTTTCCAGTTTTTTTTTTCGAAGACATTTAAAAAGTTTTTCTGCTCTTTGAGAGCACAAAGTGAATACAAATCTAAAGAAAATAATTTAAATATGAAATACATGGATATTAACTTACTGTTCTTTCCATTCTAATGAGTTGAGTACTTCTGCAAGGGGCAATAGTGGGAGGCGAAGGAGAGAAAATTGAGAATCCATTGATTGACCAAAGGAGATTGAGGAGTACAGCGACTGAGAGAATGACAGAATGAATGGTTGCTGAAAGATCGAAGGGTTCTTAAATAGCCGAGAGGCAAGACAAAGTACTCTGTCATTCATCACAGTAATTATGAAGTGACAGTTGTCATCGCACTAATTATCCTTTCAGCAGAATAGAACGATGTCTTTATTCGCAGACAAAAGAAGTGAGATTAGAAATTACAGACAATAGTCTTTGTATATTTCGATTCCAGGCTACATATGGAATTACCAGTAAAATTTTCGCAGTCCTGCTGCTGACCTATCACTAAGCTTCTCTTATCAAACCTTATCCTGCGTTAATGAAAACTTTGGTGCATAGATGATTAAACTAAATCATAATAGATTTATTTATGACAAAGGAGAAACATTAATTGAGTCATAGGAACAAAAATTTTGGAAAAATAAAAAATATAATAAGCTAAAAAATGCCCACACAAACTCTTGATAGAAAATTAAAACCAAAAAAATTATCTTCTATCGCTAGTTTTAATTGAGTGATTTATAAGTTTCCAATCTCCTAATTGAAGTTGTCTATTAGCACAGTCTGGCCAAACAGCGAGCACAAATCGCCCATATGTATTATACTTGATCGAAGCACTTGCACCATCGCTTCTTCGGATTTCCAGGTTTTCAAATTCCAAATCCCAGGCAAACTGGCTAAAAAAACAAACAATTATATTGCTAATAAAAAATTCTTACGGTTTATAGATCCGATTCTGTTCTATTGCTTCATGAACTTCGATATTCTTCAGTACTAACTCTTCTTTGAAATCCTGTATTCCAGCATCGAAATATTTGAGCCGAGGGCTTCCACCATTGATCCAGTTTATCAAAAACTGATTGAAATCTTCGTTCGAAATTGTTTGGTTACGTATATCAATCTCGATACAATCAATTCTCATCAAATAATCGATTGTCAACCAATAGCCACTTGACACATGCAATGTATCAAAATGATTATGATGAATATCGTTTAATTTCACATCATCGGACCAGTTCTCCACAAACAAGTGTTTAACTTTAGCTTTCGTTAGAATATAATGAAAAGCATCATCATGTATAACACGGTGAGTGTCATAAACAGATAGTATTTCGATGGATCTTCCTTGGAACGATTCCACAACTTTTCCATGTTCAGCACCAACAGTTAACATGAAGAGATTGGCTCTGAGGAGATCACAAAGGTAATCTGTGACAATTCTCTTTCCAATATATTCATCTTCCCAGAATGTGTGAAGATATCTCTGCTCATCGCCTTTCTCAATCCATATATCGACTAAATTGCCTCCAATTTTCACTTTCTCAGTTTTTCCAAACGGTATGGAGTTCTTTTCACATATATTATGAACATGAATCAGTGGAAGTGGATCCAAATCATCGGTGTCATCGTCAATGACGTACGAGACACAAGGGTGATCATCAATCACAATTTTCGGATTCGGTTTCTTGTTTCTATAACCCTTAATAATCTTCTTTGCTCTTTGAGAGCAAAATCCAAATATGACTCTGAAAGAAAAAAGGTAAAGTGTGAAACTTGGATTTAAACTCACTCTTCATCTATTTCGAACCAATTGAATACTTCGGCCATTGCCAGTTGTGGAAGACGAAGAATTGGGAGAGGAGGATCCATTGAAGTCAGTCGAGGAGTGCAGTCCCTGGAAGAATGAGAAAAAATCCTTATTTTGTATTTAAATTCAATCGTGAATGACGTAAATGACACAAAAAACAAGCATTTTTAGGCCAAAGAGAAAAAGAAATGGAGTCAATCTGTGTAAAAAAGAGAGTGAATGATGGGCGCGAGTGGCGCTGTATTGTTTGAATAGGCAAAAGAGGCTGGTACCGAGTTTAATGGGCCCAAAAGGGTGTGGAGAAGAAAAGAGCACGAATAGGTGATAACGATTGGGAAATCGATGCAATCATTATATTCGAAAAAAGTTTCTGACAAAAAATGCGGTTCTGGAGTGAAAAAGATGGATTTGTCACGCCGCTTTCATCGAGAAAGAGACGAGATGAGCGCCACTGGCGTTCTTCGCGTGGGTCCTATTTCGAACGCCGTTTGCGTCTTTTTTTCACACCTTGGCGCATAATTTTTTTCGTTTAGGTAAAGCGAAATGTAACTTTTCGCCCCCAATTGAAGATTTTGTAGCTTTATTCATGTTAAGAGGCAAATATAGATAATATAAGAAAAAGGAATTTACAAAAAAGATTATGTCAATTTGTTCGCAGAAAAAATAACAGCAAATTAGAAGTTTTAATAATGAAAGCTAGTTTTTATCATGAATAGAAAGGCAAAGTATTTTAACAATAGGTATCTATGAAGATAAAATTAAAAATAAATAAAGTGGATTATAATAAATTCAGATGAATTTTTTTTTGATAAAAGAAAAGATTTCCAACTTTTCATACAGCAAATGCAAATGATTCGTTCTCCTCGAAATACTTAATCGAAGCAACCACCCCATCTTTTCTCCGGATTTGCAGATTTTCAAAGCGAAGTTGAGTAGATAGCCTAAAAAATAAAGATTATTAATATAATTGATTGAAATTCTTACGATTGATAAGTTCGCGTATTTCCTTCTGATTCTTGAACATGAATTCCCTTCAGTGCCAGTTGTTGATTGTAATCCTCGACATCAGCAACAAAACATTTAAGGCGAGGATTTCCTCCATTGATCCAATGGATCAGAAACTGATTGAGTTCTTGATTCGAAAACCATTTTTGTCTTATTTTAATTTCGATACAATCGAAACTAATGAGGTTCTCTATTGTCATCCAATAGGCGCCAGTCATTATCAATAAATTGAATTTAGTTTGATGACGATCATTTAATTTGAAACCCCTTGGCCAATAATGAATGAACAACTCTTTTCTGTCTCCTGGGCGGGCATTTGAAAGGAGATTACTAAGATCACGACTGCTCAGCTTATAGCTCCTGTCACAAATACTTCGTGTGTCTATAGATGATTCAAAAATTGAAGCCATCATTTGCGCTTCTTCATTTCGAAAAATCAGCTTATGAATTTTGACACCAAACAGATCAGAAATGTAATCCATGAGAATTTTCATCGTGTTTTTTTCCCACTTGATTCTGAGAACCAGATCACTATGATCCTTTTTTATCCACATGTCCATTAGATTGCCTCCTATTTTCACTTTTTCAAGACGACTGGAACGTGAGTCTCGCTTAAGACGAAACAGTGAATTGATAATGCAATAATCTTGATCATCGATTGAAGGAAATCCAATCCAATCATTATTATCGGTAAAAATAATTTTTGGATACAGTTTTTTGTTTCGAAGACACTTAAATACGGTTCCTGCTCTTTGAGAGCATAAGGCGAACATAAATCTGAAGAGAAGAAGTTAAATAGGGAAACCGTAGATTTCCACTTACTGCTCTTTGAATTCTAATGAGTTAAGTATTTCTGAAATAACCAATTGTGGAAGACGAAGAATTGGGAATGGAGGTGCCATTTATTGATTGAAGGCAGTCAAGAAGACAGAATGAGGCTAAATAAAGGGTAGTTTGAGGAAGGATAAGACAGAATCAGACAGAATGAAGGTTGTTCTTACAAATAGAAGATGGATTAGACAAGTATTCTGTACACACAAATACTCTTTTTAATGGAATGACAGATGTTTCAGACCAATTATTTTTTAGCACATCAAATAGAGTCAGGAATTATAGAATGAGTGGTTTCTTTGTTGCTGGAAGGTTGAGCAGTGGAAAAATTGAATGCGAAAGTGATTTCAAAATCCATTTCAATAGTGGTAATTTTAAAAATGAAGATTTAAAACTTTAATTTCGAGAGAAGTCTTTTAGTTTCAACATATTTATTGGTTGAATGTGGTATAGAAAGAGAAAAATTGAATTTGTACTAAAATGAATAAGAGCCGATTTAGAAACTATTGTTTTGAAGATTTACTCAAAAATAGTTGATACAAAATAAAAAATTAAATAAACAATAAACATTATGTTTGCAAACGGAGAGGGGGCAATTTGAACAATTGGAGTTACTTTTTATCATAATTTATTGATAGATTTGTTTCTGTGGCTCATTTGGGCTATTAATCTTATGAATTCTCACACCGAAAAGATCAAAAATAAAATCAGAGAGAATTTTCATCATGCTATTTTCCCAAGTGATTGTGAGACACAGATCACTATATCCCTTTTCTATCCATAGGTCTATTATTTTGCCTCCAATTTTCACTTTTTCCACCCGACCGTAAATTAAGTAGTATTTTCGTCTAAGACGGAACAGTGACTCGGTAATAATATTATCATTGTTTGAAGCAACCCCAATCCAATCATTTTCATCGTCTACCATGATTTTTGGATTTAGTTTTTTGTTTCGAAGAGACTTAAAAACCATTTCTGCTCTTTTGGAGCATAATGCAAATGAAACTCTGAAAAAGGAGGAGTTAAAGGAGGACTGCAGTCATTTTCGACTCAAAAAAATTCCTATGTGATTCGCCCTGAAAAATCTCATTCTGCCCTTAATTTTTCATAAAATTTCCTCTAAAATGCTCCAGCTGCGAGCAATCCGAGAAACTTATGATTATGGTGGAAGAGTTTTTTCAGCCTCGGCCACGGGGTTTTGGGACGCCCTGGCGGCTAGTTTTCTTTCTTTTTTCAAAGTTTCAATTTCTTAATGAGAAGATAAATTCAATACAAATATGAAACTTCAAAGAAAACAGGAAAATAGCCGCCAGGGCGTCTCAAAACCCCGTGGCCGAGTTTGAAAAACTCTTCCACCATAATCATAAGTTTTTCGGCTTGCTCGCAGCTGGAGCATTTTAGAGGAAATTTTATGAAAAATTAAGGGCAGAATGAGATTTTTCAGGACGAATTACATAGGAATTGTTTTGTGTCCAAAATGACTGCAGTCCTCATTTAAATTGAAGTGATTATCAACTTACTGTTGTTTTATCTCTAATTGATTGAGTATTTCTGCGATTGCCAATTGTGGAAGACGAAGAATTGGGAATGAAGAGACCATTTATTGATCGAAGACAGTCAAAAAATGTAGTTTCTGACAGAATGAGGCAGAATAAAGGGGTGTTGGTAGTTTGCGCGACAAAGGAAGAGAATGAAGACTCAAAAGGAGACAATAGAGTAGACTCACTGTAGTTATGACATGACAGATGTTTCAGAGAAATATTCATTGCAAATATCAACCATTTATTACAAAATTAATTGGGTAAACATATTATTAGACCGCGGACTCTTGCATGAATAATCTCTTTTAAATAAAATTTAATCTGTATAGTGATTCATCTGTTCATACACCAAATGCAAACGATTCGTTCTCCTCAAAATACTTAATCGAAGCAACCACCCCATCGTTTCTCCGGATTTGCAGATTTTCAAAGCGAAGTTGAGTAGATAGTCTGAAAACTAATGATTATTAATATAATTGATTAAAATACTTACGATTGATAAATACGCTCCCTTTCTTCTACTTCTTGAACATGAATTCCCTTCAGTGCCAGTTGTTGATTGTAATCCTCGACATCAGCAAAAAAACATCTAAGGCGAGGGTGTCCACCATTAATCCAATGGATCAGAAACTGATTGAGTTCTTCATTTGAAAACCACTTTTGTCTTATTTTAATTTCGATACAATCAAAACCCATGAGGTTTTCTATTGTCACCCAATAAGCGCCAGTCATTATAAATAAATCGAAATTTGTTTGATGCCTATCGTTTAGTTTGAAACCTCTAGGCCAATAATGAATGAACAACTCAGTTTTGAGTTCAAAGTAGGAATTTGAAAGAAGATCACTGAGCTCACGACTGCTTATTTTATTGCTCTTGTCATAATAATGTAGTGTGTCTATAGATGATTCAAAAATTGTAGCGAACATTTGCGCTCCTTCATTTGGAATAATCAGCTTATGAATTCTGACACCAAACAGATCAGAAATGTAATCACGGAGAATTTTCATCGTGTCATTTTCCCAGCTGATTGTGAGATCCAGACAACTATAATCCTTTTTTATCCACATGTTCATTAGATTGCCTCCTATTTTCACTTTTTCAAGACGACCGTAAGCCAAGTAGTAGTACCGCTTAAGACAAAACAGTGTATCGGTGATACTTTGATCTTGATCATTGGTTGTAGCATATCTAATACAATTATCGTCGTCAATCAGGATTTTTGGATTAAGTTTTTTGTTCCGAAGACACTTAAATACCGTTCCTGCTCTTTGAGAGCATAAGGCAAAAACAATTCTGTAAAATATTTGTTTTTTCAGAAAACATTTGGATTTCAACCTACTGTTCTTTCAATTCTAATGAGTTAAATACTTCTGCGATAGCTAATTGTGGAAGACAAAGAATTGGGAATGGAGGATCCATTTATTGATCGAAGGTAGTCAAGAAGGTAGTCGAGGAGTGTAGTGTCTGACAGAGGGAGACAGAATGAAGGGTGGTTGGTAGTCCGAGATAGAATGAGACATAATGACAGAAAAAGTTTACATAATAAAACGAAAAATGAGCATTGGATTTTTTTTGATGCAATCAAGATAAAATGGGTTTTATTCTCGGAAAAAAGCAAGACATCAGAATCAAATACAACTCAAGGTGTAGTTATCAACAATGGAAAAGCAAGATTTATATCAGTATAATTAGGAATAGTACTACCAGATAGCCATTTCTGAATTTCGATTCAAACCGATGCAGTCACACCATCATGTCTCACGATCTCCAAATTCCCGAATTGAGGAGGTCCGTTCGGTCTAGAAGAAAAATGATATTTGTGATTACCATTAATTGAAGTCTTACGATATATATTTTGACTTCTATCCCAGCAAATAAAATATTTTCTTTGTAATTGGCGAAGTCACAATGTATTTGAGATTCGCATTTCTTCCGTTTATCCAGTGCATCATGTATTGATTTATTTCGTTGCTTGAAAATCCTCGTCCACAAATTAAAATCTTGTTTTCCCAGTATATATCCGAAGTCTTCATCGTTAATTTGACCATGAACAGATACTCGTTCGATGATCGGTCCATGATCCTGGTATCGTGTTGAAGTTCTCCTTTGATCCTCCAATATTGCAAAAATATTAACTTTAAAAAGATCACAGATGTAATCGGCCAGTATCTTTCTTCCCAGATCCTTGTCATCCCAGTAGGTGGTGATGATTTTTCGCTCCCCGATTTCACATTTCGTCGCTGGTACAAGATAACTCCCTATATTCAATATTGTCGATCCCGGGACTTCATTTTCTAATCCATCCACTCCGATTAACTTGAACACCTTTTTATCCTCAGCGACCACCTCCAAGAACGGTGGATCCAAAGTTTCAGGTCACTCTTCTTGTTTCTCAGCGCTTTAAAGATTGATCTTGCTCTTTGAGAGCTAAGAGAAATGGAGATCCTGAAAATTCATTTTTTTTCTTGATATTAAGAATTCAGGACAACTTACTGTTCTCTGGGAGTCATGTTGTTCAATACTTCTTGAATGGCTAACTGGGGTAACCGGAAAAGTGGAAAAGGAGTTGGTGGCGGAGAGGAGATGGCCAGGTTCGTTATTACCTGATAAATATTTTTTGTTGAAAAATGTGATTAAAAAAGAAAATAATGGGTAAAATTCAATACAGAAGAAAAAAAAACAGAAAATCTGACGAAAAAATATGAAAAAAAAGAAAAGTGTGAGAAAAAAAATTTCAAAATGATCTACCGATGCCTTTTTTTGCCGCCTTGAACGTTTTCCGCCCTTCAAAAAAAAACAAAACTCAAAAATTATATTTATTCATCAATGCTACTATTTCTTTTCGGCGTTGCATGTCACTATTCATCGTCGTCTCCACTTCCCTTCTTATCCGACTTCTCCGAATCACTTTCGAACTCCTTCTTATTCAACCGTCCCTGCCAGTCCAACTTTTTGGTCAACTTTGCATTCACATCATTTGCACTCGTTTTGAGGAAATTAAGAATGTAATCGTAGTCAGGAGTCGTCTCGTATTGCATTTTATCAATGTAGAGAACCAAATCTTTGAAACGTTTAAGGACTTTATTGAAACTGAATTTGTCGACTGAAAATAAGGGGTTACCGGTAAAAATCGCTTAAAGGAGGACTGAATTGGAATTCAATAATTTGTCATTAGATGTAGTTTTTGATTCTGAACACTTTTTCTGTTGACAACTTTCTCTGAAAATGCCTCTAAATGCCTCAAAAACCGCTTTGAAAACGTCGAGGTGATTGGGGTGGAAGAGTTTTCCATAACCTCGGCCACGGGGTTTGTGACCGCCACAGCCGTTATTTTTCTCATTTTTTCCGATTTTATGTTTTTAATGTAGATGTTTTTTTATAATCAAAAAAAATGTTTCAATAAAGAGAAAAATAACGCCTAAAAAAGGTACAATCCCCCGTGGCCGAGGTTACGGAAAACTCTTCCACCCCAATCACCTCGAAGTTTTCAAAGCGGTTTTTGAGGCATTTAGAGGCATTTTCAGAGAAAGTTGTCAACAGAAAAAGTGTTCAGAATCAAAAACTACATCTAATGACAAATTATTGAATTCCAGTTCAGTCCTCCTTTAAAAAACTGACACTCTGTAAAAAACTCCTTTTTCGACTTCAAAATCTCTTTTGCATCGCTCATCCTTCTCCACGGCATCCCGCTCGTCTCATCCATCAAATCAAAAATCATATAGATCCACGTCTCAAGATCGTCTTTCCTTCCCTGCTCCAACTGCAACATGCACGCCCGACACGCGAATCTCAGTGTTCCCAAGAACTTCACCTTCTTTCTCTTCACTTTATGCTCTCCATTCTCATTCACATACAGTTTAGCGATTCCGAAATCAAGCATGTAGACCGTTGACTCAAGATCTCCGGTACCGACTGCGTAGTTGGCTGGTTTAATGTCACGATGGAGGTAGCCAATGGAATGAAGGTCTCGGACGGCGGTTACGGTTTGAATGGCCACGTTGAAGACAGTGTGTTTGGAGAAGGAGCAAAGGATGTACTTGCTACGAATGTCTTCGAGAGAGGGGCCAACTAGTCCCATGACAACGAACTGAAAAAAATTGCGGCTCTAAATTTTTCCAAGGGACCCCTATTTTTTTTGTAGAATAGGGGTCCCTTGGAAAAATAGGGGTGTCCTATTTTTTAAATGAAGCCTGAAGGGGCCCCTATTTTTTTAGCGAAAATCGAAGGGACCCCTATTTTTCTGAAGGGACCCTATTTTTTTGCGCAAATCGAAGGGACCCCTATTTTTCTGAAGGGTCCCCTATTTTTTTTGCGCAAATCGAAGGGACCCCTATTTTTCCAAGGGACCCCTATTTTTTTTGTAGAATAGGGGTCCCTTGGAAAAATAGGGGTGTCCTATTTTTTAAATGAAGCCTGAAGGGGCCCCTATTTTTTTGCGCAAATCGAAGGGACCCCTATTTTTCTGAAGGGTCCCCTATTTTTTTGCGCAAATCGAAGGGACCCCTATTTTTCTGAAGGGTCCCCTATTTTTTTGCGCAAATCGAAGGGACCCCTATTTTTCTGAAGGGTCCCCTATTTTTTTTGCGCAAATCGAAGGGACCCCTATTTTTCTGAAGGGTCCCCTATTTTTTTGCGCAAATCGAAGGGACCCCTATTTTTCTGAAGGGTCCCCTATTTTTTTTGCGCAAATCGAAGGGACCCCTATTTTTCTGAAGGGTCCCCTATTTTTTTGCGCAAATCGAAGGGACCCCTATTTTTCTGAAGGGTCCCCTATTTTTTTGCGCAAATCGAAGGGACCCCTATTTTTCTGAAGGGTCCCCTATTTTTTAGCGAAAATCGAAGGGACCCCTATTTTTCTGAAGGGTCCCTATTTTTTTGCGCAAATCGAAGGGACCTCTTTTTTTCTGGAGGGACCCCTATTTTTTTTGCGAAAATCGAAGGGACCCCTATTTTTCTGAAGGGACCCTATTTTTTAGCGCAGATCGAAAAGACCCCTTTTTCTGAAGGGTCCCCTATTTTTTTTAGCGCAAATCGAAGGGACCCCTATTTTTCTGAAGGGTCCCCTATTTTTTTGCGCAAATCGAAGGGACCCCTATTTTTCTGAAGGGTCCCCTATTTTTTAGCGCAAATCGGAGGGACCCCTATTTTTCATGCCCTATTACCGTTAACCTGCCTGCGACCTATCGCTAACCTATCGCTAACCTTTCGCTAACCTAAGCCCATACTCTCCCATCCCTTACCTTGCACTTCAACTCCTCACACTTTCCACGATCGACAAACTCGATAAAGTTCTTGAATAGCCCCTCCTTCTTCTTCTCAGCCGTCTTCATCATCACTGTCACCTCAATCTTCAGACGCAAATAGCGTTTCTCGCCCTCCTCACTCTCCGTTTTCAACGCATAGCACTTGGTATCCGGCTGATTTTCCCGATGGACCTTGTAAACGTCACCGAAACCTCCCGAACCAAGAAGATTGATCACTTTCCATCTAAAAATACTATTTTAAATTTTTTAGCGCTTCTACCGTACCCCGCAGTGGCTCCAACTCCCAGAATCACGTCTCCTGTCGACAACTTTTTCCGGTTTGGCTTCTTCGGCTTCTGTCCCTCTCTTACAAGGGCATCCCGTTCCCCGGTCACTTTGCAATCGAAACTACGGTCAGTGTCGCCGCAAATCTCCTCGAGACCCGGTTTCCCAGTCCAATCACAGACTTTTGGCTTGAGTTGAAGAGCGTTTTGAATGCTCTCAAGGCCCACTTTGAGTTGATCGTAGTCCGGGGTACTGTCGAATTCTAGTTTGGCAATGAGGTGGACTAGGCCCTTAAGGTCTCCAGGAGCATGGTTGAATTGGTTTTTGCCGTCTGAAAGAATTTTTTCGAGTTCTGTAGACTATAGCAGTGTGTTTTTTCGAGATATGATTTCTCGAAAAATGCCCCTTTCGAAAATTTTTCGAGAAATTATTCGAAAAAAATTCCGAAAATTTTTCGAAAATTTTTTCGAGAAATTTTTCGGGAAATTTTTCGGAAAATTCTCGAAAAATTTCTCGAAAAATTACTCGAAAAATTCCCGAGAAATTTTTTTCGAAAAATTTTTCGAGAAATCTTTCGAGAAATTTTTCGAATCGCTCTCGAAAAGACACCCAGGCCTATAGATAGCAAAAACTAACCTCCAAGCATAAACGCATCCTTTTGCGAGGCCACCACCATCGTATTCGTCTCCTTCTTCCAACTCAACGATTCGATATCAATCAAATAGAATAAAGTGTATAGCCAACACTCCAAATCATCTCTCCGTCCTTGATCCTTTCCATTTTGACATGCTCTCGATGAGAATCTTCCTGTTCCATATGGTTTCACACTGGCTCTCGCCGTCACATGTTTCTTATCCTTCTCATATTTTCTAACGGCTCGGAAGTCTTGGAGATAGATATTGGTGTCATCTGCACTCAAACCAACATTGAAAGCAGCCGGACGAATATTTCGATGGATATATCCAAGAGAATGAAGACTTTTGATCGCTTTCAACATTTGGTGTCCGACAGAGAAGGCGCAGTCCATGGATAATGGCCCGTTGGTCACTTTTTTCATCACTTCGTGGAGGGTTGTACCGTATGGTGAGACGATGAGAAATTCGAGTTTGTCTTTGGCAATGATACCGTATTCTGCCATAGTGACAAAGCATTTGTCGCCGGGTGCTTTTTCCAGTTTTCGGAGGAGTGCCGCTTCGATCTGAAACCGCCGTAAATGTACACCAAAACTTGAAAAAATAGACCCCGTAAATCGACACAAAAACGCGTAAATCGACACAAACCCCCGTAAATCGACACAAAAACGCGTAAATCGACATGAAGCTCCGTAAATTTACCCCAAAACTCGAAAAAATAGACTCCGTAAATCGACATAAAGCCTCGTAAATCTACCCCAAAACTTGAAAAAATAGACCCCGTAAATCTACACGAAACCGCGTAAATCGACACAAACCCCCGTAAATCGACATAAATCCCCGTAAATCTACCCCAAAATTTGAAAAAATAGACCCCGTAAATCCACATATATCCTCGTAAATCGACACAAAACCCCGTAAATCTACCAAAAATTTGAAAAAATAGACCCCGTAAATCGACACAAAAACGCGCAAATCGACACAAACCCCCGTAAATCGACACAAAAACGCGTAAATCGACATGAAGCTCCGTAAATTTACCCCAAAACTCGAAAAAATAGACTCCGTAAATCGACATAAAGCCTCGTAAATCTACCCCAAAACTTGAAAAAATAGACCCCGTAAATCTACACGAAACCGCGTAAATCGACACAAACCCCCGTAAATCGACATAAATCCCCGTAAATCTACCCCAAAATTTGAAAAAATAGACCCCGTAAATCCACATATATCCTCGTAAATCGACACAAAACCCCGTAAATCTACCAAAAATTTGAAAAAATAGTCCCCGTAAATCGACACGAAGTCGCGTAAATCGACATGAAACCCCGTAAATCTACCCGAAAACTTGAAAAAAAGACTCCGTAAATCGACACGAAACCGCGTAAATCGACATAAAGCCCCGTAAATCTACCCCAAAATTTGAAAAAATTGACCCCGTAAATCTACATATAGCCTCGTAAATCGACACGAAGTCTCGTAAATCTACCCCGTAAATCCACACAAACCTTCAAAATCTGGGTATCCTGCCGAGCAATCTTCATACGATACTCATCACCCTGATCCACATCCTTCACCACATAAATATCAACATCCAACGGATTTTTCGCCGATTTTCTGATCTGATTCGACACTCTGTACTGATTGACACCGTCGATCAATTCGCCATTAGCGAAACATTTCATCGGAACCACTTTCGTTTTTCGACGTGCCGTTCCGTCTTTTGGCTTCTTGGTTTTGCCGGATAATACCGACTTTTTGTCAGTGGAATTAATTTTTGATTTCGATTTGGACGATCGCTGTTCTCCGATACCAGACTGGAATAGGAAAGGTTAGCGGATGCTTAGCTAGGTTAGCTAAGGGTTAGCTAGGTTAGCTTAGGGTTAGCTAAGGGTTAGCTAAGGGTTAGCTAAGGGTTAGCTAAGGCTCAGCTAAGCTCAGCTAACCCTTAGCTAAGCTCAGCTATCACTTACCTAAGCCCAGCTAGCCCTTAGCTAAGCTCATCAAAACTCACCGTAGGTCTTTTGCCACGCGACGAGAAAAATCCGCCGGGCGTACGCGCATTCGGCAAATTCTTATTGACGCCCTTCTTACGCGGTTCGGATAGTTGTCGTGATACGGTGCCTGTCTCTCGAGTTATACCCATTTTGAAGTGCAATTCTGCCCAAACTCGTTTCCTTTTCCAACCAAATCGAAAAAATCACACAATCGCAGCGTGGGGTGGGGAGGCAAGAAAAATGTTAAATAATAAATTGAAATGGATGGGACGACGGGGGGAAGAGGGGGAAGCGAGAGTGACGTGGATTTTTGGGGGGTTTTGGATTTCGGGGAAGGTCACGGAGATATTTTGATAAATTTGAGGATTTTAGGAAATAAAAATACCGTGAAAAAAACCAAAAAAAAAGTTCCCATGTAGACAGAGAGACGCAGAGAACGCTAGAGCGTCTGACTGTCTGCGCTCTCTCTGGTGGCCTACTTTGAGCGCGCATGTCTCGCTTCCCAGAATAGCCGCACTTCAAATAGCTATAACTCGCTAACCATCAGAGCTCGAAAAAAGTTGTCAACTAAGTAAATACGCAGAATTTTAAGCTGAGCAATTTATCAATTGACAATTTTTAGATAGCTTTTATGGGAAGTTAGATATAAGCGGTTTTAAAAATGTTTATTTGGACTTTCTTTTTCTCAGGGAGTGCTCAGCTTCAAACGCCGCTATCTGGCTAACCCTTCTAGATAGAAAAAAGTTTTCAACTAATAAAATGTTGCTCAGAACACGCTAAATATTTTTCTAGTTGACAATTTTCTCTATCCCATAAAATAACCAAGTCTTGCTCAATTTAAAATGTTTTATTTGTTAAAAATACACCTTTTATGTTTTTTTTTGCTCTTTTTGCTCTCTTTTTTGCAAGAGGACCCTCCAGACAGTTTCCATAGAGACTAGTTTCGTATATTTTCTATTCTATTGAGAATTCTTGGTTTGTTGGTCAACCTTTTTATTCACTGAACATTTCTGAAAAAAACCACATTTAAATTTTTTTGGATGAAATCTGGGAACATTTTTTCGAATCAACCTAAATCGATTTTTTGTGATATTTTCGTGAAAATGATTTAAAAAATAAATTAAAATGAAAAAAGTCGCAACCGCTTTTCACTGCACATGTTTCATCGGGGTACTGTGTTTTGTGTTGATAACCTATCATTCAGTACAAAACGAGTATTCAAAAATGACAAGAAGTGAGTTCTCCTAAGAAATTATCAAGAAAAAATAATTTTTCAAGTCAACCAGTACCAAATAATCATTTATGCCGCGACACCATTTTTTGGTGCCCCTATCACAAACACTGTTTTTTCCAAGTGCTCCGAAAAAATTAAAGTGAGTCTGCAAACGTGCTCTACTGTACTCCACCCATTAAAAGGGAACCTTGTGATTGAAACTAAAATTTCCATAAGACCTGTTCAATTTCCACAGCTAAATCCGACTTCTATTCAGCCAATGCGGTCCTATTTCATTCCAGAGATACTGATCAGAAGGTGACGACTTAAAAGTGGGCGGAGCCTAATTGTTACAGGTTCTTCGACGGTTCCCACGACGATTAGATATTCCGTATGTGATGTGGGTTCTGGAAAATCCATTTTTCTCTGGATTAAAGGAATATAATGACTTTTTCAATTGGACAATGGGTTATAAAAGAGATTCGGATGTGTTCATGCCTTATGGGGCTCTGATTAAGAGTCATGAGACGATAAATTACACAGAAATCTGGAAATCAAAGAAAAAAGAAGTGGTTTGGTTGGTATCCAACAATATAGAGATTAAGAATCAAAGGAAGGAAGTGGTGGAGAAGCTAAAGGAATTGGGGATGCATGTGGATTTATTTGGGAAGGTATACGGTAATGAACCTGATGGATGTTCACGATATGGAGATGATGATGGGTGTGAAGAGAAGTTTTATAGGTTAGTTAGTTTTTTTTTGAATTTGTACTAAACGGATACGGTAGTTTTTGCATTTTGGTCCTGACACGAAATTACAAAAACTAACGTATCTCGGTCAGTTTCGAAGCAAACTCGAAAATTCTTAAATTTTTGGAATCAGCGCAACAAGGCGGTTTAAAAGAGTACAATCATGACATATTTCGGATGGTTTTGATATTTTTGGTATTTTGATCTCAATACTAAAATTTAAAAGTACCGTAACTCGGTTAGTTTCAGTGCAAAATGGAAATTTCCTATATTTTTGGAATTAGTTAGCAAGTCAAGGTGGTTTGATAATTGACCAGTCTATGCCCTCAAAAATAAAAAATAAATCATTTTCCAGTCCCTACAAATTCACCATCTCCTTCGAAAACAGCAACTGTCAGGACTACGTAACAGAGAAATTCTGGAAGAAAGCGGGGCGATACAAAACGGTTCCGATAGTGATGGAAAGAAAGATTTATAGAGATTTAGAGGTATTTTTCTTTTTTTTTCTTTAAATCAGAGATTTTTTTAGATTCCTGACTCTATGTACATTGCTATTGATGATTTCCAAAGTCTCCAGCAATTTGTTGATTATTTGAAAAAAGTGTTGGCGGATGAGGCGGAGTATATGAAGTTTCATAAATGGAGAGAAGATTATAGGTACTGTAAGTGAGAGAGACGCAGAGAAAGCTACAGCGTCTGACTATCTGCGCACTCTCGAGAGGGAAACTTCAAACGCTTATATCTCGCTTCCTATAAAAATTATCAAATTGTTTTTAACTAACAAAATACGCAAAATTTTAAGTGGAGCAATTTTACAATTGGCAGTTTTTTAATAGCGTTTGTAGAAAGATAGATATAAGCGTTTTAAAAATGTCTATCTGCATTCACTTTTCTTCTAAAGTTGCGCAACTTCAAACGCCTATATCTCGCTTCCCATAAAATCTATCAAAAAGTTGATAACTAATAAATTGCTCAGCTTATAATTCTACATATTTCATTAGTTAACAACTTTTTTCTATCTCTACCGTATCCCGAGATACCCGGTTCCTAAAGTAGTAATTCCAGAATAATCGGCGAAAATGAAGACAATTTTGGGTTTTGTCAACTATGTCAGAAGCTTATGGAATTTCGAGGAGAACCAAAATCTTATTCGAGTCTTGCCACGTGGCATAATACTTCGCATTGTGATAATTCATTTTCTAGGCGGTTTTTGTGAATTTTTTTGAAATTATAATAGGGTGAAATGATTTTTGAAAGTGTGAAAGTTTCTGTCTGTAGAAAAGGTATTTATTGTGAATTAAAAATTTTTTTCGATTAAAAATAGTTATTTTTTGAGCATAATAAGCAATACGTTTGAAGTACTGATAATAAAAGAAAGATTATCAAAAATCATATTTTCAATAATTTCATTTCCCGATTACTGTATTTGTGGCTTCCTTGGTCATCTTGGCTTCATTTCTTTAATATTAAAGGATTAATATAAAATAAGTTTTTCTGCATGTCGAAAAGTCTAAAAAGACCAAAAGTTCAAAAGATCAATCTAACAAGGAAACCTTTGGAGTTGTCTCCAGCAAAAAACCATTGAAACAGTTCGAAAGATTATTATTGAAAACTTATTGAAAATTTGCTTACAATCTAAATTTTAATAAAAATCTAAAAATATACAAAAAAGGCCAAATTAATTAGGAGATTGAGTTAAGCAAGTTTTAAAACGGTTAAATAGGCTTTCATTGGTGCATTTTCAAACTGTGTCAATGAACTTTGTCGGAGGCAACCTTCTTGTAGAGAAAATGCACTAACCAAATATAATTTTTAAAATTGACTAAAACTTAAAAATTTTTTTTTAAATTTACTAAAATTTACTTTTTTAAAATTTTTTAAAAATTCACTAAAATTTACTTCTCTAAAATTTTTTTTCAATTTACTAAAATTTATTTTTTTTTAATTTTTTCAAAAAATTTACTAAAATTTATTTTTTTTTAATTTTTAAAAAAAATTTACTAACATTTATTTTCTTAACAATTTTTTCCCGTTATTGCTAATCTAGATTTTTTTTTCATTTTTCAAAAATTCCACACAAAATTGATGTTTCTAGTAGTTCAATATAACAATAACCCCATTCTCTTTTTTGTATTCATCCCCTTTAGCAGTAGCCTCTCTCTCAACAAATATAAATGTGTGTCCATCTGTTTTGTATCCCCTCCTCTATTCATCCCCCTTCAATGTCGTCATTTGTATCTTTTTCTGTGTGGAATCCAAAATCGAAGGATTATCCTATCCAATTACGGAAACGAGTGTAATTAGTTTTTTGGGGGAAGTTTTGACATTCTTCTTACTTTTTTAGTGTTTTTAGTATTCAGAAATTGTGGAATATTTATCAAAAAATGATCTTGATCAGTGTTTTATTCATTTTTTCCGTTATTTTTCGGTTTTTTTGCATCCCGAACAATGGGTTGGTATGTTTAGACATGTGTGTTTTGATGCTCTATGATTAGGTTCAAAAAGTTACTTTTTTCGAAATCCTTCTTGTTTTTTATCTTGTTTTTTTATCATTAACTTTCTAAGCTTAAAGAAAATCATTCAAAAATCCCTCAAAATTGAAAAACAAATTTTTTTGAAAATTTTTCGAAAAAAATTTTTTCGAATTTTCCGCAATATTTTTATATCAATCGATTTATAATTTTAAGCTGAGCATTTTTGTCTCTTGCAGTTTTTTTTTAGCTCTTTTGGTTGAAGAGATAACCGGCCTAGAAGATCACGACGAGAGGGGGAGAGAGGGCAGAGAAGCTAGACTGTCTGCGTCTCTAGCCTGCTCCCCTTTCTAGCTTCCAGATTAGCTAAAAAGATGCTTCGAAAAAAGAAAATGTATAGAATTTTGAGGAGAACTCGATGGGATTCATAAAATTTGATAAATTTCAAAAAATAATTTTTGAAAAAATTAAATTTTCACTTTTTCTGTCAATTCAAAGTTCGTTCTCAAAATTGAGTTTCTTCCAAATGTACTCAAATGAAATCATCACGTACCCCACCCCTTTCTCCTCTTATCACTCAACTTCTCGTTTTCAATCGTTTATTCAGTATGAAAATACATATTGACATAGGCAGAATCATCATTTATACCCTAGATAACATAGAGAGAGGAAGAGAGAGAGAGAGAGAGGAGATGGAAGCGTGTGAATTACCAACTACTTTTATTTTAGATTGTTTTTTTCATTTTTCTGTAAAGTATTTTTTCGGTTGAGTCATCATTAGTGTTTGAGAATATCTAGCTTGACTTTTTCGGAAAATTAAATATTTTTTGTCCAAAAGAAGTACACAGTAGTGTTTTGTAATTTAATTATTTTATTTTCTTCCGTATCTCGGAAATTTTTGAGTCAACTTTATTTTTGAGTCAACTTTATTTTCGTAATATTTGAAAAAATATTATTTTTTTGAAAAATGAACTTGGAATTTTTTTCCAATTTATAATTTTCGCACCTTTTTAAATTAATTTATCGGAATTATTGTGTAAAAACTTTTTTTTAAGTTGAAAAAATTTGATTTTTTAGTTAAAAAAATCTAAAATTCAAGGGAAAAAATCATATTTCAAAAAAAAATTTTTTTTCACTTTTCCCCAACTTTTTCTCTCTCAATATCCGTTTTCCTCTATTCTTCCCCTCCTAGTCTATAAATATCCCTTCTTCTCCTTTCTCGTGTCCTTTTTCGGAATTCTCTTCTGTCTCCATAGATACCCCTTCAACTTCTCTAATTCTCTCCATTGTGCTCGTCGGAGGGATTTCCTTTCCCCCAAAAAATTCCTTACTAAAATGTCATATATTCACAAGCCATTGCTCAGACCAAAATCTTCCGAAATGGGTTACAAATCCCCACTTCAATCTGGAAATTCAATGTGTACGTGGCGGTATTTGGGACGATTTGTGACGTTGGGTGTTTATGCGGCGGTGGCGTTGTTTTTATGGTATACACTGGTTCCGACAAGGAGTAAAGGTAATAAGAAATGAGTAAAATAGATTTTAAGCCAAGTAAAGTACTGCTAAAAGCTAAAAAAAAAACTGTGAGAGACGCAGAGAAAGCTAGAGCGTCTGACTGTCTGCGCTCTCTGGGGAGAGGGCAGACTTTAAACGGCTGTATCTCGCTTCCTGGTAGAGCTAGAAAAAAGTTGTCAACTAACAAAATACGCAAAATTTCAAGCTGAGCAATTTTGTAATTGACAATTTTTTGATAGCTTTTATAGAAAGTTAGATATAAACGTTTCAAAAAACTTCACGTGCTTTCTCTCTCTGTGGAGTTGCCCAGCTTCAAACGTCTATATCTCGCTAGCCAACAAAGTTATTAAAAAACTGTCAACTAACAAAATATTATTCTCAAAAAGCTCTATATTTTAAAAATTAACAAGTTTTTTAAATATCAAACAGAAAGGAAGATACAAGCTTTTTAAGTTTGAGCATATGTTTTGCAAAAAAGTTTTTCGCTAGCCTATTAAAAAGTTTCTACTGATAAAATACTTGATTACAGTACCGCTAAACCCAAAAATCTTTCAGAACCTATATCCGCTAACCTAGATGCCTCAGCTGCCCCTGTTATCACCAAAAACGTTGTTATCTACGCAGCCACCAAATTTTTTGGACATCCAATCACTACTGAACGGTTTCTGGCCACATGTCCAGATGTCCAGGTTAGTCTTTTGTGTAGCCTTCGAATTTTTTCTTCGTTCCAGAACTACTGTAGAATCACTCAAGACGAATCGGAGTTCGATAACGCCGACGCAGTTCTCTTTCATAATGCAGATTATCATGGACAGGTATTTTAGATCGGAATAAAAAAAATCAATTTTCAATTTTTCAGAACGAAAAATTCAAGTCAATGAAAAACCAGAGGAAACCGGGGGTTCCGTTTGTTTTATGGTCTTTGGAGAGTCCGAGTAACGATAATTTTAGGCCGGAGACTCGTGAGTTTAGGGATTTTGTAATTCAAAGTTACTGTAGCCTCCTCTTTTCAGACATGATAAACTGGACGATGACCTACCGTACCGACGCCGACATTTGGGCTCCCTATGGTACCATGATAAAACGACACAAGGCCCTAGACGTCAACCTCCACGCCTTGTGGAATAGCAAGTCGAAAAGTGCCACGTGGCTAGCCTCGAATTGTTTCACGCAAAATAAGAGGTTCGATTTGATAAAAAAAATGATGGAGAAGGGTTTTGAGGTACTGTATTTAAGGGATTACTGTAGCGAAAATTTTTTTATTTTTTTAGGTCGATATCTGGGGAAACTGTGGGAAGCAGGCGCCGCAGTGCGCTGGTGTCGATAATCAGGAGTCGCCGTGTGTTTTGGAGCTATTGAAGTAGATTTTTGTAGTTTTTGTAGTCTACAGTAATTTTTGTAGGCCTTATAAATTCTATTTGTCGATAGAAAATTCGAATTGTAAGGATTATGTGACAGAGAAGTTTTGGAAGGCTCTAAATGATCGGGTCACTATTCCGATTGTCCTGGCAAGAAAGTATTATAAGGATTTGGGGGTCCCTGACTCCGCCTACATTGCTATCGACGACTATGCCACTTTCGATGAATTTGTTGCTCATGTTAAACGGGTGGAGAAGGATAAGGACCTCTATTTGAGTTACCATGAATGGAGAAAGGATTGGAAGTAAGAGATTGCTCAGGTTAAAAAAAATATTTTTTCAAAATTCTAGGGTGATCATTGGAAGTGGATTCTCGGGGTGGTGTACCCTTTGTGACAAGCTTCAGGATAAGGAATATATTCTGAAACACCCCAAATCATATAAAGATGTCGCGTGGTGGCACTCTTTTGAAATGTGTAATAATCAGATTGCTAATAAGTTTTTGTAGGCTTTTGTGGATTTTTTGACCGGTTGAAATTTGAAAAAAATTAGCTAGGTTTTTTTTTCAAATTTTTCTTTCTTTGTTTCTAGGCATTTTTTTGTTTCCGGGGGACCTTGCGGGTTTTTCTTTAGCTCTGTGATTAATTATTTCTTCCATCTGTGACGAGAATTCTTTATTTACATGTATTACCAATTTTTCACATGATTGTTTACGGGGATAATAATAAATATTTTTCCAATTTTAAAAAGCAATGACAATAGCACCGATGATGTAGATGAAAATCAAGAGGATCGAGGAGATATTGTTGAGGGCCGAGTGAATTTGAAGCCAGTCCGATGTGGCGTCCTGAGACATCTTTAATGATGATGAGTAAAAGAGGCAAAAAAGTTTCGCTCCCGGGTGGGCTCGAACCACCAACCTTTCGGTTAACAGCCGAACGCGCTGCCTATTGCGCCACGGAAGCGGATGGAAGCGCAGGGGCGGATGGCATAGAGGAGACTGAGGGGGCGCAGGTAGAGAGAGGGGAGGGGAGGTTTTAAGATGAGCAAAAGTTTTTCGGGTGTAACTCCGCTCAAAATCAACTAAAATTCTTAATCTTTGTCTTAAATTGAAGGAAAAGTCTTCTTCTTTCTATTAATGCTGTTTTCTAGATCGAGTTTTTTAGTCTAACGGCGAAAAAAGAGTCCAAAAAAGGTTATCCTACCTTGGAAGAAGTCCCATCGGTAGTTGGCTCCTCTTCAGATCCACAACACAGGTTAGCGTTCAGAAGAGACGCCAGAAGCGTGTAGCGGTGTGCTGGTGGCACCTTTCTTTTTACACGGCTCATAGCGGAGATCATGACAGTAGCGATGAGACTGAGTACGGTCATTCCAATGGTGAATGCGTAGAAGATGTCTGGAATTTTTTTTGGGGTTGGGAGTCATATTTTAGGGAAATGAAGGTTGTCATGAGATTTTTTATGTTTAAAAACGGGTATTTGGAATTTTTCAGGACGATCCGAGAAATGTCGTGAAATATGATGTTTGGTCCGCAAACACCAAAAATTCAAAATCACCGAAAACTTTTTTAAAAAACTCACAAATCTTCGGAATATTGTCTCCGAATCCCAATTGTGGAGTCTTTTCCGATAGAAACTGGAAGCTCATGAATTGAAGAAGCAAAGCGAACATCTTCACATAAATCTGTTGGTTGAACTTTCCGAAGAAAGGTGCCAAAAGGAGGATAAGAGCGGAGATAAGGACTGGGAGGGTCAATTCGACGGCCAACGTGGATGACTTACGGACAACCCCAACGCAGACTTCAAGGCGCTCGGCTCTGTAATTTTTTGGGTTTAGGATACTGTATCTAGTACGGTAACACCAAAATAGGTATTTAAAAATCTGAAAACCCACCTATTATCATTATCCTGATTCAACTTCATAATCCATGTCCATGACGGGTCAATGTGCCAATTGGTTCTGATGTTCTTGGTATCGAGCATCTCGTGTCCGTCTCCGTGTTCCATTATGAACTTCACGTATCGCTTGTAGAGGGTGGATTGAAGGTTGAAACAGCAGTGCTTGCGGTCCTGGAATAGTTATGCTTTTAGGCATCGCACCGTAAATTTCAAATTCAAAATTTCGAAAATTTTTTGATTGTAATATGATGCCCTTTTGTTATAGTAGCAGATTCCCAAAATTTCAGCAAAAAATTTTTTCCCAGTCTCGAATTATCGACGTTTTTCTGAAAAAAACTAGCCGCAAAAAGGAAAGAGGCCAAGGAAAGATCGAACCGTGGCCTCGAAACTGGAAAACAAGCGCGCAACCCACTCGGCCACGCGGACAGCGGCGGGCGCACACCGAGAGCGCGTATAAGAAATGAGGGCGGCCTCGATCCAGGCTCCTAGGCCTAAATGGTTCCTTTTTAGGCTAAAAAGGAAAAATTTTAGCTCTTTTTTTGTAATAAGCGTTGTCCCAAGCTTCCTTTTTCATAATCAGTATATAAAATACCCCAATAACTTACATTTGGATACTCGGTATAATCAATTGTGCACTGTGCCTTCATTCTAAACTCAAGTCTCGCTGTCACGTTTCCATTGTAATTCGATTGAATATCATGATAATTGACAAAATCAGTGGATTGAGATCCTGTTTGAAGTTTATCCGAATTGATATCCGGTGACCAGAGTCTTCCCATTGATTTCAAACGGAGGTTCTCGGTCTTCCACTCTTCCGGATTCCAGCGAAGGCGCCGGTCTTTCCAGGACTAGAAATTAGGGATCAGCAAGAATTTATTGAGAAAAAACCTACTAATTTAAGGAATCCATTGATATTCATCTCCTTGAACACTTCGTTCATCCACATCTCGGTGATGGATCCATCGAGGACCTGAACTTCGAGGGTCTCACCGGCGGCTACGGTAGGTGGAAGCATCATTAGAGCATTGCTTTTGTCTGGGAAAAAATATTAGTTTACTTAATAAAAATTCAATTAAAAAAATTACTCAATTAAAAAATTAAAAATTCTGAAAAAAAATTTCGGCCAGAAAAAAAGTTACTAGTCAAAAACCGTTATACCTTTTTTTTGGAGCTCATAACTTTTTTCTGAGGTATTTAAAATTTTTTTTAGGTAATTTTATCTTGTAGAGCTTGTCAAGATCTATCATTTTCACCCTTAACCTATTGAAAAATTCCAATTTTGAAGGAAGTTATAGCCCCCGACAACAAGCATACCCTTACAACGGCAAAACCCGTGAGGTGTCGGCTGCTAAATTTTTTAGTCAAAAACTTCGAAATAAAATCTATACCAAAACCTGATTTTTGTCTTCCTATCTTAATCCTCCCCGTCTTAGTATATAATGTTCAAAAAAATAACATTTTTTTTTAATTTTGAAAGTTTGGTTAAGAGTCATCATTAACAAAATCACGTTTCTTCTGGGACCCATAACTTTTTTCTGTTCATCGTGTAGAGCTTGTCAAGTGCTATCTTTTCACCCCTTAACCATTAAAAATATTCGATTCTGAAGGAAGTTACAGCCCCTGGCGACAAGCATACCTCAGCATACCAAGGCGAAACCCGTGAGGTGTCGGCTGCTAATTTTTTTGGCGAAAAATTCGAAAAAAAATCTATACCAAAACCTGATCCTAATCCCCGTCTTAGTATATAATCTTCGCCAAAAAACGCACCTTGCATACGATCCGCTTCAGTGGTCAACTTGTAGAAGAGACATTCCTCGAGAACCTGATATTTGTGATGGGCGACGTCTTCGATATCTGAAAATCCGTTTCTTGTTTTCCTTTCCCAACTCAAAGTATCAATTTCGCACACGATATTCAATATATATACGCAAAGCACACACAAAGCGGAAGCCTTTCTCGCAGGGGGGGGGGGGGGTTCATTTGTTGAACACCTGTTCGGCTATTGACCTTCGGGAACCTAGAGGAGAGGGTGACCGGGTATTATAATTGATTTGTGGTGTGTTGAAAGGTGAAAAGCAAAACATCTGCCTTTTTGACTGACAAGGTAATCGATGCTTAGCCTAAAGCGTTGAATCTTATGATTTAGATTTAGGTTCCAGGTAGAGGGCAAAAAATTCAAAAATTCAAAAAAGTTTGAAACACTTAGAGGTAACGTTTATTGGATTAAATTTGTTATGCTGATTTCAAAAATACTATTTTCATTGGTTTCGGAGCAAAAATAACCGAGTTACGAGGATTTTTGTATTTTCGTGTCGAGACCCAAAACTTGAAAATTTCAAAAATTTTCAAATTATGTCGACATTATACTCATTAAAACCCTCTTGTTGTGCTGATTCCGAAAAAAATTATTATTCCGATTTTGGAGCAAATATAGCCGATATACGGTAGTTTTTGTATTTTCGTGTTGGGACCCAAAATACAAAAAATTTAAAAATTATCCGAAATATGTCATGATTATACTTTTTCAACCCGCCTTGTTGCGCTTATTTTAAAAATATCCTTTTCGTTGTTCTTGAAACAAAATTAGCCGAAATACGATGGTTTTTGTATTTTCGTGTCGAGACCCAAAATATCAAAAATTTCAAAATTATCGAAAATATGCCATGATTATACTTATCTGAACCCTCTTGTTTTGCTGATTCCAAATATTACTGTTTCATCTGTCTGGCAACAAAAATAACCGAGTTACGACGGTTTTCGTATAGCAATATACCTTAGCTTCTCAGCTTTTGGTGGGACTAACGGCTAGGCTTCTAACTTAGTCTCAAGCTTAGCTTCCTTTCAAAACAATCTCTATCTTCCTACTGACCCCTCCCTCAGATCAGAACAATTGAAACTTTGATCCGTAACTGCGTAACCTCGTTACCCCCCACCCTCATGAATAAGGACACGGCCGACAGATTATGGGCAATTATGGATGGTCGAAATGGGATTTGAGGTCGACTTACTGTGTGATGAGGGAAAGGGAGGCTTTAACATACTTGACTAAGAGAAAATACTTGACAGTAATTAAGATACAACACTCGACATAGATTTTTTACTAGGCCAGAAACAGTCTCACCTGAAATATTGCTTTTCCATTTGCAATCGATATCATAACCGGATACGAGTGCTACAGTAACCAGAAGAGCACAGGCCACCAACGACATGTCCTTTCCCATTCGACTGGCTTCTCCTTCTACCCGAGATGTGTTGGGGGGAGGCCGGTTGAGGCTCTGTGTGAGAAAAAAAAATATTTGTTTTCCTTTCTCCGAGATAGAGAGAGAGAGAGAGAGAGAGAGAGAGAGAGAGAGAGAAGGACAAGCGAAAGAAGGGCGGAGTCGAATAGTAAATAGAAGAAACGGAACAGGTGCGAAAATGCACTTGACCAGGCCACCAGAGGGAGACAATCATTAAGTACTACCAGTTTTTCAAATGGGGGGTAATCGAGGCTATTAGACACGCGAGAGACGACGCCAGTTGGGTTTATGAGAGAGAGAAGATGATTTTCTACAAGTTTATGAAGTTTTTTTCGGAACTGGAGACGCTAGAAAAATGGTTTGAAGTTTGAAGAGAAATGGTTTGAAAAAATAGAAAAAAAGGCAAACTCCTTGGTAGGTAGGTAGCCCGGTAACTATATAGGGTTAAAAATTTAGGGTTGAAAATAGCAAAAAAAGATAAAAATAGGGGTAAAAAGGTGCTAAAAAGATGGAAAATGTTGAAATTTAAGCTAAATTTGGGGATTTTCAAGGTCTATAATTGAAAGGTGATTTTAGGCGGTTTTGATGGGTTAGGACCCATGGCCTAGGTTTCAGGTTACGTGGCCTAGATTTTCTAGTTATGTGGCCTAGCTTTTTTGGCTTGATTAGCTGGTCTTACTTGCTAAGCTATAAACCATTCTGACAAAGTTGCTAAGAGCTACTTGGCGCCTTACCATTGGCTACCTGATAGGCTAAATACGCGGCCAACTTCCTTCCAGTGTGGCCTAGTTTTTTGACTTCGTGGCCTAACTTTTGTACTCTTCCTCATGGGGCCCAACTAGCTAGCTGACCTATCTTAGCTAAACTGATAACCCAAATCGCTAAAATAATGGGGATACCGGGCTCCTTGGTAGGTAGGTAGCTAGGTAACTATATACGCGGCCTAGCTTTTTATCTATATGGCCTAACTTCCCAAGCTCTCCCGGTACTCTCCCCCGGTACTCTCCAACTTTCCTGGATCAATGGTCAACAGAAAAAAACCGAAGAAAAAACAAATATCGGGGGACATAAGCCTCCACTCAGACAATCTCTCTCTCTCTCTCTCTCTCTCTCTTTTCATAAAAATCGACTGACCACCACTCTTTTCAAGTACTCGAAACACACTGCTCTCGAGAAGAAAAAAAAGGAAGATGAAGTGGAAGAAAAGACATTTTTGAATTCCCGCCAAGACTTGATGACCAAAAGTTCGATTTTTTTCGGTTGATCATTAGGCAAACATTTTGGAGAAAATGGGAAAGCCTAAGTGTCAACAAAACTTTAAGTCTTGGTCAGAAAGAAGGAGTGGACGGAAAAAAAGATTTGGGCAAGTCAGGCCATGGGGAAAACTAGGCCATGAAAAAATTGGGTGGTTGGTTAGGAAAAGGCGTTCATGGAACCCCAATAAGACTATTATGGAAGTTGAACCATATTTTAGAAAAGTTGAGGTTTGAGAGGGTAGACAGTTAGGCCAAAAAATTCTAGACCACCTAGAAAAAATTTTCTTTTCGAAAAGGCCCTAACCTAAAAATCTAGGCTAAAAATACCCCGACACCCTGAAAAAATAAAATTTCCTAGTCCCTCATCTTAAAATCCTAGGCCACCACCTAAAAAATTGTTCTTGTCAAAAAACCCCTAGGCCAAGTCTAAAAATTCAGGCTAAAAATACCCCGACACCCTGAAAAAATAAAAATTCCTAGTCCCTCATCTTAAAATTCTAACCTGCTTAAAAACCGGTACCACCAAAGCCCTCTAAAACCTAAAATACCTAGTCCCTCATCCTAAAATCTCACCCCACCCTCCAGGAAAACCAAAACCTCCCTATCTCCGGGGGAGACAAGCAACAATACAGCTATACAACCCCCCCCCCCCCTCCGATTGTCAAAATGGGCGTGTCCTCCCCGAAAAAGTGAGACCGCCCATCTATTGTCCTACCTCCTTCTTATTGAAACGGAAGATTGCGGGTGGTGTTGTTTTTTGTTCGTTTTAAAGGGACACAGGGGGTTAAATAAACGACTAGGTTCCGAGAGAGAGAGAGAGAGAGAGAGAGAGAAAAGGAAAATGGGGCACTTTTGACATGGATGATTCGGGTGAGAGGAGGCAATTATTATATCCGTTTGTGACATATTACATACATACTTTGAGGAGAGGAGACAACTGTTTTTGTGGTTGGGATCCGATCGAAAGTAGGTTTCAAAGTGGTTTTCATGAAATTTAGATAGCAAATTCGGGTTTCTCGATGTCTTTTACCCTATCTAGATGGTTTCCAGGTGAATTCTGCATTTTGTCGTAAGATCCGGTGTATTGGTTGGTGTTCACACAGAAACGGAGCTACAGTAATCCAGGAGCCGGGTTTAATTAAATTCTAGGTTAATTTTGGGTTTTTTATAGTTTTTTTGAAACATAATTGCAGTGTTCGGAGATAAAATCGGGATTTTTCCAGATATCCACCGCTTTTGGTCCAGATATCCGCCGCTGTTCGTCCAGATATCCGCCGCCGTTTGTCCAAAAATCCTCCGCTGTTCATCCAAATATCAAAATACAGTAATCCTCAACCTGTTTTTTTGTCACTACAGTAATCCAATTCCAAAACTGTAACCAATTCTGCAAAAAACAACTTTCATACATTGTGACCTTCGAAAGTCAAGACTGATTTCCATAACAAAAGGTTGTTGGTGAAAGGTGTTGAATGGGATTACTGTAAAGGTCACCAGTGATTAATCCGGTTAGCAGGAATCAAGAATTTATTAAAGATCAAGGGAAGATTTTTCTACAAAAAAAAGTGAAGAAAAAAAACGAAAAAACGAAAAAAAACGAAAAAATTTTTCTGTATACCTTGCTAAAACGCTTATATCTAGGTTACGGTAAAAGCTATCAAAAAGTTGTCAACTAATAAAATATTTCTCTTATTATGAGCAATATTTTATTTGTTGACCACTTTTTGATATCTCTTAAACTGAGCAAAATATACGTCTTCAAAGTGACCCTCTCCCTTTTCCTCGCACTATCTCTTATTTACATTTTCTTTGAAAGGGGGGGAGAAAAGAGTTTCAAAAACACTCAGAAGAGTATGACGTGGCAATGGGGGTTAAGTGCTCCGAGAGCACGACACCTTTGCTGTTGTTCCCTTTGTTTGCTGATCACAAGAAGAAGCTACCTGATTTCCGGAGCCCCTTTTTCAGAGGCTCCTTTTCGAAAAATTATCAAAAGTGGGGAGGCGAGCGAATTTCTCTCTTGCTCAGATGAAAAGGGGTTTTTTTAGAAACCTCTTTGAAGAAGTATATCAGACTTGTTTTCCCTCCACTTTCAAAGAAATTTCGATGAAGGAAGTGAGGCGGCAGTTATAACGGAATGAAGCAGCCGACAGTTCACGGGTTCCGCGGTTCTATATAGAAACTGTGGTTTTAAAGGCGCAAGGGTTGGAATTCGGGTTTTGCAGCAATTTTTGTTTTATTTTCTTCGGTTTTAACTTTAGAACTGCGGATTTTGATCTGAAATTAAAAAAAAGTGTATATTTTTATAGTTCCATCTTCACCAGTGTGTCTTTTAAATGATTTCTCGAAAAATGTCCCTTTCGAAAAATTTTCGAAAATTTTCTCAAATAATTTCTCGAAAATTTTTCTGAAATTTTCGAGATTTCTCGAATAATTTTCGAATAATTTTCGAAAAATCACACGATTTTCGAAAAATTCTCGAAAAATGACGTTCGAAAAAATTATTTCACCAGAAATTATTCGAAAAATACTCGTAGAATTTTTCTCGTGAATTTTTCGAAAGTTTTTCGAATAATTCTCGAAAAATTTTCGAAAATTTCACGAGAAAATTTTTTCGAAAAACTTTCGATTCATTTTCGAGAAATTTTTCGAATCGCTCTCGAAAAGACTTCTTCACTAATTAATTAAAAATCAAATTTTAAAAAATATAAATGATTTCAGAAAACAAAAAATGAGGGCCTAGCTCCAGGTGCCTTTAGACTAAAAAAATAGGCTCCTTTGATTCTATATGCCACCAAAAATAATTACTGTACTATACCCATCACATTAACTTGACATCTAAACTCTTCCTTTCTCCGGAAACCCTGTCCTCCATGACCCCCCATTTCCTTATTCCATCCCGAAGACGTTCGTGTCCATGACAACCCCTTCTTCCTCCCATCCGTTACCTAATCTAGTCCCCTCCTCCTTCCTCAAGGTCCAGAATACCGAAGTGACCATCTGCTCCTCTTCAAAAGAAGGAGGGGAACAGCAGCCCCCTCTTCTTTCATATAAGGAGAGAAGAAAGACGCAGGCAGTGAAAGAGAAGGGGTAGGGACACAAAATGAGCAAGAGAAGGAGAGTGGTCACTTCCCCCCTGGAGACACTCGATTTTAATTCGGGGGTTGTGGACACCCCCCATGGAGAGAAGAAGCAGTTTTACTTGTTTTTTTTAGGTGTTTACTAATTATTTATTTTTGGGGGGTCTTAAATTGACGGTTTCTTTGGGGACTTTTTTGGGGTATAAAAATATTTACTTTTATTGAAAGATGGACAATAAAATAGTGAAAAATAGTGTGGTTTAGAAACGTATTGTATTTTTTTCATTGCTGAGGACTTGTGAATAGAAAAATAAATAAATAGTTCGTTTTGGTAATTATGGATTTTTGTAAATTATAGGAGGTTTTTTTGGAAATAAATTTTGAATTTTTCGTCAATTTTTAGCTAAAAATAATGTAATCGTGCACTTTTTACAGGTTTTTGAGGTTTCTGGATATGAAAACCTGATTTTCTGAATGATTTAACGAGTTTTAGCTAGTTGTATTACTTTCTGAGTTTTTAGAATTTTCGAAAAATAATGATTTTTCAAATTTTCCTATTTTTCATAAAATACATATTTTCAAGTTATTGAGATTTTTTCTATAAAACTGAATTCTTAAAATGGTTTTGTCTGTTTTTTGAACCAATTTACCCGGTCTTTTCTTCCGAAATTGACGAATAAAAATTTTCGAAAAATTATTTTTTCTCTTGAATTTTCTGAAAAAAAACTTAAAACATTTTTAATCATTTTTCGAAATTTCAGCTGTAAACGAACCACATATTTTAATATTCCGAAAAAAATTTTTAATTTTCCATACCCCTCCTTGTCATTATTTTGGTCTCCAAATTATTATTTTTTCACCTCCAAAAAAATCCTATTTTTGGTCTGAAAAACAAATATTTTTCCTCCTCCTCTTCCCATTTTACTTCCCTCATTTTTCCACAATCAGAATAATACGTTCTCTTATCATCAATACGCACATTCACCCTCCCCCCCCCCCCTCCTTCTTTTACCTCTCAACCAAACAAGACCTTAACCAAGTGCCTAGTGTCACTATTAAAAATGCTTATTTTAATCGGTTTTTTTGAAATTTTCTTTGGGTTTCGAAGAGAAAAACTTTTTCTTCTTTAATTCTGTAAAAAATATCTGGAAATTAGGGCCCGCCCACTTTCTGGAAAAATTTTTCGAAAATTAAAATTCGGACTGCTATCTGAAAACTTCTAAGTTTTTAAATTGATAAAAAATATTCTAAAAATCTAGCTCCACCCATTTTTCTAACAATTCTTAATATTAAAAAATTAAGCCCCGCCTACCTTTTTTTCTTAATTTTAAAGAAAAAATTCTTGAAAAAAATCCATGATTTTTGAAATCCAGTTTATAAAAATTAAGCTCCGCCCACTTTTTTAGTTTTTAAAAAATTATTTGGATATCTCTGTGTACTTCCTTCGAACAAAATTCAATTTCAAACAAAAAATTAAAAATATAAGCCACGCCCACTTTCAATAACGATTTGTTAAATTTAAAATCAAGCCCCGCCTACTTTTTTTTTCTTATTTTCTAAAAAAAATGTTTCCTGAAAAAATCCATGATTTTTGAAAATCCTGTTTATAAAAATTAAGCTCCGCCCACTTTTTTTTTGATTTTTAAAAAATTATTTTGATATCTCTGTGTACTACTTTTGAGCAACATTCAATTTTAAACAAAAAATTAAAAATATAGGCTCCGCCCACTTTTTCCTCCGAGATTTTGGACTCATTAACTGATTTCTCTAAAAGTGCATTTAAATGTTTCTAGTACTCTCTCAAAATCCCATAAGTTTCAATTTCCAAAAAAAGAAGTCGTCCACAAAACTAAAAAAAAGTTTCCATGACAACTCCTTCGTCTAGAAAAAAAAGGGAAAGTGAAATGGGAAATGGATACGTTATTTATTTTTATTATTTTTTCTCCCTTGGGAGACACTTCAATCTTTTGCAGGGTTGCCTCTGGAGACAGACTAATGGATTTTTGGGAGCAGGAAGGGGGCGGGGCTTAGCAGACTAGATTACGGTGAAGACTAGAGAATAAAGTTCAAATTAATAGAGAGAAAATTTTGGAAATTTACTCATCATTTTGCTTGGAGCCCGATATCTCAGTTGTGGTAAAGGCTATCAAAAAACTGTCAACTAGTAACTTGCTCAGCTTAAAATGCTGCGTATTTTGTTAGTTAAAAACTTTTTGATAGATCTAATGGTTAGCGAGTTATAGTCATTTTAAGTACAGTACTTGAGAGAGCGCAGAGCTGTCTGTGCCCTTTTTGGCAGCTTACTTTGAACGGGTATATCTCGCTAACCGTTAAAGTTAGAAAAAAGATGTCAACTGACAAAATACGCAAAATTTTAAGCTGGGCAACTTTCCAGTTGACCCCTTTTTGATAGCTCTTATAGCAAGCTAGATAGACGGGTTTTTATAACCCCGTTTCTCTGCGCTCTCTATCTATAGGACTATGCAACTAGAAACGCTTATATCTCGCTTCCGGTATAAGTTATCAAAAAGCTATTAACTAAAAAAATACGCAAAATTTAAAGCTGAGCAACTCTCCAATTGACACCTTCTTGATATCTCCCTTCCCAAGAGAGCTAGGGCACCTGAACTTCCGAAGGGTCCCCCAATTACCTTCCCAAAAAACCTTTCACCTCTCCATCCGCTCCTACTACTACCAATAATTCCCCATTTTCCCCAAAAAACGGGAAACGTGCCTTTAGTAGTCAAACCACGCCCCTCTTCTTTCGAAAGGTAATAGTCCTCCATTGACTTCCGATTGCCTCCTCTTCTCCTCACACCGCTTCTTCTTCCCCTTCAAAACCAAAAAAAAATTTTCTTCGTCGACAGAAGCACATTGTCATGTCCCGTCATGTCAAACATCTGCTCTAGAATTTTTTTTCCATGTGGTTTTGAGGTGGGAAAAAATGTGTTTTACAAATTGTTTTCTTAATCTTGAGTCTACCTAGCGATTTGTAGGATTCTGTCTTGTTTAAAGGCGCAGAGACATTTTTTGTTAGTTTTTTTTAGTTTTTTAGGGTATAACAGTAATGCCAATTTTACGAGAGCTTTTTTTACAGACGCATTGCCCATTTTCTGAAGTTTTTCGGATTTAAATTACAAATTGACGAGTTTTCTACGGCTTTTCCTAGTTTATAATGTTTAGCTTATCTCTTATTCAAAATCCATTTATATTTTCGGAATCAGCGTCTTAAACTACCCCTAGCCCATTTTTCTCTGCGCCTCTATCTATTTTTAGAAGGATTTTAGGGTACTGTAGTTTTGATTGTGTGCAAACACCACGGCACTCACGACAAAATGCAGAAACACTTAGAATTTTCTAGAAAAAAGGTTCCGGGGGTGAAAAATGGTCATTAATTCGATTTTGATGTTGAAATCCTTGTAAAATTAAGTTTTCCTGCAGAATAAAAATTTTTGAATTTTTGTTTTTTTTAGGTTTAGGTTTATTTTCTGCGATTTGGTAGTTATTATTGTCTATTCTGCTTCAAAAGTTACAGTAATCCTGGAAAAATTAATTTTTCGCCCTAATTTTGATTATTCAATTTTCCAGAATTTTTTTTTCCCAAATTACAGCTCATTTTTTTCAATTTTTGTACATAATTAAGCATTCCTACAGTAATCCATATTCTACTAAATACAGTAATCTTCTTTCAAAAAAAAATCTGTTACAGTAATCACTTCCCACAAAACAAAGTAATTTTTAAAATCCAAAAAAAAACCATTTTCTTCGAAAACACAATATGTTTTGATTCAACCTTCTTCTCATCAACTTCTCTCTCTCTCTCTCTCTCTCTCTCTCTCTCATCCAAAAACAGTAAAACAACAAGTAAAACGAAAACAAGTAGAGAGTAGACAACACCTCCATAAAATTCTCTCTCCGTTTCTCTAATCCTCTCTCTCTCTCTCTCTATTCACTAAAAACTGTCGGAAAACACATGTTACAAAGAAGATTCCGGTTTTCGCTGTCTGCGTCTCTCACTCTCTCATCTCTCCAACTATCTCTCCAAAAGAAGCTATCCTTTAATATTTCTCCACGAACCCCCTCATTTTCCACTCTTCTTGAATCCCGGATCTTTTAGCCACGCCCCTTTTTCTTAGCCACGCCCATAAATCTTTTTTCTTGCAGAATGTCTTTCATAGAATATTAAATTCCCCCTGAAAAAAGACATGAAATCGGCTGCCAGCTCGGAAGACGTCGTCCGTGTCACCGAAGACTTGTCAGAATGCAGAAATCGATTGGATGCGGGAATTGAAGAGAATCGAAGGAATCGACAAGTTATTCAGGATATTAATGATCAGGTAAAATAATTTTTTTTCGATTTTTAGCCAATTTTTCATAATTTTCATTAAAAATGGAGGTTTCAAATTGGTTTTTAGAGCTTGGCATAGTGAAATTCGGATTTCTGAGCATTTTTTAGTCTAAGCGGCTTTTTTCTAGTCGATTTTGAGAAAGTCCGCAAGTTGTCGTAGGTGCCGCGGTGTTTGCACAGAATCAAAACTACAGTACCCCAAAATGCTCAGAAAAATAGATAGAGACGCAGAGAAAAATGGCTTAGGGGTAATTTTAGGCGCTGATTCCAAAAATAAGAACAGATTTTCAATTTGAGCTAAACTGAATTTGGAAATCGGAAAAAAAACCCAAAAATCTTACTTTGAAAATTTTTTTGAATACTGGAGTCGTGTTCCTGAGCATTTTTTAGCCTATCCACTATTTTTCTGAACAATTTTTAGTTTTCCTGCATTTTCGCGTGAGTGTCGATGTGTTTACACAGAATCAAAACTACAGTACCCCAAATTGCTTAAAAAAATAGATAGAAACGCAGAGAAAAATTGGTTAGGAGTAGTTTTAGACGCTGATTCCGAAAATAAAATTTTATTTTGGAAATAAGCTACAGTAATCCTTGAAAATCTCTTTATTTTGAAATGTTTATTTGTATCCTTTTAAAAAAGCCTCTAAATTCTTTATTTATCACTAGAAACATTCTTTAATTCTATTTCACTCTAACACCCAATTAATCTGAAGTTCCAAAGCGGGTGTAAATTTACAATTCCCCTGTCTTCTTCTTCTTCTCTTTTTCTGTTTATATTGGTCATGTTGACTGGTCAATTGTGTGTCTCCGCAAGCCGATTTCGCGCGTTTCCCAATAACAAAAGTGAAAGTGATGGGAAGGGGAAAAACGATTCTTCTACTTGTTTTCTTTCCGATTTTCCGATTTTCGGGAGAAAATTTGTGAAAAGAGGGGGAAAAAGCAATTTTTGGAAGCTCAAAATACTAAAATCGAGTTTCTGAGGGGTTTTTAACCATTTTTGGAAGTTTTCAGACAACTTTTAGTTTTTGTGCATTTTTGCGTAGGTGCCGCGGTGGTTGCACAGAATCAAAACTACCGTATCCTAGAATGCTTCAAAAAATTGATAGAGACGCAGAGAAAAATGGGTTAAGGGTAGTTTAGAGCGCAGATTTCGAATATCGTAGTTTAAAGTTTGAAATTTTCATTTTGAAAGTTGAAAACTACATAAAACTATGAGAAAATTTGATTTTAGCTATTTTTCAATATTAGAGTTGGCTTTCTGAGGGCCGATTGCCCCTATCTAGATGGTTTCCGGGCAATTTTAGGGTTTTCTGCATTTTGTCGTAGGTGCCGTGGTGTTTGCACAGAATCAAAACCACAGCATCCTAAAACGCTTCAAAAAATAGATAGAGACGCAGAAAAAATTGATTTAGGGGTAGTTTTTAGCGCTGATTCCGAAAATAAAATCAGATTTCAAATTGCAAGTACAGTAATCCTGAAAAAGCGTTTTTCAGCTCCAACGCTTCCGCCAACGTGCCAATGCCGAGTCACTGGAATCATTCAATCACACGCCAAGCCCAGACATAGCTCTTCTAGCTAATCCAGGATTGAATCATCTCCATAACCAGACAAATATCTCAATGCCATCCCTCACTATCGACATTCCTCTGAACTCCACTGCCCTTATCCATTCGTCCAGGAACTCAAATTATGCGTTGAGAAACCGACATAAGTCTCTTGGAGGTCGATATAGATCAACTAGTCCTTTAGGGGATTACGGTAGACATCGAAGCAGTCCGAGGGTTCTTGCTCATTATAATTTGGATGGAGGAGAAGTCACTGGGGAGGAAAACCTCGATGAGCTATTCGCTAAGCTAAAGGAAGAGCTTTTTAAGTAAGGATTACGGTAATGGGTTAATCTAGAGGGTAATTTTAGGAATAACACACTGGAAGAGGTGAACGAGATGTTGCGCGAGGAGAACGACGCAGCGTTGGCTGCTAATGAGCACCTGAGAGTTGATGCAGGGAATCTTAGCAGACAGCTACAGCAGTTACAACAGCAGCAGCATAGCGAGTCGATGAGGTTCCGCTCGGAGAATACGGTAGGTTTAGCTGTGGGTTAGCTAAAGGTTAGCTAAGGGTTAGCTAAAGGTTAGCTGATGGTTAGCTGATGGTTAGCTGAGGGTTAGCTGATGGTTAGCTAGGGTTAGCTGAGGGTTAGCTAAGGGTTAGCTGAAGGTTAGCTGAGGGTTAGCTAAGGGTTAGCTGAAGGTTAGCTAAAGGTTAGCTAAGGGTTAGCTAAAGGTTAGCTGATGGTTAGCTGATGGTTAGCTAGGGTTAGCTGAGGGTCAGCTAAGGGTTAGCTGAAGGTTAGCTGAGGGTTAGCTGAGGGTTAGCTAAGGGTTAGCTAAGGGTTAGCTTTGGCTCAGCAAAAGGGTTAGCTAAGGGTTAGCTGAGGGTTAGCTAAAGCTTGGCTAGGTTAGCTAATGGTTAGCTAATGGTTAGCTAGGTTAGCTAAAGGTTAGCTAAGAGTTAGCTGAGGGTTAGCTGAGGGTTAGCTAAGGGTTAGCTAAGGGTTAGCTTTGGCTCAGCAAAAGGGTTAGCTAAGGGTTAGCTGAGGGTTAGCTAAAGCTTGGCTAGGTTAGCTAATGGTTAGCTTTGGCTCAGCAAAAGGGTTAGCTAAGGGTTAGCTGAGGGTTAGCTAAAGCTTGGCTAGGTTAGCTAATGGTTAGCTAATGGTTAGCTAGGTTAGCTAAAGGTTAGCTAAGAGTTAGCTGAGGGTTAGCTGAGGGTTAGCTATGGTTAGCTAAGGTTAGCTTGCGCTTAGAGAAGAGCTAGCTAAAGACTAGCTAACCTTTAGCTAACCCTTAGCTAAGCGTTAGCTGAAGATTAGCTAGAGGTTAACGAAGGGTTAGCTGAGGGTTAGCTAAGGGTTAGCTGAAAGTTAGCTGAGGTTAGCTGAGGGTTAGCTGAGGGTTAGCTAAGGGTTAGCTGAGGGTTAGCTAGGTTATCTGAGAATTAGCTAGAGGTTAACGAAGGGTTAGCTGAGGGTTAGCTAAGCTCAGCTAAGGGTTAGCTGAGGGTTAGCTGAGGGTTAGCTGAGGGTTAGCTGAGGGTTAGCTGAGGGTTAGCTGAGGGTTAGCTGAGGGTTAGCTAAGGGTTAGCTAAGTTAGCTGAAGGTTAGCTAAGACTAGCCAAAACTCAGCTAAGCTCAGCAACGCTTCCAAAACACAAAAACCACCTTCTTTTCTGCAAAAACTTCCTTTTTCCAATAAAAGTATAGCAAAACGGAAGTGCGAATTCATTTTTTTATGACCGGAAGCCATCTATTTGCCCTTTTTCCTCATTTTTTTTCGTTCAGAGATATCGAAATCAAATGGAGACTCAACACAGAAAACTGATCAGTTTGTGGAAGGAGTTCAGTGCGGTTAAGAGACAGGTAACTCTCTCGCTAAGAGGCCTCTTAGCGTCTAATTTAGCTACATGAACTGCGGACGACGACGGCCAACGATTTGGACCGACAATTGACAGAATTCACGCGGTGCGCAACACTTATGAGGAAAGCCATTCGACACGCCGAGCAAAAGGTACTCTTTTCCCTTCTTTTTCTAGACTCGTTTCCGTTTTTCGTTCACTTTTTTACTTTTTTGACAAAGTTTATTAGTTCTCGTTGGTTTTTTACACATTTTGAGACATTTTGAAACATTTTTTGACAAGTCTGGCTGTGTACTCTTTTTGGACAAGTTAATTATTTGTTTTTCCTCATTTTTTTAGACACCTACTTTCCCAGGGCTATAACCAGACTTGTCACGGGCCGGGCCGGGCCGGGGCCGGCCCGGCCCGGCCCGGCCCGGCGGGCCCGGTGTTCCACAAGGAGTTCAGAATCGAAAATTTTTGAATTTTTGACCCAAAATTTTTTTGTTGATTTCCGATCTTAAATTGCGCGCATTGGCAAAAGTTTGGAATATCGTTAGAGAAAAAGTCATTTTGAACACTTTTTAGCCAAAAAAAGGTCGAAAAATTGGCTTGAAAAGGGGTCGTTTTTTCTTCCGGGCCCTCCGGGCCGGGCCGGGCCTTAAGAATTTTGCTCAAGCCCGGCCCGGCCCGGGCCCGGGCCCGGGCCTTGGCGGGCCGGGCCCAAATTTTACAAGTCTGGCTATAACTAATTTTGCGTAAGAGGTAAAAAAGTTGTTAACTAATAAAATATGTAAAATATAAAGCTGAGCAATTTATTAGTTAACAACTTTTTGATAGCTTCAACGGGAAGTTAGATATCAGCGTTTTAGATAGCAGTTTAGCTTCTCTGCGCTCTCTAGGGGTGCGCTACTTATAGCGCCAATATCTCGCTAGCTGTGAAAGCTATCAAAAAGTTGTCAACTAATAAAATGTAGCTTGTAACATGAGAAATATTTTATTAGTTGACAATTTTTGTATATTTCTAACCGGAACTTAGATATTTTAGCTTCTCTGAAATTATCTTGTCTATTTTTTCTTGAAAGGTAATTTCTAGTTATATCCTTCACTTTTTGACACCGCAATTTTTTTTCTTTTATTTTCTTCCAAAAAAATCATTTCTGAAAAGTTCCGCTTTTCTTGTTTTCCGGATTTTGAAATTCTCCGAACTTTCGATTTTTTTCCTTTGTTTGGGCAAGAAATCAAGTTTTCCTTAAAATTTCGATATCATTTTCGGATTTTTGAGTATCTTTTTAGGCTACGCAGCTTTTTTCTAGACAATTTTGAGTATTTCTGCATTTTGTCATAAGTGCCGCGGTGTTTGCACAGAATCAAAACTACAGTACCCCAAAACCTTTAAAAAATAGATGGAGACGCAGAGAAAAATGGGTTTGGGGTAGTTTCAGGCGCTGATTCTGAATTTAGCATCAGATTTCGAATTTAAGCAATGCTTAATTCAAATATCTAGAAAAAACTCACAAACCTCATTTTGAAAATTTTTTCGAATATTTGATTTGTGTTCCTGAGCATTTTTTACCCCATTCAGCCTTTTTCTAGACTATTTTGACATTTTCTGCATTTTGTCGTAGGTGCCGCGGTGTTTGCACACAACCAAGACTACCGTACCCCAAAATCCTTCAAAAAATAGATAGAGAGGTAGAAAAAATTGATCTAGGGGTAGTTGAAAATGCTGATTTTGAAAATGATAACAGTTTTCTTGAAAACATTCTCCAAACGTTGATATTCAGCTAAATGATGAGGAAAAACGGATTAAACAATTTTTCAGTAATCAAAAAATCAAAATTTACAACTTTTACTCAATCTTACTGATTTCTTTGAATCAAGCCAAGATTCTCTGAATATTGCAGAATCAAGACCTAAAAGATCAAATGAAGCGAGAAAAAGACGATGTTTTGGACGAGACTCTCCGTCAACTTCAATCTGTCACTGAGAATTATATGAAGGTAAGTAAACGGGGGACCAATTAACTCTCTCCCCTCTTCGCTCAAAACGATTTACCATATTTCATCTCTCATAGGCGGAAGAAAAATCGCTTGAGCGTCAACGAGAATTGAAGAGAAAAGAGGACGAGTGTCGGAAGCTTCGCGACGAAAACGGCGAACTCTCGGATACGATTGGCCAACTATCGAGAATGGCGAACGAAATGGCTGCAGCCGGTGGAAGAGGACAAAGTCAGAGTCCTTCTAGACTTCTTGGTGTTGTTGATTCGTCGTCTTCTGCTGCCACTATTTTCAGTTTGTTTTCTTTTTTGCGTTTTTTAGGAGTTTAGAAATAGTTTTTTTTTGTTTTTTGAATAGATCCTTTAATTTTGGGATTACTGTAGGTAGACTACGGTACCTATTTCTATATTGGCAGTACTAGTTATTTATGATAGTCAGTTACTAGTAAGTGATTTAGAGTTTTTTCGAGTGATTAGATAATTGATTTCAAAAAAATTTAAAAATCTCTAGAATACAAAGACTACAAAAACTTCAAAGACTACAAAGACTACAAAAACTACATTAACTATGATAACTATGAACTTTGATAGCAACAAGTTTAATAAGCTATACTAACTACATATGTAGACTACAATGACTACAAAGACTACAAAAACTACAAAAACTGCAAAAACTACAAAGACTACAAACTTCACCAACTATGATAACTAAGAGCTTTGATAGCAACAAGTTTAATTAACTATACTAACTACAATGACTACATAGACTACAAAAACTACAAAGACTACAAAAACTACAGTAACTACAGTAAATAAATTAACTATATTAACTACATTAACTACAAACTACAAACTACAAACTACAAACTACAAAAATTATACATTACCTAGTAGCAGTAGTGTTTATTGTCAAAATTCATAGTTTGTTCATTTTTTGTATTTTGTAGTTTTTGTAGTTTTAGTAGTTTTTGTAGTCTTTGTAGTTTTTGTAGTTTTTGTAGTTCTAGTAGTCTTTGTAGTTTTTGTAGCCTTTGTAGTCCAAATTCCTTTTTAAAAAATTTTTGTCCAAATTCCAAACTACAGATTCGGAATTTTTTTCTAAATCACATATTCCAAATTCAATTTTGAACAGGAAAAAAATTTGTAAAATCGAAAAAAATTGTTTTTCAACAACCCTCTAAAAATACGGAATGAAATACGAAAATTTCGATTTTTTCAATTTTTCCAAAAATCTTTTTTTTTCTTTCCATATAACTCTGGTTAAAAAATGGTTTTACTAAAAAAAACTTTTAGCATTTTTATTTTATTTTATTTTATTGGCATTAGAGCACATTTGCACAGAGTTTTAGATTTTTATCTATTATAGTTTGTAGTTTTTGTAGTTTTTGTAGTCTTTGTAGTCTTTGTAAATTTTTGTAGCCAATGACTTTTACTCTCCCTTTTCTTTTTAATTTCCTTAATCCATCGTTTTCAGAAGAGTCGCCAATGGATGTGGCACGTAAAATGAGGAAGCTCCTCACGAATAAAAATGGAGAAATAGATGAGTCTCGAGAAGCCGCCCGTCAAGCAGAAAAGGAAAGGGATCGAGCGAAGAAAGATTTGGAGAAGGAGGAAAAAAGAAGGAAGGATGACAGGGAAGCAGAAAGAAAACGATCGAGTGTCTATTCTCAGAGGGAGCAGGATCTGAAGAAACTAGAGGATGATCTGAGGAAAGCCTTCGAGAAGATAAGGAATCTGGAGGAGCAAAAAGAGAGTCAGGAGAAGTTGACGATTTCTGTGCAGAACTCTTTAAATGAGGCTCATCGGCAACATAAGGCGTTTATCGAGGAGCTGATGGTCAGGCATCGAGAGGAATTGAAGGAGAGGGAGGAGTCTTATGAGGATGTATTGAAAGGAAGAGATTCTGATGAGAAAGCGAGGTTTGAACGGGATCGAATGGAGAAGGAGAAGGGGAGGAAGGAGGCTGAGGAGCTTCGAGAGGCTCAGAGGGGTCTAAAGGGAGACTTGGCAGCCATGAAGACGGACCTGGAAGACAAGGGATTACGGTTAGAGATGCTGGAGACGGAGAGAGATGAGCTCAAGAAGAAATTGGATGTGGAGAGAGAGCAGGCTGATCAGAGAGACTTAGAGATAACGGAATGTCGGGTGAAGATCGATGAGATGCAGGAGAAGGAGGCGGAGCTTAGAAGAGAGCTTTCGGAGTGTCAGGCGACGATCACTGCGATGGAAGGAGAGGGGAAGCTGAGTGAGGAGCAGTTTTTGGAGAGTAAGAATGAGATGAATACTCTAAGTGAGCAGTTAGAAGGATTGAATATTGAGTTGGAAGGGAAAAACGAGGAGATTCGGAGCCTGCAGGCGGTTATTCAGGAGAAGGAGGTGGCTATTCTAAACGTTCGAACTTCTAGTCACCAGTTGACAGCTACCTATGAAGAAGCATCAGGAGAGCTGGAGATTTTGAAGCAAGAACTTTCGAGACTCCATGAGCAGCTTAACGAAAGGACTCGGCAGATCTCTGAAGCCAATGAGAAATTTGATGATGCGGCACGGAAGAATGAGGCGCTCTTGGAGGATTCTGCAGGTTGGCAAGAGAAATATGAGGGTGTCAGGAAGGAAATCGAGGAGATCCAGAGAAGGGGTGTGGAGAAGGAGAAGGAGGAGGCGGAGCTTCGACAGCTGCTAGATGATCTTCGAGTGAATTTTGATAAGCTGACCAATGAGCTTAAGCAGAAGGGGGTTACGGTAGATGGGCTTAATGAGGAAGTGGCGATGTTGAAAGAGCAGCTTGGGAAGTCGGAGAAAGAGAGGAAAGAGGATTTGGTGAGAATGGAGGAGATGGAGAAGAAGAATGAGGCGGAGCAAAAAGAGGAGTTTGAGAGGAAGATGGCGGTTCTGGAGAAGGATCGGCAGGCTGTGGAAACCTTTGGAAGGGAATGTGAGACCCGTCTCAATGAGCTCACGAAGATTCATGAGATGTTGATGGAAGAGCATGACCAATTGAAAGTGGATCATTTGCATCTTGGAGAGGAGATGGAGAGATTGAAGGAGAAGATGAAGAAGGAGTTGGAGAAGATGAATGAGCAGAATGAGGGGGATCGAGTCGAGTGGAGTAATGAGAGGAGTAGGGTGGGTTCTTTTTTGGGGTTTTTGATTTTTGACGGATTTTTGGAAACTTTTTTTGAAACTTTTTTCGAGTTTAAAATATGGAATTTTTGAGATTTTTTTGATTTTCTAAAATTTTTCTGCCAATCAATCGTTTTTGTTAGTGTTCACCTGAAAATTCGTAATCTACGAGTCTTTTTACCCCTATCTAGCTTTTTCTAGATGTTTCTAGATGAATTTTGAATTTTTCCAAAAAAAAATTTTGCAATTGCGCTCTATTGGACTCAGTTTGAAGGATTTTTGTATGAAAATTCGAGATCCTCGTAGCTTTTTACCCCTATCTATGTAGCATTTTTCTTGACGATTTTACAATAGAGAGGCAGAGAAAAGTGGGTTAAGGGTAGTTTAGGGCGCTGATTTCGAATATTGTATTAGGAAGTGAAAATTAACGAGTTCGACAACGGAAAACTTGAAAATCTCTAGAAAAAAGTGATTTTGCCTACTTTTCATTACCAAAATTGGACTCCTAAGTAGTTTTAACCCTTTCTAGCTTTTTTCCTAGCAATTTTATGTTTTTCTGCATTTTGTCGTAAGTGCCGCGGTGTTTGCACAGAATCAGAACTACAGTACCCTAAAATGGCTCAAATAATAGATAGAGCCCCACAGAAAAATGGGTGAGGGGTAGTTTAAGGTGCTAATTCTGAAAATGAGGACAGATTTTCAATCAGAAAAAGAAAAACATCAAAAATTTCAAAAAAAATCGAAAAAAACGAAAAAAAGTTTTTTGAAATTTTAAAATTTCATTTTTTCAATTTCATTTTTTTTCAAAAAATTTCATTCTTGAATTTCAAAAAAACATCTCATTTTCAGATCGAATCCACAAAGAACGAGGCAATCACAGAACTCCAGGAGCGTGTAATGAAACTAGAAGACGTCTTAAAAGAGAAAGAAGACAAGGAAATAGTATACAAAAGAGATATTGAAGATGGATTAGAGAAGTCTCGAGACCTGGAGGAGAAGATTCGGAAGATGGAAATGCAAGAGGAGGAGAAGGAGGAGGATCGGAAGAAAGAGCAGAAGACGTTGAATGAGGAGAAGATGAAGTTGATGGAACAGAGAGAGGAGGCGATGTTGGAGACCACTAAGCATGCGACGACAATTGAGCAGCAGGGGAGAAGGATCTCTGTGTTGGAAGGGGATCTGGAGAAGGCGAATTCAGGGGTGGTGGAGAGAGATTCCACGATCCAAGCCCTTGAATCGAATACAATGGAGCTAATATCGAGGCTAGAAACAGCTGAACAAGAACTAGAGAAGCTGAAAGATGAAGTGGCTGTGATGCTAAAACAGAATTCTGAATTGAAGAATGGGAAAGAGGGGTTGAGTGAAAAGTGGAATGAGGAGAGGAGGAAGATTCAGGAATTGGCAGATCAGCTCAGGGAAGCCAACAAAATAGTTCATAATATCCGAATGAAAAATGTGAACTTGGAGGAGAAAAAAAATGAATTGGAACAGAATGTCACTGCACTTACCAATAAGGTCAAGTCGATGGAGATACAGTTGATGGATAAAGCTGCGAAGAACGAAGTGTCAGGGGATTTACTCAGGAAGATGGAACATGATGCGCAGAGTATGCTGAAGCAAGCGCAGAATGAGCAGTTTAGGGTGAGCAATTTTTCAGGGAAAAAATGAAAAATTGAAAAATACCCTAGAAAACCTTGTCGGAGAAAAATTCTGATAGCAAATTCGAAATTCTCATAGGTTTTTACCCCTATCTAGATGGTTTTTAGTTGATTTTTGAGTTTTCTGCATTTTCGCGTAAGTGCCGCGGTGTTTGCACAGAATCAAAACTACAGTACCCCAAAATCCTTTAAAAAGTAGGTAGAGACGCAGAGAAAAGTGGATTAGGGGTAGTTTAGGGCGCTGATTTTGAATATCGTAATTTGAATTCGAGATTCGGAGTTTTAAATATTGAAACCTTAAAAAACTGAAAGATTTAGTGATTTAGGCAACTTTTTAACAGCAAAATTGAATTTCTGAGTGGTTTCTACCCCTATCTAGCTTTTTCCAGCTGTTTTTGGTTTTCTGCATTTTCGCGTGAGTGTCGTGGTGTTTGCACAGAATCAAAACTACAGTACCCCAAAACTCCTCACAAATTAGATAGAGTTCCACAGAAAAATGGTTCAAGGGTAGTTTTAGGCGCTGATTCCTAATTTCGACCTCCCATCCCTCTATCCCAACTCCAAAATCCATTTTCCAGCTAACCGACTTGGAAAAAGTGCGAAAAGCGTTGCAAGACGAGAACCAAAGACTTGCTAATGACCTGGCTACAGTCAAAGCAGCGTTTGAAGTCAAAAGAGAGACAAGCAAGTCAGCGATCAGTGATATTCTCGAAAAATATCGGAGTGTGGAGGAGAAAGCGAGCAAAGGGGAATTGGATAATCAGAGATTGAGAAGCGAGTTGGCTACAGTAACGTAAGTACCTGTTTTAGAGTTACAATAATTTTTTTGTGGAAAGTTACCGTAATCTAGGAGTACTGTAACCTAAAAACCCTATTTTCCAGATTAAAACTAGAGCGTCAAGAGCTGAAATCAAAGGACGCTGATAGCCGTTTGAAAGAAAGTCAAAGAAGATATGAAGAGATCCAAACAAAGCTGGCAAACCTCCAAAGATCCGCCGTCGAATCCCTTCAGAATCGTAAGTCTCTTCCTCCTCCTCCCTAATCCCCTTTTCTTCCAGCAATTTCAAATTCCCGCCAGAACCGTTCGATCTATGTGGACATTCCACGTGCTGCCTCCTCCATTGGTCTCAATGAAAACTCTGAAGACGTTCCTCTTCGAAGATCTCCTTCTGTACGCTTTGCTGATAGCTCTCAGAACATGCAAAGAGCAGTTGATTCAATGGATGTTAGCTCTTCTGTTGGAGTCACTCTTCGGTTCTTGAAAGAGAGGATTGAGCAGTTGGAAGCGGATAATGCAGAGCTTCTAGATGCTTTAGAGAAGGCCAAGGATGAGTTGAGACAGAGGAATGAGAAGTTGGCTGATCGGCAGATGGTTATTGAAAGGGTTGAGAGACAGTTGGTTCATATCACAGAAGGTATGGGGGATAGAAGGTTTTGAGTAAAAAATTCGGGATTCGCGTGGCTGTTTACCCCTATCTATATGGTTTTTAGATGGTTTTTGGGTTTTCTGCATTTTCGCGTGAGTGCCGCGGTGTTTGCACAGTTTTCAAACTACCGTACCCCAAAACATCTCAGAAAATAGATAGAGACGCAGGAAAAATTGTTCTAGGGGTAGTTTTAGACGCTGATTACGAATATCATATTTTTGATATAGAACTCTTAGTTTTGAATCACGAAAACTTAAAAAATTGTAAGAAAAAGTGATTTTAGCAACTTTTTAATAGCAAAATTGAATTCCTGAGGGCTTTTTACCCCTATCTAGGTGATTTCCAAGCAATTTCCTAATTTTCTGCATTTTCGCGTAAGTGCCGTGGTGTTTACACAGGTTCTAAACTACAGTACCCTAAAACCTTTCAAAAAATAGATGGAACCTAACAGAAAATTGATCTAGGGGAAGTTTTAGGCGCTGACTCCAAAAATAAAGTCAGATTTCAAAAACAAGCTACAGTAACCCTCAAAAAATTTATTTTTTACAAAAATCAGAGTTTCAGAACGAAACACAATAGAAAATCGGATGACAAGTCAACGTCAAATGTATCTGACAAATGAGGAGTCAGCAAGATCGAAGGATCATGAAGTGAGATCTATGAAGGCGAGAATTTCGACTCTGGAACTACATCTAAGGGAAAAGGAATCGAAACTTGCTCATCTTCGAAAAGAGATTGAAGTCCTCCATGGCCAACTACATGATGCAATTGAATCGAAAGAAAAAGCGACTGGAATGGTCGGAGTTCAGGATTCAAAGCATCGAGATCTAGAAGAACAACTTGACAGGGCTAACAGGGAAAAAGAGGCGGCGATCGGAAAACATCGAAGAATTCAGGCGGAAAATGAGAATTTATTCCGGAAATTGGATCAATTGGAGAAGGAAAGAGAGCAATTAATGAGAGAGATTACTGATGAAAGACGGTTAAATGATAAGAATCGTGGGATGTTGGAAGAGCTTCGAACCTCTGAAAGAACATGGAAATCTGCTATGAGCACTGCCAAGAAAACAGCTGAGGAGCAGGAGAGGGCGGCTCAGGAACAGAGAAGATGGGAGGAGTCTCATCATGAAATGGCCACCAGGAATTCGGCGTTGACTAAGGAATGTGATAGGTTGAGAGTTGAGATGAGGGATCAGTTGAATCGAATGAATGGGATTAATTTGAAGTGAGTTTGAAAAAAAAATCGAAAAAAATTTTTTTTTGCAAAAATACGCTTTTATTACTCAATTGTAAGTATTTTCATATAAAAATTCGAGATCCTCATAGCTTTTTACCCCTAACTAGCCTTTTTCTTGGCAATTTTTGAGCTTTCTGCATTTTCGCGTAAGTGCCGCGGTGTTTGCACAGAATGAAAACTACAGTACCCCAAAATGCGTTAGAAAATAGATAGAGACGCAGAGAAAATTGGGTTGAGGGTAGTTTTAAACGCTGAATCCGAATATCATAATTTGGAATTAAAATTCTCAATTTTAAATGTCAAAAACTTTAAAAACTGAAGGAAAACAATAATTTTAGCTACTTTTCAATATTAGAATTCAATTTCTTGAGGGTTTTAACCCCTATCAAGTTTTTCTCCCAGCGATTTTTGGTTTTTCTGCATTTTGTCGTAGGTGCCGCGGTGTTTGCACAGAATCAAAATTACAGTACCACAAAATCTTTCAAAAAATAGCTAGAGACGCAGAGAAAAATGGGTGGGGGTAGGTTAGAGTGCTGATTCCAAAAATAAAATCAGATTTTTGATTCGAGCTACAGTAACCCTCGCAAAACTAGAAAAACTGTATTTTGACACCAAAAAGCTTAATTTTGATCAGAAAAACCCACAAAAAACAATTCTAGCTTAGTTTTTCTTGTTGATTCCAGTTTTAAACCCCATTTTCAGGTCCGTGGACTTCGAACGTAAAAACGAGGAGCTCTCGAGTAAACTGATCGTAATGCAGAATACGGTATCTGCTCTCAAAAAATTCGAAGAGGAATGGAAACGTCTGGAAGCGGAAATGAGGGCGGAGCTTAAAATTTTAAGGAAGGAGAAGCTGGTTCAAACAGCGGAAATTGAGGATTTGAAGAGGAGAAGTTTGAGATCTGATACAGAGAAAAAAGAGATTGAAGGGATCAGAGTGAGGTTGGAAAGAGAGATTTCCGCGTTGAAGAGACACGTGGATGCTGTGAGTCTTGCTAAATAAAAAAAGCATACTGTAGTTTTTTTTAGCTCGAGGAAGAAAAAGGGAAAACCGAAAAAGCGGTCCGTGAAACCATGAATGAACGAAGAGCCATTGACAAGTCACTTGCCTCGATGGAAAGAGAAAATCAACAGTTGTACCGTAACTGCGCCCAACTTCAGGCTCAGATTCAGAATCTAGAACGGGATGCTGGCAATCGATCCGTTTCGAAACTGGCTAAAGAGCACTCGTTGCTTGAGGCACGAATTGCCGCGCTGATTGAGGAGAAGAGACAGGTACTGGTCTTTAGGAGGGGAGAAACTAAAATCTGACGTTGGATTTGAAATCTACGGAGTCGATTACCCCTATCTGGATAGTTTTTAGAAGATTTTTGGGGTTTTCTGCATTTTGTCGTGAGTGCAGCGGTGTTTGCACAGAGTCAAAACTACAGTACCCTAAAATTCTTTAAGAAATAGATAGAGACGCAGAGAAAAGTGGGTTAGGGGTAGTTTTAAGCGCTGATTCCGAAAATGCACTCAGATTTTGAATTTGAGTTACACTTACTCAAAAAATCTATAAAAACCTTATTTTTTGAGCGTAGTTATAATTTTTAAAGCTTAGATTTGAACTCCTGAGTGTTTTTTACCCCTATCTAGCCGTTTTTCGCAGCAATTTTAAATTTTTCTGCATTTTGTCGTAGGTGCCGCGGTGTTTGCACAGAATCAAAACTACAGTACCCAAAATCTTTTAAAAAATAGATAGAAACGCAGAGAAAAATGGGTTAGAGGTAGTTAAAGGCGCTGAATCTGAAAATAAAATCAGTTTTTTGATAAGAAAAACTAAAACTTCTAAAATTTCATCCATGTCCAAAATTTTGAAAAATCCGAAAAAATTGTTTTCAGCTCCAAGCAATGTTGGACCAAAAACACGCCAACTACTCTCACAAACGGAAACTTCTCGAATCCCAAATCCAACTTCTCCGAGAGCAACTCGAAGCGGAGCGTCGTAAGCGGTCAAAGGCCCCAGTGGTGGGCCCTCCACGAAGGGCCGTTCAGCATTCCTCAGCGTTTAGGGTATGAATAGGCGCGAAAATTCAAACTATTTCGAATTCAGAATTAGTAGAAAAAAATTATTTTTTTGATTTTTCGGAAAAAAAATTTCGAAAAATTTTTTGAAAAATTTTTTTCGTAAAAAAATTTCAAAAGCTTTTGGCATGTGTCACACACACTTCACTTATTTAGTTCATTGCTACCCCTACAGTAATCTCCCATCTAATCCAAAATTGTCCATTGTCCTATTGCAAAAAATGTCCATTGTCTTTCTTATTTTTTTTTTCATTGCCATTTATTTTATTAATTTTCCCGTTAATCATATCTAGTCTACAGTAACCCTTTATCCTAGTCCCTACAGTAATCCCCCCGGTTTTCCCAATGTCCCTTTGAATTGTAGCTAGATCTCTTTAGGCCTTCTCTCTCATCTTTTGTGTCATTTCTCATTTCCTACTGTACTTTTTTAATTTTCCATAAATTTAGTTTTTTGTCTACACAATTACAGTAACCCAATAACAAAAAAAGAATGGTTGATTTCAGCATGTGCGCTCTAATGATAATCTGTTGCTTTAACCCGGAATGATGCTTAAAACTAACAAAAACATGGTTTGGAAAAAGTGGGCGGTGCCTAGGATTAAGGTAGAAGCTAAGCTAAGGCTTAGCTAAGCCTGAGCTAAGCCTAAGCTAAGCCTAAGCTAAGCCTAAGCTAAGCCTAAGTGGGCGGAGCGTATATCTTCATTTCAGCACACAATCGAACGCCATCGCTCTCTATCCCAATCGAGCGAACACACGGTCCTCCAGGAACGATACCATGAATACGTGTACTCGGGTGACCGTACCCCAATGATCCAGATGATCAACCACACACCGCCCATCTCCCCTCTATCAGGATCTTTCAATTCGGGTACCCTTATTATGTAGAATGAGCTATGATGGACTCGGTTTACTGGGAATTTGATGGAAGATTTGGAATCAGCGTCGAAAACTACCCCCGTTAATTGGGGTTTCTACCTGTAAAATAGGTTTTTGAGGGTTACGGTAGCTTATTTTTAAAATCTGATTATATTTTCGGAGTCAGCGCCTCAAACTACCTCTAACCCTTTTTTGTCTGCGTCTTTATCTATTTTTTGAAAGATTTTAGGGTACTGTAATTTTGATTCTGTGCAAACACTGCGGCACTTACGACAAAATGCAGAAATCCCGAAAATTGTTGGGAAAAAGGCTAGATAGGGGTAAAAAATACTCAGAAATTTGATTTTGTTATTGAAAAGTAGTTAAAATCACTTTTTCTTATTGTTTTTTGAGTTTTTAAGTCAAAAAAGTGAGAATTCAGATTTGAGAAAACGATATTCGGAATCAGCGCCTCAATTCACCCCTAAATCACTTTTCTCTGCGTCTCTATCTATTTTTTGAAGCATTATAGGTTACTGTAGTTTTGATTCTGTGCAAACACCGCGGTACTCACGCGAAAATGCAGAAAACTCAAAAAGTGTCTGGAAACCGTTTAAATAGGGGTAAACACCTATGAGAATCCCGAATTTCTACATGAACACCCTGAAAACCAAGTCCAATAGAGCGCATTTGCATTTTTTTTTGACGAAAAACTATTTTTGTTCAATTTTTTTCAATTTTTTTGCAGAAAGAGAGTATCGAGAGCGGAGAGACGCAGACATCGACCATCTTCAGAATAAATGAAGAGTTTTCTCTTTTTTTCTGTCCCTAGTGTAGCCGCTTGTGTCCATGTCTTGCTTCTCCCCGTTTCTCTTCCTCTTTTTCATATTTTATTCAAATTTCGCGGGTTTTTAACCCAAATCACTGAAAATAAAATGTTTATCAATAGAGCGCATTTGCCACAACAATCATAAAAATCAGAAAAATCGATATTTCAGGTGATGAGTTACAGTAATCCTTGGTATTGCAGAAGCAATATGTCCATCTGAAATTCAAAAAAAATATTTTTAAACTCCGCCCCCTTCCCTACCGTTTTGGGGGCGTGGCCTGATCGAAAAAGGTGTAGCATCCGTTTTGTACGATCGTCGAATTGCCTGGTCCAACCACTAGATTATTCTGGTGCCTGGAAAAAAGGGGCGGAGTCTTGGGGTAAGGGGGCGGAGCCTAACCAGCACTCTGATCGATACGGTTCGAAAGTGGCTTCTCGAGTCATCGGTTCTGTGATTTTTACGCAGAATACAGCCGTCTGAAATGGATTCTCATTGGAGCGCACTTGCTGAGGCTCACCTCGCAATTGTTATTGTATTTCCAACAGGAATTCTCGTGGCCGCCGTCTTTGTGTCCACGCCAACCTTCGCATTGATGGCAGAGAATTGCGCCGCCTGGAAAATTAGGTCACGCCCATTTTCAGGATTTCTGGATTTTTTCGGAAGCAACCGATATTTGACGGGTTCCGCTATTTTGCTTTTTTAGCGATTTTTTTTACTTAAAAATTTATTTATTTTTCAGAATTTTTTTCAGCGAATTTTTAATTGGAAAATAGCGGAATTTCTCAATTTTTTGAATAAATACGGTGTTTTTAAAGGCGCATTGTTTATTTTGTTAATTGGGTTTCGTCGCGATATAATTTTTTTAAGTTATTGAGCAGAAAATAATTTATTTTGATGAAAGTAAATATTTTCGAGTTTTTCTTAGTTTTCCCAACGATTTCAACGATTATTTTCCTGTTTTTGTGTGCGAAAAATAATATAAAAAATAATTACGGTCGATTTAAAGGCGCATGCGCAATTTTGTCACTTGGGTCTCGCCACGATTTCTTTTTATTTTATTTTCGTCGGAAACATAGTGAACAGCGGAACCCGGGAAGCGTCGGCTGCTCATTTTCCATAAATTCCCATGGATAGCTTGTTTTTTCAACCTTCCTCACGGAATCTTTCCGTGTGGGAGTCATAAACAGTGACTGGACGGAGCTGTATAAAGCGACGGGGAAGGTTACTCACTGATAGTGTGCCGTGTCGATACACGAGTCAATCGATTGAGTCGATAAAAATCGAAAAAATCGTGTCGATTTTTATCGATACGATTGTATCGACACGATTATCGGCGATACAAAATCGTATCGATACAAGTCGACACGATAATCGGCGATACAAAAATCGAGTCGATTTGAATCGACTCGATAATCGATTTGTATCGACTCGAGTCGATACGAGTCGATTTTGTGTCGATTTTTATCGATAAAATCGGCGATACAAAAATAATGCAAACGCGCTCTATAGAACCCTTTTTTCGGAGGGATTTTGAAATTTAATATTTTTATTTTTGTGTTATGAATTGTTCGTTTAATGAAATCCTGCTTTAGTTATGAAAAAAAAAGCTCGAGGAACAATTAAAATTAAGTGAGAGATGGAAAAGAGAAAAAGAAGTAAAAAAAGTTATTTTGAGTAACAAAAGAGGACCTATTTTAAAAATGAAATGTCAATTGGGCTTTTGAGACGAATTCTAAGCATCACTAAGTTGAGTTCCGGAAGGGGCGTCTGAGAACCCGTTTCGTCTGTTTCATTCGTAGTTCCACTCTCTTCGTGCAGATCCTTTTCTTTCGAGCTTCCCTCATCGAAATCCTTGCCACTGGTGTCATCGTCATCTGTCTCTTTCGATTTCTCTCTAAATTATTTCATTTCTAGTATTTATCACCAAATAGAAACTAACTCCAGGGCCGATAAGGCTGAATTCAAAAGCATGTTGTTTATTGTTCTGGCAGACAGTCGATTCCTTTTGAGGCTCCGACAATGTCACCACATTTACTGAAGTCGCTTTTAGTTAGACATATAATAAACTTATTTTTGGTAACCTGAAGAGACGCTCGACAGCAGCAGAAGATTGTGGAGGGCTCAAAACATGCCGGGCTAATTGTGCCAATTGAGGAAGTCTGACAGAATTTATTTTCCAAAAATTAAGTGGTGAACTGTCGGAAGGTCTTCCAGAAACGACTGTTGCCTTGTAATTTGCAATCTGGCTCTGAAAACAATCTACTCGATGCATTAGTCTGAAAGTGCAACGAACAACCTTGATGCTACATTGTTCTTGAGCTTTAATTTTTGAATTAAGAAATTGATTGAAAACATTGGAATCAGCCACTTTTGGGCGCTTTTCTGGAGTTTCTTCTGCATCCGCGACCGGCGAAACTATTTTCAATGAATCTGAAAGCTGTTTTTCGAGCTTTTCATTCTCGACTTTCTTACCACAGTATGATTCAGCCAAGCTTTCAATGTAGGTCCAAGACCTATCCAAAAGTACGCCTTCAAGGTAGGAATATCTTGGATCACAGAACAACGCGAGAAGTGCCATCGTGTTGTTCATATATAAAACTGAACTATACTCCTGTAGTGTTTGAAAAAATACCTCCGTTCGGTCTCTTCTTGCATTGTCTTCACTATCTTTTTTGGTTTGTCAAATTTTCGAATAAAATCAAAGAGAGACGCATACTGCATCAGAATCTCTGAAGCAAACGTAGAATCAGATTCGGCTCTAGTGATCGCTTGAAGATAGGGGTTCGTCAACTCCACAAACGATTCGAGCAGTTCAAGTTCATCGGGTGCGAGGAGATACTTTTGGAAGAGTCCCAGTGACAGCATCGACTGATACTGAAATAACTCTGCTAAGTCGGAGTTCATGGAGTGAACCTACATGCGCTAGATACGAGTTTGCAAGAAGAACAGCACCACCCCAGCGAGTGGGAGAGAATGGAAGAGGTAGGCGCCCTTTGATTTTTAAAGTCTCTGATCTTCTGAAAACGACACGTTTTTTCACAAAACTCACAAGTGAACACGTACTCTCTGACTAGCTTTCGATCTGTTTTCGATCTTGACAACCGCATGGCAAAGTTCTGCACTTTGCCAAAACTGGTGACATCACTTGTAGCTCGGCCGTAGTTTTCAAAATCAATGCAATCGAGTGAGCAGTGCAGTGCAAGCTGAAATCAGATCATTAATTAGATCTCACGTTCGTTGTGAAAAATTCTTACTGATAGAGATAATTTTTTTCAAAAAACAAGTCAAGTTTGATCCAGCGTCCGAGATACCACCGATCATGTTCGAGAAGTTGATATTAAAGTTCTGAAGAACTTCCGAAACGAGAAGGCCAACATTTTCAGCTGTGGCAGACTCTTCCATGTTTTGAATTCCCAAAACTGTAATGCAAGTTGGGAAAATTGTCGGTAATTTAATGAACACTTACAATCTTTTTCCTTTCAAACTCCGAATCAATGAAATAGATGAAAAAAGCATAAACGGAAGCAGTATCATTTTTTCCTGTCCATCCGTCCAATGTTACAAAAAACTTCTGCAAAATACATTTAAACAATTTTCGGAATCTTTTCAATACACCTCCATCGATTTGATTTCTTTTTTGATTTTTGTCCTGTAAACTTCCGCATTATTATCCAGAGTCCTTTTGATTTGGTCAGGAGTTTGAAGTTTATATTTTGGGTTCAATTTTCGGCAAAAATCTTTGAAATATCGATTTTTCGTAAATCGGAACGGAACATTGGAACTGCACAAAGCTCTGAAAAGAGATTATCATATTCATAGTCTCTGTCAAAACACTTACAGAACGAGAGATTCATTGATCGCAGAAGGATCGACTCTGGTTTCTCGTGTTGGATGAATCTGTTTTGCTTTTCAAATTCTTTCATCTCGCGGTTATGTTTTTGTTTTAAATGTGATATCATTACAGTCGTTGAACCCGCAAAACTAAAATTTGCCGGACACAGGCTGCATTTTACAGAAGTTCCTTCCGCCGTTTTTTGTTTTTCAAAACCTCCAGGCAGGGATTGTAGCTCATACCTCGACATTTTGCTCTGAAAATTCATTGTTTTATCAGGGAAGCGTTGCAAAAATGCGTGAAGAAAAGTAAACAGCTGAAAACACTCCAATGATACTATGCGGCTTATTAATAAATAAATAAAAATTTGCCGAATTTCAGTTAAACCGAGAACGTTGCGATTTGAACAAAACTCCCGAATTTCAATTGTAATCTGCGAAAAAAAAGCAAAAAGAAGCGAGCGGAAAAGAATACGACTGAAAAAAATAAACAAAAATATTAAATTTCAAAATCCCTCCGAAAAAAGGGTTCTATAGAGCGCGTTTGCATTATTTTTTGTATCGCCGATAATCGCCGATTTTATCGATAAAAATCGACACAAAATCGACTCGTATCGACTCGAGTCGATACAAATCGATTATCGAGTCGACTCAAATCGACTCGATTTTTGTATCGCCGATTATCGTGTCGACTTGTATCGATACGATAGACGATTGATATGGTGTCGATCGACACGACTTGTGTCGATTTTCTAAATACGATAATCGACTCAAAAATCGTCGATTATCGTATCGACACGGCACACTACTCACTGAGGTCAAGGCACGGTATTGGCCCGATTGCGACGCGGGGTGTAGCCGCAACTGTTATTCAGATAACATTTGACCCAAGCTTTATTGACTGCAACTCCCCGCAGTTTTAATTTTTGGAAAAAGGAGCCTCGAAAGGGGCTCCGAAATACTGGAAAATATTAGATTCCTTCAAGTTTTTCTATAAAAAAATAATAGCCGATTTTAGATTTCTAAATTTCATTTTTGTTTGCGCTTCATATGACTTTTTTCGGCGGAAAACACGCTCAAAACATCTGAAAAATTGAAAATACTGTAATTTTAAAGGCGCACCGCAAATTTTGTTTCATGAGTCTCGCCACGATTTCCTTATTTTTTGTTGGCGCGTAAAAAGTATAGTGACAGGCGGAACCCGTTAAATGTCGGCTGCTCGAATTCCATAAAAACAATAAATTGCCGTTCGATTTGGAATCTTCCAATTAGCGGATGGAGTTAAAAAAGAAGGTTTCCCAACCACAGCGCCCCCAGCGGAAATCAGTGTGATTTCATACCCAGCGGAAATGATTTAGTGTCGCTCACCACAGCGTTTTGTTTTTAATCCAACGAATTACTCCCCGGCGGGAGTCCCCGCTATTGAATGATTAAATTTTTGGAAAAGGAGCCTCGAAAGGGGCTCCAGAAGGCTTGGAATTTCAGAAAGAAAGGGTTTCCGAACAAGTAAAAATCAGAACTTTTTGAATATTGTTAATTAAAAATATTTTTAAAAATAAATTCTACTTTTTTTGCATTTTAATCGGCTTTTTTCTGCTGAAAAAACGGCGAAATCCGCAAAATTAAAATAAAAAATGAGGCTACGGTCACTTTAAAGGCGCACACTTAAATTTGTCCACCGGGTCTCGCCACGCTTCTTTTATTTTTAATTTTCTCCACGCAAAACTTAGTGAGCGGCGGAAGCCGCGAGGTGTCGGCTGCCTGTATTCTATAAAAACCCATGCATTTCTGCATTCAGTGATCTCTCCAGATAGCGGATGGAGAGTAAAGTGAAATGGGTACATTTCTTGTTACACCGAGAGATTCAACTCTTCTTCCAACCGGGTATTCGATTATCTAAACCGCGTATTCCCCGCTATCAGGTTAATTTTTGGAAAAGGAGTCTCGAAAGGGGCTCCGAAATTCATGAATTCTAGAGAAAAATAGGATTTTTTGTGTTTTTGTGGGTTAATATCGATCGAGAACGCGAATTCGATTCAATAAAATTCACGGCGTTTAAATTCAGTTATGTTTGCTCTTTTCATTCAGTTTCATTGATTTTTCTGCTGAAAAACCGCTGAAAGCTCTAAAAATTTTAAAAAAAGCTGAAGCTACGGTAACTTTAAAGGCGCAGACTCAGTTTTTTTCACCGGGTCTCGACACGCTTTCCCTATTTTCAATTTCCCCACTCAAAACGCAATGAAAAGCGAAAGCCGCGAGGTGTCGGCCGCTTTGGTCCCATATAAATCCAAAATTTCTTTGGGAAATTGCATTCTCTCAGCGGATGGAGACAGTTCCTATAATGGTGAGAGTGCCGTTAAGAGAGAGGGTAGATCTTGCAGAACAAGTTAACAAATTTGTTGATTTGAAAACCCCGCGAGTCCCAGACCTCCCCGCTAATAGAATAATTTCTGGAAAAAGGAGCCTCTGGAAAGGGGCTCCGGAAGTCGTGGATCTTAAGAAAATTTATTTTAAGGTTGATGGCCTAGGATCCGATTATTGTTCTACGGTTTTTTTCAATCATTTTTATTCTTTTTCTTACATTTTAACCGACTTTATTCGCTAAAAAACAGCCGGAATCCGCAAAAATAAAAAGATTACGGTAACTTTAAAGGCGCAGACCCATTTTTGTCCACCGGGCTTCGCCACGCTTTTATTTTCTAGTCTCCCACACAAAACATAGCGACAGGCGGAACCCGCGAGGTGTCGGCTGCTAGGTTCCTATATAAATCCATGAATTTTTTGCCGTTTTCGTAACCTTTCCGAAGCAGATGGAGTAGGATTTTTATCCCAAAAACAGTCGGAGAGGTTACATTTTTCGGTGAATACGGATACGAATACGCTTTTTTAATGTTACCTCCACATCCTCGAGAATCACAATCACTCCCCGCTTTTGAATCTAATTTTGGAAAAAGGAGTCTCTTCTGGAAAGGGGCTCCGAAATAGTGGGAGAACTTACCGAATCGAAAAACGATTGAAGCCAAAAAGTATCGTAGTAGGAGCATTTTCTCCTCTCGAGACGGACAAAATGCCTTCGAAAATCGTCTTGCACATGTGTTTCTAGTGAAATAATGGGTTTTCTGGGGAAGGGGGGTCAAATTGTCTCCAGACAATGTGTTGAACAATTCATAATCGTTTGGGGAGGGGAAAGAGGGAGACATGTGTGTCGAGTTTCCGGGGAGGGAGCTTTTTTTATCGGAATGATCGAAAATCGGATTTTCGAAAAAATCTCTGTGAGAACAAGTCCACACAAAAAAACAACAGACACCCTTGAAGGGGGATATATGGGGGCGGGGCTTCCGGTACAGCATGTACAATTGAAAAACAAAGAACAATGTGTGTGTGACACTATAGATCATTAGAGCACAATGGGTGAGAGAAAACGGGGGCGGGAACAAAGGGGAAAGGAGGCGGGGCCAACTGCTGTGGTGGACATTCAACTTAAAGCACAAAAGAACAGAACCAAAAAAACAAGAAAAAACCAATAACAAAGAACGCAAAAAACTTCTACTTCTAGGGGACAGATGGGAGCAGTTGTTATCATTTACAGTAGTTTGGACGTCTCTCTCTCGGGGAAGAGAGAGAGAGAGAGAGATGAAAGAGAGGAATCTCAAGAAAGAAAGTAACAATGAGAATCATAGCACGAGAAAAAAATGGAGGCAGAAAAAGTGATTATTGATATGATTATTGGGAGAAATCGAGAGAGAGGGAATCGGGGTTTTTTGGTGGAAAACTGGCGGGAAATCAGGATTTTTCTATGAAAAATGTGGATTTTATCAGATAAATGCTTTTTTTTTAGAAAAATTACCCTTTCTTTGAGCGGAAAACGCTAATTTTCGACAAAAATACTAATTTCCTAATATTTAGAGCCAGTTTTCCCATAACTGTCAAGCTAGAAAAAACGTGAAGTTCCTTGTGGAAAAAGTGGTTTTTAGTGGGAAAGAAAAAATGTTTTTTTCCTGGAAAAAGCGACGAAATTGACTTTTTTGGAGCAAAAAACTCCGCGATTCCATTATTTCCTATCAAAAACCCACAAAATCCTCCTCTCTCGATTCTCCCACCTCCTAATAATAACAGTAATAATTAACTATGACACAGCACATCTCTCAATCAATTAAGGGGCGGCGCAAAGAGAATATAATGATTAGAAATTCTGGAAATTGATGAAATCGTGATCGTAGTCGTGATGTTCGGAAGAGAGCGAAGTGGTACGCGACGACGACGTCGGCCAATTGATGCTGGTGGTGTTCGATGGCGAGAAGAGCGATGACGGTGGGCAGAGGCTCGAAAAGATCTCTTGCGGGGTGGGAAGTGGAGTCGGCGAGTATTGACCGACGTCATAGGAACGAGTTATTTGATACGATTCCATCGTCTCCAATATTTCCATGATCTTTTTTCCCGACGAGAATCTGGAAATTGTGGGCTTCAAAATTTCATTTTTCATCTGGTTTACCTTGTCAAACGAAGCTTATCCTTTCTGGCTCGTATGTAAAGCTTTCCGAGCCATCCCTCGAACTTTTCGCGGCATTCCAAGCCATTAATGACAGTGTCACTGGAAGAATCGATATATTTTCGCCTGAAACCCCCAAGAATTACCGTTTTCCAACGACAGCGTTGACGCAAATCTGAAGTATACGTTGGACGACGTAGTTTCCGAATTGATGGAAAATCAGAATGTCCAGTGCGTCTTTTCCAGTGTCTCTGCAATGAAACAGTGAATTCAGGAGGATCAGAAGGGACTAACGGATGCGGAACGTATCCATCGAATAACTCCTCCATCATTTCGGCAAGATGAGCTGGCGGCGCGAAGCAAAAGGCTCTTTCGATGACGTGCGACGCGTATTTCTCTTGGGACATAGAAAGAAGATTGCGGAGGAGGCACGACTCGATGATGGCGTTACGGTAGTCGCCGAGTATCGGCGTTTCGATGATATGCTGGATGACATAGTTGGCAAACTCATTCGAGGTCAGCTCTTTGCAATTGCGAAGGATCTTGTTCATAAGGCGACGGAGAGCCAGCATTCTGTCTTCAGCGTCGGTCTGCAATGAGATAATGGTTCAGAAGCTTCAAAAGCAGCCAATTACCTTAGGTATATCCTCAGAAAGCACTTCTACAATGGTCTGGACGACGCGGCAACCGTATTTGTCTTGGCAGATGGTCAGCATGTTATCATGACCGTTCTTGCAGAGATAGGTGACCAAAAAATCCCATTTCGATAGTGGCATCGTCTTGACAATCTTCTGAATCACGTGATTCGCGTTCTGATCGGTGCATATAGCCTGAAGACGGTTCTTGCGTGGAATCGCGCCGACTATAGCGTCCGTGTAGCGTGACTCAAGCGTCTGGAAATTGTAAAAATGAGAATTGGCGCCTGGCTGGGAGGGAAGAACCTCCAGCGCCGTCTGCACAACCCGACAGGCACTTTTATCCAAGCACAAAGCGTCCATATCGCTGACGAGATGTCTCTTTATGGTCTCCTGCTCCACGGGATTCGAGTATTCGATGACGCGTTGAAGGAAGAAGTTTCCGAAGATGTTCTTGCAAAGAGTCAGAAAAACGTCGCGATTTCCGAGCACTTCACGAGAGATTCGCTCGCGGAGCTGTGGATCCACATTCTGCGTGTTCTCGCCGTAGTAGTTGCTTTGGAGGAAGCTGAAAATATTTTTTGAGGAGGAAAACTCGAAATTTAAGAAAAAACCCAGAACTTTGCTAAGATTTCCGATAAAAAAGGACTCACTGGCATCCAGACTTGTCCATTGAAAACAAGAGCACCAGTCCTTCGTCGACGACCTTCTTCAGGCTCAAATCGTGACGAATCTCGTGATTCTCGTCGAGCGCCCACAACGGAAGCCCAGTGAGTCGCTGGATTCGCTTGTGCTTCGACTCGGAGCTCGTCGACGACTTCTTGTGGCTACTGGAGCTTGTCGACGACGACTCATCGAGCCCGATGTTGGCAAGACGTGCAGTCAAGTCGGCCGGTGGTGTCGGAAACTCGCGCGAGTTGTTCGGGAACCAGCGAGTGTAGATATCATCTGAAAGAGTTTTAAAATATGCAATTTAGTTGAAAAATCGCAGTTTTCGCCAAAAAATCCTCACCAGCATGATTCTCGTTCATATACGAATCGCGCAAATTCCTGCGATTATTATTGTTATTATCCGACCTCCCGTAATTCGAGTTACCGGCGAAATGTTGGAAGTTCTGAAACAATATGATGCAAATCCTAAAATTTTCAGTTTTCCGCCAAACCTGATTGGATCTTCCAAAGTGTCTTGCACGCCGACTATTCGAAAACGTGTCACGGTCCATTTCCAGCTGAAAAATACAAAAAATTGCGAGAAAAACGGTAAAAAACGAAGAAATTTGAGCGAAAATAGGCGGAGAAAAGATTTGAAAAAATTCGAAAATGGGGCGTGTGTAATGCCACCGTACTCTCTCGTGGCGAGACCGGAAGCAATAAATAAGGCGTGCGCCTTTAAAAACACCGTAACCTGTAAATTAAAATTAAAATAAAGCTTTTCCGGATGAAAATAGGCGGAGAAAATTGTAATTTAAGCATAAAAGTTAACTAAAAACAAAGAAACAGCAAGAATAAATTGGATAAACTCAAAAAAAATCTTGAAAAATCGATAATTTCCGTAATTTTCAGTTTTTCCCACAGAAAACATAGTGAGTGGCGGAACCCGCAGATTGTCGGCTGCCGATTTCGCATATAGTCTGCTCACTTTGCAATCCTCAATTAAGCGGATGGAGGGCAGAAACTAGGCATTTCTGAACCTGAGGGATTGCCTGTATCACGTACTTACGGCCAACATCACAAAATTTTTACAAAACACACCAAATCACCCTAAAAGTCTTGCCTCCCCGCATTTGAGCTAATTTTGGAATCGGAGCCTCGAAAGGGGCTCCAGAATAGCACTATGACACGTAAAACATAGTGAGCGGCGGAACCCGCGAGGTGTCGGCCGCTCCTTTTGCCTATAGCCGCCGGCGAAGCACCGCTCGCTTCTGGCCATTCCTCTCCGCTAAAATGATCTTTGGAGAAGGGGCTCCAGAATAAAAAAAATAAAATCTTGAATGTTTATTCGAAAGAAAAATTTATTTTTTTGCTCAATTTTTTTTGACGCTCAATTATTTTTTGACGTGTGGAAGTTTGCAGAATACCTCTACCTGCAAAAATTTTTCTAGAACATTCTGGAAGCCCTTTCCTACCGTATTATCATCTCGATGCATTGTCCCATCAATCTCATCATAAAGGAAACTGGTCATAGAGAATTCCTCAAGGGTCCCATCAGCTTTTGGAAGCATACACGTGAAATAGTCGTCTTCGGCGTCATATGTTCCAATGCATTTGTTGTAGTTTGTACCCCGTTTGTAGGCCATTAGAACCCGTTTTCCGAATCGAACGACGAGATGTGAGTGTGAGGGCGATTTTTTCTTGAGGCCTATGTCATTAGCCTCGTTGAATTTGCGTCCTTTCAGAATATTATTCCGGTTGAGACAGACTTTTGACAAGTCATCCCCTTTTTGGAATGCAGTCTTTTGAATGCTGAAAATAAGTCTTTTCTTCCCATTAAATCCATTAAAACCCACTTCACAAAATCCGAATTCAACACGAAATACTCATGATTACATTTGTGGACAACGTTGATCCCTTTGAACGGCATGCATCGTTTTCCGGTTTGTGGATCCACTCTCAGCTTCAACAGATGCGATTCTTCAATGCCGGAGAACGTGAAAACGCCGTCGAGTAAGCTGAAAAATACCGTAACCCCGTAACAAATCGATATCTTCTTACATTACGCCAATGAGCCCGTATAGGGGGGTCTGGCTACTTGCTTGTGTGTCAACCTCGATCATAGTGTAGTGGTAGGAAGCTTCCGAAGCGGGAACGACTAGCTGGAATGGAAAATTTTCATTTTTCGGGAAAGGCAAAAAGATTTAGAAGGTCAAGGAATTGAACTTGACCCCTTTTGAACAAAAGTCTAGCGCGTACCCAGCTGCGCCACGCGTGCACTCCAAGCTTTGTGACTGTTGTTATTGATACGCCAGAGCCCACATTTAAAAAAGAGTGCCTAGCTTATATACACCCTCACCATCGCGCCGCCGGCGCCACCTCGTGGCGCAGCCGGTAGCGTACTTGCCTGTCGTTCCAGCCCTTCCAGGTTCAACTTTTTCCCCCCTGATTTCTTTTTGCCTTCCCTTTCAAAACTCACCGGATTGCTCAGCTCGCTGTCTTTCGCCGCATCATACATCTTTTGAGCGAAGAGCCGTTGCATCGAAAGTCCGACGACAATAACAAACGCATTGAGAATCTTCATCTGTCCAATCCGCTTTCCGCGCCAACTTTTCTCGATCGAAAACTATTTTTCTCAAGAACTGATTCGATTCTAGACCGGGGGAGACGGGCGGTTCAAGTGACGTGGAAAACTGTGGAGGTCACACGGAATGTTCTCGATTTTTTTGGGACACGTTTTTAATTTGAAAAATTATTTTTTTTGCTATTTTTAAATATTGGTTCACGCTTTTCATTTTTTTTTATTTATGAATTTGAAAAAAAAAACCGCAATTTTCCGCTGGATTGCAATTTTTAGAAAATTTATTTTTTTGAAAATATAAATATTTCTTGAAAATAAATTGTTTTTAATTTTTCTCTAAATGAAAATTTTTTTATTTTTATTTCCTCATTTAATACGGCCATTTCGCTTCTTAATTCGCCCCAAATCAAGCCGAAAATCCTGGAAAATAAATTAAACTGTAGTTTTAAAGGCGCACGCTCAATTTTGTCCACCGGGTCTCGCCATGACTCTCCTATTTTTCTCATGCGCACGCAAAGGATAGCGAGCGGCGGAACCCGCGAGGTGTCGGCTGCCGACTTTGCATATAGTCGGCAATGATCCGTTCACTTTGCAATCTCAGTAAAGCGGATGGAGGGAGGTTTGAACCTGGATGTTTGTAAAATTGAGATTGCCACATGGACAATCACTTGATTGTTTCACACAAGGCTCTGCCTACTACTCCAGATAAACCTCTTTCCTTTTCCAAGGAACGTATCCTAAGGATGATCACCCTACAAGCTTTAATATACCCGCGGATGCATTTTGTAAAAAATATTCCCGCGGATGAATGGCTACGCCACATCACCTTTTATAAGAGGTGGTCCAGGTTCCCTCCCCTCCCCGCTTTTGAGCTTATTTTTGGAATCGGAGCCTCGAAAGGGGCTCCAGAATAGCTATGCTGATATCAAAAATGGCAGTTCTGGCCGAAGATCCGAAAGTTCTTCCACGTGAGGTCGGGGAGTGAAAAATAATTGGTACAGTAAGAACTTTTTACTTTTTGTCGTGCGCCTTTAACGCTTTGTATTGAAAACCTTAAAGGCGCATGTCAAAAAGTAAAAATTTCTTACTGTACTTTTTTATTTTCGTGGCGAGAGCCCAATAAAATTACTTCGAGTTTTCTAATTACCGTTTTTCAGCTTCAGACTTCCGGAGCCCCTTGCGAAGCTCCTTTTCCAAAAATTATAACCGGGGAATCCCCATCCCGGTGGTAAAAAAAAACAAACTCCCCAGGAAATCGATGACCTTAACTTTATGAAGCAACCGACACCTCGCGGGTTCCGCCACTCACTATTCTCTATTGTAGATTTAAAGGCGCATTGCTGTTTTTGCTTTTTTTAAAAGATTTGTTTAAAGTTGCCTTTCGGAGCCCCTTTCGGGACTCCTTTTTCCAAAAATTATGACCCAAAGCGCCTCGCTTCAAAGAATAGCGGGGAGAACCTCCGGGGTAACCGGGATGTGTCATTTCTTCCGAAGAAATGACACTATTTCTTTCTCCATCCGGTAGTTAACACACACAATTGAGCTGAAAATTTTCCTAATTTAATGGAAGCTAGCAGCCGACATCTCGCGGGTTCCGCCGACTAGAGTTTTTTTTGCGAAATTATGTGTTTTGCTCGAAACTCGTTTTTTTTTCGAAAAGTTGAACGAAAAGGTTTTTTGAAAATTTTCCTGTTGAAGACAATTCATTTTTTCGTTTAATACCGCTATTCAGCATATTGATTCGCTCAAAATTGAGCCTGAAACACAGGAAAAAATTAAAAATGTATCTTTAAAGGCGCACGCTTAATTTTATTCACCGGGTCTCGCCACGAACTTATCTTTTTTCTATTTTGCGCATGGAAGGCGGCGAAACCCGCAGATTCTAAAAATAAGATGATTTTTTTTGTGGTAAGACTTGTTTTCCTTTTTTAATAAAAACATTTACTACTTTTCTAAAAAAAAATGACTCGGAAAATCTAAAAATAAAATAATACGGTTGTTTTAAAGGCGCACACTAAATTTTGTTTATCGGGTCTTGCCGCGATCTATTAATTTTTTAATTGTTCTAAATTACACGCGAAGGATAGTGAGTGGCGGAACCCGCGAGATGTCGGCTGCTCACTTTGCCTAAAGCTACCTGTTTGACCCGCAAACTTTGTAATCTCAAAAAAAGCGGGTGGAGATTCAGAAGTCTTCTGACTTCCGAGATTACCACCACTGGCAGTTTAGCTGCCATCTTGCCGTAGTCTCTGAGAGTCAAGCCAGGCGGGCTCTCAGGACTTGTACCCTTACCACTGGATTGTGGGCTGGTCGAAGCATGCGATGAGGGCAACCTCCGCTGCAATACGCTTAATGGTGTTAACACACCTCACGCTAGGCCAAGAGGGTACACTAACCCTCTTGGCTGTTTCCTCCCCGCTTTTTGAGTTTCGTTTTGGAATCGGAGCCTCGAAAGGGGCTCCAGAATAGCTTTAAAAAAGCTACGCGCCTTTAAATCTACCGTAGAGAATAGTGAATGGCGGAACCCGCGAGTTGTCGGCTGCTTACTTTGCATATAGTTACCAGCTTTTTCCTGGTCTTTGTAATCTTTTTAAAGAGCGGATGGAGGTTCAGAAGTCTTTTCGGACTTCAGATTACCTTTTTCCCTCGTGAAGGTTGGCACCTGCCAACTTCCCACCCCCCTCTAACCAAGCCACTTAGCTGTGTCTTGGTTGGGTATTATTGCTGACAGCTCCTTAAAGTGTTAAGGCGTCTCAGCGTTCGACGGCCTTGGGGGCACCTAATCGCGGCTTCCCTCTCGGCTGTACCCTCCCCGCCTTTAAACTAATTTTTGGAATCGGAGCCTCGAAAGGGGCTCCAGAATAGCTTATATATGTTTTTTTGAGAAATGTTCCTGTTGAAAATAATGCAATTTCTTTTGAAAATAAATTCTTCTTTTTTCTGCATTTCAATCGACTTTTTTTCGCTGAAAAACCGGCGAAAACAGCAAAAATAAAATGGAAAATGAGCCTACGGTCACTTTAAAGGCGCACACTTAGTTTTGTTTACCGGGTCTCACCGCGATTTGCTCTATTTTTCATTTTACGCAAAGCCAGCGGCGAAATCGCCGGATTTCAGGAAATAAAACCACTTTTTGGTTGATAAAACTCGTATTTTTTATTTAATAAAGGAATTTTTGTGTTTTTTCCCAAAAAATAGCTCCGGAAAATCTAAAAATAAAATAATACGGTTACTTTAAAGGCGCACGCTAAATTTTGTCCACCGGGTCTCGCTACGATTTATTTATTTATTTTTATTACACGCAAAGCATAGTAAACAGCGGAACCCGCGAGATGTCGGCTGCTCATTTCGCATTTAATAACCTGCTTCATTGCCAAACTTTGTAGTCTCAAAAAAAGCGGATGGAGGTTCAGAATTTTTCTGAATTCCGAGATTACCAAGGAGGTTGGCGGCTCACTATCAGTTGCCAGCCTGCCGTATTGTCTGAGGGTTTGACTCTCAAGACTCATGGACCTGAATCACAAACGAATCGTGGTCGCTTTATGCGTAGAGGACTTTACCTCATAACGCTATTCGCTCAAGGCTTAACACGCCTCACGCTAGGCCAAGAGGGTACACTGACTCTCTAGGCCATCTCCTCCCCGCTTTTGAGATAATTTTTGGAATCGGAGCCTCGAAAGGGGCTCCAAAAATATCTATGTTCAAATTGAAGGAAATTCGTATTATGCCAATCTCAGCGGCTGCCCGTTGTGGCCGAAAATCCGACAAGCTCTTCCACGTGGTTATGGTTTGAACTTCTTACTGTATTTAATTTATTTTCGTGGCGAGGGACACACGTGGAAGAGCTTGTCGGATTTTCGGCCATAACAGGCAGCCGCTGAGATTGGCATAATAATCAAGCGCTCCCCCCTTTATTTACGCGACCCTCGGTTCAGCTCCAAGAGACCTAGCAGCCGACATCTCACGGGTTCCGCCTATTACACTTTTCAAAAGCTTATAACTCCCTCAAAACTCGAGATTTATTGGCGGTCAAGGGGTGAAAATGATAGCTCTCGACGAGTTCTACAATATGGGCTAAGCTAGATTACTGTAGCTCAAATTTGAAGAAAGTTATAGGCCAAAGAAAAATGAGACTGGCGGAACCCGTGAGATGTCGGCTGCTGAGAAAAAAAATCGTGATTAAAAGTTTATTAAAGTAGTGATTATTGGGTGGAAACAGGCGGGGTGTGCACATCGGGAGTTGTGATAAGAAAAATACGGTAGGAAAAAAAGAGATCTCGGGGCACAAACGCCTAAGGGGTCTTAATAATTTACATGGGTGATGAGAAATGGTAAGAATTAGCGTCTGAAGCTCGATGGATCATCGATCTGGAAGAGATGAGCGTCGGCGGCATCGATAGGCTTATCGTCAGAACGAATCGGAAGGAATTTTCCGTCGTTGATCGCCTCGAGGCTCTGATCTGGGGAGATTGCCTTTTCGGAAGCAATGGCGGTGGATGGGGGCGGAGCGTCGTCGGCGATCACATCCATCGGAGCATTGAAATCCGAAGCCACTGGATTCGGCTGGAATGGAATCTGCTGACGCTTCTGAGCCATCCATTCGTCATTCTGGGGCTGGAAGGGGGCCGCTTGCTCATTGTTATATGGCTGATACCAGGGTTGTTGGGCAGGGGCCTGGAAGGCTACCGGAGCCTGGGGGAACCACTGGTTAGTCTGAACCTCTTGGCGGGGTCCCCACCAGTTGGCCGGTTGCTGCTGGAATCCGAATTGTGGTCCATTCCACTCTTGGGGTTGTTGCTCATAGTCATCGTAGATTTGGGGACCGTCGAATCTAAAAATAATTAATTTATAGGTTAAGACCCCGCCCCTTTTAGAAGTGTTAGTACCTGTTGAAAGGGCCGAACGGGCGTCGCATAGAGTGACGATCGAATGTTAGACGTCTGAAAGAAGAAGTTTCCCCGGGGGTAACAGAAAATGGCCTAGAAACCATGGCCTAGGAGTTATGGCCTAGAAATAATGGCCTAGTTATCCTGGCCTAGAAAACCCATCTCTACCAGAAAAACTCACTCATTATCATAGGCGTCATTAATCGGCCCAAAGTCCTGATGTGGCATGGCGTACTCTCCGAATCCATCGGCCAACGATTGCTCGAACTGAAATTTTTTTTCATTCGTTTTGCAGAATAACGCTGAAAGCAGGCTCCGCCCCCTTGATAACGGGAGTTTTGAATTTAGGCTCCGCCCATTTTATACTGAGGGTTTTTAAAAACTGCGCTCATTTTTACTAAAGTTTGAAAAATAGGCTTAAGGCTAAAAGGCTAAAATCTCAAACTTTTTACTAGAAAAAGGGGCGGGGCCTAAAACTGAGAATGGAAAGGGACGGAGCCTAATTTTGCAATTTTAGGGCTCAAAAAAAGTCAGTTTCATGTTCAAAATAATCGCAAAAAATGGTTTTAACTGTGCGTGAAAAATTTTCTGAATTTTCTGAATTTTCTGAATTTTCTGAATTTTCTGATATTTGAACTGAGACTTGAAAAAGGGGCGGGCTTAAATTTTAATTGTGCTAATAAAAATGGGTGGAGTCTGAATCCAAAGTGTGATACTAAAATTGGGGGAGCTTTGTTTTTTTCAAAAAAATTATTGCGTTCAAAATGCGGATTTTTTAATAGGCCCAAAATTATACCTAAAAAAAAGAACCTACATGAACGTTAAAAAATGTGAGGACCCAAAATTGCAGCTAGAATGGGCGGGCTTATTTTTCCAAAAGATTTTTTTTTAATTTTTTGAAAAATCTTTTTTTTTTTTGTCAAGGCCTCACCCAACCCCTCCGATTTTTTAGCACGCCCAAAACTTTCCCTTCTAGCCCCGCCCCCCCCCCCTTTTCCTCCAAAAATTCAAAAACTCACCGACGCATTCTCCTCCACACTATTCTCCTTATTGTTCTGTCCCCCAAAACCAATCGGCTTAACCTCGACAACATGAACCTGCATATCACCATTCAGCCCCATACTCTGAGCGTGCTTCCGAATTTTATCCATAAGGGCCTGAAGGAAACCGAATTTTTCGGTTTGTTCCTCAGCGTAGTCGGTTTTCGGTGAATCTTGGGATGGCTGGACGGCGTCCACAATTTTTGGCTTGATTGGGTCGTCACTACGACGGAGTGGTAGGGATTCGACTCTGGATTACGGTAGGTTAGGGTACCTGAGCCAAAAAAACTCACGGTGACTGTTTTTCCAAAGCCATTCTATCCAACTCCTGTTGTTGAGATAGTAGCTCGTAACCCATCATTCTCTGTCGAAGCTCCGCCCACTTGAGACGAAGGAACGCTTGATCGCGTTGACGGTGGTAGGCGACTTCCGAGATTGCTAGACACAAAAGGACCAAACAACACGCCCCGATGAACCATGACAAAACTAAACAACCCTCTATTAGAAAGGCACCCCCTGATAGTCTTACGTCCACAAGTGAAACCGGTGAAGTGGCGTCTGGGGGCTTTGGCTAACACGATTGGGGTCTGAAGTGGTACTCCAGATGAGACCGAATCGATTGGAATTTTCGTGTCCTTCAGATCATTTTCGCGTTGTTCGGCCTTTTGATTCTCGTCGAGTCCCAATGCGAACACCTTCATTCGTGGTGATTGATGAACCTGGAAGTTGTGGAGGGTACTTGAGGGGCTTTTGAGGGAACAGGGGAAAAATAGAGATTAAGGGGGCCACGCTCTTTTTTTTTGATAGAGAAGGAAATACAGTAAACGTTAATCTAGATGGGGAAAAACTTAGGCTTAAGCTTGATGGAGGGTCAGTTTTTAGGCTTAGGCTTAAGCTTGATAGTGGGTCAGCCTTAGGCTTAGGCTTAGGCTTAATAGAGGCTTGACCTTAGGCTTAGGCTTAGGCTTCAAAAAAGTCGATATTTGTCTTGAGCCCGTTACTCAAGCCTAAGCCTAAGGCAGTATTTGTCTTAGGCTAAGGCTTGATTAATGGTCAGCTTTTAAAGATTAGGCTTAATAGAAGGTCAGCTTTAGGCTTAGGCTTATCAGAGGCTTGACCTTCGAATTTATTGTTCGACCTTAGGCTTCGGCTTAAGTTCTTTAGAAGACAGGGGTTTTTCAAAGCTTGATACAGGGTAAACCTTAGGCTAAATAAAGGGTTAGGCTTAGGCTCGATTATAGGTGCTTAACCTTAGCTCAGGCGCTACTCGAGTTTAGGCTCAACTTTTCTTCCTAAACCCAATTTATAAGATTCCCAATTCAAAATTACTCATAATCCGGTCTACCACTTTTTTCCCTAAACATTTTTTCTCTCACTCCCTGAAATGGGTCTCGAGTGGAAATAAGAGAACACCAAGGAGGGGCGAAAAAAACGCGTCAAAACAAACACTGAGTGTTTGTGAGGAGTAGAAGACGAAGACGGATTAGAAATCTGACTGTACAATACTGGAATACTGTCAGCAAATGACGTGTAGAGGATTTTGTTTGTGGATTTGGGCTTGGCAGGATCCGCCCGATATCAAATGTTATCAAGAAAAGTCAATACTGTAATTTTGTGTAAACATTGAGTGTAGAAAATTTGGGAAATGCAATTTATCTTGATTCTCATGAGAGATATAAAAAAATTGTCAATTAGAAAATTGCTCAGCTTAAAATTTTGCGTATTTTGTTAGTTGACAGCTTTTTTCTAGCTGTTACGGTTAGCGAGTTATAGGCGCTAGAAGACGCTTAACTTTAAACGCTTGTATCTCGCTAGCTATCAAAGCTACAAAAAAACTGTCAATTAACAAAATGTGCAGAATTTTAAGCTGAGCAATTCATTAGTTGACTATTTTCTAGTAGCTTTACTCAAAATTGAGATATTCGCGTTTTAAAAACATATAATACGAATTAAAGCTAATATAATTGAAATTTGGGATTAGAGCGCACTTGCAGAGTATGAAATAACAATTGAATGAGTGAGAGGAAGCATGAAACACCACTCAACACACAGAAATAGCCTACCGGATTGGCGGGGGGTGATATGTGTGCCACCGCTGCGGCGCGCAAACAGTACCGCCCGTTTTTCGAAGACTGGTCTTCACCTGCCAACTACCCCCCGAGACCCGGAACGTTCTACGCGGATTCAATGATCTTTTTATTCTTTTTCGGAGGAATCGGACATCCGAGGAGCCGTTGTGTGTTGGATAGGAGAGAGAGAGAGAGAGAGAGAGAGAGAGAGAGAGAGAGAGAGAAGCGGAATGAACTAGAGAAGTGTTTGGTCAGTTGGTTGGAGGGGAAAGAAAAAAACAACAAAAACACTAAACAATAATAAATTTTGGGTTTGCGGGTGTGTGTGTGTGTGTGAACATGGTCTTTCAAGGATTAGGTGACAATTAGGTTCAATAGATGGGCACTTTTTGTTTTTTTAGAGGAATGGGTTACTGTAGAGCTTGCACATATGCTTGAAAGGCTTAAACTGGGTTCAATTAGGAAAAGAGGCTGTTTTTGGCATTTTTTCTGTATTTTCTGGTAAAACAGTTTGAATTAAAATTTTGGAATTATTTAAAAACCACTAAAACTGTCGGTTTTCAGGTCACTGAAATTTTTTAAAACCGAAAACTTTAATTATTGCAAAAACTATCGGAAGTACAGTACAAGATAAAATTATGAAATTCTAAAAATTCGTATTCTCTGGGTCACCTTAGTTTCATGGTTACATATCATATTTTTCAAAAATCTGAAAAAACAGGGTTACTGTAATTTTTTTTCTGGAAATTGAACAATTTAAGTTTTTAATTTTTTTAAATTTCAGAATAGTTGAAGTTGTCGTTAAAAATTATGAAAGTTGATTTGGAAGGATTTCAATATTTTTGAAAATTCACATGTTATTTTAGTTTAGCGTTTATCTCAATTTCCAAAAAACTGAAGAAAAACGGGTTACTGTAGTTTTTTTCTCAAAAATAGGTATTTTGTGTTTTCTTACAAGATTTGCGATATTAGCTAGATTTCAAGAAAAACTTCGGAATTTTGAAAAAATCGGATTTTTGTGTTGTGAAACTTCAGTATAAATTGTTCTTAATTTTGAAAATCTGAAAAAAATGGTTTACTGTATTTTTTTCCGAAAAAATCAAAAAAATGTGAGTTTTCTGACAAATTTAATCAAACATCTCATTTCGACGAATTTTCAAAAAATTCAAAATTTTTAAAATTACCCTTCTTCATTTATTTTCTCAAATCAAGTCTATTATAGGAATCTTTTGTATTTTCAGGCTTTCTGTTTCCATTTTTAATCAAAAAACCAAAGAGTGAAACTGAACCAATTGATCATGCTACAATATAGTCTGTTTTAAACCCTTCTCCTAAACAAAATATCCCCAAAAAGTCTAGTCTTATTCCCTGAATTGTTTCTAATCTATGTGTCATTCCCCCTAAAGAAAAGAAACCTTGAGAAACAACGTGTCTACTCTCTTTTCTGACCTGATGATGTCAAGACTAAAGACCATGCCCCCTATGCTATATAAAGAGAAGTAACCCCATGTGTCTTCATTCATCAAAAATGAAAAATATTGTAATATTTGTTTTCTTGCCCTGTTTCGTCTACGCGCAGTCTAATGCCACTTCTGATTTAATTGAAAAAGTGGAAAAAGTTGGTGTTTGTCCAAAGGGGTTTAAGCTTTATCAAAGGAAGCCGACTGGGAGGAACAAGATGACCAAGGAGTGGTGTATGAAGGTAGGAAATTATTTTTTAGAAATTATTTTTTTAGAAATTATTTTTTTAGAAATTATTTTTTTCAGAAATTATTTTTTTAGAAATTATTTTTTTAGAAATTATTTTTTTAGAAATTATTTTTTTCAGAAATTATTTTTTTAGAAATTATTTTTTAGAAATTATTTTTTCAGAAATTATTTTTTAGAAATTATTTTTTCAGAAATTATTTTTAGAAATTATTTTTTAGAAATTATTTTTTTTAGAAATTATTTTTTTTAGAAATTATTTTTTTAGAAATTATTTTTTAGAAATTATTTTTTAGAAATTATTTTTTAGAAATTATTTTTCTCCATGCAGAAAAAACTACAATAATCTCAGGTAGTAGAACACGAAGACGTCTACGATCGTCCAACAGCTAGATCCGTGTGCTGGGACTATGACGCAGTGATTACCAATGTGGAGAATGAGCAAGAGTTGGCGGATGTTAATGGTAAGCAGGGTAGGGGTAGCTGAGGGTTAGCTAAGCAATAGCTAAGCGTTAGTCTAGCTCAGGGTTAGCTCAGATTAGTCGTGTTAAGGCTAGATCAACAATATGTACTTATTATTCTGTGATCCCTCAAGCTAATCAAATACTGTATAAAAAACAGAGTTGTATGGAATGAAAATTTTTAGTTCTGGAATTTGGAATTTGGACAAAAATTTTTTTAATGGATTTAGGAATCTGAAATTTGGACAGAAAAAAAACCTGAAAAATGGAATTTCTAGCGGTTTTTGAAAATTTTTTTTAAAAAATCAGAATTTTCGATGAAATTCGTGTATTTTTAAAAGGGTTAAAAAAATTTTTCTCGATTTTACATGGAATTTGGAATTTTTTTACTGTTAAAAATGGAATTTGGAATATGGAATTTGGAATATGGAATTTGGAATTTGGACAAAGTTTTTTAAAATGGAATTTGGAATCTGGAATTTTGACAGGAAAAAACCTGGAATTTGGATTCCATACAACTCTGATAAATAACTACCCTTTTTTCAGCCCTGATTCGAAAAAACAACAAACGAGTCGCTGTGGACGGCGTATTCAATCCGAAATGTCGCGGTTTCGACGACTGGAGAATGAGAAAGTTTGGTGGAGTGTGTGCGAAGGAAAAAGAGGTTTGTGTCTTCTTAAGTCTCAAGTACTGTATCTTTTTAGCTATTCATCCTAGAGGACGATCACACCGATCCAACGTTCATTTTCACCAAGTGGGCTGGCGAGCCGCCCACCGCTTCCGATAAATATCGAGAGAAGGGAGATGATACGTAAGAATCTTTTTTGAAGGGTTTTAAATTAAATTTGGGTTTCAGGGACATCTACACTATCGCTGAGTGTCTATCCCTTCATAATCTAGCTGCGTTGAAGTCAACGGGCAATTTGAAAGATTTTTTGTGTGGGGAGGAACCGGATAAGCAAGTAGGAGAGGTCCCATTTTTCGGAGTGCTTTGTGGATGTGAACCTAATTAATTTTGACTGTTTTTGGCTTAATAAATCCTAGAAAATTCTGCAAACTTTTATTATTGCACCCGGAAGCATCCTTCTCCCGAAACAATAAACACCGTCAGGTATAAAAGAAAGGGTTTGCAAGTTGTCATACACAACAAAATGTTGCTTCTTCTATTCCTGACTATCCCATTCGTTTATTCGGCTGATCCGAAATGTCCCAAGGATTTCCATCTATTCAAGAGAAATGCCACATCCAAGAATAATCATACGAAGCATTGGTGCATTGGGGTAGGCTTTTTTTTTGAATCGAAAGTTAGTAACCTACTGTAGATCACTAAATATAGAGAGCTTTACTAGGGAATGACAGGAGGTCAAGTTGGAGTTTCCGAATGAAAAGTATATGATTGGATAGCTAAAATGAAGGGCTTTCAGAATATCTATTCAATTTTTGCTGCGGTTTTCTGGGAATCCAGCAATTTCGCTCCAAACGCACAGTACTTTCAGTATAGTACGTTTTTTCGATTCACTCCAAGACACAATTCGACTTGTGAAACCTTTTTGTCAAGAAAACTTGCGAAACAGTACTAATACACCCTCTAAACGTGGATCAATCAAAGAAAACTTAAAAACAAAGGTTTCACAAGTCAAATTGTGTCTTGGAATGAATCGAAAAAACGTACTGTACTGGAAGTATTGCGCGTGGAGCGAAATTACTGGATTCCCAAAAAACCACAGCAAAATATGAATAGATATTCTGAAAGCCCTTCATTTTAGCTATCCAATCATATACTTTTCATTCGGAAACTTCAACTTAACCTCAGGTCATTCCCTAGTAAGTTTAAACTATAAGTAAAAACCACTATTATAAGTAAAAACCTATAAGTAAAAACCACTATTTCTCAAATCTCAGCTATTCGAATACGAGAACCTTGGCAACCACGACTTCGCTCGTTCCGTGTGCCTTGCCAATAACGCCTCGTTGACCCTCCCGGAAAACGGAGAAGAGCATAAAGCTATTGGCAGTGAGTCGGTTATCTTAAGACTAGTCACCCCCTGATAAACTTCAGAGATCGCCGCTGATCAAGATATGGATGGCGTTCACGCTATCGATGGACAAATGTCTCCGAAATGCAAACTCAGATACTTTAAATATGAGCGCGCGACCGTTAATTATCAAAATATCAGATGCAAACAGAATGAATCATATGAATTCGATGATGCCAACACAGATCCTTCCTACATTTACCGTTTGATCAGTGGATCATCAAAGGCTGGATATTTTTCGGAAGGAGGCGACCCTTTGTAAGATGAAATGCCTTCGGTTGCTTCATTGTTTCTTTTATAGGCACTACCATGTGGCTGACTGTCTTACATTGCGTTATTCATTCAATGCAAAAACTAATTCAACGTCATCAGGCGCAGGTGTTGAGTTCTGTGAAGGAGAAGGATTGAGAAACTACGAAACAAATCCTGTTGATTCGGTTGTCTGTGGAAGACATCCATTGTAGAATTTTGTTTTTCTTGGAAATGAAATTTTTGTTGCTTTTTTTTCTATTAAAGTTGCTGAATTGCTTACAGAGCCTACGGTAGAAAAAAAATGACTTGTGGAATAAAAAAAGGAAACTAGTAGTGACCACCAGTTCAAATAGCTGGCTCTAGCTAGCAAATAGTGGCAGCAAGATACTCAAGTACAATTTTAGAAAGCCAAAGAGCTTAAAAATTATAAAAAGCTTCCAAAAAATGCAAACTGCTATCCAACCTTGTCAGTTAGACTTAGTTTGCCTATCTTCGGGGCTTCTCTAGTTTTCAACTTGACAAAATCAAGTTCAGATGCTAGCTAAGGCAAGTTTGCAGCTTCTTGTTTTTGTACCCGAACTATAAATACAGATCCACGTGTCCTCTCCTCCCGAAACAAAAAACACAGTCAGGTATAAAAGAAGGGGTATGCAAGTTGTCATGTACACAACACCATGCTTCTCCTTCTATTCCTAACTATCCCATTCGTTTACTCCCGCCGTCCAAGATGTCCAGAAGACTTCATCCCAATTAAGAGAACCCCCACGGCCAAGAATCATCACACGACGGATTATTGCATTGGAGTGAGCTCTTCAAGAATACTTCTAACATAATCTTATCTAGGGGTTCATGCACGGAGCCCTGACCGATCGTAACGTTGCTCACAATTTCTGTGCCAGTAAAGGTGCCATGTTGGCTATTCCAGAAAGCCAAGAAGAACTAGATCTTTGGTCCCGTGAGTCTTTAATGGAGGACTGAACTGAAGTTCAATATTTTGTCATTAGATGTAGTTTTTTATTCTGAACACTTTTTCTGTTGATAACTTTTTCTGAAAATGCCTCTAAATGCCTCAAAAACCGCTTTGAAAACGTCGAGGTGATTTGGGTGGAAGAGTTTTCCGTAACCTCGGCCACGGGGGTTGTGACCGCCACAGTCGCTATTTTTCTCATTTTTTCTGATTTTATGTTTTTAATGTAGATGTTCTTTCATAATCAAAAAAAATTTTTTTAATGAAGAGAAAAGTAAGGTACATAACCCCCGTGGCCGAGGTCACAGAAAACTCTTCCACCCCAATCACCTCGACGTTTTCAAACCGGTTTTTAAGGCATTTAGAGGCATTTTCAGAGAAAGTTGTCAACAGAAAAAGTATTCAGAATGAAAAACTACATTTAAATCCAAATTATTGAATTCCAGTTCAGTCCTCCTTTAAAGACTAGGTCACACAGTGAAACTTCAGAGTACTTCAAGCATATTGATTTCATGGAACCATTTGCAATCGATGGACAACTCACGCCGAGATGCAAATCGAAACTTTTCGTAGCGAAACACAAAGGATTCCCGAAGGAATCATTGTGCAAGAATAACGAAGCTTATGAATTCACTGATAGTAACACTGATCCAACATTCGTTCTCGATCGCATTTCAAAAAATGATCCCATTTTCCAAGAGGTTACCGATGAAGAAGATATGAAGTAAGCTGAGCAATTAACCGATCGAATTCTCAGAAAGATATTTCAGACGATTCAATACTCCAGAGTGTTTGACGATGAGAACTTCCAAACTTAGCAACAATCATACTCAGCCAACTATCTATCCACAGTACTGTGTCGAAACTAAGGTCCTAGATGCGCTGCCAGTGAAAGAAGCGATTTTTTCGATTGTCTGTGGAACACGTCCTTATTGAATACATAGTTGAAATAAATGTTTTGTTGGTTTTTTTGCTAGTCTAACGGAGTTTAACACTAGCTAGATGTTTTCTGAAGATCCAAATGACGCTTCATCAAAGAAAATTTAGAGAAAGGTTACAAAAAATTTATAGTTTAGTTGTAAGCTCGGTTTTTTGGTTATGATTAGATAGAAAACTTTCTAATCCACAAATTTTGCATGAAAGCTAAGAATTAATATTCTCAAGCAACAAGGGATGCTTTCAAATGGAGGTTGGCCAAGGGAAAAATAATTACGAGACATATGAAGGTCTCTCAACTTGGCTTAGATGAAGTTGACCAAAAAACTGATGAAGTTAGGAATTAGTAGGACGGTATGATCATAAAAAACGGAATCAAAAAGCCTAATATCTATCTTTGTTCTGCAAAAACTTATAACTCCAGTTATTGCATTCGGAAACGAGGTTATAGGTCCACGTGTCCTCTTCTCCCGAAACAATAAATACAGTCAGGTATAAAAGAAGGGTTTGCAAGTTATCATGTACACAAAACCATGCTTCTCCTTCTATTTCTGACTATCCCATTTGTTTATTCGGCTGATCCGAAATGTCCGTCCAACTTCACATTGGTTAAGAGAACACCAACAGGAAGGAATCACTTCACAAAGGCTTGGTGTTTGGGGGTGAGTCACCTTAATTTGTGACTATACCTTTGGAATAGTTTTTCAATTACTTGACCATAAGATATCATAGTTTTGACCACTCCTTTTTCTTGACTAAAAACTGATAGTATCTACATAGATCTTCGAATACGATAACGTTGGTAACCATGACCGTGCTCGTGGGGTATGCTCTTTCCACAATGCTACGCTATCTATGCCAGAGAATATGAATGAGTTTGAAGTACTTGCCAGTAAGCTATCCCTTTCCGATTGAAAAAATAAAAATCCAATTAAGAGGAAATCCGTGCCCGAAACATCTCTGAGCCACACGCCATCGACGGAGAGTTGTCGCCTAAATGCAAAGCAAAATATTACGCTGCCGAGGATAAAGGAGCGAAGTTCGATGTAACAACAATGAAAGGAGAATGTAACTACAAGAAGAATCTCTACTTCTTCGATGATGAGTTCACTGATCCAACATTCATTCTTTCTATGATGGGACCTCGTTTCCCGATGACATATGGATCGTCTGGTTGGCAGCCTCGGTCAGTTTCCAATTTGATATTTTGAACAATATTAGAAGTTTTACAGATTCCGGAACGTCGCCGAGTGTATAACATTAGAGACCACACATTACACTGGAAAACGAACGATGTTGTCTGTTGTTAACTGTAACTACTGTACTGGACTCTCAGGACAAGATACGAATGATATTACTTCTGTTATCTGTGGACGACGTCCGTTGTAATTTTCCAACAATAAATGTTTTAAATAATAGTGTTTTTTATCGGTATGTCATATAGATTCTTGACAAAACAGATTTTGTGTAGATACAAACTCGCTGCAATTTTTATAGAGTGATTAGCCGGAAAACAGCTAATCGCCAGGCTGCCGGTTTACAAGTTATTTGGTTAACAGAGTGCCAAATTGAAAAAAAAATAGGAAAAAATTTCGGTTTAGCTGAGCTAAGAATACACGTTGACTCTGAATTGATAGATAGCTGACTCCAATTACCGTAAGGTCTTGATTACGAGAACTGTATCGCAGAAACCCTGTATGCTTATTTTGTTAATTGACTAACAAAGATTGCTCATACCAGACTATACTCAACCTCCAATTTTCCTTGGCAAAACAAGCAAGCTTTTTGAAAAAGTTGCTTCAGACCCTTGCAAGCTCGCACCTTTTGTTATTGCATCCGGAAGCGAGGTTATAGGTCCACGTGTCCTCTTCTTCCGAAACAATAAATACAGTCAGGTATAAAAGAAGGGTTTGCAAGTTGTCATATACACAAGAACATGCTTCTCCTTCTATTTCTGACTATCCCATTCGTTTATTCGGCCGACCCGAAATGTCCGGCCAATTTCACATTGGTTAAAAGAACGCCATCAAAAAGGAATCATTTTACGGAGGCTTGGTGTTTGGGGGTGAGTCAATCTATTTTGAGGTAATGAGAATAACTTTGGGATAGTCTTTTTAATTACTCAAACCGGACCATAAGCGAGTTTCAAAACTCTAGTTTTTCTTGACTAGAAAAATACTAATTTCCAGATCTTCGAATACGATAATGTTGGTAACCATGACCGTGCTCGTGGGGTATGCTCTTTCCACAATGCTACTTTATCGATGCCAGAGAATAAAAATGAGTTTGAAGTTCTTGCCAGTAAGCTATCCCTTCTTGATTAAAAAATAAGAATCCAATAAAGAGGAAATCCGTGCCCGAAACATATCAAAGCCTCACGCCATCGACGGAGAGCTATCGCCTAAATGTAAGGCAAAGTTTTATGCTACTAAGAATAAAGGGGCGGAGTTTAATGTAACAACAATGAAAGGAGAGTGCAACTACAAGAAGAATCTTTATTTCTTCGACGATGAGTTCACTGATCCAACCTTTGTTCTATCCATGATGGGACCTCATTTCCCGATGGACAGCCAAGATTCTTGGACTATTGATGAGCCAAAGTGAGATCCAATTTTGGTAATTTGAATAATATTAGGAATTTTGCAGGTTTCGAAAGGTCTGTGATTGTATGACATTAGATGACACATACTACACTGGGAAACGAAGCATTTATAACGTTGTTAACTGTAACTACTGTACTGGACTCTCAGGAGAAGTTCCGAAAGATATCACTTCTGTTATCTGTGGACGACGTCCACTGTGATTGTTATATGTTGGAAATTAAATATTAATAAAACATTATTTGATCAGAAGGTTAACACAGTGCCAAAATGAAGGAAAAATAGGAAAAAAATCAATTAGTTGTGTCAAGAAAACAAGTAGCTCACTTAAACTGATAAGCTGTATCGCGAAATCCGTGTGTGCTAGTCTTGTTAGCTAATTAAAAATTCCTATAACCATATCATAGTCAAAACTGAACTTCTATTGTTTCTTAATAAAAAACTAACAATGAAGGTCAGAATACGTGATGGTTAGGAATTTTCCATAAATTTGCCCATAGACCAGTTCCTCAGAATTTGAGCAGACAAAACAAGTAAAATTCAGAATTAGTGGATACCTTAACGGAATGTTCGTGAAAGAGCATAATAATTGAATCTAGTTTCGAGTTTTCTTTTTGCAAAAACTTCTGTTATTGCATCCGGAAGTGAGGTTATAGGTCCACGTGTCCTCTTCTCCCGAAACAATAAACAGGGTCAGGTATAAAAGAAAGGGTTTGCAAGTTGTCAGATACACAAGAACATGCTTCTCCTTCTATTCCTGACTATCCCATTCGTTTATTCGGCTGACCCAAAATGTCCAGCCAATTTCACATTGGTTAAGAGAACGCAGTAAGGAATCACTTCACAAAACAGTAAGGAATCACTTCACAAAGGCTTGGTGCTTGGGGGTGAGTTAAACTATTTTAAAATAGTGACTGCATTTATATTAGGTCGGACTGATATAACTGCATCACTTTCGGAGAAACTTTTAAATCAAATTTCTTTGTTTTCTTATAACATCAGTAAACTGAATATGCACTATCATCATTCACGATGTACTGCCAACAGATGGGTAACTGTCTCATCCCCTCTCGGCAAAAGCCAGGAGACTTGACATTGAAAAATCGGTGATACCCCCTTTTCGTATCATCTTCTTGTGGTGAATCCTGTTCATTCAGGAAATTGGTGAGGAATGGGAATAAGTGATATTCGATGTCCCATAAAAACAAAAAACAACATAGAACCTTCCTATCTAATTACTGAATTTCCTGGGAAATCTTTTTCGCGAGACGTGGTTGAGCACAATCATGAAGAAGTAAACTTTGTATACCTTCTCTTTGATTTTCTTAACTACTGTCATTATTTGCTTATACTAAAGGTCTACTGTGAGGTTTAAATAAGATAAAAAAAGATCCCAGTGATCCGATCTATTCCCGCTCCAACAGATGATCAAAATCATCACATATCGGAAATTTTCCTTTTGGTGTTGAATCTCTAGAATCTTAAAGTTTCCACTGCTGGTGTCTATGATGATAGTTGATATAGAGTGTCTACTACTCATGCCCAGTTATCATCTTGAAAAGTCACATTGTCCTCTTTCTGTACGACAAAAGAGACGATGCCTCTTCCACTCTTCACTGTAGCCATGACACCCAAAAAACATATGTTACTTTTGTGAGTATATTCCATGAAAACCGAAACTCCCAAAACCAAATATTGGGCATCTTCTCATAGTACTTCAGCTTCTCTACAATATACTAAATTAGGTTATTAGGATCCTCATTAGCCTGTGTCATTACAGCGTTTTCAACAAACACCATAGTCTTCTCATAATGAAAACTTCATTCGATTCTAGGTTTCTGATTTTGAAGTCTCAGTACAAATTGATAGCTAATATTTTTATAACAGTGCTGGGACTCAACAATTATCAAATTAGATCAGCAGCCTGTCTTTTCGAAGTGCACAAAACAAGCTCATACAAAAGTATCAGTTTGACATAGGTTGGTGTTACTTTCACAACTGCCTTCTAGAAGCTGTCATTGAGCCGAGATTCTGTGCAAGAGTAGTCTACACACTGACCCTTACATATGTCTAATATGAAAAGTTTTTGAAGCATCTCAAAGTTTCTGGAGAAAAATCAAAAAGTGATGCAGTCATATCAGTCCGACCTAATAGAATAGTCTTTCCAATTAGTGAAACCGAACTATGAGCGAGTTTCAAACCTCTATTTTTCCTTGACTAGAAAAATACTAATATCTAGATCTTCGAATACGACAACGTTGGTAACCATGACCGTGCTCGTGGAGTGTGCTCTTTCCACAATGCTACGCTATCTATGCCAGAGAATATGAATGAGTTTGAAGTACTTGCCAGTAAGCTATCCCTTTCCGAATTAAAAAATAAAAATCCAATTAAGAGGAAATCCGTGCCCGAAACATCTCTGAGCCACACGCCATCGACGGAGAGCTATCGCCTAAATGCAAGGCAAAATATTACGCTGCTGAGGATAAAGGAGCAAGCTTCAATGTAACAACAATAAATGGAGAATGTAACTACAAAAAGAATCTCTACTTCTTCGACGATGAGTTCACTGATCCAACATTTGTTCTCTCCGTGGTCGCCCCTGATTTCCCGGTAACAACCAGTGTTGCTTGGATCAGTGATGAGCCTAAGTGAGTTTCGAATTCGCTATCAGGAACAAAATTGAAAGTTTTGCAGGTTCCGGACAGTCGGCGAGTGTTTAAACTTAGAAGACACACATTCCACAGGGAAACGAGAGGATTGGTCCGTTGTTAACTCTAACTACTGTGCTGGAGCTAAGCTGGAGGAAGGATCTGACGGGGTTAAATCAATTGTGAATAGTATCAGTTCAGTTATTTGTGGACGACGTCCGTTTTGATTATTTGTACAAATAAAAACTTTTTTGGTAGGAATGTTCCATTGTTACTTTTCACTAAAAACTATGTTGATTCACAAGTTATTTGGTTGAAAAGTGCTAAATTGAAATGAAATCAGGAAAAAAGGTTGATAAGTTGTGTTAAAAATACACGCTACTATGGGGTTTAGCTCCGACTTGATAAAGTGCTAGCTGAGCTTCGAAAGCTTCGACTCCTTCCTTGTTAGCTGCCTATGCATTGGTAAAACACAATCATAGTCGAGCCCCCAACCTCTAGTCTTCCTTAAAGGAGGACTGCAGTAATTATCGACTCAAAAAATTCCTATGTAATTCGCCCTGAAAAATCTTATTCTGCTCTTAATTTTTCATGAAATTTCCTCTAAAATGCTCCAGCTGCGAGCAAGCCGAGAAACTTAAGATTATGGTGGAAGAGTTTTTCAAACTCGGCCACGGGGTTTTGGGACGCCCTGGCGGCTTTTTTTGTTCTTTTTTCAAAGTTTCAGTTAGTATCAGGTTGAGTCAAAATTATTGTACCACTTTCGAAAAAAATTCAAGTCATGATTTTTTCGTTTCTTCCGAATATCTGTCAGTATATTCTGTATCACAACAATGGACACCCAACTGACAACCGATGTGAAAAAAAACATGAAGCATTTCGATAGCTTCTCAAAGATTCTAGGCAAAACAGAACATGTGGTACAATAATTTTGACTCAACCTGATAAATGAGAAGATATATTCAATACAAATATGAAACTTCAAAGAAAAAAGGAAAATAGCCGTCAGGGCGTGCCAAAACCCCGTGGCCGAGTTTGAAAAACTCTTCCACCATAATCATAAGTTTCTTTGCTTGCTCGCAGCTGGAGCATTTTAGAGGAAATTTCATGAAAAATTAAGGGTAGAATGAGATTTTTCAGGGCAAATTACATAAAAATTTTTTTGAGTCGAAAATGACTGCAATCCTCCTTTAACAAAAAAAAACTTCAACGCAATTGGTCGAAAACTGCGCTGACACGTGAAAAATAAAAGAAAATGGGTACCTGGACAAAACATTTGTGAAAAGGCAGAATAATTAAATCTACATATGTAGTTTCAGATCTTCGTTTTGCAAAAACTTTTGTTATTGCATCCGGAAACTAGGTTATAGGTCCACGTGTCCTCTTCTTCCGAAACAATAAATACAGTCAGGTATAAAAGAAGGGTTTGCAAGTTATCATGTACACAAAACCATGCTTCTCCTTCTATTCCTGACTATCCCATTCGTTTATTCGGCTGATCCGAAATGTCCGGCCAATTTTACATTGGTAAAGAGAACGCCATCAAAAAGGAATCATTTCATGGAGGCTTGGTGCTTGGGGGTGAGTCCAAATAGTTATTTCAACTTTACAACGAGTTAACCAAAACCCTAATATCCAGACTTGTAAAATTCCGGGCCTGCCCGCCAAGGCCCGAGCCCGGGCCCGGGCCCGGGCCGGGCTCGGCCGGGCCGGGCCGGGCCGGGCCGGGCCTAGGCAAAATTCTCAAGGCCGGCCCGGCCCGGAGGGCCGAAGACAAAATGACCCCTTTTCAAGCCAATTTTTGACCTTTTTTCGGCTAAAAAGTGTTCAAAATGGCTTTTTCTTCAACGATATTTCAAAATTTCGCCAATGCGCGTAATTTAAAATCGGAAATCAACAAAAAATTTTCGGTCAAAAATTCAAAATTTTCGATTCTGAACCTCCTGTGGAACACCGGGCCCACCGGGCCGGGCCGGCCGGGCCGGGCCTTGGAAATTGGGGAAAAGCCCGGCCCGGCCCGGCCGGCCGGCCCGGCCCGGCCCGGCCGGCCGGCCCGGCCCGGCCCGGCCCGTGACAAGTCTGCTAATATCTAGATCTTCGAATACGACAACGTTGGTAACCATGACCGTGCTCGTGGAGTATGCTCTTTCCATAACGCTACACTATCGATGCCAGAGAGCAAGAAGGAATTCGAAGTTCTTGCCAATAAGCTATCCCTTTTTGATTAGAAAATATAAGGATTCAATTAAGAGGAAATCCGTGCCCGAAACATATCAAAGCCACACGCCATCGACGGAGAGCTATCGCCTAAATGCAAGGCAAAACTCTACGCTGCTCAGGACAAAGGAGCGAAGTTCAATGTCACAACCATAAAAGGAGATTGTAACTACAAGAAGAATCTCTACTTCTTCGACGATGAGTTCACTGATCCAACCTTTGCTCTCTCCATAATCGGACCTCAATTTCCGTTGACATACGGATCTTTTTCGAGTACCGGCAAGCCAACGTGAGTTGAAATACTTGAAAATTCAGTCAAAATAAGAAGTTTTGTAGTTTCCGACACGTCGCCGACTGTTTGAGATTAGATGGCACGCACGACACAAAGGAACGAAAGAAATGGTATGTTGTTAACACTGACTATTGTTCTGGAGCGTCAAACGAAGTTACGAGTATCAATATCACTTCGGTTATCTGTGGAAGGCGTCCGTTGTGATTCATGGATGAGAATTATTAATGAAACATTATTTTGGTTGATACTATATCGAAAAAAAGAAAAAAAGGAAAAAAAATCTCGAATAAAAACTAGAATCCCCTATGTTTCCCCTATTCGAGATTCATGATGTTTTACATATCCCCCAACAAAAAAATCGGTAAAAAATAATACGCGATTTGGAAAGGACTGGATTTTTTGTGTGACTGGGTGACGATTAACTTTTTATGGTTGATAGGTTTTTCGAGGGGACTGTACAATATTGTTAAAAAAGGGGAGAAAAGGTGATGGAAGGATGAACATGGTTGGGGGAGGTAGCAGGGGTGTGCGGAACGGAATTCGGAATTCCGAAAAATTCCGAAATTTCTAGATTTTTCGGAACGAAATTCCGATCGGAATATTCCGAGGCAAAATTTTCGGAATGGAATTCCGATCGGAATATTCCGAAGAAAAAAATTCGGAACGAAATTCCGATCGGAATATTCCGAAGCGAAAATTTCGGAATGGAATTCCGAAATTCCGATTTTGGGCCTCGGACAAAGTTTCTTTTTTATTCTTTTTCTCTAGTTTTTCTTTTACTTTTTACTAATTCTTCGACAGCAACACCAAAAAAAGAGTTTTCATAGCGCATCGCGAGCGTAGAGAAGAAAATCTCTCGTTTTTATTGCTGATTTAAACAAAATTTTAAATTCCGAAAAATTCCGAATTCCGAACTTTTAGAACTCGGAATATTCCGAGATTCCGAAATTCCGAAAATTGAAAATTCGGAATATTCCGAGATTCCGAAATTCCGAAATTTGTGATTTCGGAATATTCCGAGATTCCGAAATTCCGAGAATTCCCGATTCCGCCCACCCCTGGGGAGGTAGAAAAAGCATTGACTTTGAATAGCATTTTAGAATTTTTATGGGAGGGTTACTGTAACATTAACATGATCATGGTAATTCGAAAAAATTGACAGTACATTTTAATGGTAAGATTTAATAATTTTTAGGAAGCATACAGCATTTTTTATAAAACTGATGAAATACTACGGTAGTCTAGGCAAGATACTAAGCAACCACACATATTTATATAAAAATTATATTTATAACGTTTGAAATAAATACAGTATACTTATGGTATAGAGCAAAAATAGAAGGTATTATAAAAGTCAAAAAATAAAAATAATGTCAAATTTTCATAATTTAATATTTTTGAGTTCAATTTCAAAAATTTTAATAATAACTGATATTTTATATCCAAATTATTTTTATATATAAATTATATACATAAAACTATATAATATAATATAAATTATATAATATAACTTATAAATTTTCAAAATAAGTCTACTAATAAATTATAGCTTGCAAGACGTTCGAATCTCAAAAACTTTCTTCTCAAAACGAAATTCTTATAACCAAAAAGAACCCCGATTTTTGATGCCACTTAAAAAGAATTGAAACGGTTCTCTACAGTATGGGATAAGACTAATCAAGAACAAGTACAATTAGATGACGTAGACGACAAGTGTGAATAACTGGTTTGGAGTGGATGAAAAGAGAGAACACTTATAGTCCTTGAATTTAACATGAGCGATTATATATTGACACAAACGGATGGTCAACTTGAGAGGCGACACTGTCGGGTTTTTGCTCTTCTACAGAAAAATATGAGAGAAAAGTCCCATGACGTCCTCCGGAACACCTGTGGCACAGCTGTCCCATTAAAATCTCTTCCACATGTTCTTATTCTTTTCGGCGTGGCATTTTAATGGGGAGAGAGAAAAGAGAACATAACATAAAAATGATGGTTTTTTGGGATAAAAGGGATCGGAAAACAGAAGTTTGCAGGGTTTTGAGAATGGAATTTTGGATTTTTTGAGAAAATTGAATTTTTTGGAATTATAAGTTTGTGTACTCCTTTTGGACGATTTGAAAAAAAATTGAAAAAATTCGTTTTTGCGGGTTTTGCACCAGATTAGGCTTTATTATGAAAAACGTGACTATCTTGGAATAAAAAACTTGGTTGTGTAGTCCACTCGGACAATTTAAAATAACTGTTTTTACAAAAATTAACAAAAAAATTGTCCAAAAATTGTCCAAAATTTGTCCAAAATTTGTCCAAAAATTGTCCAAAATTTGTCCAAAATTTGTCCAAAAATTGTCCATACCTTGAATTTTGAGTTTTTGGTTATTGGTACCTTCGATTAAGCCAATTTTAATTTTAAGAATCAAAATAAGTCCAACAAATCCTAAAAAACTGGAATTTGCTAACCTTTGTAGTCCTCTCGGACAATAAAAATATATCGTTTTTACAAAAATTACCAAAAAATTGTCCAAAAGAAGTACAACGTGAATTTCGAATTTTTTGTTATTTTCGATTAGACAACTACGATAAATTTCAGAATAAACTAAGAAAATGGCGGTGTAGTCCTCTCGGACAATATTTTTGAAAAACTTTTTTTTACAAAAATTACCCGGAAAAACTGTCCAAATAGAGTCCACAGCAAATTTCAATTTTTAAATAAAAATTTCGATTTTTAAATAAAAATTTCGATTTTTAAAAAAAGATTCTAAAAAAAATCCCAAATTTAAGTTTTAAAACCATAATTAACTAGATTTTAAAAAACTAAAACTCTCTAATCTGTGTACTCCTCTCGGATAATTCTCCAAAAAATTCGAAAATACTGGTTTAGACATCAAAAAACGACAACAAGAAGTCCAAAGAATCTCGAATTTTCCGGAAAGTCACCTGATGTGAAGGGATGCATCAAAAATTTGAAAAGAAGTAGAAAAAAAGGATTATTCGTCATTGAAAAAGAGAGAAGTGGTGGTCAACCACCACAGTCCCCTCCGACAATTAGTCTCTTCCCGAGAGAACAGAATAAAAGAACACTACATTGGTGTAGATGTTTAGAGGAGGATATATAATGGATGGGTTCCAGTTACTGAATGAGAAAAAGAGAGAGAGAGAGAGAGAGAGAGAGAGAGAGAGAGAGAGAGAGAGAGAGAGAGAGAGAGAGATTGACTTGTAGCGGAACTGGAGGCGGTAATGGGTGTGTTAATGGTGATTGGAATTGGGTGGAAAGGGGGGAAATGAGTCAGACTTTTTTTGTGAAGGGATTTTTAACTTAATGTTTTTAAAAGGGTCGAAAAATTAAAATTGTCAGTTTTCAGAATTTTTTCAAAAATTTTAGATTTAGGGAATTCTAGTCACAAAACTAAAAATTTGAAATTTTTGAAAAAAATTAAAAATTCAAAAAAATTCGAATTTTTTTTTCATTTTTCTCAAATAATAACGGATAGCATTGTGTTAAATTGCAAGTAAACAATTATTTTTTAAAATTTCTCCGAAAAACTAAAAATTCATAAAATTGCTAAAAATAATAATTTTACAAATTACATATCAAGAGTGAAATTTTTTGAAAAAGCTCAAAAATTCAAAAAATTCAAATTTCGTAAAATCATAATGATCAATTTTTTTAAAAGAAAAAACCGCTTCGTGTACTCCTCTCGGACAAAATTTTTTAGTTTCTGTGAACAAATCTAGAAAAGTTACAGTTCGAAAATTTTGAAAAAATTTTGTTTTGTTCTTTTGTTTTTTAAATTTTTGATAGTAAGAGCATCAAGCATTGTTTCCAAGTTTTTTTCTAGAAACTAAAAATTCCAAAAAATCGCAAAAAATGATAATTTTACAAAAAATCTCAATTTCAAAAATTTCGTTAACCCTAACGATTATAAACGTCTTTGTGTACTCCTCTCGGACAATTTTCTACCATTTTTTATTTTTTCTACCAAAAAACTGTTCTAAACGCCAGAAATCACAAAAAAGTACACAACTTTTTCACAAAATTTCCCGAATTAACCCACATACTTCAAGTACATTGGCTCATGGAAACAGGTTCTACAGGAAACAATGACAAATTCTCGAAAAATCATTTGAATTTAAATAAATAAAGCTCACCGGTTCATAATGATGACGAAAAGTGTTACGAACTTTCATTATTAGTTAGAATCAAGATAGTTGGACGAACTGTAGAAAGGCTATATTGGCTAGTTCAATCGAAAAATTGGGGAGGACGTCGGATAATCCCTTTGGAAGCTAGTTACAAAGATGATTCGGATTAAACCCTTTTTTCGAATAGACACATACCTTCATTCTTCTTTTGAATAGTAGATGATAGAAGGAAGCAGCTTAGAAATTTATGAAACTAAAACTTTTTGAGCTTTAGGGAAGAGGGAGGGGGAAGGGTAAATAGAGATGGGGTGTCAAGTCGAAAAGTAAATTGAACAGTGGGGAAGATTGTTGATCGGCATCCAAGAATAGATTAAAATATAGAGGAAAGTTTGAAATTCGGAGAGAGAGAGAGCGCGCAGACAGCTAGACACTCTAGCTTTCTCTGCGCTCTCTCATTCTTTAGGTTATCGACTTTAGGCTAGCCATATCTCGCTTATCTTGAGAGCTATTGAAAAGTTGTTAACTATTAAAATTTACAGAACATTATAGGTTATACTTTATTAATTAACAAATTTTTGATATCGTTAAAGGTTAACAAGATGTGAACGGTTGAAGTTTGGCACTTTTTGGGAGAAACATATTTAGAAGAGGCTCAACTTCGAACGCGTTTATCTTGCTAGCCATATAAGCTTTTTAAAAATTGTTAACTGACAACATATTTAGCTTATTATGAGCTATATTTCACTAGTTAAGACTTTTTTGATAACGTTGAAGGTTAGCGAGATATAAACGTTGGAAGTTTGGCACTGTTTGGAGGAGACGCGTTTAGAAAATGCCCAACTTTAAACGCTTATATCTCGCTAGCCGTTATAGTTATCGAAAAGTTGTTGATTAGTAAAATGTTAAGCGTATTATAAACTATATTTTATCAGTTGACACTATTTTGATAGCTCTAAAAGGAACCGAGATACGGTAGGTTGAACAACAGACAATAATTTATCGGAATAAACGAGTTCGGTTTAAAAAATCTCCATAAAACTGCTGATCTCTACTGCCGACTTCAAAACACTGTATCTGCCAGATCTGGCAAGTTAGGCAACGTCGAGTCCAGTTAGTCCTTGGTTCGAAACCAATCTCATAATTCTCGGAAATTGAAAAAAAATATTTTTTTTCATCCGGATTTTTTTAATTTTTAAAATTACCCAAAAATTAAAGAAAAAAACTAGTTTAAAAATTTTTTATGTTTCCAATAAATGGCAATAATCCTTAATCCAAAGCAAAAAATTAAAAAAAAAGTCAGTCGAATTTTGTTTCCATCCACTTGTTCCCCCTTCCACTATTTGTATTCTACTTCAAAAACGTGTATCTTTTCTTTGTACAGTACATATAAACACGTATATTGAACCAAACATCATTTATGTACTATAATATATTGTCACCGAGTTGAAATACCAAAAAATGAACATTGAATATTAAAAAATGTCAAAAAAAAAGCCTAGACAGTCGTCTGTTTTTTCCCTTTTAAACTAGGGCTATCGAGAACCTTAACCTCATGGATATCAGCTAGACTAGTGGTTAACGGGGGATTCTCTTCTGTACTTTTATAGTTGATGGCTTCTTCGGCTTCTCCAGTAGCTTCATGTGGCCCTTCGAGTTGCGTCAGGTCCACTACGCTATCCTCCGAGTGCGGACCGACTTTGACGCCGACCGCGTGAAGAACCTCTGTGAGCCGCTTTGAGTAGTCCATGTGACCTTTGACCTGAAGGAAAAAAGGGGCGTGGCCTGGGGTGGGCGGGACGAGTATGTGTTTTCGAGAGCGATTCGAAAAATTTCTCGGAAGATTTCTTGAAAAATTTTTCTCGTGAATTTTTCGAAAATTCTTCGAGAAATCTTCCGAGAATTATTCGAGAAATTTTCGGAATATTTCTCGAAAAATTCTCGGAACTTCTCGAAAAATTCTCCAAAATTCTCAAAAAATTTCTCGAAAACCTCAAAATTCTCGAAAAATCTCGAAAATCTCGAAAATCTCGAAAATTTTTCGAAAAATTCTCGAAAAATCTCAAAATTTTCGAAAAATTCTCGAAAAATTTTGGAAAAATTCTCGAAAAATCTCGAAAATCTCGAAAATCTCGAAAATTTTTCGAAAAATTCTCGAAAAATCTCAAAATTTTCGAAAAATTCTCGAAAAATCTCGAAAATCTCGAAAATCTCGAAAATTTTTCGAAAAATTCTCGAAAAATCTCAAAAATTTTCGAAAAATTCTCGAAAATTTTTCGAAAACTTTTCGGAATTTTTTTCGAATAATTTCTCGAAAATTTTCAAAAGGGGCATTTTTCGAGAAATCATTTCTCGAAAAGACACACTGAGCGGGACTTACAATATGACTCAGGTTATAATTATAAATCTTCTTGTTGTTCCGATTGTCTACAGGTCCTGTTCCAGCAATCCTTATTTGAGCGCTCATGGTACGGTAGAGGAACCGGAGGAGCCAGTCAGTGTCACAGTACCCATTGATAACCCGTCCACTGACCACACTACATACTTTCGACCACTCTTTAGGAGACGCTGTCACCGGGGCCCCTAGCAATATGACATCCTCTATAATCCCAACACTCTCTGTCCTCTTGCTCATGGTTAGAAGGCAATGAAAAATGACCCTGGCTCCCAGGCTAAACCCGATTAGGGTGATAGGTCGCTTCCCGTGTGACCTGCTAAGTAGGACCTCGGCAAGGTGCTCTCCAACTTCCGCCGCCCGGGACACGCAAACGTTCCACGGGTTGTCGAGCACAGAGGAGACCGACATTAAGGCGACAGGCCATGCGACGGCGGATACAAGGCCTCAAAAAGTGATGGGTTTTTTTTTGGAGGGGGGGGGGGTTACCTGCTAGGGCAGTCTCCAGAAGCGTTTGTTGGATGGCGACGGAAACCGCAAAGCTCATGAGATACTCGATGGCGTTTCCGAGTTGCATCAGGTAATTGCTTTCGTATCTGAAAAGGTGGTTTTTGAGGTTTGGTCATGGTAGCGTAGGCTTAGCTAGGCTTAGCTAGGCTTAGCTAGGCTTAGCTAGGCTTAGCTAGGCTTAGCTAGGCTTAGCTAGGCTTAGCTAGGCTTAGCTAGGCTTAGCTAGGCTTAGCTAGGCTTAGCTAGGCTTAGCTAGGCTTAGCTAGGCTTAGCTAGACCCAGCTAGGCTTAGCTAGGCTTAGCTAGGCTAGCTAGTAGCTAACCTGTGCTATCTAGCTTAGCTAACCCCCTTAGCTAACCTGCGCTACCTAGCTCAGCTAACCCCCACTCACCTCAACGTATACTGCTCCTTCGTGTGCCTCAAATGTCTCCACTGATGCACAAACGCATGCTCGGGGCTCGTATCACTCTCGATCCATCCGCTAACCACCAGCGTACAACTCAGGCTAACCCCATCGCTCAACGTCTCAACGGTGAACTCTTCGATGGCACCCACCCGCTTCTTCATCTTGTACCCAGTGAATCCGGCACCCGCTACTCCCATAGTGGTCCCTAGCACTGCTGCCCCGGCGGTGGTAGCTAACCCGGCGACTGCGGTACCTCCGCCGATCAGCATCCCAGCTGAGGCAGCGACCAGCGGAGCTGCTAGCCCTCCGGTTAACCCGATAAGGACTCCGCCGACTCCGCCAGCGGCCCCAATCATCAGATACCTCTTGATCTTCTTATTTCTCGCAGTTTTTTCTCGTACCGCCCTACTCTGCCTGAAAAAAAGGGATTTTTAAATTATATATATTTTCACAAGTATTTTCCACTATCACAGTACAACATCTCAACCACCTACCCTTCCGATAGTTTTCTGGTCACTCTGAAATAAGTATTAGCAAGTGCGCTCTACTGGACACTTACTCTGACTCAACGAATTGCTCATCTAGCAGGGAACTGGCTAAGGAATCTTCAACGTCTTCGAATTCCGTCCAGACAACGCCAAGGAGGGTGGTAAGGTGGCGTAGGAAGACGCGGTAGCGGCTGTCGTAGTTTCCTTGAAGATTTCTTTCAAAGCCCATATCTTGCTAACCGTTGAAGCTATCAGAATACTGTCAATTGATAAAATATTAAGCTAAATTTGAGCTATATTTTGATAGTTAATACTATTCTGATAGCTTTCATGGCAAGCGAGTTATAGTCGTTTGAAGTTTAGCACCTTCGGAGAGCCGGCGCCCCTTTGGAAGGTACGCAATTTCAAGCGATTATATCTTGCTAACCGTTAGCGCTATTAAAAAGTTGTCAACTGGTAATATGTTCAGCTTGATTTAAGCTATATTTTGATAGTTAACAGTATTTTAATAGCTCTGATGGCAAGCGAGTTGTAATTGTTTGAGTTCTAGCACATTTGGAGAGTCTGCGCTCCCTCGGAAGGTAGGCAACTTCAAACGCTTATATCTTGCTAACCATCAAAGCTATTAAAATACTGTCAACTAATAATATGTTTAACTTAATTTGAGCTATTTTTTATTAATTAACACCATTTTGATAACTTTCATGGTAAGCGAGTTATAAGCCTTTGAAGTCTAGCACCTTCGGAGATGCTGTCTGTGTTCCCTTAAAAGGTACACCATTTCAAACGCCGAGATCTCGCTAACCGTTAGCGCTATCAAATTGCTGTCAACTAACAAAATAAAAAACTTAATAAGACCTATATTTACCAGTTAAAATTGTTTTAAAAATACAATTGACAAGCGAGATATGAGCGTTCAAAGTCTAGCATCTTCGCCACTCCCTTGGAAGGTACTCTATTTCAAACGACTATATCTCGCTGGCCAATAGCGCTATCAAATTTTTGTCAACTAACAAAATGTAAAGCTTACCATGGGCTATATTTCAATAGTTAACAGTTTTTCTATATCTTCAACACGGTGAATTATTTACTACATTGGCAAGATGCCAAGTTACAGTAATTTTGTTTAAAATCTGTACTTTTCCGCTGCCGTGTTTGCACATTTTAGTAGCTACGTATCGTATATACCGTTCCTTTCGTCGCTACTCACTGGGTGCAAATGCGACCACTAGTTTACTGTGACGCGCAAACTTTAATTTGAATTTTGGTAGTAAAAAATTCACCGTGCTTCAATAGCAAGCAAGATATACGCTCTCTTTTCATACTCACCTTGATTAACAAAAGCGATCAGCAGTATCGCTAATAACGGTGTCGATCCATCAGTTTTGTACACCGGATCCTCTCTGACCGACAGAATCATTGGCGCAATATCTGTCAGCTCTTCCTCGCCCTCCAAATGGGTCTTCATGGTTTTTACTACCTTGTCGGGGAGGTCAAGGCACTGGGTCACTATGTTGAATGTGGATTTGCAGAAAAATCTGGAATTTTCCCCTGTTTCTAGTTTTTTGTGTAATTTTACATCGCATTTGGGTCATTGTCATCCCAGAAGTCTAATCGGAGTACTGTAGTTGTGAGATTGCATAGGGCGAAACGGGTGGCCGGCTGGAGGACGATTGGAGTTTCCAGGGAGCGATGGCGTGGGGAATCTTAAGTTTTTTGGGTTTTCTTCAAGATTCTGATTATTTCTTTTTTGGAATAGAGTCTCTAGCCCTTCTGGATCTCGAGATATAGCCAGAGACGCAGACATTTTTCTTTGCGTCTCTTCTAGGCGAGACAGTCTGACTGTCTGCCGTCTCTAACCTGCCTGACTTTGAAGGCCCGTATCTCGAGAACCAGAAAAGCTAGAAACTTGATTTAAAAACCAAAAAACTCAGAATTTCAAGTAGAATTCAATTATATCAAGACATCTTGGAAAATTCGAGAAAAACTCACTGCTAGATGTACTTGAAGTGGTCGACATATTCCTTTGCGGAAACGCTTTGACGACAGGCCGAGGACTCCGTTTTGACTGGAAAATTTTAGAATGATTTCACTTGGTATTTTATAATGGCAGGTGGAAATTCGGGAAAATAGTGATTATGAATTGAAAAAAAATTTTTTGAAAAAAAATATAATATAATATTTTCAAAAAAATATAAAAATTTGGATAACAAGATTACTGTAAAACTAACCTCCTCACTGGAATTCGAAGAAGTCGAAGGGGTCGGCGTTGCACACTTGCTGCTCATCGCCACACGCCAAGATTGAAAGTGTTTCTGAAAAAAAGATGCTATCCGAAGAGTAGATCTTCTCCCCTTTTTGCACACACACACACAAAAAGGATTCTGAAGAAGAAAAGGGGAACGAATTTTTTGTCCACTTCCTTACCGGAAGGACATGTGAGCACGGCTTCTTCGCAAATCAAGCCCTTTGTTGTAGGGAGACATTTTGTAGCTACACTTTTTTCAAAACGGAATATCTCAGTTCTGTTTAGAGATACAAAAAAGATGTCAACTAACAAAACAAAGCTCATGTTATAAGCTATATTTTATTAGTTGGTCACTTTTTGATAGCTCTATCAAGAAAAAAGCTGCGCGTCTTTAAACTATCCACATCACATTAATTCATAATTAAGATAGTTCCCAGGGACCACCGGTCTCTTCACTGCCTTCTGGTCGCCGCCGCTCTCTGCAAGTGTGGCCTAGTGGGTAGCGCGCGCGGCTAGCATGCAAAAGGGGTCAGGTTCAATTCCAGCGAGCTCCAAAATGTTTTTTTCTTTTTTGCTCGAGTATATTTTTTCGAAAAAACTTTTCGGCTAATGAACCAAACTGGTTTCCATTTAGTTTGTCCCCTTGTTTACACCCAATCAACTCTTTTCGACTAACGAACATGACGAGAAAAGAGAAGTCGATCAGAAAACAAGTGGAAAAAAGAAGAAGGGGGGAAACAAATCTAATTAATTGGAATTTCCAATGTTGCTCTTGTTTCATTGTTGCGAGATGTATTAAGAGGAAAAGGGGAAGCTATATGTGGAAGTTGGCCTAGAAAAATCTAGAAAAATCTAGGCTGCCAATCGTTTTGAAAATAAGGTTGTTAACTGGGTTAAGCCTAACAATGAGTAATTATGATTTATTATTTATTTTCATAATTTTGATTTTCTTGAAAAATTCAAAAAAAAAATAAAATTTTTTCCGAAAATTCCGAAAAAATTTTTTTTTAATTTTCAATTTTCTACCGATAAATAATTTTTAAAAATTAAAATTAACTATGAAACCTCAAAAAAAGACAAAAAAACGGTTATTAATCGAAAAAAGGGCCGCTAAATGCGGTAAACGTGTGATTTTTGTGTGTGCGAAGGCGAGACATCGACAGTGTTCGGAGACGCAGACAGTCAGACAGTTCAACTGGAACAGAGCCCCCTCCAACAAACAGAAAAAGAAAACAATTGAAGAGAGGGAGAAAGAGAGGAAAAAGAGGACTAACCTAATTTGAAAAAAAAAAGAGAAGAAGAGACAAAGAAATGAAGGGGGAGGAGAAGAGACTGCAAAAAATGAAATGAGGAATAGAAAATGGGGGGAGAACAGGAACTGGCTTGATAAGAGAGAGTTCGTAGTGTACCTAGAAAAGGGCGGGATGGTCTCTGGGGAGCAGAGGGTCTTGATTAGAAATGGATGCTGAACTTTTTGGTTTGTTAGGATTTGAAAATTTATTTTAAAAAGCGGCACAGGACCATCAATCTCGGATAAAAAAATTTGAATTAGAAAATTTAATTAAATAATATTGTTAGCAATGTTTTGGTTGAAAAACTGGAATTTTTTAATTTTTTGAAAAAAAAAGACTAGTATTTTCAAATTGTTTTGTTATGAAAGTCGTGGATTAAATATGACAAAAAGTTTTTTTTTCGTTTTCTCATAAAAATAAATTATTTATATATTTATCAAAACTGATAAATTATAAAGTTAGAAGTTTTTATTTTTATGGTTTTCGTTGTTAAAAACCGTAATTTAAAAATCAAAATAAAATTAGGTAAATTGGAAAAATCTAGAAAATCCAGAAAATTCGAGAAAAACCGAAAAAAACATTTTTGACCGGCGAAAAAAATTTTTAAAAAATTTATTTTTACTAGTTTTCGGTTTTTCAACTTCAAAAATATCAAACTCACAGAAATAGAGTAATTAGATTAAAACCTAGAAAATCCGGAAGTTTCGAGAAAAAAACGAAAATTTTTTTTTGACAGGTGAAAAAATTTTAAAAAATATTTTGTTTGCTAGATTTCGGGTTTTCGACTCAAACATTAAAATTAGTCATCTAGAACAATTTCCAAAAAAAGTTGTCATTCTCGGAACTATCATCATTAATTTCCCTTTCGGGGGCGTGGCTTATAAAAGCTCATAGACCATCGGCTCATCTGAAAAGCCTGGTGACATACATCAAAATGAAAAAAATAGATTCTGTCTCCAAACAAAAAACATCAGGATCATCTTCTTGTCTAATAAGCTAAATCAAGGGGGGTCAAAGTCTAAAAACGAGAAGTTTCTAGAATTACCCTCATAAACATAGACGCTTCTGTTTATTTATTTAAAAAAAAAATTTGATCCTTTTTTCCGTCTTTGTACTTTTCAGAGAGACGCAGACACATTGAAGAAGAAAAAAACAACAACAATAAATGGTGCTCTTTGAAGCAGAGAAAACACACAAATTTTTGACTGATTTATGGGATGCTCTCTTTCTTGTAGTAGCCCATATCAACTTTTTTATTTTTCAATTTCTTTCCTTTTTTTGTTAAAAGATGTTAGGAGAGAGAGATGGGTTACGATGGAAAGAGTTTGTACTTGATGTGGGGTCTTTGGGAATCAGATAGGGAAAAAATAGACGGTCGAAATGAAAATTTCAGATTTTTAAAGGTCAATTTTCAGCTAATGTACTTTTTTCAGATAAAGATTGGATTTTTGAAACGAAAATTAAAATTTTATTAAAAATTTTTTAAAAAAACTGAGAAAAAATTTTGTGGAAAAAATTGAATAAAGTGACATTTTCTATCAGTCAAATTTATTTTCTCAGATAATTTTTTTGAAAAAATGAAAATTTCATAGAAATGTTAAGTTACATATTTCGAAACATTTTGTTATATTTTAAGAAATTAGCCTAACATTTATATAAAAGCAGAATTTTTAAAAATTAAATTTTTTCCCATAAAAAATTTTTTCCATCTTTAAAAATTAAATTTTTTCCCATAAAAATTTTTTTTCCATTTTAAAAATTAAATTTTTTTCATAAAAGTTGGTTTTTAAGAAATTGAAGCATCCTAAAACAAAATTTCAAGATATTTTTTGAGAAAATAGACCGTCATTTGAGAAATCAGAAAATCATCGAAAAATTGAGTTTTTTTTCTCGAAAAAATTTTTCATATGGCTTGGAAGATGGGAGCTCCTTGAAAAAGTCATGTCACAATTGAGAAAAATAAAGAATTAGAAAAAAAGTTATTCAAAAAATTACATCCTTTTTTCAAAATCCTGCTTATAACTCAAAAAAGTCAGTAAGAAAAATTCTAAAATCCAAAAAAGCCATTCCAAAAAAATCCCAAATATTAAAAACCAAAATTTCATAAAAAATCAAAAAACTCCAAAATATTATGATTTCTTTTGAATAAACATCAACGGGAGGACGCCCTCCATCAGTTATTCATTTATTGTTCCCCTCTCTTTCAGCCCCCCCCCCCCCCCTCTCTCAATTCAAAATTCACACATTAATCGAAAAGCGTATGGATGTCTGAGTCTGCACTAATCTGTAGGGTGTGTGTATGTGTTTCAACGAAAAATTGAAATTGAAAAGAGCGAAAAGCATTGACATTTTGATAAGAAATATGATGGAATTGGAAAGGAGAGGAGGAAGTTGATGACGCTTTTTGGCAGGGAGGATGGGTGGGAAAATGAAAGAGAATGGAAAATAAACATGTTTGGGTTGGGGGTTGGAAAGAAGGAGGGTTCAAAGATGACGTCTGGGAAAGACAAAATAATTTTTATAATTTTCTTTCAGTAGAGCATATTTGCTGTAAGTCATGTACAGTTATAGAAATTACGAAATTGCTATGTATAGTAATTTTTTCAATTTTTTCGGAAAAATATACTTAAGCAAAAAAGAAAAAAGCATTTTAGACCTCTCTGGAATTGAACCTGACCCCTTCCGCATGCCAGCCGCGCGCGCTACCCACTAGGCCACACCTGCAGAGGAGGAGCCGCGGCGCGACGGCAATGAAGAGACTGGTGGTCCCTCTCACATGTGAATTACTGTAGTGGGTGTTTAAAGGCGCGTAGCTTCTTTCTTGACATAGCTATCAAAAAGTGACTAACAAATTATAGATTATAACAAGAGCTTCATTTCGTTAGTTGACTACTTTTCATTATCTTTATTGGGAACCGAGATACATGTTGCTAAAGTTGAATAACTTGACTACAAAACTACAAACCCCGATCTGCACGCTCTCCTATCTACTTGTTTACAAAATATATGCACTTTTTGACCCCTCCCTGACGTATCTCTCACGCGGAACATCAAGTAGAGATTACTGGTTCACCGCTAGGCGAACTTCGCAACAAATGAAGATAGATGAAGATAGGTAACTGACGAAAATGATCTGTGTTGTTGATATAAATTCGGAAATTCGAATTAAGACAGGAGATCAAGACACATACAGACAGTTCAAGATGAGATGCTTAAAAATGGTTATTTCATACAAATTGCCCGGAAATTTTGAAATTTTGACGTTTTAATTAAAATTCAAGCCTAAATTAAATAAAAATTTCCGGGGGATTTTTATAAAACTAATAGCAATTATTTGGAATTGGGTTTTAACTTACTTTAATAGCAAACATGTTATTCATTGTGTAAGGAGCGGAACACCAATTGACGAGCACTGTTTTATTTGTCAGAAGATTGTAAGAAGAGCTTAGATACGGTATTTATACTTGGAATGTCAGGTGGGCGGAGTCGGGCTCTGGAATTTCTAGAAGGCTCCGTGGGCGTTAAATCAATCTGAAAGAATGTAGCTGAAATAGTGTGAGCAAGACATTGGCTCTGATCAGATATGACGAATCCCTTTTATTAATGGATTCTATAGGCTGAAGGCCTGTGACTCAGGGACTTGGTATGGGGTGACTGTGCATTAGCTAATCATGTCTCCTTACAGTATCATTTTGTTTTCTTTAAATAATAACATTTATTGGTAAAGAACTATAAGCCACTAAGTGAAAATTCGAATTTTGAAAAAATATATAAAATAGTTTTTTCAATTTTCTGGAAATATTTTTGCCCCATTCGACAGAGAATTTCAAGCTGAGCAATTTTGTCTCTTGAAGTTTCTCTCTAGCTTCTCTGCGTCTCGAGATAAACGCGTTTAAAGTCGGCGGCGAGAGAGGGGGAGAGCGCAGAGAAGGCGCGAGTGTCTGCGTTTCTCGCTGCCAACTTCGAAGACGGATGTCTCCAGACGAAGAGAAGCTAGAAGAAAATTTCAAGAGACAAAATTGCGCAGCTTAAAATTCTCTATCGAATGGTATAAAAACATTTTGAAAATTTGGAAAAAAATTTTTTTGGAAAATTTATTTTCTCAAAAAATTCTGAAAAATCTGATCAACATGTAAAATTAGTTAAAAGTAGATATAGTTTAGTTTCCAGCTGTTTTCCTATACCACTTTCCTGGTATCACCCATATTTTTCAATATATTTTCATTTCCCAAGTGCCCCAGATTCCAAAAAAGAGGAACTTAAGACCACCCCACAGATCAAAGGGGGGAACCTATCTTCATTTATCATCATGATTGTTGCGAAAACCGTTCTCCGCCCCTTCTGACGTCGGTGGATCACGGTTAAAAGTGCAAATTGAGGATGCATGGAGGTTTGTAAACAAGTTGATAGGGGAGCGTGCTATTACGTAATCCAAGGTACCAGGGCACTGTAATTTCAGATTGCTCAGGTTAAATAATTATATAGGTGCCTTTAATGTTACATTTAGAACCTTTATAGGCTATAGTATCCTTCTCTTGGGTACTTAGCATCAATCGGTGACCTAGACCATGTCTAAATATATATTTTTTAGCACTTTTTTTAGAAATTGAAAAAAATTCACTTAAAAAAATTTTTTTAAATTTTTTTTGTAATTTTTAAAAAATTTTTAGCACAAATCTCACCATTTTAGACTTCAAACCTCTATAAGGTTCACTTCTGACCTATGTACCCATACCATATATATTACCATATATATTACCATATATACCATATATACCATATATACCATATATACCATATATACCATATATACCATATATACCATATATACCATATATACCATATATACCATATATACCATATATACCATATATACCATATATACCATATATACCATATATACCATATATACCATATATACCATATATACCATATATACCATATATACCATATATACCATATATACCATATATACCATATATATGTTATCATATATATTTTTTACCAAATTTCAAAATTTCAAATTCCTCCTCCTTCGTGCAAAAACATATCTTGTTTACATCGAATTACCTCGGCGGTAGGCACGGGCGGTTCCAATTTTCAAGGCCCCCGTCGAATTAGATCAAGGCGACGAATGGCATTCATTTCGTTTAAAACCCCCCTCAAAAACACTATTTTTTATGATTAACTACTATTCGGTATGCTAGAGTACTACCGAGACGGCTCAAATGAGTGGGACCCTCCGCCAGAGGGTACCACTAATTGGAATGATCTTCCTATTCAACTGAAGAAGCTTTGTGTGCAGGAGATGACGATTGAGACCAGGTAAGAGGGTTACTGTAGGATTACGGTAGCCGGGGTTTTCAGATGGAACCTCCGACAAACGTCGAAAACCGATCGGAGCCTGGTGAACTCATCGAAGCTCTACGCAGAGACCTTGGAACTTCATAATGATTTTGTGTTCATTATCATTGATGACAAGCACTTTATGATAAATTTCAAATACCATCGAATGAAATGGGTACCATTTCTTGTCTATATCTTCTCGGTTATGGTCATCGGAGAGATGAAGGTCCATACGGAAACTGAGAAGTTTTTTAAGAGGATTATGAAGCAGTTACCATGGGGACAGGACTCCCTGCATATTGGGAACCTGACGAAGTTCGCCGAGAAGAGACCCCTGACAGAGAGAATTCATTTGGGGTTCCGGAGGATTAAGAGACGAGCGGTAAGAACTTAATCTGAAGGCCCTTTATCAATTTTTTTCTAGCGTGAAAACTTAAATCAATTGCTTCATGTCTACTGGAAGAAGTGGGGACCTATTAATGAAGTTATCTCGGTATGTCTATTCAAAAAAGTTATAATATAAAGTATATCATGCTATGCATATTATACTGGATAATGTAAATTTTTAAAAATTTAAAAAAATTCAATTCAATTCCAGGCCTGGATGTTCTGCGAAGAGACTCCCATTGGCACCGAGTTACTCGTCTTCGATCCATATCTGAAGTCCCTGGAACAGCTGATTAAGAGTCATTTGGGGAATCATTTGTAGGTTGAATACGTTTTTTCAGAATATTAATTTTTTAAAATTTTTCCTGTATCGAACGAAAAATCCATGTGAAAATATTCTTTAATTTTTAATTTAAGCAAGTTAACATGTTTTGACCGGTTGAAAATTTTTTTCAAAAACAAATACAATCAGTTTTGACCAGGTGATAATTTTTTTCGAAAAACAAATTTTTTTTAAACAAAAAATCACTAAAAATCCCGGTTTTTTTTTGAATGACTTTTAACGATGATTTACCAGTAGAAAATTTTTTCATTGCCGATTTTAAATTTACCATTAAAGTTTACTTTTTTAAACACTGATTCAAACTATACATACCGTGAAAAAAATTTAATCTTAGCTCAAAAACCCCTAAAAACCCTATTTTCGGGCTTCAAAACCGATTTTCTCTGAAATTAATCGGTAGAATTTTTTGGAAACTTACCAGAATACTGAAAAAATCACAGGAAACTCACTCACAATTTTTCGGATCAATTCAAAAATTTTCAGATTTACCACTTTTTTTCGCCTAATCCTCTATTTCCAGCTTCCGCGAATGCTACGAAGAAGGACTCATTGGAACCAAATACGGTGACCGTATCATCTATGTCTACAAATTCCTCGGATCCAAATGGTATCATTGTATTCTTCTTCCTATTGAATCTGACAAAGAATATGAGAACTATTTGGGATGGACGGATTGCAAATTTTTTAATTATAAGGATCGACTGAAGTTTTTGTGGAGCTAATTTGGATTTTTGGGGAGGGGCGGGGTTTATTGTTGGTTAAGGGAGTTTTTTTGTGGTAATAAATGGTTTTTTTCGGGAAATTATTTTTTATAAGTTTTGAACTGAAAAATTGGAAAATTTTTCGATGAACCTAAAACTTCTTGGAGTTGGTTTTCAAGAATTTTTTGAGGAGTCTGACAAAATTTCAGACAATACTACAGGTTAATTTTTGAGAAAATATGATCAGAACAGTTTTTAACCAGTTTTTAACAAAACTAATTTAAAAATTTTTAACCGTACCAAAAAATTTTTTTACCGTACCAAAATTTTTCACCGTACCAAAAAATTTTTTTTACCGTACCAAAAATTTCGATTTCCTTGAAACTTTTCTCCACTTTAGTTCCAAAACAAAAATTCAATATTTTCTATAATAGTTTTCTCAAAACTTCAATATTCCTTCCCCCCTTCCATATATCCGCATCAGAAACATATATATCTATCTGTATTTTGAGTCTATCACAGAAGAAGACTGGTTCTTCTTCTTGTGTTGCGTCGTCACTTGCGTAACACCAGGATGATGGTGACAAGAGGGGGGCGGTTGTTTTCAAGACTTTTTGATTCTGATTAATCGTTTTTCAGTTTTTGGTTGACATTGATCATTTGAAGCAGCCTAGTTGGTTGATGGAAATCAAGGATTTTGAGAAAGATTTTGTTTTAGTTCATTTTATTTAACAAATAAGTAAATAATGATAATTAATATGTCTTTGCATAATTTTTAATTTTTCTTTCTTATTTTTGATTTTTTTTTTCTGACAAAACCCCAAAAAAAGTCTATATAAAAAGGGTTATTCATTTTTAGCCAAATGTTAAGAGTATACTAAAAGAAAATTCAGCTTTCAAAAAATATAATTTTCAATTTTTTCTAATTTTCAACAATATCATTTTTAACAATAGATAATTTTTTGAGAATGAACAATTTCAAAATTTCAAAAAAAATTTTGGAAAAAATTTTTTTAATTTTTTTTCGCATGTATGTTTTTTAATTTTTTAATTTTTTTTGACAAAAATAAAATTCAAATTCCAAAATATACTTTTCAACTTGTTCTAAATTTTAACAATATCATTTAACAATAATTTTTTTAAATGAGCAATCTGAAAATTTCAAATTTTTTTTTGACTCTGAATGTTTTGATGATATTATTTAGTATTTAAAACACTAATAATTTTGAATTTTCAACATGCCCCTATAATAAAGAATATCTGAATAACATCATAGATCTGCCTAAAACCCAAAGTCTTGATTCCCAATTACGTAATCGAAGATCGACCTACAATCAAGTGATAGAGAGACTGGCTTCTCCTTCCTTCATGTCCATCTAAACAGTCGAACCACACACGATTTTTATAGGCAAATATGTCCTGTGTGTTGTACACGACCAGATTTAGAGAGGGGACGACAAAAAGAAACAGTGTGTGTTTCTAGATTGAATACTCTTCTTTTTCCAATGGCAGATGGTGAGGAAGGATAAGGGGAGAATGAGGAGGAGGGTGTTTCATTTAGAGATTCTAAAACAATGATGTTAATTGGTTAGAAGGCTTTTTTTGGCTTTCGCTATTTTTCTGGGTTGCGGTTTTGGTATTTATAGCTAGTTTTTGGGATCCAGGGGTGGATTTTTGGTTTTAGGAAAGCTTTTCAAGGTTTTTAACTGAAAAATATTTTTAAGGGCTCATTTTTCACCGATATAAATTTTTTATACCTGCTTAATAAGTTTTTTATACCTGTTTTTTCTGAAATTTCCATTTTTTAGACAGTAATCCTCTTTACCCAAATATCTCAGGATTTTTTGTTAGGATTTTCATTAAAAAATGTTTTTAAAGGTACCTTCTTTATTACCACAATAAAATTTTATTTTAAAATTATTTTTCCAGAAAGTTTGAATTTTTTTGATCTTTTGAAATTCCCACTTTTCCAATTTTTTCGACAATGTTCCTCTTAACCTGAATATTTCAGTTACCATTAAAAATAGTGATAAATAGCTTACTAAAAGTTGCTCAGCTTATAATTCTGTATATTTTATTAGTTGACAATATTTTGATAGCAAGTACGGTAAGCGAGATAGCAGGTACATAGACCGCCAAGCCTTCTGAGCGTCTTCAAACTTTAAACGCTTCTATTTCGCTAGTGGTGAGAGCTATAAAAAAGTTGTGAACTAACAAATTATTCAGTTAATTATGAACAATATTTTATTAGTAGACATTTTTTTGATAGCTCCACAGAGAATCGAGGGAAACCCCTTTTAATCAAAAGTATAAAAAAGTTACCTCGTTTTTTGACTATCTTGGCTAGAAAACCTTTGAAATTGCATTTTCAGTATAAAAAAAGCTTTACTGATTTCCAAATCTCTAACATAACCTTCAAAATCCCCCCACTTGCCGTCCAAACAGCCAAAACCAAAAACTAACCAAACTAAATAGCCTCGTAGCTTTATCACCTTCAATAAACACCTGTCATTGTGTTTTGATGTCTTCCTTCAACCTAACCTGTTCATTTTTCGTATATTGCGCAATCAAAATTTTGTCTACGCGCTTTTCGTTTTGACACTGAAAAGAAGCTTCTTCCTCAAGGTCGTCTAGATATATTTCTCTCTCTCTCTCTCTCTCTTTCTTTCTCTCCCCAAGAAACATATTTGTTATTTGTCCCCCCGGATAAAGAAGAATGCCATCGATAATGGCATTCTGATAGACACAAAGAGAGAGAGAGAGAGAGAGAGAGAGAGAGAGAGAGAGAGAGAGACTGGTTCAGCTTCCCTTCATTCTTACTTTATCATCATCTGTATTTTGGTTATATCTTGCCTGATTTTTTTATTCAACCAAATTTTTTTCGGATTTTTCAAAAAAAGTCACAAAAAATGATGAAATTTGGAATTTGAATTTTTAAGACACAGAAAAAAAATTATTGCAATTTTCGGGAAATATTATTTTATCTAGGTGCCTTATACCGCCTATCAAATAGCTACTTTCCATAGTGAACCTCTTGTACTATTTTTAACCTATTTTCACCTATTTTCACCTATTTTCACCTATTTTTCATCTATTTTTCACCTATTTTTCACCTATTTTTCACCTTTACTCATAGCTGTCCATCCCTTAAAAATATGTTTTGTCTATCATTAACAAAATTTTTTAAAAATTGTTTTTCCTTTATTTTCTGACTATTTGCTTATTTTTAGCACATATTTTAACAACATTGCCAATATTCGGTTCCCTTGCCATTTGCCTATTCTAGACCTATAGCGTCAGATTATCTGTCATCTGAAGAATAGTTTTCTTTCAAAGACTTCCACAATTCGCCAATTTTTCGCCAATTTTTCGCCCAATTCTGGAATATTTTTCTATTAGTCCTCTAAACAGTTAGTCTATTCTGCACCCATGGAAGCTGCTCCATGAACCCTTGAAATCCTTGCATGAAAATTTTTCCACCTATTTTTTTTTACCAATTTCCTACATAAACCATCCTTCAAGTACTCTCCCCCAAACAAAACCATTTTTTCTCCTTTTATCCCAACATTTTCTTCAATAATCCAGTATCTCGCTTTTTTTTACCCCCTCCGATATTCTTGACGCGTTCTTTTTCTTCTTCCACACTCAATCTATGTTCATAATCTTCCCCCGTTCCCCCCGATATTAGGCAATTGTTATCCTTGTCTTCTTCTTTTTCTTGAGAGAAAGAGAATTGGCTTGAAACATGCCCTTATATTAAGGTACTAAAGTACTGGGGGTACATTCCCACAAAAGTGCAAGTGTCTCTTCGATTCTTTCGATTTCGTTCAAATTAAGCCGGTTTTTTCATTTCCACGGCCTTATGTGTACCTGGAAATTTAATCTTTTTTATGTGATAAGCTTGTCTTTTCTCTCTTTTCCATCTATCAACACCAATTCCTTCCGTTTTTTTGAATTGCTTTGATTTTATTTCCCACGCGAAAGATCAAACCACTTGAAAATGGATTTTTTTGGTTATTAGTTTTTCTTTAAAGATTTCCTTTTTTTTGAGGTTTTTGATGCTTACTACGGTTTTTTTTACTTGGGATTTATTTTTAAAGGAAGGTTTTTGATTTTGCTAGAGTTATTTAGGGATTTAGAAATTTTTCAGTTATAGGTTTAGGGAAAACTACCGTATCTCGCTAGATTTTTGAAATAAAAAATGTGGTCAACTAATAAGTTGCTTAGCTTAAATTTTTGCATATTTTGTTAATTGATAATTTTTTGATAGCTTTACTGGTTAGCGAGATATCAGCGTTTGAAGTTGCTTAATTAACGGTACGCATCTTCCAGTTGCTGTATCTCAATTTCCATAGAAGATATCAAAAAACTTTCAATTGAGAAATTGCTCAACTTAAATTTCTGCACATTTTGTTAATTGATAGTTTTTTGATAGCTCTAATGACCAGCAAGATACAGGCGCTCAAAGTTGAGAACGCAGACATCTAGACGCTCTAGCTTTCTCTGCGTCTCTATCTAAATCTCACCTATCTCACTTCCTGTAACAGATATCAAAAAGTTGTCAACTAACAAAATGTTTAGCTCAATCTGAGCAATATTTTATCAATTGACAACTTTTTGATAGCTTCACTGGTTCTCGAGATACAACTCCTCAGAGTTTGAAGGCTAGAGAGTAAGAGAGCGCAGAGAAGTCAGAATTCTTTTTTTTTCCATTCTATTTCGAAATTTCATAAAAACTATACTGTATTTATCCTTTTCCTCTATTTTAATAACTTGATCTTTCGATTTTCGGAATCCACTTTAGTGGTCTCCGTGTATTTTCGAAGAACATCCGCGGAAAACTTTTTTTCTTCTTATCCTTAAAGAATTTCCAAAAGTCATGTTAATAAACTACATACATCAATTCCATTAGCTACCAGTTTATCTGTATGTAGTATGAAAAGGACTACTTGATGACAAAACAACATGTGTAAATTAGAGATACACATGTAGAGAAGGTATCTTAAGAAACAGGAAAATTAATGAAATCATTCTGAACTTTTGGATCTTTTTTGTTGCAATGTTTTTATGTTGCGTGGTTTTTAGTTGATGATTATTCTAGAAACTTGATTTTTTGAGATCGACTTAAAATTTTATTTTTATTGTATATTTTGACTATTTACATGAAAAGTGAATATTTAAGATAATTTTTTAAAGGAAACCCAGATTTTCTAGGGATATAAACAATTAATATTGAACTCGACATGAAAAAGAAAATTTTTTTTCGGTAAGGAACAAGATTATTTTTTTTCTGAAAATAAAGAATGTCATACTGTATTTATATTTAGGTTTAAAAATTTATATCATGTTCATGATCCGGATTTAACGAAATAAAAAAATATCTAATCCAAAAGTACATTTTTTGCAAAAAACCCAATATTTTGACATTTTTCAAAATACAGTAACCCCTGAAATCTGCCCATTTTTATGTAAATTATTTACACAACTACTGTATTTTTTCAAAATTGTCAGTTTTCTGCTGAATTTTTTATTTTCGGCTTCAAAGATTAAGCTGGTTGAATTCAAATGATCTGATAATTTATTTGAATTTTATTAAAAACTAATATTTAAGAAAATTTTAGAAAATTTTTTAAAGTGTAGACAAATCGATTTTTCATAAATTTGTAATTTTTTTTCTCATAATAAATTTTTTTTTAAATTTTGATTTTTCAGTCAACTTATTATAGTTACCCACCTAGACCTCATTTCTGCTATTTTCCGATTTTTTCTGATTTTTCAAATTTTTCAAAGATTCCAAAATTTTAATAGAACACAGCTTTCTAGAATTTTTCAAAATCACTTATAATTTCCAAAATATTGAAAAGTGAAAAATTCAGAACTTGAGCTAAAAACCTTAAAAATGAGTTCAACCCCTTAAGCTGTGTACTCCTCTCGGACAACTAGCTTACCTTTTTTGCCATAACTATTTTGATATGTTGAACGCGATGATCTCTAATTCCTAAACTTTTCCTTAATTAACAACCCCCTTCTTCTTCTCAATTCTTCTTCCACCTTCTCTTCTGCCATCCAGTTTCATTCACATCTTCACCGCTTTCTTCATTCATCATTTTTAAAGTTTTTAAAGAAAACCCCAAAAGCCGCCTGACAGTATTTAAACCTCTAGTTTCTTTGGTATTTTGTTCATTTTTCTGTTTTTTAGTACAAAGTATCCAAAATTTCGACAATTTTTCGTCAATTTTTTGACAATTTTTTGACAATTTTTCGTCAATTTTTTGACATGATCCATTTCCAGAGAAGATCATGACAACCAGGAGAACCCAACGAATGCATGCACAAGACTCATGGGAATGGGCTCACGCGACACATCGAATCTCGACAATTTACATTTATTTCTTCATCAGTTCTATGATTTTTGTGGCTGTTAGCCTTTATTTCTTTTCCAAGGAATTTGTGGTGTCACCAGATAATTTTAGTGAGCTGGCACATAGTTATAGATCGGATTATACGAATAAAACGGAGATTAGTTATGATGAGGTGAGTTTTGGTAGTTAAAATATAAAGTTACCGGTAAATGACTAAAAAAATTTTTTGAGGAAGATCAGCTAATTTTAATGAGTGTACTGTCAACGAAAAATTTTTTTTCTAATTTTTTACCTGTAAAAAATATTTTGAGGGAGATGGGCTAATTTTGATGAGTGTACTGTCAACGAAAATTTTTTTTCTTATTCTTTACCGGTAAAAAAATCCAACCGGTAAAAAAATCCTACTGGTAGAAAAAATCCTACCGGTAAAACAAATCCTACCGGTAAAAAAATCCTACAGGTAAAAAAATCCAACCGGTAAAAAAATCCTACCGGTAAAAAATCCTACCGGTAAAAAATCCTACCGGTAAAAAATCCTACCGGTAAAAAAATCCTACAGGTAAAAAATCCTACCGGTAAGTCTCATTCTTTACCGGTAAAAAATCCAACCGGTAAAAAATCCTACTGGTAGAAAAATCCTACCGGTAAAACAAATCCTACCGGTAAAAAATCCTACAGGTAAAAAAATCCAACCGGTAAAAAATCCTACCGGTAAAAATCCTACCGGTAAAAATCCTACCGGTAAAAATCCTACCGGTAAAAATCCTACCGGTAAAAAATCCTACAGGTAAAAAATCCTACCGGTAAGTCTCATTTTTACCGGTAAAAATTTTGAATCAGAATTTTTATTCAGAAGCTTTTAAATTCAAATATACCGGATAATTTATTGTTAAAATTTTTAAAACTTTTTTTTCGATAAGTTAACCTAAAAAATCTCTAAAAGCCCAAATTCAAGGTAATCTCCGCCATGAATCCATTCCACCCATTCCACAAATTCCTCGCTCGAAATCACATTCGTCACGGGTTCGGTAATGTCTACGTGAATCACTGTTACATATTCCCTTATCCAAATGGCACGAATCTTCCATCGATTCTCCGACGGATGACATTCTCGGCACCGTCTCAAGCGTCAATGAGAACTGCTGTTTTGATTACTGTACTTTTGAGAGTAAGCAGATCTTGAACTTTAAAACTGAAACTAATGGTTTCAGATGGTGATAATCCTTATCCGAACTTCGGACGTTGTTCTGCAGAATCCGTTAAAACAGGCAAAAATTCGATGTGTTGGGTGCATTTGTACTGTAACAGATTTACTGGTGTCTATTTTCGGGATGTTCGTGACGTGTTTGCATGCAAGTGTTGATTTGAAAGATAGTGAGTTTTCTTTTTATCTTTTAGAAAATCTGAAATTTGATAATTGCTCAGCTTAAAATTCTGCATATTTTGATAGTTGATAGCTTTTTGATAGCTCTACATATTAGCGAGTTATGAGCGTTGGAAGTTGCGTCGGTACGCATCTTCCAGCAGCTGTATCTCAATTCCTATGAAAGATATCAAAAAGTTTTTAACTGAGAAGTTGCTCAGCTTAAAATTTTACACATTTTGTTAGTTAACAGTTTTTTGATAGCTCTACAGGTTAATAAGATACGCGCGGTCAAGCAAAGGCTCTCTCTCGTCGGCGAGGATGCGCTTTCTCTAGGGGCGCTTCTTTAAACGCTTGTATCTCGCTAACCATAAAAGCTATCAAAAAGTTGTCAACTAACAAAATGTAAAGCATAAGCTGGGCTATATTTTATTACTTAACAACTTTTTTGTATCTCTAAAACTAAGGGAGTTATAAGCGCTTGAAGTTAGGGACCCTTCTGAGAGAGCGCAGAGTGTCAGACGCTCTAGCTTTTTCTGCGTCTCTCTTTTTTTCCACCAAAAAATACATTTTCCAGTGAGTTTCCTTGTCTACTACTCGCTTCCATTATTCGGTGCCTCCTTCTTCATCAGTGCCATTTCATACACTTATCTAGAATCGTATGATGTTAATCGGAAGGTGAGCGTTTTTAGCAGATTACTGTAGGTTACTGTATGTATTTCCAGAACAGTCGAGTTTTGGAACGAGCATTTTGCATCGCCCTCTTTGCCTTTTGTCTTCCAGTCGTTTGCAAAGATTACATTTCGTTTCTCTTCACTCAACCATGTTTGTATCACGGTGAGTCTTGTCTCTCTCTCTCTCTCTCTCTCTCTCTCTCTCTCTCTCTCTCTCTCTCTCTCTCTCTCTCTCTCATTCAATTGAACTTTGGAATTTCAAAAGAGAGGGTGACGTGCTGATAATCATTTCTCACGCGACTCTCAAAACGTGATCAATGAGTTCAAGAGTTTAGGAACGTGCACTTTTTGAACGGATTATGGGTTTTTTTTCAGCTGAATGGTTACCGGCAGTCTGCGAATACATATGCATTGTATCCATCATCATTTTCTATTTGACACAGATTGAGGATTTCACGTAAGGGTTTAAGGATATTGGAGAAAATGGGGATCTGGAAATATTTTTTAAGTTGAACATAAATTTTGAAAAAAAACTAAAATTTAAAAAAAACTTTAAAAATCGAAAATTGAAAAATCTGAAATTTTTGGAAGTTTTTACACCATATGGGGAAAAAAATCTCGAAAAATAAAAATTAAAAACAAATTCTCGAAAAAATCTCGAACAATAAAAATAAATATAAAAATTAGAATTTTCGGTTCAACAGTTATTAAAAATTTTTTAAAAGATGCTTTCTACACTATGAATTTGGAAAAACTCTAAATTTTAAAAATTTGAAAGTTTTGAAAAATTGGAAAATCTGAAATTTTTTGAAATTTCAACTTAAAATTGGAAAAATTGGAAAATCTAAAAAAATCTCAAATAATAAAAATATTTGAAATTTATATTTTAACAGTTATCAAAAATCTAAAAAAAACTGCTGTCTAGACTATAAATCCTGAAAAATTCGAAATTTTAAAATTTTGAAAATTTTTTTTTAAAAATGTTAATTTCGAAAAATATTTTAAAAATTCTAGAAAAGCTAAAATCCCTTGCCTTAATCTCTATCATTTCTAGTCCAAAAAATCACATTTCTTGTGTTTCGTGCCTCCCCGGAGAACACAAGTCATGGATTTTGTGTGACTTCTAGGTGATGTCACTATGACTTGTATTTTGGGTTATAACTCAGTTCCTGATCGAAATACAAAATATTTTCAAACTGACAAGTTGTTAAGCTTAAAATTCTGCATATTTTGTTAGTTGACAGTTTTTTGATTGCGTTAACGGTAAGCGAGATAGTCTAGCTTCTCTGCGCTCTCTCATAACTTCCAGCGCTTCTATCTCGCTTGCCGGTAAAGCTATCAAAAAACTTGTAACTAACAAAATACGCAAAATTTTAAGCTGAGCAACTTTCTAGTTGACAACTTTTTGATAGCTCTACTGGGAACTAAGCTATAGGCACTTTTCGTCATCCATCCAATAAAAAGTTCCAGAAAAATGCATATGGTGTTATCCTGCGAACGAGAGGAGACTATGTGCTGTATGGACTTTATCGATTTCTCGGACTTCAAACCAGCAATGCTCCACGATTTCCACGAGTTGATCCAGCATCAGAAGGCTCAGGAAGAGAAGCGTCTTCATAAATCCATCATTTTTATTTCTTAATTATTTATTTTTTGAGCTTTAGTTTAGATTAGCATAGAATTTCAAAGATTTTACGGGTCTGTTTCTAGTATTTGCTCATCATTCAAATTGGTATCTGATCTCTAATAAATAAAAGTTTCTGGAAAAAGGTCAAAGGTCGATACATAGAATGGTTATCTGTATTTTTTGAAGATAAAGAGAAGATTAAATGGGTTCCAGTTAACTTGACACACATTGATAAGAGAGAAGAAAAGAGTGGGTCAGCTTATTGTGGCGTGAGTATTTTCAGGAGGTCAAAGTGGACGGGTGGACCAAAAATAGCTATAGGGCAAGGTTAAAGGCCTAAAAAACTAGATTCTCAGGCTCAAACTACAAAAAAAACTAGCTATCTTGAATTATCGGGTATTTTCGAAATTCGAAAATTCTGAAAACCTGAAAAACCAAAAAATTGTAACTAAAATTGTCTAAGGCCCATTTTCTGACTTTTAAATAAAAATATAGTCATTTTTTCAACGGTTTCCATAAAAACTGTATAGTCTAGTATATTCAGGGTACCATCATCCTTGTATACTTCAAAATATGTGCAGAACAAAAAAATCCAGCTTTACCCGATTTATTATAATTATTGAGGAAAACAGAATGTCCTGAACACTAAAAACATGAAAATTATTCAAATCCGGACCAAGAAGATTCCAGAAATCCGTAAGTATACAAAAATTACTATTTTAATTATAGATTCTAGTTTTCCAGCAAGTTTGTGGCCTAAAACCATACTGTATCAACTTTTTTATGACTAATCTTCATAACTTACCTATATTTTTTCCGTACGTGCAACCCTATCTCAAACATGTGTTTTATAAAGTTCAAGTTCCATTGATGAAAAGGGCGCGGTCGAAACCTTTAGAACCTGTCAGAATGATCAGTGAAACTTGAAAATGTGCACTAAAATTTTGCAGGGCATACCATAAACCTAATTTGAGCAGCATCTCTGTTCCCAATGAAGATATCAAAAAGTGATCAACTAACAAAATGTTGCTCAGATTAATAGAAATATTTTGTTAGTTGACTATTTTTCATTATTTTTATTGGGAACCGAGATAAATGTTGCTGAAGTTGAATAACGGGTTTTGACGGTATATAATGATTTTATGACGCTACAGTATGCTAGAAACCTTTAATTCTAGTTATGATAGCTGTTTTTGACAATTTTTATGTACTTGTAATTAAATTATGCATTATTTCTGGATAACCATCTTGGTTTTTGATTCCCTTTCTATCACCACCCCCCTTCTTTCCCCATAATACTATACAATTGATAGGCAAGGCATCATGCACATAGTTAATTTCCATTTCTCCCTCTCTTATCAGGAGTTTAATTCGAAGCGATAATTTCTCTTTGTCATCCCTTGTTTTATCGACCTTTTTTCTCCGCAACGTTTCTGTGTCATTTTGGGAGGGAGAGGGGATCAGAATTTGAATTGGGAGAGGAGATGATTAAAAATGAAGTAGATTGACAGGAGGAGATAAGAGAAAATAGTTCAAGAAATCAGAGAAATTGAGAGAGAGAGAGAGAGAGAGAGAGAGAGAGAGAGAGAGAATTGCAAAAAAGATCATGATCATAAATTTCGTAACCACCCCCGACTGGTTTTTTGGGGGATACGGTAGTCGACACATTGACTTTTTGGACTTTCCGATTATCCGCATTCTTTCGCTTCTTTAGATCGCCTCCTAGGATTCTAGGTTCTTCTGGGTGTGTACTTCCTTCTTTTGGTGTCATACTTCCTTAATACTTCCTTACTCTTATAATACTATTAGAATGGTACTATCCTTTCTTAATGAGGTTGATACTGATCTATGAGTGAACCCCAACCAAATATACTTTGATCTTGATGATAGGAAGGAATGAAAAAAAATTAGATAATGCTGAAGTCATGTCGTTTTTGCAATTAAAATAATTTGATTGGCTATAAAAAATACAAAACAAATTTAATTTAGAGAGAAAAGAATATTTGATCCATTAATTTTCTAGATCTAGCTTACAATTATCCGTTTGATAGGGATTTCCGAAAAAATATGAAGTTTTTTGTGTTTTTTCAATTTAATTAAACTTTTCCATAAATATAATTATTACAGCTGTTCTCTAGTTTTCAGATAATAGCATAAATCCGATAAAAAAATTTTTCTAAAATTTTTTTGTAAAATGCTGCCATTTTATTTTATCATCATTATCACCACAAGTTGTATATTCATTAGTAATACTGTACCAAAAAAATTTTAAAAAAATCAAGCAGCGCTAATTTAGTATTCTTTATCTGTATTTTTACTGTATTAAAAATTTTTAACTACAAAATCTATGTTGATACCATAATTTTGAATCCTATACTTTGGTCACATCATCTTAACAATTATCCGTCAACCAGAAAAAAAATTTTTTTTTGTATTTTTTGAATTATCCAGAATTTACTCATTTTTTTCATTCAAAAAACATGCATTCAACAGTTGAAAAAGGTTAACATGATTATTTTCAATATCAAATTTCAAAAAATTCATTATTTTTATTTTTATCTTGTTTTTCAAATGATATTCCAATATTCAATATTCAAAATACAATATTCAAAATACATATAATATATTCACTCTATTGGTTTCACTTTTTTGATATAATCATCAAAAATGTAAGTATCACGAAAATTTTATTAAAATCTTGGTTATTAAAAAAACATAAATAATCTAAATTCCAAAATTCAAAATCCCCTATTCCCTTCTTAAAACCTGACAAAACCCGCTAACACCTAAAAAACTATACGGTATCGTTCAAAAAGTGAAAATACAAACCAATCTGATAAAGACTCCACCCTGTTATGAGAAGATACGGTAGAAAGAGAGAGAAGATACACGAAAATAAAAACGAATTAGGAGATGGGCGTCTCCGGATCTTTTATCTAATTATCACGTTTATAGTGTTTTTGGGATAGGATTAATAGTATTACTGTAGTCGAAAAATAGAAATTAAGGAAACTAGACTCTCTTTTTGTGATGATGTCTGAAAAACAAAAAAAGAAGGAGTCAGAACACAAAAAATGTGTTTTACCACTTCAAAATAACACGATATCATTTCTCATCATTTCCAAACTACATTCAAACTTCCTTTGACCCCCCAACAATTCTTGGAAATTTATCGGGCGTTGTCCCTTTATCAAATTCCTTCCAAAGAGATTTGTGTCTTTCTGATTTGGTTGGTTTTCTGATCGCAATAACATCTGTATCAACAGACGGGTCAAACATCGAGTAGTGGCCAGTTAAGGGGGAAAAGGAGATCAGAAAGTTCAGCGATCAGAGTGTAGAATAGTTTTGTCTCGGGAGTCCCTTTTTTAAATTTTTAAATAATTTTTACCGTAGGGTTTTTTGTTGAAAACTGTTTACAAATAATTTTTGGATTGTAATCTAGTTAAAATTGATATCGGGGTAACCCAGTGTGTTTTTTCGAGAGCGATTCGAAAAATTTCTCGAAAAATCTCGAAATTTCTCAAAAAATTTCGAAAAATCTCAAAAAATCTCGGAAATTCTCGAAAAATTTCAAAAAATCTCGAAAAATTTCGAAAAATCTCGAAAAATTTTCGGAATTTTTTTCGAATAATTTCTCGAAAAACTTTCGAAAGGGGTATTTTTCGAGAAATCATTTCTCGAAAAGACACACTGGGGTAACCGGTTTTCTTGAAATAGCTTGAATTCTATAATGGAAAGATATTTTTGATCAGAAGATGACTAGAAATCGGTCTAAAAATGACAAACCGTCCGAAAATTCGCAATAATTTTTCAGAAGTCGCTAGAGATTTTCATTAGGCCGATAATAGTAGTATCTATAATTATATTGCAACAGATGCATTTTTGGCTATAGAAAATTCTAGAAAATATTATTAACAAGGTTTTAAGTCTCAATCTGACTTTTTGTAGTTAGAAACAAGAATTTTGAACAGGTCGAAGTACTGTAACCTGTCATAATCTACGTTCTCATAGTATGCTTACTGGAAAAACTTTTATGTGTTTCTGATGGCTGATTATCATATCTTAAGACTTTTACCTCGAAATATTAAATATTAGTAGTACTTTAACCCTGCAGTCTCCTGGTATCCATTCCCTATGTCTAAAGTCTAACCACCTCTCAAAAGAAAATCACTAATCAAGTTGAACCCTCGGAAAGTTCCCCCTGGCGCCACACAAAGTGATGTGTCGTTTTAATTAGGAGAAACGTACGCGTTTATTGTACACTACACGAATAGACTGTAGCGGGATCATATGAGGGTTGGTCAGGAGACATGGCTCCAGTGTATTTGGTAACCGGACATTTTGAATTCGGGTTACTGTAGTGTTCTGACCTTTTTATTTAGAAGCTAATTTTTGTTGATTACTGTATCAAAGTATCCTTGACTGTTACCCCTGGCTACCGTACCCAGGCTCTATATGATTTTCAGAACCCTATTTTCCGATTGTCATCATTCAATAATACTGTAACCCCTTGAGTCTAGTCATTCCCCCCGATCACTCCATATTCTAACTAATCATAGTTATCAAAAAACCAGGAGACTAGACTCTTTTCCAATGAAAAATATGAAAAGATGCACACACTTCGGGGGGAATAGGTCATGAATCATTTCGTCATCATTTAATAGATCATGCTCTAGAGAAGTGTGCTTGCAGAGAGAGAGGCAGGGGGGAAGAAGTGATATGACGGTGTTATGAGGTAATGGAGGTTCTAGACCGGCTGGATTTAGAATGGCCCAATTTTTCGGGATTTTTCTACAAGCTTAGGGTCTTACAGTATGCTACTGAACTAGCAGATTTGGAAAGCTACCGTATTTTTTTATATCATCCGAGGCTATTTTTAGAACCAGACGTTTAAAAACTAAGAGTTATAGAATGGCTGGTTTTGAAATGACCCAGTTTTTTGAAACTGTCCTCCAAACTTAAGGTTCTACAGTAATTTTCATAGAACAAAGAGATTTGCAACCTACAGTAATTTTTTTTCAGTCAAAACTAAGAGTTCACTATTTTAAAACCAAAGACGTTTAAAAACTAATAGTTCTAGAACGGCTGGTTTTAGAATGGCCCAGTTTTTTGGAATTTTCCAACAATTTCAAGGTCCTTCAGTAGGCTACTGAACTAACGGGTTTGCAAAACTACAGTATTCTTTGTTATCAGCTAAGGCTAAAGGCTTGATTTTTTGAAACCGGACATTTTAAAACCAACAGTTTTTAAACGGCCAATTTTTAGGTATCCTAGTTTTGTAGCCCTTCCTGACTACCGTAACCAACCTCATTTTGAACTTTGCCCCCTGGTATCCCCATTATACCTCATTCTATACTTTATCTAGAACCTTATCCTATATCTTGTCTTATCCTGATCTTATCCTGTCCGTAATCCAACCCCTGCCGCTTGAAACCTCACCCTAAACCTTGCCCCCTACCCCCTACAGTACCCCACATTACAGGATGAGTTCAAAGTCCCCCTCCCCGGCTACAGTATCTTGCAAAAAACGAGTTCAATCGTCCAAGGGGCTACAAGATTCATGGTAACGCCTTCTTCGATCTTTGAAGTATATGGGAGAGAATGATCAAGTAAACAGTCCATCTCAAAAAAGAGTGTAGTGGGTGGTCAATCAACAACTAAACTCTATTGCTCCGCCCACCTGAAAAAAAATGCAAATGGGTGTATAAATAGAGAGAGGAGAACGGTGTTGTCTCCCTATCTCTAAAATGGAATCAGCCTATCAGAGAGTCTACGATTTTTTCGATGGAGACCCGTTGCTTATCTAGTAAGTCAAGATTATATTTTTTTTTCTTTGATAATTTTGATTTTCAGTGTGATAGGAGGTACCGTAATCGTCAACATCAACTTCTGGCTCTTCAATCTTTTCTTTATACTCATTGACATGATCGATCCGAGATGGGTTCAACCATACAAGATACAGGATGAAAAGAAGCCTCCATTGTCTAAGTACTTGGGAGCGTTTAAGGTCATTCTGACGAATCAGTTCATCTCGGGACCATTGATTACGATTTTCTGGTACTTCCCAGCGGTTTGGTTTGGTTAGTTTTTTTAAACTTTAGTTTTGAGTGCGTTAAAATTTTATAAAATGAGTTTACACTGAAAAATAGTTGAAAAAATTCTCCGTTTTTTTTGGAAAAATGTACCGGTTGGATTTTTTTACCGGTAGGATTTTTTTTACCGGTAGGATTTTTTTACCGGTTGGATTTTTTTAGCGGTAGGATTTTTTACCGGTAGGATTTTTCACCGGTAGGATTTTTTTACCGGTAGGATTTTTTTTAGCGGTAGGATTTTTTACCGGTAGGATTTTTTCTACCGGTAGGATTTTTTACCGGCAGGATTTTTTTTTACCGGTAGGATATCGTTAGCCGGTATAATTTTTTGAAACTTTGCCAAAAAACTCTGGGGAGCTATTTTAGGCCTTTTTAATTACGGTATCTCATTCCAGGCGCCCGATTCACCGGTCCGATGCCATCTGGCCTCGAGATCCTTCGTGACATATTTATTTCCATTCTTTGTGAGGAAATTGGTTTTTATTACACCCATCGACTATTCCATCATCCTCGGATTTACAAATACGTTCATAAGAAGCATCATGAGTGGACTGCTCCAGTTTGTAAGTCTATTAGAGGGAAATCTGAGATGAGGAAGGTTTTCAGCTATCACCAGCATTTACTGTCACCCTCTGGAGCACGCGATTTCAAATTTGAGTCCGGTGTTGTTAGGTAAGCCGTGTGGGTTATGGGGAAAAGAGAGACGCAGACAGTTAGATGCTCTGGCTTCTCTGCGCTCTCTCGTCAAAACTTCAAACGCCTATAACTTTTTTAGTTTAAAAGCTATCAAAAAGTTGTCAACTAACAACTTGCTCAACTTAAAATTTTACGTATTTTGTTAGTTGATCACTTTTTGAAATCTTTTACCGTAATCGAGATATAACACTCTAAAAGTTTAGGCCCAACTGTCTGTGGAAGTCACGTTGTCACTCTCTGGATCTGGGCTTCTATTGCTATTCTATCAACCACTTGCTCTCATTCAGGTACTTTTTCCTTATCTAATCTCTAAAACGTACTCTTCCAGGCTACCACTTCCCATTCATGCTATCCCCGGAACCACATGACAACCATCATAAAGTGTATGCCACGCCCCTCGCCCCGCCCCCCTTATGATTAAGGTTCCAGGTTCAATGAATGTTTTGGAACTGGACTCCTCGACTGGCTTCATGGAACAGACACGACATTCCGGAAATCAGTGGAAGGAAAACGGAATTATATGAGTTGGAGTTTGAAGCCAATCAAACAGATTCATCCGGAGAACAAGAAGGAATGATGGGAGAGAAGAAGGGGTTTTATAGACAATGCCGGTTTCAGAATCTCATGGGTTTCTTTTTTTTTTGGGTTTTATTTTGTAAAATAAAGGTTCTAAATGATTTTTCTGATATTTCAAATTGTGGAAAAAATATATAAAATATATTTTGAGAAGCAATAATCAACATAGAGAGACGCAAAGATAGCATCTCTTCAGAGCGCGCAAGTTCAAACGCTTATATCTCACTTTTTTCAAAAGATATCAAAAATTTGACAATTAAAGAGTTGCTCAGTTTTAAATTCTCTACATTTTAGCAGTTAATAGTTTTTTAATAGCTGTTACGGTAGCTGAGATAGACCAGGAGAAAGAGCACATTGCTAGGAGTTTTCTATGCTTGATGTTGGAAATTAAGGAAAATGGGTACTTTGGAAATAGGGATCCCAAAAATGGTTGCCTTTAATATAAGAACACTTTTTAATTTATTTTGATGTAAAAAAAAACTAGATGTCAAATTTAAAAAAAAACATGTTAATAAAAAAATATCATCAACAGTATGTACTAGCAAAATATTTTTTGATACTCCATTTTCAAACCGTTATATCTCGGTTCCCAAAAACTAAACCAAAAATTTTTTACATAAAAATGCTCAGCTTATCAAGAGCTATATTTTATTAGTTGACAACTTTTTAAAATCTTTTCTAGGAGCGGAGATATGACTTCTAGAACAGGCAGCAGGTTTGGACAGGGTGGTAGGGCTAGTAACTTCACGATTTTTGAACTATGAAAAAAAAATTTTCAAATTCAGCCTGTCTTATATAATTAAAAAAGGGGAAGAAAAAGACCAAGAAGAGAATTTCCAAAAGATCACGAATACTTTTCGAGAAAAGGGAAGATGATGATTTTAAAACGGGGAAGATTAATTTCGCACGTAGAGATCAAATTATAGAGATGAGACTCGTTTGAGGCCGATCTTTTGTTTGATATTTTATTGAAAATCTACTTAATTTTAAGTATATTTTCAAATTTTTATGAAAATTCACTCAATTTTAAGTAAAATGTGGAAAAAGAGTCCTCAGGATTCTAAAAGCCCCAAAACCAAAAATCCAAACTTGACCTAGAGTCTAGCTTCTGTAGCCTAATCACTCCATTCTACCCATAACAAACTCACCGAAACCTATCAAAAACTATTCTCTAGTTCTCCTCCCCTCCTCCAAAAAACTGTTTTTCGAAGCCTTGCTGAAAAAGAGTATAAAATTGATTGTGAAATGAGAAAAATGATAAGCGAGTGTTCATAATATGCTGCAATCGTTATACTCCACTGTTTACGACTATGTTCAAGGCGATGAGCGAATGTTGTAGTGAGTTTTTGGGGAGACAGGGGTACTGTATTTGTAGTTTTTACCAAAGTTATAAAAAAAGAGTAAAAAAATGACTTTTTATAGTTCAAAAATTTTTATAACAGAATTTCAGAACCAAAATTTTTCCAGATTCAAAAAATGAAGTCAAAATTAAATTAGGACTATTTATGATTTGAATAGGGTCATAGACATCTGAACTAATGGTACAGTAGTACTCTCGAGTAGTTTTGAGCCGTGAGAGGCCTAGCTAGTTAAAATCAACTCACCAAGCTAGTCAAAATTATAGTTCTCAAAAAAAAAATCAAAATTTTTTGGTTATGCGCTTTTAAATTGAAAAAGAACCTATTACATATACTCATTTTAATAAGCTTAACAAACTTGATTAGGTTAATAAAAAGTTCTCAAAAAATTCAGTTTTTGCTACTAAATTCACGAAAATATAGTTTTTACCACAAAATTTAGGAAAATATAGTTTTGGACTCAAAAACCCATAATTCAAAAAAAATGTAGTCGGTTTTTGCACGATTCAGAAAGACTAGTGTATAATAGAATTGACTTTGAACTATCAGTAAACTCTCTTATCATGACTTGCCCCAATATTTAAGAAAGGTGTTTGAATTAAAAATTGTTCTAGATCATGGGAAAGAGGATTAGATTAAGTAGATGGTCTATAAACTTGACCTCAATGATTTATAAATTGTTCTTGGTCATTTTACCAAAGTCTCATAGGATTTGAAAGGAAAAAATAAATAAAAATGAATGAAAAATCATAAATAAATCATGTTAATCGAAAACTAGACTGACTTTATTTTTCAGTTGCGTAGTGGGAAGCGCTGTGGCTTTCACCTCCTTCTGGACCTACAATCTCTTCTTTATTATCCTAGACATAACAGACCCCAAATGGATTCAACTATACAAAATTCAGGATGAAAAAAAGCCATCTTTATCAAAATATTGGAGCATTTTTAAAGTTATAATTCCGAATCAATTAATCGTCACCCCGATTGTCACTGCTATCTGGTTCTCTATCGCTAGATGGTGGGGAATGGATTTCGGGCGGGAGGTGCCTTCTACCCTGGTTTTGTTCCGGAATTGGGTGGTTTGCATGGCAATGGATGAGATTTTCTTTTATTATACACATAGGTAAGTTTTTTTGGTTAAAATTAATTTTTAAAAAAAGGGTTCAGGTTGTTTCATCATCCGAGAATCTACAAATACATTCATAAGAAGCATCATGAATGGACCGCTCCTGTTTGTGAGTTTTTAGACTTTTTGATAGGAATATTTCAAATTTTTTGGAATAATTGACTGCTAATAATATTTAAAAATCTTGAAAATGGAAAAAATTACAAAAAAATTGATTTTGCCGGATTTTGTAATCTTTTGACTTTAATATGCAATTTCGAAAAATTGATTTTTTTCCTGATAAATAAAAAACCTACAAAAAATTTGAAAATCTTTAATTCATTGAAAAATATAAGAAAACTCTCAAATTTCTGCTGGAAGTTTGGAAAATCCTGATTCTCAGGCTTAAATGACTGAATAACATTTACTTTACGAAAATACGAAAAAATACAAAAACGAAAAATTACGAAAAATTTACGAAAATTTTTAAAAAAATCAATTTTCAGTCAGGGTATCTGAAAAGTTTATATTTTTGTAATAACTTAAATTAAATATTAGTTAAAAATCATATTTTAATTTTCTACAACTCAAAACATTTTTCTTTAATAATTAAGTTTTTTAGAGGTTTATATAGGCAAGACACCAAAAATTTAAAATTTTCGAAAAAATTAATTTTTTTGGTTTCCTTTGAAAATTCCCGTTTTCTGCTCATTTTTAACCCCATTCCACAAAAAAAATCCAGAAAAATCCAATTCCAGCCATCTCAAGTATCTACGCGCATCCTCTGGAACACGCGATTTCCAACTTGAGTCCAATTGCAATCGGTGCAGTTTTGTTCCGTTTCCACGTGGTTTCCTATTACATTTTCACTTCCTATGCAATCCTAGCAACCACTTTTCATCATTCCGGATACCATTTTCCATTCATGTTCTCAGCTGAACATCATGATTTCCATCATAAAGTGTAAGATTTTAGGAGAATTTTTTTAAATATAATATTAAAATTTAAAAAACATTTTTTAAATTAAAATACAAAAAAATGGAACTTCAATAATATTGATTTCAGGTTCAATGAGTGCTACGGTTTCGGACCATTAGACTGGTTGCACGGGACGGATAAGACGTTCCGAAAGTCAATTGAGCACCCGAGGGACTATATTTATTATGGGGCCACGCCCATTAAGGAGCTGATTCCGGATGTTAATAATAATGATAAGACAGTGAATATGGAGAATATTGTACAGAGAAATAAAATTATTTGAATTTTTTAAAATCTTTTTAATACATCGAATTTGCGGTTTCGTATGGATTAATGGGTCAAAACGAAATTTTTGAAGAAAATTTTTTTTTCGGAAAAAAAAATTTCCAAAAAATTCTGGATCTTTGGTTTCGATTTCATTTTAGTTGACCAATTTTACAAACTTCAACTCTGATAACAGTTATTTTTAGTAAACTGATAGAAAATGGGTTTGCAGAGGCACATGGTCATCTGAGGGAAGAGACCGGAACCAGTTTTTAGAAAAAATTATTGAAAAAAGGGGGTTTAACTCAAACCGTTTGCTTTGAAGATAGAAACACCATTTTTTCAGGTTTTTCGTCATGAAAATCTCATTTAAATTATCAAAAATCCCCCAGAAATCACCCAAAAATTGAAAAAAATCCAAAAATGTTTTTCGTAATCTTCATAATCTCAAAAAACTGGTCTATTTCTCTCCGGATTTCCATTTCTTAGCAGTCTCATGGAACTTCTTCATGTACACGGCTTTATCCTGGAAACAAAAAATTTCAAAAATCCTATAAAATCCCTCTCTTACCTTCATGTAATCAGTGGCCGCTTCGAAGTTGATTGGACGAGATAGGTCGGGTTCGTTGAGAAGGACAAGCCAGTTTAAGATGACTGGAAATGGTTGCTTAGGCTTAGGCTTGCTTAGGCTTAGGCTTGCTTAGGCTTAGGCTTGCTTAGGCTTAGGCTTACTTAGGCTTAAGCTTGAAAAAAAAACCCACTATCTTCCATAGTCGTCTCGGGTTTCCAATTCTCCTGCAAAAGAGTCGGAGAACACAACTCATAGCTCTTCGGATCGACATTCGGATGAAAAACTGGATGGGAGAACTTGAAAAACGGAGCACGGAATGGGTAATCGAGGCTGATGTCGATGGTTAGAGTGAACACAAAGTCCTTGTATAACTCAGTGTCCTGAGACCTCTTTTATAAGGGCACCCTTATTTTCGCTTACCCCGGAGATCTTGAATTGAAAAATGTCTCGACACGGTTCACACTTTCGGAATTCTTTGATAAATGCACGTTTGTTCTTGGTTAGATCCGCGATTTCCTGGAATTTGATTTTGGATTAAGGGGAGAGAGAGAGAGAGAGAGAGAGAGAAAACCTTTCTAATACGAGACAATTGAACTATTCTGCCATGAGTCGCCGCAGCCGCCGACATTTTTCAAAGAGGTTTTGATTTGGAAATAAAAATGTTGAAATAAAAAACGTGGAATTGAAAAATTTTGCGTTGAAAAAGTGCCACGTAAATTATAAAATACTGGGATTTTGGATATAAAAGAATAACAAAGATACCTAATTTTGGTTTTTTGACATTTTACAAATTTTTCGTTTTTTCAAATTTTTCCGAAATTTTTTTCAGTCCAATAAAATATATACCTTCACACTTTCGTCCCTAACTGAAGTTGTAAAAATCGAGTCAACATGAAATTTTGACAGGATGTTCAGAACTGCTTCAGAAACCAACTGAAAACATAACATTTCAAAAATATTCGGAAAAAATCGAAAAATCGAAAATTTTGTAAAATGTCAAAAAATCGAAATTGTGTTTACTCTCTTCCGAGGTCTCTAGGAAATTGGAAAACAAAAAAAACAGTAAGAAGCTATTGAAACTGATCAATTAATTAGGTAGGAAGCCTTTTCCTTTGAAAAAAACCTTGGCATGTTTTTGGGTTGAGTCCAGAAGGGCACGATTTTTCCGAATTTTTCCAAAAAAATTTTCTGCATTTTTCCCAATTTCAGTACTAAAATGGCCGAAAATGGGGTGTCTTCTAGAACTCGTCCAATAAAGAGAAAGTGAGGTATTTTTTGAAAATAGTGTGAATATAAAGTTCTTTGTCTATTCTAAGCCTCCAATAATTTTCAAAACGATCGGAAAACCAATATCCGAGTACCAGACCCCTCAAAATGGCCTAAAACCGATGAAATCAACTGAAAAACTATTTTTCTATATACTTTTGAACGTTACTGTAGGTAGGGCAGGCTGAGAACTTGCGAAAAAAGATATGAGAACAAGACCCTCATGAGAAAATTCTAGAATTTTTTCGATTTTTTCCAAATTTTTTAAAAAACTTATTTTTTAAGTTATTTGATGAACTTGAAAAAGCGATCAAAACTGTGTGTAAAAATTTCAGATCAATCCGAAATGTTTCAGAAGAGTTATGATCAAAAAACCGTTTGTGAATACCTTTTTGGCCAGTACTGTACCTCAAACATAAAAGCATTCTCTATTTTCCCAAGAATTCAAACTACAGTTATTTTTTTCGGAATTTTTTTTGATCTTCCGACTTCACTTTTGCTCCCCATCACTTCCTCATTTTATCTATCTCTCTCCTCCCACACACAGAAACATACAAAAACACATTCCACTTTATTTTTTTCAATCAAGGAATCGAGATCAGAACATCATCATTTCCTTCACATATAAAAACGCCCTCTTTCTGTTAGATGGAAAGGAATTTCAGTCCTTCTCAATACATTCCCCGAGGCTTTTTCATTGTGTTCTTCTTTATTTTCCTTTTTCTTCTGACTATGGTAAAGAGAGAGTAGTCTCATGTTCATAATCGGTTTAAAATGGAGACGTCCTAACTTTCACCCCGAGAGAGAGAGAGAGAGAGAGAGAGAGAGAAAGCTAGGGGAGGGGAGGATGCCCTCCAGTGGACAAAGCAGACATGCAACTTCTACCTGGGTTAAGCTTCCACCTACCACCTAAAGGGAGAGGTAGTCATGGAGGGGTCATAATTCCCCAAGGTTTTTGATGTTTTGTTCCTAATCTTTTGGTTAACCCTTGAAGGTAGACTGCTTCATATTTTTTGAAAGGTTTCTGGGCTACTGTACCTAGCAGGAAGCATTTTTTCCGAAATTGGAACCTTCTAGACCTGAAAAATTTTTTTTGATTTTTTCGGAAATTTTTTTTCGGAAATTTTTGTTTATTACCGTAATCCCCCAGTCCTTATCACATTTTCTTAATTTTTTACCGTAATCTTTTCTGTTTTTTATGATTACAGTAACCTTTTCCAGGGACCGATGAAGTCTCTCCTTGTCCCTCTTCTTCTCGTCTACTTGGCGCAACTGGGTGAGTTTTTTTGGGATCATTAGAATCTTTGAAATTTGGGGTTCTGAATAGAGTTATCAACTAATAAAATATGCAAAATTTAAAGCTGAGCAATTTTTTAGTTGACAACTTTTTGATAGTTCCATTGGGAACTAGGTTATAAGCGTTTCAGAAAAGCTGTCCCATATTTGAACTTCCATATCTCGCTTAGTTTTAGAATCATTTGAAAGCTATCAGCTAATAAAATATGCAAAATTTTAGGCTGAGCAATTTTTCAGTTGACAACTTTTTGATATCTTTAACGAGGACCGAGTTATGGGCGGTCCAGAAAATCTAGCCCACTGTTGAACTGTTATATCTCGCTTAGTTCAAGAGCTATCAAAAAGCTACCAACTAATAAAATACGCAAAATTTAGAGCTGAGCAATTCTCTAGTTAACCTCTTTTTGCTATCTCTAAAAACAATTGAGCTAGACCTACTTTATCCTACCTAAACAAAAACCTTCATTTGACCGAGGAATCTAACCTAGAAACTATACCTCTCTAATAACCACCCCCTCCTCCCCCTCTAATTACCTCGAGACTACAGCGCACACGGAAGACCAATGCGTCGATCTCCACGAACACTGCCGTTTCTGGTCGCAAGCCGGCGAGTGCGAGATCAATCCTCGTTTCATGAAGAAAAAGTGTCAAAAGGCGTGCGGGGTATGCCCTTATAATAAAAACTGTTTTACTTAACCCTTTTTAGACCTGCAAATCGCAACCAGCATCACGGGCCTTTGACCAGCCAGAAGATCGTCAATTCCTTCCATCGAGGCCTTCTGGGGTTCCGGAAGGATGTAATTCAGTGATGACAGTGGAGGCAGAGACAAGAAGAATCTTCTCGAGTGGACAATTGACCGCCCGTTTTCGACAGCAGATGTGCGCTGAGCAACAGATCGCTCCGGACTGCTCTGTTAATCAATGCTTTCATAAAAAATATCGGTCGATGGATGGAACTTGTAATAACCTGCAGAGCCCTGGGAAAGGAGCAGCGTTTACCGCGTTTACTCGACTCATGCCAGCTGCCTATGATGATGGATTTAATACTCTTGTTTGTGAGTTTTAGGGGGGTACTGTAGGTGCTGTAGGTTACTGTAGTAGTTTGGTCGTCCTAGAAGAAAATAGACTCGGTTAAGATTTACAAAGACAATAGAACAGTTTTTTTGGTGAATGAACTTCAGATTAAATTTAATCAATCGGTAAAGTTACCGGTAAATTTTTTGGAAAAAAAATAAAAATTCAATTTCAAAATTATCAGTATTAGCCAAAAATTCTAACGGTAAATTTATCGAAAAATATTAGAAAAAACTAAACAGTTACTATTTGCAGGAAAAATAGTAAAAAACCATCTATTTTAAATCAAAAAACCTTTATGGAATACTGTAGCCACCCTCTAGGGTTACTATTATTCTGATCTCACGAGGTGAGAGTCAGGGTCGTGGAAGAGGATATCTCGCCACAAAAACTACTGTAGAAAATTTATAAAAGTAAGTCTACAAATATTTAATTAATTTTTTTCAGCGCTTTTTCAATAATTTTTTACGATTTTTGTATAAAATATGCAATTTTGTTATTTAAAAAGTATCATAATCGGGAAAAATCGGTAAAAAAGCAAAAAAGCTCTGAAAAAAATTAATTCAAAATTTGTAGACCTACTTTTATAAGTTTTCTACGGTAGTTTCAGCATATATATTCATACATCCTAGTATACTGTACCTAAAAGATTACTGTATTTTCAGCCGCTTCTCAACGCAATCGTCCGAACCCTCGTGAGGTGTCAGTCTTCTTATTGTCTTCGGAAAGGTCGCTACCCGGTCACGTTAATTCACTTTTGATGCTTTTTGGACAGGTGGGATTAGGGAGAAGGTCATCTTTAATTGAAGGACATCTTTGTATTCAATAACCTCTAATATAAGGGCATCTTTGAAAAACTTTATAAAATAATTTTTGAACCCTTAAATTATGGGGTTCCTTGACTTGAAGACATTTTTGACCCTATTTTTAGGGACAAAGGCTTATAAAAGGTTAAAGAGCACCTCAAAAAAAAAAAAATTTCCAGTTCGTCTCCCATGACATCACCTCCAATGCGGCCCAAAACTTCTGTGGATGCCAGAATTCTGGACCAATGTGTGCCTCGATCTTCGCCCCACCATCGGATAGATCGTGAGTCTTCCCTCTAATACAAGGGCATGCCCTTCTTCCAGCCGCCGATGCATCCCATTCACCCGCTCATTCCCTGTCTGTGGAACCGGACAATTTGGAAGAGTCAGAGAGCAATTGAATATGAATACAGCTGCAATTGACGCTAGTTTGGTAAGGATAAGGGTTACGGTAGCCCCCTGAACCTTGAAAAAAAATTTAGATCTATGGATCGGAAGCGATTACAGCAAGAAGTCTGAGATTCGCGGCGATGCTCCGGACATCGGTGAGTTTTTAGGTAGCCTGCACATCAAACTGGTTACTGTAGATGATCGGAGGTCGGATGTTCCCTCCGAACACTAATCCTGGAAGTTTGACAGCTGGAGACGGAAGAGCCATCCTTTTTGTTGGATTAGCAGCACTTCATACTTCTTTTCTTCGTCTTCATAATAAGTTAGTTCTGAAAAAAAATTTTCAAATCTGAAATTTTGAAATTCTAAAATTCCAGCGTCGCTGCCCGCCTCCAGAATATGAATCGTCATTGGAACAGTGATAGAATCTTCCAGGAATCCAGGAAAATCGTTGGTGGAATTGTTCAATCCATCACTTATCAGGAATTTATTCCGGAATTGATTGGAGACGCATCGAAGACTATCTTGGGAGCTTATAATGGGTAGGTTTTGGTTTTTTTTCTGTTTTTCATTCAATAGTTACTTTTTTGTATTTTCTGAAACTTTTAGATAAAATATCCGGTATTTTTCATTCAAGTACTAATTTTCCAGTTTTTTAAAAATATTTTTTGATAAAATTACCGGTAGAATTCTTGGTTAATACTGAAACTTTTGAAACTGATTTTTTTTTATTTTCTTAAGAACTTGACCGGTAACCTTGCCGATTAAAATACCATTAATATAATTTTGTTAGTTATTTTTTGTAGGCCAGTGATTTTTATATATTATTTTCCATTTTTTACCGATAAAATTTCCGGTAGAAATTTCAGAAAAAACTAGTTTTTTGACATTTTTTTCGATGGGTCTGCAATTTGCATCTATTAAATATATTCAGTTTCAGTATTACCGGTAGGAACTTTGAAAAAATTTCAAAAAAAATTTTTTTAAAAATGTCAAAAAATAATTTTTTGGTGAAAATCCGAATTATACAGTTTATAAAGTTAGTTTTACCGGTTGAACTTTCGAAAAATTGAATTTTAGCTTTCCAGAAAAATAGTGACATTTCTATTGGTAAATAAATTCAAAAAACCCGGAAAAAATATTCATCGGTAAAATGCAAACTAAATTTTAAAAAATTGGACCGATAATTCAATATAACAGACCCCAAAAAAACCAAATTCCAGATACAACCCAAATGTAGAACTCGGAATCCTGAACGAATTCGCTGCTGGAGCATATCGTCTTCATGGAATGATTCAGGAGACGTATCCATTGGTGGATTCTCAATTCCGCGAGTTCAACAGATATCGTTTTATTGATGGTGTCAATAATATCAATCATGTTCTTACTAATATTGATGCCATTTACAGGTATAGATGGGCATAATCTGAAATTTTGAAAAAATCCCTCAACCTTATTTTCTTTACAGAGGAATGATGACGGTACCTGTCCGAAGTCCTCAGAGATTGACAACCTCGGTGACAGAACGTCTATTCGGTGGAAGTGTCGACATGGCGGCGGTGAATATTCAAAGAGGACGAGATCATGGATTGAGGTATCAGAAAGAGAGAGAGGGAGAGAGAGAGAGAGAGAGCAAAGTATTTCAGAAATGGTGCCATTTTTATGATGATAGGGGTACTGTAGTTGTGTGTGCGTTTGCAAGAAGTGATCAGTAAACATAGCGAAATAGAAAGATGCAAAATGTTATGTGTCAATAAAAAAATTTGACATTTTGTCAGGATTATAGGGTTACGGTAGTCTAAACCTATAGTGTAGCTAGATTACTGTAGCTTTGGAATATCTATTAGGTCAAGCCAAAAGTTTTGCATCAAACAGAACACATTGTTTGAATATAATTTTATTCATTTATTTTCAATATCAGTTAACATAATATGCACCATCATGATCAACAGTGTACTGCCAACGGATAGGTAGCTGTTCGATTTCCTTTCGGTAGAACTCCCGCAGCTTACTATCGAAAATAGCTTAATGCTCGATTTTGAGATGGTCTTCGTCTTGAAACTCCTTTCTGTCTAGGAAGTGAGTGAGAGAAAAAAACGACTAATAATCAGGAAGTATCATGTCCGGAGAGTACGGTAAATAGAGTAGAGTTGTCCATCCTAGTTCCGGAATTTTCTGACAAGTCATCTTCGCGACACATGGTCAAGAGGTATCGTGGAGCAAGTGAACTCGACCCTTTTTGCCTTGCTTTTGTCAGAGACTTTGATCGATTGCTTGCAGTAGAGGTCTGTTGTGACTGTTGTATTAGTTGGTAAAAGTTCTTAGTGAACCGACCCTTCCACGCTCCACCAGATGCACATAAGTGCCATTTTGGATGAAACTCTCTTTTTGGCGTTGGAACTCCAGAATCCCCGGGTTTCAGTCATTGACGTCTATGATGGTAGTTGTCATAGAGTGTCCACTTTTGATCCCACATGATAACTTTAGAGAGTCTCACTCCCTTCCCTCTGTATGACAGACGAGAAGATGTGACATCCACTCTCATCATTGGCTGTGGAGCCAACAGAAGTGATGTCCGCTAAGTTGGCATTTTCCAGGGAAACCAAAGCTCATGAAGATAACTATTAAGCATACTTTGATAGTACTCAAGCTGGTTTATAAAATCTGCAATCAATTGTCTAGGGGCCTCATCCGCCAGCGCCAATACATCGTTTTCAAATAACAACATAAGTCGATTACTATGGAAAAATCATTTGATTCTGGTTCTCTAACCTTGAGATTTCGGAACAAACTGACAACTGTTTCATTATTAACAGTATTGGGACCTAACAATATACTAAAAAGATCGCCATTATGTCTCCGTGAAAATTGAAATCGGGGTTGTGGAAAATTAGCAATCTGAATTGCCCTCACGTTACTAGCCCTAGTTGGCTCCTTGAAGCTGTCACTCGAGCTACATTTTTATGTATACGTAGTCTATATACTGTCCCTCATATACTCCAAACATGAAACGTTTGGGATGTTTCTCGAAGTTTTTAGACAAAAAAGAAATTTTGATGCAAAACTTTTGGCTTGACCTAATAGAAAATTTGAAAAGATTTCGAAAATGTGAAAAATGAAAGATTTCGTAGGGCATTCAAAAACTAAGAATTTTTGGACATTTAGTAAAAAAACTACCTAATCTGGTATCTAGATAACTGTAGGATTATAAAATTTTGGATTCTGGATTACTGTAGCTATACAAAAATAAAGAAAACACTTTGATTTTTCAGATCAACAGCTTAAAACATTGAGATCATCCAAAAAAAAACTAACTAGTATAATATCTAGAATACTGTAGGAATACGGTAATAATAAAATTTCCTGATTACTGTAGCTAGGTTCCTGATTACTGTAGCTATACAAAAATAAAGAAAATACCTCAATTTTTCAGATCATACAACGACTATCGCCGCTTCTGCAATCTCCGTCCAATCACAAGCTTCGATGACGTAAGCCACCTACAGTACCCCTCCCCTCCCCCTAATTTCATATTTCCAGTGGCCAGAAGTAACCGATCAGAACGTTCGTAAACGTATCTCTCAACTCTACCGTACTCCGGATGATGTAACCCCCCTTAATAGTATTTTAAACAAAAACCTGATTTCAGTTGGACTTTTACGTTGGTGGAATTCTCGAACAACCGGCTGCTGGAAGTGTCGTCGGACCGACTTTTGCTTGTGTAATTGGAAAACAATTCGAGAGACTGAGAGATGGAGATAGATTCTATTATGAGAATCCAGGAGTTTTTACTTCGAATCAGGTCGCTGAATTGAAGAGAACCACTCTTTCTTGGGTACTCTGTCAGACTGGAGATAAGTGAGTTTTTGGGTTTTGGGGAGGTTTTTATGAAAACGTGACACTAATTCACAAAAATTATATGATTAAATTAAGAGGATCAATCCACTTTAAAAAAAATAGTTACCCGAAGTAAAAGTTTCGAATTTTCGAAAAAATAATTTTTTTAGAAATTCGATTTTTTTTCAAAATTTAGTTTTTTGGTCTAAAAATGTGTTGCAAATTGTTAAAAAAGCTTGAATGGGAAATTTTGTTATTCGCTCAAAATATAGAATTTTTCAGTTTCAAAATGTTAAAAAACAGCTTGAATTGAAGGGATCAATCAATTTCAACAAGAAGTTTCCCGAAGTAAAAAATTCGAAATTTTGAAAAAAAAAATTTTTTTTAGAAATCCGATTTTTTCAAAAATTAGATTTTTGGTCTTCTAAAATTGCAATGCTAACTGTCCAAAAGGCTTGAATTGGTATTCTCGTAATTTTCTTGAACTATAATCAGGGATATTCGAGTTATTAGAGGTTCCAAAAAATACTACTGTAAAATCACTTGTCACCGGTAGGTCATCTTTTACAGCATTTATCTTGGTTCCCACGGAACATAGTAAAAAGTAGTGAACTAACAAAATATACTCCACATTAGTAGTAACTTTCAAAAGTTGACCACTTTTCAATATCTCGTCTAGGAACTGAGATGAATGCTTTTAAAGTTAAGCGACCAAATCTATTAGGTTTTTTACAAAATCTATAATTTTAGAGCATTTTCGAAAATTCAAATTCAAAAAATCTTGGCCACCGTGCTAACTTAACGTTTTTAGCATCTTTTGGTCTAATTTCAAGACTTAGTTACTTTTTTCGTACAATACCTTCAAATATGCAGTTTTGTAAAATTTTCAATTCACAATTAGGAAAAAATTCGAAAATCCCAATTTTCCAAAAAAAAAGACGAATTCATAGGAATTTTCTGGTTGTGTAGTCTTTTTGGACAATATCTTTTCTCAAATTTTGGTCGATTGAAGTTAGAAATTTCCCAAAATCCATGATTTTGACCCTATTTCAAAAATACCTATATTTCTTTTTTGGACAGTTTTTTGGGGTTTTTGGAAAAAATTTTTTTTGTAAAATTAATAGTGATTCTTCGAAAAAAAAAGCTGTGTACTCTTTTTAGACAAAAAATTCAAATTTCAGCATATGATCCGTGTTGGACGTCGAGCATTCGACATCGAAAACGGCTCGAGAGCCGTTCCCTGCTCATCGATCACTGGTCTTAATCTGGAGGCCTGGAGAGAATAGTCCCCTTCCTCTACTAATTCTTCTACGTGCCACATTGTTTCCCATCCCATTCGATTCCATATTTCAACCGAGTGCCATTTTTCTGAAATAAATGAATTTTTCTCTTATCATTCCTATGATTGACAACCGATTAGATGACACATATTTATTGCTAAGTCTATTTTTTTGCGGTGAAAAAAGTTGGCGCTTTTAAAATAGAAGGAAATGGTTAAGGGTTAGCAAGATGGACAGCTGAAGGGAACTAGACGGAAAGAGTTTAAAGGCGCCGAAACAAATGGTTTATGATTTGCGAATGTCCGTTGTAGATAAGAGCGGAAGGTTTGACGTGAATCGGAAGGTTGTAAAAGTAATGGTGAGAAGAAGCGGGAAAGATGAAGGCAAACCGCATTGACAAGCATTGAAATTGAAAAAAAGTTACGGTATATTTGGGATTTTAAAAAGAACTGAAAATTTCAAAATTACAAAATTTTTTGAAAATCGAAAAATTTCAAAATTTTTGAAAATCCAAAAGTTTTGAAATTTTCGGAAAATCAAAAAATTTTGAAATTTTGGTATTGGGAACTAGTTTTGAAATATTATGATAAGGAACTAATGTTTTATAGACTTTTTTGACGAAATATTTAAGGAGTGTCCCTATTTATTGGAATGTCTTGCATTAGTATGGGGTACCTCCCAGGAAAACCGGTGTAGCTTTGTTGTTAGTAGAGCTAGAGAAAACTTGTCAACTGGTGAAATATAGAGCATTTTGAGCTGAGCAAGATAAGTTTTGCAATGTTTGAATATCTTCATTGGGAGCTGAGATATGCAGGTTTGAACAAAGCAGTTTTGGAATTTTTGGATTTTTGGTTTTTTCGTAAGCAGAGAAAAAATTCGAAAAAACATATTTAAATAACTTTTGACCATAATTATTTACATTAGTACTAACCTGCTAAAAATGAGTTTTCAAACTATTTTCGAAAAATTTTCAAAAAAAAAATTTGACGAAAAAAATTTTTTTCAAAGTAAAATTTTGAACATGCATTTGGATCCGGATTTGGATTTTGATAATTTAGACTTGAAAACATGGATTTGAAGTTAATGAGCAATAAAATACTAATCTAAATAGAGAGTTGACTGAATAATGTTTGGCTGATTTTTTCAAAAATAATTTTTTTCCAAATTTTTTTCGCGCACTTTTTTGACAAGCCAAAAACTATAACAGTCTACAAGTCTTACTTCTTCAGCTATTCTTCAATAAAAATACAAAAAAATATTTTCCGCCGGCCGGGAGAAACTTTAAAAAGTGTGACAAACAAAAAGAACACTACATGACATTTACAACTCGATTATTTAAGTACACATGTTCTTCCTAATTAAAGTAAACACATTTGTTGACTCCTGTCAATGCGTCATTATGACAAATGTCAAATTGGCTCCCAGAACAGAACGTTCTTTTGGTTTTTGTAGATGGCTGACGTAGAAATTCGGAAATTTACAGAAGAAGTTCAGACTGCAAACTACAAGAACCATTTTTTCAAAAAAAGAATCTGCAAAAAATACAGTAACCCGGAACCATCATTGCACAATCTCCTTCATCCTCCCACTCAAAGATCACATTCCATTGAGGATCAAGAAAAAAAATGGACTTTGGCTCCAAGAATTCCTCATGCTCTTTTCCTTCATCCAAACTGTCGATCTCCCCACATGATTTCATTCTCTCTCTCGTCTCTCTCCTCCTTCTCTGATTGACATCTACCGCTTGTATTTAAGCACCGCTCCAACGGGCAGACTCAATCATCAGTCTCTTTCCTTTTCTTCAAAGAATTTCCTTTCTTCCAGAACCAAAAAGATGTCTCTTATCTTGAAAGCCGCTCTTGCTGTTGTGCTTCTTCTTGCTGTCGCCGACGCTTCTGTCCATCACCGTCACCAAAAGAAGGGACAGTATCAGAGACCGGGTCATGATTTGCCAGGAGCTAGCTTGGTGAGTTGGAGGGTAACAAATAGACTATTAGAAGGCTTGATTTGAATTTTAGAGGTTTAGACTAGGGTATTAGGCTTAAGCTTGAGGGGTTAGGCTTAAGCCTAAGTGGTTAGGCTTAAAATTTTAGGCTTAGGCTCAAATAGTTAGGCTTAAGCCTAAGAGGTTAGGCTTAGGCTTGAAAGGTTAGGCTTAGGCTTGAAGGTTGGGCTTAGGCTTGAAAGGTTAGGCTTAGGCTTAAAAGGTTAGGCTTAGGCTTGAAAGGTTAGGCTTAAGCTTGAAAGGTTAGGCTTAGGCTTGAAAAATTAGGCTTAGGCTTGAAAGGTTAGGCTTAGGCTCAAATGGTTGAGCTAAGGCTTTGAAAGTTAGACTTAGGCTTGAAAGGTTAGGCTTAGGCTTGAAAATTAGGCTTAAACTTAAAAATTCAGGCTTAGGCTTAAAAATTCAGGCTTAGGCTTAAAAATTCAGGCTTGGGCTTAAAAATTCAGGCTTAGGCTTAGAAGGTTCAGGTAATATAAATTATAGCTAAGGATGAGCAATAAAGCTTAAATCTAGATTTTAGCTTAAGCTAAACTACCAAGCAAAAGCAGATCTCCGGACCTCAAGGCTAGCTAAAAATCTGAAGCCTATTTTTTAAGTTTTCACCAAGATATTAGCTTAAATTCAGTTTTCTGGTCAAGCTTTACCTATTTCTCTATCAAAAAATTTTTTCTATTCCAGGAAGACCTTGTCGAGACCCACATCACCGGAAAGATCACTTGCAACGGAAATGGTGTCGATTTCGTCCGCCCATACCTCCATTCGGACCTCTACCCAAGAACCATCATCAACATCGTGAAAGCAACCGACGGAGGAGAATACCATCTCAACACCGGAATCCTTTTCGACACCCGCGGATCAATTGATTTGACCGTCAGACATCAATGCCGTATCGAGGAGTTGCCACCAATGAAAGGATGCGCTGTTCCATACTACACCACCACCATCACCATTCCACTTGACCCAAAGGTCAACCGCATTACTGTAAGTTCTAGGTATCTGGTCCCTAATTTAAAAATTTTGCAGCGCAACTTGGAACTTTTCGAGATGAAGAGAGACTCGACCGCCGATTGCCTGTACTAATTCTATTCCTCTTTTCCGTTTCCAAAAATAAATTTTTTGCAGTTAAAATCTTCTCACATCATGCCCCCTCTTAGTGATGCAGCACGCAATTCTGATTCCATTTCGTTTCTTTAAGAGTAATAAATAATTTTTCATCGGACTCTCTGTTTTTCTCTTTTCTGTTAATCATTGAATTCGAAATCCAGCCTATAATTATCAGTGTTATTCTTGTTCACCGATAAGAATTCATAATCAGATTCTGAGAAATGTCAGAAAATTGATGGTTTGAAGTCACGAAGTGTAGTCGAAAGAAAATATTTTTCGCGAGTTTTTATCAACTACGGTAGCAAGTCTTTGGAAAACTAATTTTTTGAGTTGAAAATAGTCAAGTTTGATTAAACGTGAATTTTAAAAAGAAAGTTTAAAAAAAACTTAAAAATGAAAAAGCAACTTTTTTGACTAAAAAATAGTAAAAAGTGAAATTTGCTCTGAAAATGACTTTTATAAATAGTCAAACTTTAATTTAACAACTACAAATAAAGAAAATAAGTCGATGAACCTTCGGAAAAATTTTTTTCTCAATATAAAATTACGATTTCAAATGTTTAAATATTTTTGACTTAATTTTCTGCTTTACTATTTTTTACTATTTTTTGAATTGCTTTTTCATTTTTTTTTTACTATTTTTGACTGTGATATTATACTGACTTTGATAAAATTGACTTTTTGACTATATACTTTTGTCGATTTTTTTTCGGAACAATAGGTTTCGAGAATATACTGACTTTGTAAAAAATCTACTTGAAACATTACATATAACTAAATAATAAAAAAATTAAAATCATTTGAAAAACCAGAACCAAAAACTTGTCGAATTCGCTGACCCGGCTTCCCCGAAACTCAACTTGTTTAAGAATGTATACTGAAATTAAAAATGAGTGATCAAACACATAAACTTTCATCTAGATTTTGTTTTAAACTATTTTTTTGTTCCTTTTTGGGATTTCCAGGGGAAAAAAGGATGCTAATTTTTCAAATACATAGATTTTAATTTTCACATTCAAAAAAAGTTGGCTTTCATTTTTTTGGCTATTTTTCTACTGACTTCAACAAAAATAATTATTTTCAACTATTGAGTCAATTTTTTTTAGTCAATTTTTTTCGGAACAGTAAGTTTCGGGTAGTATATTCTAACTTTGTCAAAAACATACTATATGTACATTAATACTCGCTCCATTAACCATAATGGTTATCTAATGGAGATAAAAAGCGAATTTTGAAATTAATGTTCCGTATAAAAAATAACCAATTTTTAGTGACTTTATAAAACTTCTGAGTAACAAATGACTGTCAACAAGATTTTTTCCAAAAACAAAGTTCAAATTCCCTTTTTATGAATTAATCAAATAACATTGAAACAATATATCGAAATAAAAATTTTCGATGAATTTTTTACTGGCTACCTTTTTCCACATCGTCTTATTTTCAAAAACAAAACAACTTTCCTCTCCCCATTCTTCCCCCTTTTCTCATCTAATCACTGATGACACTTCCCTCTTTCTCTCTTAATTAGTGGTGCTCTTCCTCTCTCTCTCTGAGATTACTCGTTTTGTTTCAGAAGAATTCCCTTCCTCACAAGAATTGTAGTCATTTTGTTTTGTGTCTTCTTGCTTTCTGACACCTGTTTTTGTCATATTTGGAAGTTTTTTGTTTGAAATTTTTTCATTACCTTGATGAAATATCACAAAACATATTTTAATGAGATTTCGGAATTTTTTCTATTTTTTTCTAGCTTAAAATGTAGATTAAGAATTTACGCAGTGAATTTCTAAATTTTTTCGGATGCTTGAAAAATTACCTTGATTAAAAAATCAACAGAATTTTTTCTGGAATACAAAAATAGATAACCCACGCAAGTCCAAAATACGTTTTTCTAAATCGGGCTGAGGAGGAAAAGAAAACAAAATGATGTAGAAATGGGTTCCCCCTCCAAAAAACGAGTGTTTTCAGAGTCAGACAGGTGATTTTTTTGGGTGTCACTTAGTTAATTATGTGGGTTAATGATCAAGGAATTTTTTTTGGGTAGGAGGATGAGTTTTGGATTTTTTAAAGGAGGACTGAAGTTGATTTCAATTTTTTGTATATAGATGTAGTTTTTCATTTTGAACAATGTTTCTGTTGACAACTTTCTCTGAAAATGCCTCTAAATGCCTTAAAAATCGGCTTGAAATGCCAGCATTTGATTATTATGGAAGAGTTTTTCGCAACTTCGGCCATGGGGTTTTGGGACACCCCAGTGGCTATTTTTCTCATTTTGCCAAAATTAATGAAAAGATATATTCAATAAGAATCTAAAAATTCAAAGAAAAAATAAAAATAGCCACTGGGGCGATCGAAAACCCCGTGGCCGAAGTTGCAAAAAACTCTTCCATAATAATCAAATGTTCGCATTTCAGGTCGATTTTTAAGGCATTTAGAGACATTTTCAGAGAAAGTTGTCAACAGAAAAAGTGTTCAGAATTCAAAACTACATCTGTATACAAAATATTTAAATCAACTTCAGTCCTCCTTTAAGGTAGATTTTGAGAAAAAAATTGAGTGCCCTTCTGTTAGAGGAAACTCAAAAAATTAGGCATGTTTCAAAAAAATAGGTTTCCAGAATTTAAGGGTCAGCAACCAATCAAAATATTTTTTTTTGAAATTTGCGAAAAAAAAATTTTTGGAAATAACAACTTTGAATTCCCATACCACTTCTAACCAATGAACTAATGAGAAACAATTCAAAAAATGAATCCCGATGACGTAAATGAGTACGTATGTACCATGTTTTTCATTCATCCAATTTCCACCTGTCCCCCACACCTCTTTTCTTATTCTTCAAGGAACTCGACAAAGAGAAAAAGATCATAATTAGGTGTGTGAAACATTTTTTTTTTCTGAAATTGGAATTTTTTTTTTAATTTTTGTTTAATACAGTAATTGAATCATCTATTACAAATATTCAATGTTGATTTTAATAGAAGGTTACTGTATAGCCCGCCATAATTTTTATTATCCAATCTAATACATAGGAGTTCTGTGATTATCTATAGGTGAGCATTCAAAAATTTTTTTTCGTCAGTTAAAAAAAATTTTTTTTTCAAATTTTTAAATTCTTTTTTCAACCTTTTTATAAAAATATTCAAAACCAATTTCATTCTCTCAGTTTTTATCATCTTCCCCAAAAGACGTCACATATTCTAGTTAGCCACTAGGGACTGTCTCTTATTTCTCAATCAACATATTAACCATTTTCTAATCCATAATGCGTCAGAATAGCTTTTCAATGTGTTATTCGCTCCTTTGTAACATCTAAATTTAAATTATAGTCTTACAAATGACATCCACGTCATTGTCAAGTGATCACTTGATATTTTTGATTTTGAAATGTGAAGTTAGTCACTTGATTCAACTTTACTGCTTTGCTAAAACCGAGAACGTTATTATACCGTTAAAACCTCTAGTTGCTCAACTTTAACAAGATTTATCTCGATTCCCAATAGAGATATTAAAAAGTGGTCAACTAACAAAATATACTTTATATCAATATAAATATTTTGTTAGTTGACCACTTTTCAAAATTTTTATTGGGAACAGAGATAAATGCTATTTAAGCTAAGAAACAAGGTCATTAGTTTAACAGTAAGTATTATTTTTTAAAAATCCTGTTTTCTCAATACGATTCTTAATTATCACTTTTTTCTTGAATTTTTAAAGAAAATTACGTATTTTTTTAAAGCCTAACTTTCCTTATCTTAATTCTAGGTTCTCATCCTCCAGTTTCAGCAATGCGACTCCTTGCCTTTATTCGAATCGAAGAAAAAGAAACTCGTTTCTGTGGACTTCGAATATCAAATAAGCCTCTGGCTATTCTATTGGCTCTTCTTCAATTATCCATCTCCGTCGCTTCTTTTCTACAGGTAACCTTTTTCTTTTTTTGAATTTCAAGGTCCTACACTTTCTTTTTTTAGCACGTATACTCATTCTACAAACACAAAAAAATTTTCGAGTGTCATTCGGATATTCCAAAAAATTCGAGTTTAGAGGTTAGTTCCTATTCTGTAAATTAAGCTCCGCCCCCTTTTTCAGACCCATTTCCTGGCCCATGACATAATCATTTTTGACTTTGGTCTAATGCATCGGGTACTGGGTACTAATGAATGTGTTGCTAATTATTTGGATGGTGGATACATGAGATTCGCTTGGACTATAGAACAATCTGGAGCTCTTTTTATCTCGTTGGTGGCATTGATGTGTGTCCCGAAACCGTTGTGGTTATTGTGGCCAGGTTAGAAGGGAAGGGAATTTTGGATTTTAAAATTGAGACCAGTGTGTCCTTCCGAGAAATATAATAATTTTTCGAAAATTTTTCGAAAAATTCACGAAAAAAATTTTTCGAAAAACTATTCGAAAAATTTTCAAAAAATTGTTCGAAAATTTTTGAAAAATTCACGAAAAATTTACGAAAAACTTTTGAATAATTTTCGAATAATTTTTAGAGAAATCTTTCGAGAAAAATTCGCGAAACATTTTTCGGAGAATTTTTGAAAAATTCTCAAAAAAAATTTTTCGAAAAATTCACAAAAAAATTTTCTGAATAACTTTTCGAGAAACTATTCGAAAAAATTCCGAAAAATTTTCGAAAAATTCACAAAAAATGATTCGAAAAATTTTTCGAAAAATTATTCAAAAAATTTCCGAATGATTTCTCGAAAAATTTCGAGAAAAATTTTCGCGAAAAATTCACGAAAAAAATTATGATGCTTCCGAAGATTACTGTAGCTGGACCCCAATAAAGCCCCTTTTCCAGGCCTCCTAATGCAATCCTCCTATACCCTTGGCCTATCCGTCCTTACAATGGCCACTGCGCCGAAGATTCTCGAAGCTTTGGGAGGTGTCATCGATTTCGAGTTGGCCCTTATCTTCAGTGTCTACTCGATGGGATTCGCGATGAATTGGTTGTTCACTTTCGTTCTCTGGCACTATTATTGGCATCGGGAGAGGAAGTTGATGGCAGAGAGAGGGATATTTCCACCTCCGGAGTTTGTTTAGAAAAGGGAGAGAGAGAGAGAGAGAGAGAGAGAGAGAGAGAGAGAGAGAGAGAGATTTAGTTGTGTAGGTAATGTGTATTTATTTTACGAGTAATAAATGATTTTAATTTGAATTGTGGAAATTTGAAAAACAGGAACATTACAAAATACATAAGGGTACTGTAGCTGATAAATTTTTTCAAATTAAGCTAGAAAATGTTGGACCCAAAATCAATAATTTATTCTCCAAAAAACCATTTCAAATCTCCTTCTCCTGCAACAAAAGTCCATCTCCAGACTTCGATTGCGACTTCAATCGATAATATTTATCGGTATTCGGATTATAATAACAATCGAATTCCTTATCATAGACCAGACCACTGATCGATTTGTCGTCCTCCATATCACGAGATTTTGTGGAGGAACCCATTTTTTCGAATCTCATTCCGCTAAGACGGTCTTCCCTGAAAATGTAGATATAGAGAGAAGCTGAGAAATGAAAACTCACAAATTGCTAATCCCTGATTCGCGTCTAACCGGTGTTGATCTATCGATGGATACATTTGATTCTTCCTGAAATATTCCAGTATTTAAAAAATGTTTTTTAACGTTTTTTGCTTATTGTAAATGGCTATTATTTCAGATTCCATCAAAAAATCCTAATTTTATCAAATTTTTTCAAGGACTAGTTTTCGAATTTTTCAGGTTGCTATTTTGAAAGTAAGTCCATCTGATAGAGCTAAAAATTCTGAGTCGAATGGTTTAAAAACCAGCCAGAAACATTGAAAACTAAGAGAGTTACGGCGGTTCGAAGTTTTTGTGCCTGCGCAGAGAGACGCAGACAGTCTCGTTTCTCTGCGCTCTATTCCCTCTCTCCGATGAATTCAAGGCGCTGTAACTCGCTTTGTTTTTGACATTTCTCGATGGTTTTTTGACAGAAAGACTCCCCGATTTTATTCTACGCGTTGGAAACTCAGGCCATCATTTCAAATTCCGTCAAAAATAGCAATTTTGAACGCTTTTTTTCGAGAATTAGTTCTTGAGTATTTCTAAAAAATTAGTTCATCTGATAGAGCAAAAAATTCTAAGTCGAAAGCCTCAAAAAAGAGCCGGAACCATTGGAAACGAAGCGAGTTACGGAGGTTTGAAGTTCTGTGTGCCGGCGCACAAAGACGCAGACACTCTCGGTTCTCTGCGCTCTCTCCCCTCTACCCACCGTCTTTAAGGCGCTGTAACTCCCATTGTTTTCGACATTTTTAAAGCGTTTTTTGACAGAAATACTCCCCGATTCTCAGTTTTTTCCCTCACCTGCTCATCCTGTCTAACCATACTCAACTTCCTTCTCGTCCTCAACTGTTTCTCCATCTCCTCATCTTCGGACGATTTATCCTCATATTCGTGCTTATACAACGCCTCCGAGCTAAAAACCTCCTGACTTCCCTTCGAGTACTGTGACCTATTGATACTTCTCAACATGGCCATCTCCTCATCGTCAACCGGCACCAAATGCATCTCTTCGGAGCCAATCGCCGCCGATCGTATCACTAGAGAATGTTATTGAATAGGATGACTAATACCCCCTCACGCCCTTTTTTTCTTTCTTTTTGGGGCCTTGGGGGGCGAAATTGGAAACACATATTTCTATACATTCGTATTGTGACGAAGGTTCGTGAGTCATCATATGTTGTACATAAGCACCTTCTACATGCCTACAGTCCTTTCACTTCTTCACCTGTATTCCACTCTTCGGAGCCCGACTTTTCGGTTCTTTGAAACCGGAACAAGGTTAAATGGGTTACAAAGTATCAGAAAAGTCGCGCTCTGAGAATTTTGGGTTAGTTTTTGTTGTCTTGGAAACGTTCTAAATCGGTTCTCAATGGTTCAATCATCTAGAAATTATTTTCAAGAATAGATCAAGCTATCCTGAGCTTATGAACCAATTTTCAGGTAGTTCTAGCGGTTAAATTTTAAGAAAAATATCCTAAAAGTCTTTTTTTTTTTTGAGATAAGAAGGTATACTTATTCTTGAAACTAGTTTTAAAAACTAAATAGAGTTATTTCAAACAGCAAATCAACATTTCAATCGGAGAACTACGCTGTGGATGTCGGAGGTAATTTTTTTATTGCTCACGTTTACCAGTATTTATCTCTGTTCCCAATGGAGATATTGAAAAGTGGTTAATTAACAAAATGAAGTTCACATTAGTACAAACATTTTATTAGTTGACCACTTTTCAATATTTTTATTAGGGACAGAGATAAATACTGCTAAAGTTGAGCAACCGATAACAAGTATACTGGAGGTTATACGGTAAGAGTGACTAAGCACACAAGCTAATTTTCAGAAAAATTCTAGTGGATGGTTTTTTAAAATATTTGCTTAACAAGGGAAGTCCAAACCCATAAGGGTCAGGAATTTTTTATAAATTTGCACATAGACCAATTCGAATGCCCTCTGAATGAATATCACAGTGGCTTCCGTAATATCATGATTATCAAGTTTTTTACTGGTGTTATGTGAAAAAAACATTTTTTTAAAGGGACAAATTATTTCTTGAAGTTTTTCTAGGATATAAACTATGTACATAGCCCTATCTCAAAATTACAGTATATTTTCCAAAAAGTTCTATCGGTAATTATTTATGTGAAGTTTGGTTATAGCCTATAGCCTATAGCTTATAGGTAATTTCTAATGTTGTTTTCACGAAATTCAGAAATTTGTAGGCAGTAACCCTTTTGAAAAATATTTTCGTGGGTGTAATTATACACATATACATATTTACACAAAAAATTTTATAGGTCGAGTTTGAAAAAAATTTTGCTACCGGAAGTACAAACAACAAACTTCAAAATGCCCGGGACCAAAAAACTCGACCTATCTTATAGTTATTCTAAAAATTCCCCTACAAAAAAAACCTACACGATCTTCTTCTTCCAATAACCTTCGACGATTGCTGTTGCTCATCGCTACTCATTTGTTGTTGTCTCAAACGACAAGAGGGTCCTGACATCGCCTGAGCTATCCGTTGCTCTAGAACCCGTCGGACTTGCTCAGCTGAAAAGTTTTCTTAAGGGAAAATGTTTTCACCTGCGTTTTTCTAGAAAGATCAAAGTCGTATAGACAACTTCTCTGCGCTCTCTCATCAATACCTATACTTTGAAAGGATGTATCTTGGGAACTAGAATAGCTGTCTAAAAATTGACAACTATGAAAATGTATAGAATTTTTTGCTCTATAAAATGCAGTTTATAATTTCTCATTAACTTTTCTAGTTTTTGAGATACAAGGGATTTTCTGAGCCATACCTATTGGAAAATTCAGAAAAAATGAAAAAAAAATTGTAAAAAAAATATAAAACTCACGATCCGGTGTCGAAGGCTTATCCATGTAGACTCCTCTCTCCACACTTTTATTCTTAACAATTGGCGGAAGACGTCCACCACTCAACGGAATACGACCTTCAGAAGTCGGCGGAGCACTGTGTACTCGATACTTCGAAGTGGGTGGCGTCTTTGGAAAAGAGGTTTGTCTCCGGTTAAGCATGTTTCGGTTGTCAAGGAGAACCAATGTGACAAATGACAAATTATGTTAGTAAAGTCGAAGAAATGGGTTTGACAGGTGAAACGAGGCGTGAATATGCAACTTGGAGAGAGAAGGAGAGAGAGAGAAAGAGAGACGCCAAGCCATTATTTCGCAATCTGCGTTTCTATGGATACCATTCATCGGGGAGGAAACTTGTGGGAAACATGCTCTCTTTTTCTTCGTGATGATGCGGATATATTCGGAAATATATTCTTTTTGGGAGGGTATTAAAAAAGGGAATTCTGAAGGAGAAAAGTTCCAGGTTTTAAAAATCTAGTTTTTAGAATAATTTTTTTGAAAATCGCAATAAATTTAGAATTTTGAGAAATGAAGATTTTTTTTTGAGGATTTTTTGTGTATTTTGAGAAGAAAAATTTGAACTATTAATTTTTTGCAAAAATTTTTATTACAATATAATAATAAAAATTAGTTATCCACAAGGAGGCGATACTGGAGACTTCATTATGAAGAGTGTTGCATCAGAAGACTGATGCATCAGAAGACTGATGTGGGCTGCTTTACTCACAAAATTCTGGAAATTTGATTTAATTTTTTAATTTTTCATTATGAACATACCTTTGTCCAGTTTGAGATCCAATAATTGTCAAATAAAAATTCGAATTTAATATGATACAATAGAAAAATATTTTTTAAAAGTTCAGAAAAATCAAGAAAAGGCCAGTTACATCCAGCCACCTATGAATGGTTTCATTTGGAAACATCATGTTCGGGGAATGGTTTATATAGCAGAGAAAAGAGAGCGGAGCTATAAAAAAGGAAAAATTTTGCAGAAAAATGAAAGCATAAAAAAATTGAAGCAAGATAATACGAAAAATTAATATGATCAGTAGACATGGAAATTTTTGAAGGGTTTTCAGTGCAAATAAGGCAATTTTCAGTGCTCCACAGTGTCTGGAGAAAAACTTCACAATTTACGCTTATTAACCAATTATCACACAAAAAAACTTTTTGAAGAAAATTGAGGTGAAAAAAAATTTTTTTCAATAAAAAAAAATAATATCGTGGGCGGAAATCAACTATTTGTATCATTCAATCCGGGAAATCCTCAAAGGAATTATTTTTTCCGGTCTCAAAGCCAGTACTGTATGACTTTCTGTAAAACTAATATAATAAGTTTCGATTAGATAAATTACGGTTTTTTTGATTTTCGAAAAAATGACAGAAAAATAAATTGTGCCCTTTAATTAAAGGAAACAGTATTTGTTCCCTATTTGTTCTGTCTGATGACGTGGAAAACAGAAAACAATGTGTCATCTTCTCTTAACCCAAACAACCGCATAGATCAAGTTTTGCACACATATATTTACATCGTCATAATTATCAAAACACCCCTCATTTCATGAATTTCGCCTTTTTTGTCACTCGTTTTCATTCAAAAATCTTGCGGTTTCTTCAAATTCCAAAATTCCAAAAAAAAATTTGTCCGAAAAAAAACATAACTGTTCATAGAAACGTTTACTCATAAACATATATCAGTCAGAGGGTTGTAATATGATTGTGAGATTAGGTTTGGTTATTTTGATTTCTTTTTCCCCCGTCTGGATTTATAAATAGACTTGCATACTTGGAACTTTTTTTTAGTTTCTGAGTTTAAAATTTTTGTTTAATATGTTTGTTCTGTTGAAGTTTCGATATATAATAATATTTATGCATTTCAAAACGTTCTTTCCACATCATTTTTGTTTTTGACTTTTTTTTCAATTTTTTATTTTTGATTCACTTTTTAGCAATTTTGAAGTTTTATTACTGAATTTTTATTAGCTTGCTCAAATAAAGTTAGGTGATATTGCTGATTACTGTATATATATAATACATATAAAATATACTGTATATATACTATTATATGTTATAGTCACTAGTCATAACTGCTTAGCTTATACGCTGAAATTTTATTTTTGTATGCTTGAAATTTTTCAAATAAAATTTTGGCTCCGCCCACTTTTTTCCATCACTAAAATAAATGTTTTGCAATTTTTGAGTTGATTACTGTACTTGTGCTATCCATCTAGTACTTCAGATTACTGTAGCGTCAGCTTGTTTCTTATCTTATACGTTAAAACTGTATTTGTTCGCTAATAATTTTTTTCCTTCGAAAAATTCAAATTTTGGCTGACTAAAAAATCTTTTTTTCTGTAATTATTCTTCTAAAGCTCGAATAATGTGAAATTTTTCTTTCAAATTAATTTTTTGAAATTTTGAAATTTTCTCTAATCCGATCTCTTTACAATCTCATATTTTCCCTCTTTTAAAATCATCCTTCAGGGATTTTTCCTTTTCTTTTTAATCACGTTTCGACATTTTAACTCGTGTTAAAGAATATGCTCCATACATCAACCTCCTCTCTCTCTCTCTCTCTCTCTCTCTCACTCTCTCTCTCTCTCTCTCACTCATACATAATTATGAGTTGAGTACTCATTTCTGCCTTCAAATGACAACCCTCTCACCGAAATTCTCTGAAAACCTGTCTGATCCACTCGAAATCTCAAACTTCAGCAACCTGATGGCAGTGGTAAGCACCCCCAACCGAACATGTGCTTCTGAAGACCTCCTTAATCTCTACCGATCATGGATTTATATTCTGAGCATTTCATTCAATTGCCTAGTACCATTCCTCTCGTTTTATGTAATGTTCCGAGCGATTTATATGTTATGCACACAGTCGATTATTCAACATACCACAAGGATTTTGTTGATTGCTACTGTTTTATTTGGATTGTCTCATCAGGTTTCGTATTTGATTTATAAGGTATGTTCTCTAATTTTGACTTTGTAGAAAGGTGAACCACATGATTAGTCTTCTGGTGATATCAGTTATGATCTTGATAATCTGAACAATTGTTCTGTTTTGGTCAGAAGGCTATAGGGCGGCCGGGAAGTTTGGGAAGTTAGCTTAAACACCATTTATCTCGGATCCCAATGAAAATATTGAAAAGTGATCAATTAACAAATTTTTTTTTATTTTTATAGGAACATTTTGTTAGTTGACCACTTTTTAGTATCTTCATTGGGAATAGAGATAATTCTTGCTAACTAAGGTTAAGGTTAAGGTATGATAAAGTTGATTTTAAATAGAAAAGGTTGTAAAGTGGCCTTATCTATGATATATATGGGATTTGGTAGATGGAGAAAAAAAATCTGTTGTCAGAACTGGCTTCCAGCTTCTGCGAAAAGCGTTTTTTCGGTCCGAACGGTCTTTTTACAACCTTTCCTAGTTAGGCTAAGTTAGTGACAAAGAAACAAGATTATTCACCGTTTTACAGTAATCTGAGGCTTTCCAATTTGAATAGCACAGTTTTTAGCAACTTGACAATATTTATTTTTGAGTTCTTATACCGATTGTTTTTTTTTGTATTACAATGTATAACAGACCATTTGTACCCATTCCAGACAATATATTTTTAGAAATCGAATTGAGTTGAATTTAAAAATGCTAGCCGCTTTATTCAGTAACTTTGAAGAAAAACCGAATACCAAAAAAAAAAATTGAATACAAAAAAATATTTATAACAAAAAAATTGAATACCTGAATAAAGACCTGAAACCTGAAACCTGAATAAGAATGAATAAAAAATTGAAAAAATTGAAAAAATTGAATACCAATAGTTTACTAACCGTAAGAAATAAACTATTTAATCGGTACATTTTTTGAAAAATTTACCTACTTTGACCGGAAAAAATATTTATTTTTTCTGTTAAAAACCAAAAATCTTCTGTTGAAAAAATCAAGAAATTTCAGGCGGATCTCCTCCACACAATGCTATTCAAACTCTCGGACCCCTGCAATCTTCAACGAACTTCCTATGACTGTAGATTTATAGCCATCGCCCAGACAACTGGCAATTGTGGGATGGCTTTTACTCAGATAGCTATGTCGATTGATAGAGCATTGAATTTGAAATTTCCGAAAACATATTTTAAATTCAAGTCTTGGCCAGGAATTGTTATGGCTGGGGTTTCGGTAAGTTTTGGATTTTTTTAGGCCGTTAAAAATTTTTTTTAGTTCACTGCGAGTTTCTCTATGTACTTCTTCCTAACCCTAAATGATCCGTTAACTGGGTACCAGAATCACTGTGGATTCTACCCCACTAAATCTGTTCGTGAATTCAATATTTTGTTATATGTCATTATGGGAATCGCCGTTTCAAATGCTTTAGCTGATTTTGTTCTGTTGAAATTGGCGAAACAGGAGATTATGTGGAAGTGAGTAAAGTTCAAGGGAAATGGCATGTAAAGAACTTTGAACGTTTTGAAATGGAAAATAATGGAGTAATAAATTATATGTTAGGATGAAGTTCAAAGTAAATACAAATTTGAGCCAACATATCTCTATTCAGAGTGTAGATAGAGAAAATATGGTAACTAAGGAATTGCTCAGCTTAAAATTCTACATATTTTGTTAGTTGACTCTTTTTTGATAGCTCTAACTGTTAGCGAGATATTAGCAGTTGAAGTTTCAGGTGAGAGAGAGAGAGCGCAGAGAAGCAGACACTCTAGCCTCCGCCTTTCTCTGCGTCTCTTTTTGCAGGCACCAAACTTTGAGTGCTCCTAACTCGCCTACCGTAACCGCTATCAAAAAACTCTCAACTAACAAAATACGCAGAATTTTAAGCTGAGCAACTTACCAATTGACACTTTTTTGAAATCTTCACTGAGAAAAAAGTTATACTATTTTTTCCAGACGCTCCTACGACTTCAACCGTCGTTTCAACGCGCGAATCTCGTTGAAATGCTCCAAAGCAATATTTGCGATTTCGATGTGTGAAGGAGTGTCAAATTTAATTTATTCGGGAATTCTGGCTTTGTTGATGTATGTTGGAAAGTTTATTTCCACGTCAGCTTATAGCTTGATATTGGCTTGGTGTTATGTAAGTTTTTTTATTTTTTTTAGAAAGCTTTTATCTTGATTGGGAATGGAGATACAGAAAAGTTGTTAACTAATAAAATATTGCTCATAATAAAACAAATATTTTGTTAATTGACCATTTTTTGATAGCTTCAACGGTAAGCGAGATACAGAAGCTAAGGCGCGCAGCTTCAAGCACCTGTATCTCGGTTACGGTAATACCTATCAAAAAAGTGTCAACTAACAAAATATACAAAATTTTAAGCTGAGCAACTTATTAATTGACTGCTTTTTGATATCTCTAATGGGACCCGAGATACGGTCGCTGAGAAAAAGTTCCAATAATGAAGCTGGCACTCAACTTCCAGCGCTTATATCTCGCTTCCGGTATTAACTATCAAAAAGCTGCTAACTAACAAAATACGCAATTTTTTATGCTGAGCAACTTTACAATTGACAACTTTTTTATACCTCTACTCTCAACCTTGATAATTGTCTTTTAGAAAGTCTTACCTGCTTATTCTTACCCTAAAAAAGATCTTCTATTAAAATTTTATTTTCCAGACGACTCCATATTCTTGCTGCTTGCTCCCCTTCCTTATTTGCTACCTCCTAGTCTATATAAAAGATCAAACGACTATCGGAGTCTTATCCCTCACATCGAAAATCGACAGTACTGAAGAGCACATCGCCAGATTAAGAAAGGCATGGACATGATCATTCATTTTTTGATATAATAGTAAAATTTAAAAATAATAAAATAAAAAACAAGTAAAAATTGATTGGGGAAACTCGTGTCTGCAAAAAAATCCGAGTCGAGAGAGATACCAAAAAAGTGAAAGAGGACTGTGAAAGGGTAGTGTAAAGAAGAAGATGCGGAAAGGGGGGAATCTACAGAAAATGGTTAGAGGAAACTGGGAAAAAACCGAGGGAATTTGGGTAGGATAGATGAGAGAAGAGAAGGAAACGACTAGCGTGGTGGAGAGGAGAATTGATAGGGAGGAGGATTACTGTAGATTCTGGATCTCGCCGAAGAGTTTTCTGTAAGAAAGTAATAGTTAGGCAACGTGTTTACCCAGGTTACACAACCCCACATGTAATGCTCTACAAACATGTCACTATACTGATAAGGATTAATGCGCTAAAATTTTTCTGGACAGTATGGGTAAAGGTCATGTTAGATTAGAGTGCATTTTTCAAACGCATTTATCTCAATTCCCACAAGAGCTATCAAAAAGTTGTCAACTAATAAAATATTGCTCAGTTTAAAATAAACATTTTGTTAGTTAACAACTTTTTGATAGTTCTTATAGCAAGAGAGATATAGGCGTTCAAAGTTGCCTCAGCTATCTCTGCGTCTCCCAGGGGTGTCTCACTTTAAAGGCGCATAACTCAATTGCAGGTATAGCTATCTAAATATTGCTAAATCTTAAAATATAGTTAAAATCAAGGTAAATATTTTATTAGTTAATTATTTTAATTTATCTCTATTGGGAATGGAGGTATGCGCCTTTAAACTGCAGACTATCCCGATGCTAAAAAATTCAGTGTCTGCGTCTCTTTATATCTCGTTTTCTATTAGAGCTATCAAAAAAGTGTCAACTAACAAAAAATAGAGAATTTTACAAGCTATATTTTATTAGTTGACAACTTTTTTCTCTAAAGGCTAGCAAGATAACCCTGCTTCTAAACCAAGCACCCCCCCCCCCCCCTCTCTCTAGCGAATGCCCCTTATTCAAATCAACATGTGTTTGTTCCACCTGTTCTTCTTCCCCTCACAAACATAAAAAAGACATAAAGAATGGTCCTCTGAAGAACAGCCCGCCGACCCCGCACGGAGTTACGCAATCAGAGGCTCTTCACGTCTTCATAAGGAGTATTCGATCATGTTATTCTTTTGTGTACTTCCCCTCCCCGCCTAGGAAGACATAAGGACCAAGGTCATGTGCACGGTACGGTAACTTGATGCCTTTTCAACAAAATTTATGTGTGGTTGTCACTCAACGGAATCCGTTGAGATGTAATCTTGGGCGCCCTCCCCGCATATCTTCTCACACCATCATCGCCAAACTTGCGCCCACACCAAGTTTGCTTGCCAGCGCCAAGGTGAACTACCGCTAAGGCTAAGCAACGAAAAAGGCACCCAAAAAAAGTTGCTAGCCAAAAAGGAAGGCATGACAAAAGGCATCCGAAGAAAGTGAGACCCGCCAAATATTAGGACCCTTCAAATAATTAGCCCTTTAAAAAAATGGGCTCCTTGTAAAAATGGGCCTTTTGAAAAATGGACCCTTTTCAAAAAATGGGCCTTTTTCAAAAAATGGGCCCTTTTAAAAATCAGCCTTATTTAAAAATGGGTTGAAAAACCGGGCCGTTTTCAAAAAATGTGCCTTTTTCAAAAACGGGCCTTTTAAAAAATGGGTCATTTTGAAAATGGTCTCTTCTCAAAAAACAGGCCCTTTTCAAAAAACGGGCTTTTTTGAAGAATGGGCCTTTTTAAAAATGGAGCTTTTTCAATAACTGGGCCTTTTTAAAAATGGGCTTTTTTTAAAAATGGGCTCCTTTAAAAAATAGGCCCTGTTTAAAAAATGGGCCCTTTGGACCTAGTCATCCCTCTGATCCGCTAAACTGAAAGACTACTGGTATGGTCGCACCTCCAAAAAAGCCACCCTCTATAAAAAGGCACCCCTAGGTAGCACCCCTCCAAAAAATTCAGCCCCTAAACCTAACCCCCCTCTCATCTAGCCCAGTCCGCGAATCTGATGCTACTGATTGCGTGGTGTATTGCATAGTGTGAAGATGCTCCTCTTCTGCCTACTGTACACCCCGAATTGCGCAAGCTTCTGATTGCGCAACCCCTCTCGCAATGACGTCATCTAAAGAACAGAAGGCCCCCCCCCCCTCCCCTCTACTTACTTCGGTCGGGTAGTGTCCGCTTTCTTGGTGACCACTTGGAACGGAGACGATGTGGTGTTGTGCTCGAAAAACTTGGTCTCGCCGAGAATATTCGACATTGAGTGTTTCGGAGGGATCACTTCTGGCTTGAAGACCTCTGGACGGAATGTCATCTGAGAGACCAGGGGGCGAATAGTAGAGGGTGCCGGGTAGTCAGGGAAGTTAAATTTTGGGCGGCTCGGAAAAACGGTCGATGGAAGGCTAGGAAGGCCTGGGAGTCGTAAAGGAGACATGGGAAGAGGTGGCACCTGACGGATAAGGGATCTGGAATTTAGGAATTGGGAATTTATTTATTATCAGGGTCAGGTTACCTGGAAAGCTGAGCAATGGCGTCTTCGCGAATCTTCTGCGCAGCTGCTAGCTCTGCGAACATAAACAACTTGTTGTCCTCGGGCAGCGGAGAACTCGGGACTACCTCTGACTTGATTTTCGCCATCTTCGGTGTATTTTTCTTCAAATTCTGCTCCGAAAGAGTCCGCTTCCCAAACCCGGCAATCTGCTGAACGATCTTATCCGTCTGCGCCTTAATCACAGGCGTCTGTGGGATATTCTGTGGGCTGCTCAGAAGTCTCTCGACACTTTGGAACACATCGAAGGTTCCGTGCTCCTCGGGTTCTGGGCCGCAGTAGACGAATAGCGGGATTTTTTTGGTTCCGAATAGATAGTGCACCTTCTTGATAAGCCCAAGGGCGACTAGCACGTTGGCGATGTCGTAGAGCCGACGGCAACGGCTTCTGCTAGGCGGCTCGAACCCTTCTGTCTCTGGGTCCTTGATTAGGACTGTGCTAGCCACGTCTAGGCTCACTTTTCGGACATTTTTCTGGAAAATTTGGGTTATTTTAGAGTCCTGAGTCTATAATTTAAGAGACCAAAACCAGAAAACTCACTGCCTTTTTTAAATTGGCCTTTTTCGAAAAACGGGCCTTTTAAAAAAAATGGGCCTATTTAAAAAATGGGCCCTTTTCAAAAATGGGCTTTTAAAAAATGGGCCTGTTTTAAAAAATTGGTTTTTTAAAATGGTCCTTTTAAAAAAATGGCACCCTAGACCTAGTCACCCCTCTAGCTCCTGAGCCTATAATTAAGGAGTCCAAAAACCAGAAAACTCACTGGATTGCTTAGCAACACCATCAGGAACCTTCTGCAAAGCTGAGCAAGCGAATTACGCCCTTGACGATCCCGACTATCCACCCTGGATTTTTTCTCGCCACTCATCTCCACTTTCACCGAGTCAAATGAGGTGCTTGGAGTGGTCGGTGTCGATGAGACAAACGAGCCGACAGTATCCTTGAAGCTAAGCCCACGTGGGGAGGCTAGTTCGGTGAACGAGCACATGGCTTGCTCGACACGCAACACACGCTCAGGAAGACCCTCCTCGATAGCTTCGTTCTGAAACGCGTATTTGGGGTCAGTGTATTTTTGAAATTTTTCGAGAAATTTTCGAAAAATTACTCGAGAAAAATTCCGAAAAATTTTCGGAAAATTATTCGAAAAAATTCCGAAAAATTATTCGAAAAATTATTCGCAAAAATTCCGGAAAAATTTTCGAATAATTTTTCGGAAAAAATTCTGAAAATTTTTCGAAAAATTATTCGAGCAAATTTTTCGGAAAAAATTCTGAAAATTTTTCGAAAAATTATTCGAGCAAATTTTTCGAAAAATTATTCGAGAAAAATTCCGAAAAATTCCGAAACATTTTCGGAAAATTATTCGAAAAAAAATTCCGGAAAAATTTTCGAAAAATTCTCAAAATGTTTCTCGAAAAATTTTCGAGAAATTTTTCGAATCGCTCTCGGAAAGACACACTGCTTGGGGTCTCCAACTACAGTAACCCTTACCTGCAGATCAAACATAAGCTTCGGAAGAGACTCTAGCCCCTGCCACTGATAATAACTCTTGTTAGTCTTGTGCATAGCATCCAGTGCTTCCATCACATTAACTATATCATAAATTCGCCGCTTCTCCACACTCATCTTCCTTGCCACTGTCTCCAGATGCACTTCTCGAGAATCAGAGGTCTCCTCATTGATAGCGATCAAAAATCGCTGGCAGAGCAACCCTAAACTCTTCTCCTTCCGTGACGTGACCTCCGGATCGTCGTCAGTATCATCGGCGATGACCGGTGTGCTATCTGTAACATGTTTACCACTTTGCACTTTTCCGAAATGAACACTATACAATTTTTTTTATCAGCAATGACCCTTACCTTGAGAGTGAAAAGAGCCATCGGAGCGTTGTGGCGTCTCCGGGGGGTTATCAAGCTTTTTGAACTCGGTACCCGGTGGAATGTTCTCTTTGTTCGCTTCACAATTGAATATTATATTCGGCATTTTGAGGAGAGCTCAACTACCTGGATCTGAAAAAAAATTGTATTAAAATTTTTAAAACGGCTCTAAATTTTTTTTTACGAAAAATTTCATTAAAATTTTTTTAAACGGCTCTAAATTTTTTTATACGGCTCTAAATTTTTTTATACGAAAAAGTTATCAAAATTTCTTTAAACAGCTCAAAATTTTTTTATACGGAAAAATTTATCAAAATTTTTTCAACCGGCTCTAAATTTTTTTATACGGCTCTAAATTTTTTCATACGGAAAATTTCATCAAAATTTTTCAAAAATCAAAATTTTTTCAAACAGCTCTAAATTTTTTTATACGGAAAAATTTATCAAAATTTTTTAAACGGCTCTAAATTTTTTCATACGGAAAATTTTATCAAAATTTTTTATACGCAAAAAAATAATGAAGCTTAAAAAATGCTAACTATGCCAAAAAAGGCTGTTTGGTGGGGGGTGGGAGGATTAACCTCCCAACGGGGCGATTTGGGGTGGGTGTTTGGGTGAAGACGAAGGGTGTGTGCGTTTGGGGCGGTGTGCGCGCGCACGGTCAGATAGTGCGCGAGAGAGAGAATGAGAGAGAGAGAGAGAGAGAGAGAGAGAGAGAGAGAGAGAGACAGGAAGGCGGGGCAGCTGCGAAGAAGAGGGAAAGGACACACACTTCTTCGCGCCTTTTCAATTTTCGAATGTATTGGAGAGTAAAGAGAGAGGTTGTCTCTCATTTGGTTATCAGTGTTAGGAAAGAGAGAGAGAGAGAGAGAGAGAGAGAGAGAGAAGCAGAGAGTGGTCAGTTTTTGAATAGATAACATCTATTTGGTACTCTATCATAATTTCCTCCGAGAACAGTCTTTACCGCTCTCCGGGCTATCGGATGGGCTATTGGGAACATGAAAAGGGGTGCCATTATATAAGAGGTACTAGATAAGATAATGGTTTGTTAGGGGTACTCAGGTGCCTTGGTATTAAAGGTTTATGGTCGGAATTCAAAAAAAATTCAAAAAATTTTTTTTTCTGAAACAAATGAAATATCATTTTTCTATCGGAGGTACTGATTTTCAAAAAAAAATCAAATTTTTGCAGGGAAGGTTGGGTGCCCTTGTATTAGAGGTATTTCAATTATTTTTTATTAATCTAAAATGAATTAAGGTGCCCTTGTATTAGAGGTACTGCTAGACAAATGATTGCTTCATTGAGGTACATATATTTGAGACCTCCTCTCTCCCAGAGAACACATAAGTAATCTCAATTAGTTACGTAACTCTTTCTCCCATAGAGCAAAGACATGTCACTCTCTCTCTCTCTTTGTCTCCGGTCTCTCTCTCTCTCTCATGTTCAGATCACAGACACAGTTCCCTTTCACTTTGCGGGAGACATTTGAATCACCTCCCCCTCTCATTTTCCGTCACACAGAGAAAGAAAAAGAGATATGGTAATGAGACAGACGGAGGATTTATCTGAAATGCGCGATCTAGAGACTTATCTTCAAGGATTTTATTTCCACACACGCAAGACACCTTTTACGGATTAGAGTTCATCTAAGGAATTGGAGAACCGGGTTTTTGGAATTTAGATGGGATTTTCTGAATATCTTGGTTGGGAGTAGAAATATCAAAAAGTGGCCAACTAGAAAGTTGCTCAGCTTAAAAAATTGAGTATTTTGTTAGTTGATAGCTTTTTAATAACTATAAAGGTTAGCGAGATATAGTTGATGGAAGTTGAGCGCCTGGAATGCAGCTTCATTATAGGTATTTTTTCAAAACAACGGTATCTCGGTTCCCATAAGAGATATTGAAAATTAACCAATCAATAAGTTGCTCAGCTTAAAATTCTGCGTATTTTGTTAGTTGATAGCTTTTCAATAGCTTACACCAGAAGCGAGATATAAGCACTGGAAGTTTAGTGCTGCCTCAGCACGCAGCTTCCTTGTGGGTATTTTTTCAAAGCGACCATATCTTGGTTCCCATTAGAGATATTGAAAAGTGGTCAATTGGAAAGTTGCTCAGTTTAAAATTTTGCGTGTTTTGGTAGTTAACAGCTTTTTGATAGCGCTAACGGTTAGCGAGATATAAGCGATGGAAGTTGAGCGTCACCAAAACGCCTGGAAGCTTGATTATGGGTACTTTTTTAAAGCGAGCGTATCTCGGTTCAATAAAATATATCAAAAAGCAGTCATTTAGTAAGTTGCTCAGCATAAAATTCTGCGTATTTTATTAGTTGATAGCTTTTTCATAGCTTTAAGAGTAAGCGAGATATAAGCGTTAAAAGTTGAGCACAGCTTTCCTGACTTTGCTACTGTCTGCTTCAAGCGATCGTAACTTTTTTCCCATAAAAGCTATCAAGAAGGGGTTAACTACAGAATTGCTCAGCATAAAATGAACAATATTTTATCCGTTAACACATTTTTTATATCTTCAAAATAGCCGAGTTAGAGCGTTTTCAAAAAATGATCAAAAATTTAGAGGTTCTCAGAAGCGCCTGTATTAAAGGAACCAAACCCATGTGTTAAAAAAAGTGTGGTGCTCTTATAATAAAGGATTCTTTAAATGAAAGCAAGAAACCGAAAAATATTCAAATTACCGCCCGGAGCAGATGATACCCAATTCCCTCCCATCAATCAGAATATCGTATGACGGTCTGTGTATGCATATCTACATATCTCCAAAATTAATCATAAACAAATGGTAAATACGACCTACTGTACCACCACCTTCTATTTATTCCGTGAGGCAATCGGTCATCGGCTCATCTGTACCCTAGAGAGCACAGGAATCAGAGAGACGCAGAGACACGTGGCCGAGCATCTGTTGCATTCAAATGGAAGCTGCGGGTAAACGGGGAGAGGGAAGAAAGGAAGGAAGACGGAGAATGGCAGGTGCTCGTACGGTAAGAGGATAAGAAGCGGATAATTGAGGTGGAAAATTGGGGGACAAGACCTTGGGGATTAAAACTGGTTACGGTCAAGTTAAGGGGGTGGTCAAATGAGGTAGGCGGAGAATTTTAGCCTCTAGAAAACCTATCAGTGTGGTTTTTCCAGAAATGATTTCTTGAAAAATTCTCATTTCTAAAAATTTTCGAGAAATTATTCGAAAAAATTCCGAAAAATTTTCGAGAGTTTCAAGATTTTTTACTTTTTTCGATTTTTTTTGATGTTCAAAAATTTTTCTGACCGTTTTTCGAAAAATTCTCGTAAAATAATTTCACGAGAAATTATTCGAAAAATACTCGAAGAATTTTTCTCGTGAATTTTTCGAATAATTTTCGAGAATTTCAAGATTTTTTTACTTTTTTTGATTTTTTAAAAGATTTGTGAAATTCAAAAATTTTTTCTGGCCGTTTTCGAAAAATTCTCGAAAAATTTTCAAAGAATTTTCGAGAATTTTAAGACTTTTCGAAATTTTTCGAGAAATTATTCGAAAGATTTCTTGAATAATTTTTGAAAAATCACACGTTTTTCGAAAAATTCTCGAAAGATAAAAACGGTGTGAATTGCGTCCACGTGGCGTCTTCCCAATTTACTTTTTTTTGATTTTTTAAAAGATTTCTGATATTCAAAAATTTTTCTGGCCGTTTTTCGAAAAATTCGCGAAAAATAATTTCACGAGAAATTATTCGAAAAATACTCGAATAATTTTTCTCGTGAACTTTACGAAAAATACTCGAAGAATTTTTCTCGAAAAATTCACGAGAAGAATTTTTTCGAAAAGCTCTCGAATTATTTTCGAATAATTTTTCGAGAAAATTTTCGAATCGCTCTCGAAAAGACACAACCTATATAAGTTCATTATTAATTAAAATAAGAACCAAAAATTCCAAAAATCCCAAACAACCCAAAAAAAGTATCGTGACAATTTTAACCCCCAGTACCCTCTAAAAACCTATATAGGTTCATTATTAATTAAAATAAAACCAAAAATCCTTTAAAAAATCCTCTAAATCCTAGCCCAAACAACCCATGAGCCAAAAACAAAGATGTTAAAATTCCGGGTCATTTACCTTCTCTCTACCGGTTCACATTACCAACACACACACCCCCAAAACCAGTTCCTGTCAAATGACATGTGTGGCTCATTACGCATGGCGCCCAAAGGCTCGCCGCCTTCGGACCTGTTCCAAATCATCAATCAGATGACAGATTTCGAGGACATTTCCAAGTTGCAGCTATTTTTTTGGGGTAGCCAGGAGAAAAGAGAGTTTTGAAAAGAGACCTTGAGAGAACGTAATTCATCTTCATTTTTCACACACTGTTCTCGCGCGCCTCGATTAGAAGAGAGATAGATGAGAAGATTAAGATTTGAATTTTGCTACTCTTCGCTAATTAACTCCCCTCTTTTTTATTACCCAATGTCATAAAGTGTCAGGTGCTCGTGTCATCTGGAGCTTCTGGGGGATACAGTAGTCGTAAATCCATTATTATGGGTGATTTGTGGGGGGATGGGACACATGTTGTCAGAGGACACCACAATTGGCGCCATTCAATTCCATGACCCAATAAAACTCGGAAGAAGAAGACAAACATTGTGGTTACCGCAAAAGGGGCGCTGCGCCCAGAGAGAGAGAGAGAGAGAGAGAAGTGGGTAATGTGGGAAAAAGAGAGGAATTGATTTGAATATGTAGAGGGGTTGGTGGAGGGTTAGCTAAGGCGGTTAGGTAGGGTGCCTAGGTAGGCTTGCTATGTGGTAGGCACATAGCATAGGTGCTAAATTTTTTTGGGCGCTTAGATTTAGACGCTCAGCTTTAGACGTAGACGCTCACTTTTAGTTTCTAAGTTTCAGACGTTTAGCTTGAACACTCAGCTTTGACCCTTAGTTAAGGTCCTTAGCCTAGCCTGAACTTTTTTTAGCCTGAACTTTTTTTAGCCTGAACTTTTTTTAGAATGAACTTTTTTTTAGCCTGAATTTTTTTTTAGCCGAAACTTTTTTCAGCCTAAACTTTTTTTTAGCCTAAACTTTTTTTAACCTAATCTTTTTTTAGCCTGAACTTTTTTTAGCCTAAACTTTTTTTTAGCCGGAATTTTTATTAGCCTGAACTTTTTTTTTAGCCTGAATTTTTTTTTTAGCCTGAACTTTTTTTAGCCTGAACTTTTTTTTAGCCTGAATTTTTTTAGCCGAACTTTTTTTAGCCGGAACTTTTTTTAGCCTGAACTTTTTTTAGCCTGAACTTTTTTTAGCCTCAACTTTTTTTAGCCTGAAATTTTTTAGCCTGTTTTTTTTAGCTTAGACGCTATGCTTACACCCTTAGCTTAAACTACCAAAAACACAAGACTCATTAAAAAACAGGAACCCCAGAAAAATTATCCTATTTAAATTTTTTGAAATCTCGAATTTTTGGACCCCACCACAAAAAACTCTATTGAAAAAATGATGTCATAATGAACTTTCGAAATTCAAATTCAAACTTTCTTCTTCTACACCTCTCCTTCTATTTGTTTTCACTCTCATTTCCCTCCCCCAATTTGTCCTTTTATGGTATAATTCAAAAAAGGCGCGAGAAAAAAAGAAAGATGGCAACAGAAAGAGACGCTAATCAAGGGTGACACCAAGATGAATTGACCTTGGAACGAACGAAGGAAGCAAAGTTTTTGAATAATTAGAGTTGGGGAGATACATTGGAGGAAACAATCGGTAATTAGGGTCCTGTAATAATTTTTTCAGATTTTTCAGAATTTTCAGAATTGCTTTTTCCCTATCCTGGAAAAAATGTTGACTAGAGTAAATACATTTTGTAAAAAGAAAGAAACCGAAATTTTTTTTTTAATTTTTTCAGTAAAGTCAAAAAATGGGAACAAAACGAAAAAGAAGCTTCCTTGTTCCATTTTTTTTTATTTTCCGGAAATTTTCAATTTTCTCTAACAAAGTCAAAGATTTCGTGTTGTTTTGTGATCGATTCCTGGAACCTCATCAAACATTTATAGGGGGGAGACAACTCACTTTTACTGCAGGGAGTCTGGAGTCGTCACTTCTTGTTTATTTTGGTGGTTCTTTTCAGGATTTGGAGATTTATTTTAACATTCTGGTTACCTTTTTCCAAGTTTTGAAAAAACTGTATGGTTTTACTTTGATGCTGCCCATGTCTTCCGGCTATAAAACAAAAGTTTAGCATGGTTATGCGAATGTTTTATGTTTGCTGAAATGTTCGAAAATCATATTTTCAAAAGCGTGGGTGTTTTGAAACGAAAAAATTGTTAAGCAAAAATTCTGAAATTGTATGTTTGGTATTAAGTCAATGTAAAAAGATAGACAGGAAAAAAAGGAATTTACGAAATATGGGTCCCGATAACTGATTATATATATTTTTTACCTCTTTGGTGTTAACATAATATTACAATATATAATATTTTTGCTAAATTTTTTGAAAAACTTCAATTATCTTAGGGGTCTAAATTCAGCTGAGTAGTTACCGATAATCGTTATTTTTTCGAACTTTTATTATCGTTTCATGGAAATTTTGACGTTTTAATTGAAATTCAAGCCTAAATTGAATGAAACGTCAAAATTTCCGGGCAATTCGTATAAACGATAATAGCTTATATATGAACTATTTTTGAGTATTAGTATATGCAATTCATCTGGTTCAATTTACTCTGTCTTACATTTTCGACATAAATTTTTTTAACATGACACTCTAATTTTTTTATGATTGTTAATACTTTTTGCTGTTGTCCGGCTGTATGAATAAATGAATAAATAAACAGAATCGATATTAGTAAATAATGATGGAACAGAATTCACAACCACCAATTGCTGTCAATATCCAGTGTATTCATAGAAATTCTAAGAATGACTGTATTAAAGTAGGACTGAACTAAAGTTCAATAATTTGTCATTAGATGTAGTTTTTGATTTTGAACACTTTTTCTGTTGACAACTTTTTCTGAAAATGCCTCTAAATGCCTCAAAAATCGCTTTAAAAACGTCGAGGTGATTGGGGTGGAAGAGTTTTCCGTAACCTCTGCCACGGGGTTTGTGACCGCCACAGCCGTTATTTTTCTCATTTTTTTTCCGATTTTATTTTTTTAATGTGGATGTTTTTATATAATCAAAAAAGAAATTTTCAATAAAGAGAAAAATAACACCTAAAAAGGTACAAAACCTCTGTGGCCGAGGTCACGGAAAACTCTTCCACCCCAATCACCTCGACGTTTTCAAAGCGGTTTTTAAGGTATTTAAAAGCATTTTCAGAGAAAGTTGTCAACAGAAAAAGTGTTTAGAATTCAAAACTACATCTAATGACAAATTATTGAATTCCAGTTCAGTCCTCCTTTAATAACGGGTCTCCGAAATAGACTGGAATGGTCAACTTGAACCTTTTATTGTTATTATTAGAGCAAAAACCCACCAAAAATTATCATTCTTTCTCATGGCTACTTTTGACGGTCAGTAGCTATGTACACGAAAAGGTGATAAGGAAGACAAATAGATAAGGATAAGATGATAACGGATAAGACAAGCAGTTTCCTTCTTTCGTCCCGAAAAGCGACCAATGTACTTTCGATTAAGTTCCTCTTTTTTACAACTTATTTTTCGAAATATTGAAAAAAAAGTGATTTTTTCAAGTTTCAAGTTTACAAAGGAAAAATGTAATCTCATTTTCACGGGGATAAAACTTAGATTTATCTCTTGTTTTTCCGCGTCATTGACACTATTGCTCATTTTTATTTCCCCTTATTTTTATTTCATATTTTTTGGGAATCTCCCCAAAAAAAATGAGAATTCTATGGATACTGATTCTCGTTTCGACTCCATTTGGTGCCTTGGCAGATAGTGATGATGGATTTAAGTTGGTTTATACTCAAGTGGTACGGTAGTTTTTACTAATTTAGAGAAAAATTCAAGTTTGTAGCTCTTCCGGCACGGTGCCCGTGCGCCAACAGAGAGAATTACCGATCCGGCATACGAGTCAGCGTTTCCACGTGGATTAGGCGAGATGACCGATGTAAGTGGCCTATTTTTTATTTTTTTTTCCCCATTTTTAACAAGTTTTTATGTTCCAGAGAGGCTTCGAAAACTCGTATCGCTTGGGTGAATTTCTGGGAAATCGTTATGTGAAGAGTGGCTTCTTGAATGCAAACTTGAAACCGACTGAAGTGAGTCAAAACTTGATTGGGAGGGGAGATAGAGGACAAGGGTTTATTAGGAAGTTGCTCAGCTTAATATTTTGCGTGTTTTGGTAGTTGATAGTTTTTAGATAGCGTTAAAACTAAGCGAGTTATGAGCGTCAAAAGTTTTAGGCCGCGCATTTTGCTGGTGGTCTTGAAGTTCAAGCGCGCATATCTTGATTATCGTAAAAGCTATCAAAAAGTAGTCAACTAATAAAATGCTCAGCTTAAAATTTTACGCATCTTTATAGTTGACAGCTTTTTGATAGCTATTACGGTAGCCGAGTTATAACCGCTCAAAGAGAGGGCAAGTTGCACGCTAAAGGAAAGCCCACGCGCAACTTCAAGCTACTGTAACTCAATTCCGATTAACGCTATCAAAAAATAGTCAACTAGTAAATTGCTCAGCTTAAAATTTTGCACATTTTACTAGTTGACAGAATTCCAATAGCTATTACCGTAGCCGAGATATGACCGCTCAAAGTGGGGGCAAGTTGCGCACTAAAGGAAAGTGGGCAACTTCAAGCTACCGTAACTCTATTTCGAGTAACGCTATCAAGAATTGGTCAACTAGGATATTGCTCAGCTTTAAATTCTACGTATTTTCTCAGTTGACAAGTTTTAAATAGCAATTACGGTAACCGAGATACACCCGCTCGAAGTGGGAGCAAGTTGCGCTCTGAAGGAAAGTGCGCAACTTCAAGCTACCGTAATTTTATTTTGAGTAACGCTATCAAAAAGTTGTCAACTACTAAGTTTCTCAGCTTAAAGTTCTGCACATTTTACTAGTTGACAGATTTCCAATAGCTATCACCATAGCCGAGATATGACCGCTCAAAGTGGTATACCCCTCGGAGACGCAGACAACTAGACACTCTAGCCTTCTCTGCGTCTCTATCTCTAATTTCAGATGTACTGGAGATCCGTGAACAAGAATCGATGCCTGAGCTCAGCGTCGGCAGTTGGATACGGAATGTTTGACGACAAAGTTCGACACCTTCATGTTCCGGTTTTGACAGAGGAAGTGAATGAGGATGTGGGTTCTTAGGAGTTCTGAATTCTGGGGACGAGATAGGAAAAAGCTGTCAACTAGAAAGTTGCTCAGCTTAAAATTCTACGTATTTTGTTAGTTGAAAGTTTTTTGATAGCGGTTACGGTAGCCGAGATATGGGCCGTTGAAGTTAAGTGCCCTATGGCTACTTCAATTGCTCATAACTCGGCTACCGTAATCCCTATCAAAAAACGTTCAACTAACAAAATGTGCAGAATTTTGAGCTGAGCAACTTTCTAGTTGACAACTTCTTGCTAGCTGTTACCGTAACCCCACTTTCAGCTTCTAAACTACGACCAAACGAACTGCCACAAAGAGTTGGATCTAGTCAAAGCAAAGTGTCCAGATTTCGACGGGATTCTCGAACCGGTACAGTAATCCTTTTTTCTATTTCACAGAAAAAAACTGATTTTCAGTGGCCAAAATACGAGGCATTTATCGCGAAATGCTTGAATTACACGCATCCCGTGTTCGCCGATTATCCGTTTGAGACACTGGAAGCGTATATTAATCAGGTAGGCCACGCCCACTACCGTAATCCCGGAGTCTAGATATCTACCGTAATCCTAAAGGTACAGTAACCTAGCTACCGTACCCTCTCCTATCTACCGTACCTCTCCTAGCTATCGTAATCCCCTCCTAGCTACCGTATCCCCTCCTAGCTACCGTACTCCCCTCCTACCTACAGTAATCCCCTCCCCATTTCCAGTACAAAAACAGTATCCTCCTACCAAAAGAACTCGAACCGCACATCGACCACATCATGAGTCTCTACGTCAAAGTGACCCAATTCATCACTGGCACCGGATATCATCATGATCCACGAATGATGAGAATCAAATTCGGATATCTTGTCAAGAAGCTGCTCGGTAATCTTCGAGGGGCCATCTCCGGTATCCAACAGAAGGCGAAAATCCGAAAGTTCACCGTTTATTCCACCGTAAGCTCTTTTCCTTGAGAATCCTCCAGAATTCGTTGATTTTCAGCAAGACTGGATCCTGATGGGTGTGCTCGATTCGTTTGGAGTGCTCAAAGAGACAGTTGGCCTTGAAGTGTATCCTGAATACAATTCAATGATTCTCATCGAACTTTTCGAGAAGAACGACGAGTTCTTCGTCAAAATGCTCTATAAGAGGGAGGAGATCACCAGCGACAATCACCAACTCATCGATGTCAGTCATCTCGTTCGGAATTGTCCTCGAGATCAGATGTATTGCCCGATCAAGGCGTTCTTGGCGTGCTGTAAAGAATATGAGGAGGAGAAGGGGAAGGGATGCGATGTGGATAAAAGGAGAAGGGCAAGATCAGTTTGGAAGTGGAGGGAGCCACGATTCGCCGGGCCAGCATAATAATGTTTTGAATGAAAGTATTTCACTTACTCAAAAGAAAAAAAACAATGAAAAGCGCAAAACAAACGGGGATATTTCAAAAGGGGTGCATTGGAATAGGAAAAGCAGAAATTAAAGGGGAGAATAAACATGATGGGCAATTAAAACTTGACATCATCTGAGGAAGAGACCTTATCGTAGGGGGATATTGGGGGGAAAGAAGCAAACTCATATAAAGTAACAATTTGTCAGAAATATTATGAAATTAAGAAGAATTAGCGAACAGCCATCACGATATCGTCAATCTTCAGAATCGATCGAACGCATTCGGAGGCCTGCTTGATGGCAGACGCCGTGACGAGAAGCGGCTGGACGACGTCCTCCTCGACCATGTCGGTGACGTATCCCTTTCGCACATTCACTCCGTATGAACTGTTTCCGTTCGCGTGGTTGTTTCTCAGCTCGGTCACTGTGTGGATTGGGGAGAGTCCAGCGTTTTCGGCGAGTGTGTATGGAACCTGAAAACAAGAAATTTGCTTTAAATTCCAGAGGAATCTGGAAAACTGACAAGTTCAAGCGCATCAGCGAATGCTCTCCAGCAGTATTGTGTGGCTCCGTGTTGCGTCTGGGCGAGGCTACGCAGCTTGACGGCGATCTCCATCTCTGGGGCTCCTCCTCCGGGCAACAAGGCCTTCCTTTTGACGAGGCATCTGATGACGCAGAGAGCGTCATGGAGGGAACGATCGGCCTCCTCGAGGACGAGCTTGTTGGATCCGCGAAGGAGAATCGAGACGGCGTGTCCTGGATTCTGAACTCCTGTGACCTTGATCACTTTTCCTTCTCCTCCGGTTGGAATCTCTTCTACCAAGTCAGCGTATCCGAGAGCTTCCGCGTTGAAGTGGTCGACAGAGGCGACTGGTCGGCATCCGAGGATCTTCGAGTAGAATTCGATGTCCTCACGCTCGATGTCCTTGATGCACATGATTTTCATCTTGGCCAGGAAGTGAAGGGCGAGCTCGTTGACGGCGTCGCGAAGAATACTTTTCTGAATCAGCAAGACGTTGCATCCGGCTGCCTTGATTTGTTTGCAGATCTCCAGAAGATACTGACGCTCCTCCTTCAGCGCGCGATCCATCTGAGCGTAGTCGGTGATGATGACTTGGTTCTCCATCTAAAAAGGGGGATTTTAAAGAAGTGATAAATACAAATCTGAGAACTTACGTCAGTCTTTGGGGGACTAATCTGGAACTGGATCAGACCGATCTTGGCCTTCTCGATCCTCGTCGGTGCTCCACGTCCCATCGTCTTCTGATCGATGAGGGCTCCTTCGATGAGCTCGGACTCCTCGACAGTGTCTCCCATCTTTTTGATGATCTTGATCATCTTCAGATTCACATTCGAATCGTTCTCCGAATTGATAATCTTCTTGACAGCATTGACTGCCATTGGAGCAAGGAGCCACGAGTGCTGGGAGACGACCTTCGAGTTCAGGGAGGTGGTGGCCATCTTGTTGAGAAGAGCATCGTTGGAGAGATCCACTGGGGAGCTCATATCCTCGAGGATCTTTTCAGCCTCGGCGGCAGCGCTCTGGAATGATTCCGAGATGGTTGTCGGGTGAATTCCTTTTGAGAGCAGGTTTTGGGCTGCGTCTAACAGAGCTCCCGCCATGACGACGACTGTAGTGGTTCCGTCGCCAGCCTCGATGTCTTGTGCCTTGGAGAGCTCGACAAGCATCTTAGCGGTCGGATGGATGACGCTCATCTGGTTAAGAATCGTGGCTCCGTCGTTGGTGATGGTGACGTCACCGTTTCCAGATTGGATCATTTTATCCATTCCACGTGGACCCAAAGAGGTGCGGACGGCATCGGCGACAGCCTTTGCGGCAACGATGTTGCTGAAAAAATTTATTTAGAAGATTTTCTTAAGATTTCAGTGGGAACAATACCTGTTGCGAACACTTTCCGGCTTATCCTTGTCCTTGAAGCTGCGTTCGCGGCCTGACGCCGACTGTCTGGCTGTTGGAGCGGCGGCTGGAACTGCTGGTGCCATCTGGAATTTTAAATTTTTTTAAAATGAAGAGCGCAACGGAAAACAAACGGAGAGCCGATTATCGATGAAAAAGCAATGAAAACAGGTCTAAGAGAAGCATTTCCGTCTATTTTTAAGTAGAAAACCCCTCAAAAACAGTAAATTCAGCCTAGAAACTTCTAAAAACTTTAAAATACGAAAAAATCAGTTTCTGGGGCAAAAAATGCGAAGAAACACATATTTTTCAACGCAAAATCGATCTAATTAGCATTTTCGAGCAAAAATAAAATTTTTAAAGCTCAAAAACATCCATAAAGTCATTAAAATCAAGAGAAACATTCAATTCCAAGCGAAAGCCAGAAAGATCTGTGAGACACGCCCCTTCGTGGCGAGACCCGCCGGCTGTCGAAACATGCCTCCCTTTAAATTCTCTTCGCAATTCCCTTATTTTCCGGCCTTTTTTATTGATTTTGATGAGAAAAACGTGATTTTTGAGAGATAATATTAGTTTTGAACGATTTCTAGTGGTGATTTGCATATTAAAAATTATATTCCGCACATTTTTGCCCATCAAAATCGATATTTCACAATTTTTCGGATTTCAGGGTACAATCGCCAGAGAAAATGGCAAAATACTGTCTTAGTGAGTTTAAAACAAGTTTCTTTTTTATTCTAATCGGTTCTATTACAGAAAAAGCCAGTAAGCGTGTCAGCTGCGCTAAACGCTACAAGATCGAGAAGAAAGTGCGTGATCACAACAGAAAAGTGAAGAAGGAGGCGAAAAAGAATGGTAAAACAGGCCGAAAATCAATCAAACCTTATTTTTTTAATTCAGGAACGCTTCACAAGAAGGAGAAGACGATCAGTGTGCCAAACTCGTGTCCATTCAAAGAGGAGATTCTGATCCAGGCTGAGCAAGAGCGCGAGAAGATCAAAGCGCGTCAGGAGGCTGCTAAAGAGGCGGCAAAGCTTCATCGCGTCGAAAAACGCAAAATGAATCTTCCAGCCAATTTTGAGAGCATGGTTTCGAAGGCAGCCAAGCAGGGAGCGGAATTCGATAAGAAAGCTGCAAATGCGGCGGATCAGGAGAAATTCAACACGCTTGACGACAAAACGATCAAGGCGTACGCCAGCGAAGTGCGCAAGACCATCGAGATCGCCGACGTCATTATTCAAGTGCTCGACGCCCGTGACCCACTCGGAAGTCGCAGTAACTCCGTCGAGGAGCAGGTTTTGAAGGGCGGAAAGCGTCTCGTCCTTCTCCTCAATAAAATCGACCTGGTTCCCCGTGAAAACGTTCAAAAATGGTTGGAATACCTTCGCGGACAGTTCCCGACCATCGCCTTCAAAGCCTCCACTCAGGAGCAGAAATCGAACATTGGCCGCTTCAATAGCGCCATTTTGAACAATACAGAGACATCGAAATGCGTCGGAGCGGATATTGTCATGAAGATTTTGGCTAATTACTGTAGAAACAAGGACATCAAGACGAGCATCCGTGTGGGTGTCGTCGGATTCCCAAACGTCGGAAAGAGCAGCGTGATCAACAGTTTGAAGAGAAGAAAGGCGTGCAACGTCGGAAATCTTCCCGGAATCACTAAGTTAGCTAGTTTTCCCCTATAAAGCATAAATTGTGGTTTCAGGGAGATCCAAGAAGTCGAGTTGGACAAAAACATTCGTCTTATCGATTCTCCAGGAGTCATTCTTGTCAGTCAGAAGGATCTGGATCCAGTTGAAGTGGCTCTGAAGAACGCTATTCGTGTCGATAATCTGTTGGATCCTATCGCTCCAGTACACGCTATCCTTCGTCGTTGCAGCAAAGATACTGTATGTTGAACTGGAAAAACGAGAGAAAATGGGTTTTGATAGCAAAAATAGCTATTTTTCATTGAAAACAGTGAATTTAAAGCTATTTTGACCTTCTTAACCTGGTTTTCTAGCTTTTTTCAAGGCTCAAAATCCCCCTTCTCTAAACCCCCTTATTTCCAGCTCATGCTCCATTACAACCTCGCCGATTTCAACTCAGTCGACCAATTCCTCGCCCAACTCGCCCGCCGCATCGGAAAACTCCGCCGCGGAGCTCGTCCAGACCTTAACGCCGCCGCAAAACGTGTCCTCAACGACTGGAATACCGGAAAACTCAGATACTACACTCATCCACCGGAGCAGGGAACCGCCAAGGACGACACTGTCACCGTTCCAGCCGAAGTCGTCTCGCAGTTCAGCAAGGAATTCGATATTGATGCTATCGCCGACGATCAGAACCAGATCATTGAGGGTCTGCCGATGGAGAGCGATATTGTGGCTCCACACAATTCAGATGAGGAAGGAGAGGAGTCAGAGGATGAGGAGATGGAGACAGAAGAGGATCAGAAGAAGCAGACAGTGACGAGTGGCAGGAAAGTGAAGGGACCGACGCGGGACGACGAGAAGCCAGTGTTGCCAGAGAGTTTGGCGTTGGAGGGAAATGTACAGCTGAATAAACTGATCAAGACGGCCATCAAAAAGTCGAAAAAGAAGGCGAAAAAGACGGCGAATCGAGCCGACAAGCTGTCCGATTCATTGGGAGCCATGTTGGGAGGAGGAGGAAGCGGCGATGCGATGGAAATGTAACTCTCTTTGTTATCTGGAATTCTCTTTTTTGTGTTTTCACTGTTATTGTTACGTTATGTTTTCAAATGAAACAAAAAGTTTATACCCAGCAATGGATTAGGTTCAGGATCAGAATAGCTAGGACGGCAGCAAGGATCAGGCTCGACATGAAGACGATTCCCCATTGAAATCCATCCAAATTCTCAATTTTCTTCTCTTTTTCCTTCATTTCCTTCTCCAATTGTATCTTTTTCCTTTCCTTCTCCTGTTTAATCTCCTCTTCTATCCCCAGTTCCCAGAATTTCGCCACTTCAGGCTCATCCCGAATCTCGTCTGTATGGGAATCACTGGCTTTTCTCTCGCACAAAACACTCTTTTTATCAAAGCACTTGGAGATATAAGGGACAGTCGACATCTGAAGCTCATCGATTCCACGTGTCCGGAATGCACACGTCGTCATTGTCACCTCTCTCAACGACTTCATTTGGACATCGTAAAACTCCGAGGAGGAGTCAGAATGCATTCGGATTTCTTCCAAGACCAGGATCGGCATCCTTACCAGAAGCTTCTGGGGATGTTTCCCATGGCGATGGATCGTCGTGAGGATCTCCAGATGAGATGGCTTCACGGATACGTGGAATCGAAGCATCAAAGTGGGATAATTATCCATTTCGAAGTTCCCAGGGAGCTTTAGACGAGAGGTGATGGATCCGGATGAATTGTGACTGAGATGAAGGATTGAGAGGGAGGAGGAGGTGAGATTCAGATGGAAGGGACTCCCGAATTCCACAGAGATTGTTCTGGAAAAGGAGAAAGATCCCTATATCCCATCTGGAGGCCTACCCCCACTGATTCTTCTGAAGTTTCGCTAGATAAATATCGAAAAGAATCGGCATCTCATCCTCCTGATTCCAATAGTCTAAACGGCTCTCCGGAATCAAAAACCTATGATCTGAGCCAAGAGATCGCCGTTTCACTGCCATCTTCTCCTGTTGAAAAGGGAGCGGTGGAAGTTTTCCCTCCGCAATTTCCTCCGTTTTAAACGTGTAATCTCTTGAAGAAGTACACGGTAAAGAGTGTTGAATACTCGAAACAATCGCATTTTCCACTTGGATCTCATCCATAAAAGAGTAGGAAAAATGACGCTCGCTGATTATTTTATGATCATTATCATCGATCAGATCACCCCAAGCGAACAATATCTCTTTTTCTTTGAATCTGCAAGTTTTTGGAGGGTTTTAGAGATTTTTAAGGGATTTTTGAGGTTTTTTCTAGAGTTTTCTCCTTTTTTTGGGGTTTTAGGGCGATTTTAAAGCAAAAAGTTAAAGGAACGTTGCAAAATGTCAGAGTTGGGTCTCACCGCGAAAATTGAACTACTGTAGTTTTAAAATTTCATTTTTTGCTTTTTGTCAATTTTTCGCTAGTAATAGTCGTTTTTCTTCAATTTTTGTTGGAAAAACCAATGAATATTCGCGTTTTCCAATTAAAAACGAAAAAAGCGGTTATTTGATGCAAAAAAAAAACACCAATTTTCAATTAACTTAAATTAATTCAAATTTCGCTTCGAGACGCAAGCGGGACATTTTGCAATGCTCCTTTAAATACGAATTTTTGTTTTTAGAGATTTTCCCATTTTTTCGGTTTTTTAGGGATTTTAAATCATTTTCAGAGTTTTTTCCGCCCTTTTCTAGAAATTTCGAGTAGAATTTAGTAGAAAAATGCAAAAAAAACCTACTTAAAAGTAATGGTTCCAAAGTATTCAGTCGAAAGATACTCCTCTTTTCCGCTCATGCTAAAACTGTCATATGTTGGGTTAGGTATGGAATACAGATCGCATCCAATGTTTCTCGTCCTCTTACATCTCATATCAATTGCATAAAGAGAACTGTTCGAAGAGCTGCCAAGACGAATTCGAACGGTTAATTCTTCGGCTTTCAACTTGTTTTTTGGTCTAAAAATTGTTAGGAATGCGGAAAAATAAAAATATGTTACATTTTAAATGAGAAAGAAATGGTGATCTCATCATTTTGCCGGATTCGCCGGCTCAATTTTACTTTTCCGTTCTGATTAAGCTCTTTTAAATACACGGGCGGCTCCTCATAATCAATGCTTTTAAATTTCCTTTCGACCGCCGATTGGGTGGTGGCGTAGCAGACTAACGACGACCGATTCCTCGCAGACATATCCGCCAGAAGCTGCTTTTCCGCCGCATTTCGAATTGTAGCTGGAGTCGATTCCGTCGATTTACAAGCCGACACAGCCGTGCTGTAGCCGACATTTTTGTTCTCAAGATTCACGAGCTAAACACCCATTTTTGGTTTTTTCTTCTTTTTTCTAGAACCTTCCAGCACATTGCTTCGCCTTTTCTATTCAATAACTTCCAGTTGTCTTCACAGTAACTTGCAACGTTGAAATGGGCAAGACATTGTAGAATGATAAGCGTTTTAAAATTAATCATTTGGAATAGGGATATTTAAAATGATTTATTTTTCAGGAAGTCTTTTAAAAGAAACTGAAGTTCACAGCGTGGCACAGAAACCTTGGAAACAGAGAAAATCACGTGGAAATTCGAAAAAAAACAATTTTAATTTTAAAAATTGATATCGCTGCGAGATTTGCTAAAGTTTCTGAGCATGCGCCTTTAAAATTACGGTACTTCTTTTCAGTGACAATTTTCTTTAGGTCTTTTTTTTCATTCGCCGCTTTTTTCGGATTATCTTTTGAAAATTAACAGTTTTCCTGCATTGAAAAAATATATTCTCGCATTAAATAATAAATTTTCCGCTAAATTTGCTCAAAAAACCTATTTTCCTGAAAACTAATTTTGAACTACCCCGCTTTTGAGCAAACAATCCGCGCTCTATTGCAATTCCTCGTGTACTCCTCTCGGACTCATCGCAAAATTTTTATTTCTCATTTTCCTTCTTTTTTCGCGACAAACCTAGCTTTTTCAACGCGCTTTCTTATTTTTTCAAGTTTCAGAATGTTAAACCGATCTCTCCGACCACTCGCCAACGTCCAAGTGCGCTCGGTCTCCTCGAAATACCCGCGCCCGACGCCAAGACATTTTAAGTGAGTTTTTCTCCTTTTTTTCGTTGAAAACCGGTTTTAGAGCATTAAAAAATGAGGAAATTGCAGACGACGAGTGTTCGAGGCGGCTCTGCAACCAGAATTACCGCCGACGGTAAGCAACTGCATTCCGCCGGGACTTATCAAGAAAGAGCACACCGAGAAGTCGAAAGAGGTGATTTCACTTGGTTTTTTAATCGAAAAAAAATATTTTTGCAGTATTCGGATGTCGAGATCGCTCTAGCGAATCTAGTACGCGATTGGATGGTTCGAGAAGAGTTCCGCGTGTTGGCAGTCTGCCAATTCCTCCCTGTTCCGGGGAGAACCCTCTGGTTTGCTAAAAATCAGTTGAAATCAAAGGGGATTGAGTTCCGAAGCTATGGAAACAAGATTCTGAAAAAAGTGCTCGAGAATACGCCAATGTCTTCCCTAGACTCGGTTCTCGTCGGCAACAACGCGATTCTTTTGGCGAAAGACGTCTCATCGCTCAAGACAATTCTTCAGGAAACCGATAAACTCAACTGGATCGAGCCGCTGATTCTGATGGTTGACAGCCGAATCGTCGATATGGTTCAGGCGAGAGATCTGGCGAAGTTGTCGTCGATGGAGGACCTCCGAGCCCACACAGTGCAGATTTTGGGCCAACAAGTGGCTCAGATCACCATTTCGCTGGATTCAGCTACACGCCATCTTCCGTCGCTTCTAGATGCGTATGCAAGCCAGAAGAAATAATTTTTATAGAGAAAGTAGTAGTTGTTATGGCGGTTTTTTAATTTTTTGAAAAAAATACAATTGAAAATGACTAAAAACAAGACCCGAATCTTATCAACAAATCAACAAAAATCTAGCTAAATCTAAAAATTTTCTACTGATCCTTGGTCATTCCAACGAGCCGCTTCACATTCTCATACGTCAAAAACACCACGACAGACGCCGGAAGTTGTCGAACATTTGCGATGAGGCATCCTTTCCAAAGCCCAAGGACCCCCTCGTTCTTCACTGTCTTCAGGGTGGTCCTCCAGATTCCACGCGAATCCGTATTATGATCCTGCATTCGGGTCCGGATAAACTGGAAAGGGAAGGTGACCGTTGTGGCAAGCATTTTGGATATAGAGGAGGCCAACATGATATCCGTCTGCTTCAGGAAAGAGTCTTTGGGGAGGCCCTGGGCTTCGCATCGCTTATCACGGATCCAGTTATAGGCGACGATCTGAACGGAGCCGTGGGTGGAGCCAATGACTCCGGTGACAAAGCCGCGGTACAGACCGAAAAATCCCTCTTGCTGGACGGTTTTTGATAGACAATCGATCATTCCAGTGTACTTTTTCGCTTTTTGTGTCTCGTATTGAAGGCATAGTCTGGAAATTAATTACTTATTAAAAAAAGCAATCGCAAGCTATTTAAAGGAGCATTGTAAAATGTCACGCTTAGGTCTCGGAGCGAAATTTAAACTGTTTTAATTTAGCCCAAAACTATCGTTTTTCTGCATTAAATGACTGTTTTTTGAAATTTTAATTGAAAAATGCAAATATTTATTAAATTCTTCAATGAAAATTCAAGAGAAAACAACTTTTTGTAGCGAAAAAACGACGAAAATAAAATTTATGTTTAAAAAATTACAGTACTCCAATTTTCGCTGTGAACCCAAGTGTAACATTTTGCAATGCTCCTTTAAAAAAATAGAGGCAAACCATTTTTAAAGTTTTAGTCAGTTTTTTAGGCGTTTTCTGCGATACTGAACACGGAAGCAACTCCAACTCCGGGAGCGACATTGGAAAAATAATAAATAATAATAACTACCTTGTCTTCGCCAGCCAAATCGGGTTGGTGAAGCATTGAACCGCGGAGCCGGCCAGCAAGCCGCTAATAAAATTATTCGCAATCTCGCTGCCCGTGGAAAAATCCTTATTTATCTTCGTTCTCAACGCATTATACCACTGAAAATAGAATCCCCACGAGACAGAGGCGCCGATGAGTCCTGGCGTCCATCCTTGGTAGAGACCGCGAACGCCCTCGACGGCGACGATCTTGCGAACAGCGTCGGCGTAGCTGGCGTATTGAGGACGCAACGCGTTTCCTTCGTTTGCTAAAAAAAATTTGATTCTCTGACGCAAGTTTCGAAAAAACCTGAAAATCGCACTTTCAACAGGTCAAACGGGTGGCAGACGACTGCGCACACAGCGCCACCGCAGAATCCGGCGATCAGCTCCTCGTAATTCGTCAAATCCGGAATTTTCATCGTTTTTAGGTGCATTTCCAGGCCGGATTCATGTGGAATGTGTTGAAAATCGAGAAAGAAAAGTTGCTCGTCAAATTCGGTGTTTCTCGTAAATCGACACAGGATTGCGGCGCGCGTTTGAAAATTTATTTTTTTTTCGCGTGAAATTTTCTATTTTTCTTATTTTTCTTGTTTTTCCCGGGTTTTCCACGTTTTTTCTTTGATTTCTGTCATTTTCAAGCAATTTTTTTAATTTTTAAGTAATGAATCGTGGCAGCTCTCGCTCGAAACCATGGAAACCGCGCCTTTCAGCCGGCGGAGCGAATCGAACCAATCTAGCCGGCGTAATGGACAGATTCCGGGCCCCAGAAGTGATGGCGCTAAGCCCAGCGTCTTCTAGAAGACCAAGTAATTCGGATTTGATGCCGCATCCACGACCGAGCAATTTTCGCCCGTTTACCAGCCGATTTCAGCCGGTTTATCAACGGAATCCGCCGGTTTACTATCAGGAGCCGGCGAGATGTAGGGATGTTTTCTGGAAAATAAAAAAATAATTTTTTTACAGATCCAGGACCTCCTTCCCTGCTTCCCAGTTATATTCCACCGCAATATCCACGAGAATCGCCGAAAGCGCGGAAAAATCGGCACGTTCCGCCGCGGGGAATGTTCCAGAACGCAAAGTATTCTGACGCACCGGAAATCGACGAGGATCAAATCCGACGAACCGAGGAAATGATCACGAGAATGGTTGAGAAAAGCCATCGGAGAGGATATCATGACTACCAGCCGAATTATGCGATGAGGGATTCGATTCGTCAGGCGATCTATAATATGGGAGTTCCGGAACACTATCGGGCGATTCCAGAAGAATCTAGAAGGCGTGGAGAATCTTCTAGACATTACGGTAGAGGAGATGAAGAAGATGATGTGGTCGAGGAGCCACGGAAGAGAAGACGACCGGAATACGAGGAGGATGAGGATTCGGAACCTTCTAGACCCCCCAGAAGACAAGAAAAGCGGAGAAAAAGACACGTGGAACGCGTGGAAGCGAATAGCAGTGATGAGGAAGAGACGCTGATGAATAGATCCAGAGGATCTCGAGCAACCCCGTCGACAGGGATCCCGGAAGAGCGCGCACCGTCACATGGCAGTAAATCCTCGAAAAACGAGTCGCCAGTCACTGGACCATATTTAAATGACTCGGATGACGATGATCATTGGAGAGATTCGCTTCCTTTTATGTGCAAGCCGTTAGTATTTTTTTCCAGCTGAAATTACAGTTTTGACAGCTTTTTTTCAGCGAAAATTCAATTTTCCAACGAAATTCCGATCAGAGTTGGTTTTACTACCGTGTTCAGTGACGCCGAAATTGAGGGCGCTTGCCCCTCGTTTACAGGAGCATTGTGAAATGTCAGGCGTGTGTCTCGCAGCGAAAATCCGGACTACTGTAATTTTTTGAATCGGCAGTGTTATTTCTTCGTCGTTTTTCTGCTACAAATAGGCGTTTTTCTTCAATTTTCGTTGAATAATCAGATAGATATTGATTTTTTTCAACTGAAAATGAAGAAAAACAACTATTTGATGAAGAAAAACCTGTTAAATTAAATTAATTAAAATTTCGCTTCGAGACCCAAAAGTGACATTTCACGATGCTCCTGTAAATTGCTTGCGCCCATCGATTTCATTTTTTAAGGCGTGTTGAGCACGGGTCGCACCATCTCTGATTCCGATAAAAAATTTCAAAAAAACGGGTAGTGTGCAATTGCGCTCCGCTGAACTAGTGTTATTTTCAAATATTTTCCGGCTTAAAACTGCATTTTTTGAGGCTAAAATAATTTTTTTTCAGGATTTTCTTTGAAAAATAGATTAATTAAGTCTAAGGGAACCTCGGAAAATTATTTTTGAGCACTGAAATCGCTTTGAAATTCAAATTTTAGGCCTTTTTAGCAACAGAGCGCTATTTTTCAGCGGAAACCTTAAAAAATCGGTTTTCTCCCGAAAAAAAGCTGCCTGAAACCCCTATTTTCTTCCAGAAATGGTGCCGGAGCGGCGATGTTTGAACGCGTCGGCTCGGCGATCAACCCTCTTCCGCTACGCGACGACACAAAGAACAGCTATTCGGATGTGGCGATGATGCTTTTGGGAAAGAGTTTGAAGTCTTTGGTGAGCATTTTACCTCAAAAAAGTAATAATTCAATTAAATTCCAGAAAAATCCATCGGAAATCCCGTCCAGAGGCCTTCAAACCCAAATTCTAAACCGAAGCACATCATGGGCGGCACCACAAAACCAGTCGAAACAAAGAAAAACCGACACCTCATTGATGAGAGAAATCTCGAGAATTCAGCACCCGGACAACATTTCCACGTTGCAAATCGACGCGTCGCTATTCCCAGCCGAACGACCCCAGATGCCGCCGCCACGTCATCAATCGTCGCCGATCAGCAACGTGTTCCCCAGAGAAAATAACATGACGGCGCCGAGCTCAATACCCAGAGGACCAGAAACCTACGGAATATGTATATCGGACGACGAGGAAGACCCGAAACAATTCGATATCGACGAATACATTGCCCAAGGCGCATCGCAGATCTCCTATTTTCCAGCCGATCCGGATATCAGTTTTTATGCGCCGTCCACGGATATTTTTAGCCAGGAACCAGATTGTAATTATCCTTTTTTTATTTTTTTTTTCAATTTTTTTGTTTTTCAGCGAATAAGTCGCCCGTCGGACTCAACGGTATTTAATTAGCGATTATTGCTCATTTTAAAATTTTTTTTGTAGTCAGCAACATGTTCAGCAACGATCCCAACGAATCCCCGATGTTCGACGTCTCGGACACCGAAAAAGATAGATATTTATTCTAATTATTTGATTGTTTTAATTGCATCCTTCATTTTATTTTAATTATGCCCAAAACTAGAAAACTACGATTGTTTTATAAATAGATTGGATTCAAATCGGCGTCTGCAGGCCGGTCTGCACGTCGGCCACAATCCGCTCGCCGTCATCGTCATCGAAGAACGTGGAACCGCCCCCGGAGCCCGGCGATTGGCTCAAACGATTTGGGCGTTGAGAGTGCGAGATTGTTTGCCTGGAATTTTCTTTTTTTTTTAGTTTTTAAAAATTAAAAACTCACATCAAAGTGCGATCGCGATACAAATCCTGACTCATTTTCCGATGATTCGCCATATTCAAATGGCGAACGATTTTCGGATTATAGCATTTGGGATCGGAGACCATTCGAACGAGGAAGGATCTGAAGAAAGGAAAGGAGGGAATAGTGACAATTGGGACAATTCATTCAACAAATGCAAATATCACAAGAACAAAAGATAGTAGAGGGGGAAATAAGTTAGGCATGCGAATAGAAAAATAAAAAAATCAAGCAAAATGTACAATTCACAACGAAAAAAACAAATGCACTATGACGAAACCAAAATTGTGGGCGAGCAGCACGGTTCGGCGTCCGGTTCCCCAGTGGCTACCACCGGCACCGGTACCGAGTACCTCTTCTTGGCGAGACTCTCGTGTTGTTTTTGGGCGAGAATCTCCTCTTTGGATAGCTGTCGTTCGAGGTGTCGTGGACCGTCGGCGGACGCTTGCCGTGTGATTCCCTTGTTGTCGACGGTCGTCTCCTGGATATTGAGATCAGCGACCATTTCTTCGAGAGCCACCGCCTCTTCGTCCTCTTCGGCGATCGCCGCTTTTACACTGTCGTCTGGAAAAATTTCTTTGATAAGGGGGGAGCTCCCACTAAATTCTCACGTAAAACATGTTGTGTAGCCTGGGAAATGATCTCGTAGGCGACCTCAATGTCCTTATCAGTCGCGTTTTCGGCGCACACACAGAAACGAATCACAAAACGATCGCCGAGCGAAGCGGGCACCATATGGATACGTCCGGAGGCGTTGAGACGAGTGAGAAGCGTCTGGTTGAGCTCATCGTCGCCCTCAAAGATTCTGGATGACGTTGGAATCCCAGAACCTCTGGCCTACCTTCATTCTGAAGCAGACTAGACCCATGATCACTTCGTTGACGATCTCAAACTTGGGATCAGCCCTAAGAAGCTGCTCCATCTTTTTGGCAAGTCGTACGTGCTCCCGAATATACTTCTGAAGACCATCGATACCATACATTCGGATTACGAACCAAAGTTTTAGGGATCTGAATCGTCGACTCAACGGGATTCCCCAGTGCCGATAATCGATTGATTTATCTGAAAATCCGCGCTAAAAAGCCTCAAAAAGGGATACATACCCATCCAACTGTGCTGAAGATAAAGAGGATCCACGACGAGAGCCTGAGTGAGCTTGAACCGATCACGAACCCACATTGTACTACAATCAAAGTTAATCAGCAGCCACTTGTTCGGATTAGTGTTGAACGACATCGCGTACTCGATCCCATTCATCAGCGGACGAAACTCCGGGCAAATGAACGCCGATCCGGAATAGGCGGCGTCGACGTGGAGCCACAGCTCGTTGTCCTTGCAGATTGGACCAATCTCCGAGAGGACGTCGAACGAGCAGCATGACGTGGTGCCGAGGGTGGTTGAGACGAAGAACGGGATCAGTCCGAGGTTGCGATCCTCTTGAATGGCGTTGCGAAGGGTTTCGCCGCGAAGACGGAACTTCGAGTCGGTCTCCAGAATGCGGAGCTTCACCATTCCAATCATGCAAGCCTTCTCCACCGATGAGTGAGCCTCTTTGGAGCAATAGGCGATCAGTTTCGAAAGCAAGAGTCCTTCCTCGACGAACGGGAATCGCTGACGGAGCTCTTTCATCACCTCGAAGCGGGCTGCTAGAAGGGTGACGAAGTTGCATTCGGAGGCACTTGATTGAATCACTCCGCCGCCTTTTCCGTTTTCGCTTAGTGGGAGGAATTCGGCGGGTAGGCCGATCATTTTTCCGAACCAGTCGAGCATGATTAGCTCGAGTTCCGTCATCGCCGGGCATGCCGCCTGGAAAATTTTTTTTTCATGATGTTTTTTTAATTTTTAAAGCGATAAAATTCTTTAAAAACCCTGAAAAGTTGCGAAAAAATTATTTTAGTGCGTCGCCCTTTAATATGGGTCTCGCCACGAAGTGGCAGTCTGGAAAATTATTTTTGAATGCTGTTTTTAGTTTTTCAAGCGATATTTTATTCGCATAAACGCAAAAAACTCTTTAAAAACCTGAAAATCTGCGAAAAACTTTTTTCAGTTCAAGTTCCCGCGCCGCCCTTTAAATTGGGCCTCGCCACGAATTATTTCGTGTCGATTTACGAGCACACATACAAACAATTTTTAGGCAACAAAACGCGAGAATTGCGATAAGATGACGCAATTTTCGAGGAAAATAGATAATTTCTGTGGAAAAGTGCAACAGATCTTTGACCCGCACGCGATTTTTAGTTCAAATTCCTCGTTTTCGGGGGGTTTTCGGTGCAAAAACGAAAAAATTCGAAAAAGACCGCCCGTACCCAAGAAAATCCGACGCATCCGATGGCGTCGCTTAGCATGTCAGCTATAATCGAAGGAAACGAGTTTCCAGCTGGAAAATAGGCGTGGAATCTCGGATGCTGCCAGTGGGTGATGCCTGGCATGATGAGCTTCTCAAAGTCCTCCATGACCGATTCAAACGACTCGGGAGCGTTGGGGGCCTCCGACGGGATCAAATCCTTGAGGTATCCCGGCTCGATGGCCGGAACGACGCGCCTCTTTTGAATGTTCTCCAGATAGTCGACAATGTAGTCGACGGTCTCTTTTCCGTACTGACGGAACTCGTCGCGCGACATTCCTGAAGCTATTTAGGGCTATTTTTTTAAAGGGAGGGGGGTTTTTACCGTTTGGAGCGTCTTCTACAGTTGGAGTCGTCTCCATATTCGGTGTCGACGGAATCGTAGTGGAGGCTCTTGAGCTGCTGCTGCTCGTCGTCGTTTCGCTCATCGAAGCGGCTCCTTCAGAGAGAAAATTCGATTAAGGTTTTTCAAAGTCAAGTGGGGACTTGGAATTTCGATTAAAACTTACTTGACGGTGACAGTGAATTGCGAATTCGCGTCGTCCGCTCCTGGCAGTAACTGTTGAGATTTTTGAGCGCCTCGCCGAGCCCGTAAACCATTTGGGCGGTGCTTATGGGTCTACTTCGCACGCTTAATCGACACGAGCGCTTTTTTCTGAAAAATAATGGGTTTTTCTTAATGGAGTCGGAAAAAAATATTTTTTGGGCCAACGACGAATAAAATATTTTCCTGTGGAAAATAGTGCAGCGCCAAACTTCTCCGACTATTACGCCCACCGAAATTGATAAGAAAAGCATCAAAATTCGGCCAGAAATCACAAGAAACACGGGAAAAACACGCCATCGGCGAAAGAAAATTTTGAATTCGACAAGAAAATTGGTTCGCGCGCTTTTCAGAGATTACTGTATTAAAGGCGCAGCACTAGATTTTGTAACGAGGTCTCGCGAGGAAAAGCATTTTTTTTTTTTTTTTGAAAATGTCGGAATAAAGCGGCTAAAATGGGCGAGTAAAAGTTGAAAATGGCGTGAAAACTTGAGAAGCAAGCGGATCAAAATAGAATGACGTCTTCCGCTCTCAGCCTACGGTAGTTAAAGAGGGGCCGCGCATGCAATTGACATCGCAACCCACTTAGGAGAGCACTGCTCTTGACGCCTAATAGAATTCGTGAATAACACCGGAAAAAGTGACGGAGATTGAGGAAAGATGGATTTATTACGATAAAAAAGTAGGGAAAACCTGGGAAAACGTAGAAAAAATGGAGAAAAATAGGGAAATTTGAATTTTTTCGACCGCTGGCCTAGAAACCCAAATTGCTTGATTTTTGTCGTTTTAAGCCTTTTTTAAAAGGGAAAATGCTGGAAAAAATGGAAAAATAAATGAATAATTTATTTAATAAATATTAATTTCTATAAAATCAATTATTCGAGCAGCACACGGTTACAGTCGGCTGAAATCAAAATTTTTTAATTTTTTCAAAAACAAAAAAAAATTTTCCAACTCACATTGACACTCTGCTGACACGAATAATTATAAGGGCACTGGCTATAAGTAGTCGGCGTGCAAAGCTTCGGCGCTCCATTGACAAGTAGCGTCTTTCCATTGATACAGACTAGCGATGAGGCTAGCCGACAGCAAAGGAATTGGGATACCTGGTTGGATGGGGCACAAGAAAATCCAATCGGGCAGGAGGTGTCAAGGACTGCCGTACAGGTACGGACAGCGTTGTCAACTTCATTTCGATACGGGTTCCAACCATTCGGACATGATAAATTCTCGGGGATCGGGGTGGAGCCTAGGGGAATTTTTTAGAAGTGCCCTTATATTAAAGGTTACCTGTTAAACAGCAGACATCCATAAAAGAGTCATCTGAAGGAGCACAATCATATCCGGTTGGACAACTTGTGATGGTACTTGTGATGTCACATGTATAGGTCTCCCCGGCTATCTGTTGATAGACAGGTCGACCGTCTGCACATCCGATCGAACTTCCAGTACTCCCTTGACCACAACAAACATAAGTGGCAAGGAGAACGGAGAGTTGACAGGTGTACCCCGTCTGGAAAAAATTTTTGTAAATTTTTTTTTTGTAAATTTTCCAGTGCCTTTTTTATGGTACTGTAGGTAAGATAGAAGGGATAGGAAGAATATGAACAAGGATGAGCAATTACTGTCAAAAATGAATTTATCGATAGAAATTTTCAGAAATTTCCGATAATATTCAGAAAGCCTCAAATAATAAAATTGTATTGAAAACTGGAGTTTTTCTCCGAAAGTAATTGGTAGAATGCTCTAAAATCTAGAGGAGACTTTAAGATAGTCTTGATTAACACCCCAGTAAAAATTTGAGTTATTTGAAATAGTTTGAACCGGAAAGAAGTGAAAAAACTATTGGACAAGGTGAAAAATAACCGGTATGTACAGAAAACTTGGTTTTTTCTCCAAAACTAACCGGTAGAATTTTCTGAAAATTTACTTAAATCTTAAGTTAGGTCTAATAAATATTATACAAAAGTTTCAAGTTGATTGGAAAATTTTTACCAAGAAAAAAATGGAAGATTTTTCGAAAAATGTGAAAAACCACAGTAATGTATAGAAAACTTGATTTTTTCTCGTCAATTAACCTGTAGAAAATTTTAAAAAGTTCGCTGAAATTTTTGGTTCAGCCTAATCTACCATCTGGTAAGTATCAAGATGATTGGACATTTTTGTACCTAAGTTGAAAAAAAAATTTATATGAGAACCTTAAAAATAGCCTTTTTTCTTATTTCGAACTCAAATTTATGGATTCTTACCGGGTAGTTTTTATCGAAATTTCATTATAATTCTCTGAGGAGTCTAAAATAAAACCTTTTTTGAAAAATTAAATTTTTTCGAAAAATTTCAAGCCTTACCGCTGAGCACTGAACCCCGGGAGTCGTGCATAATTCCAATGCTCCGTTGGTAATCAACGCATTTTGATTATTCGAGCATATTCTTTGGGAATTGGCTGACCGACAGCAGATGAACGCGGAATTCAGGGTACTTTGCATACAAGAGGATCCCGATGGACACGTGGATGCAGATGGACTGCAGGATATCTGGAAATTTGAAAAGAAGAAGGTAAGTCAAGGCTGAAAAGTCTTACTGTCCCTCCATTAGCACTTAGTGCTGGGGTGAAGTCAGATGGACAAGTGGCTGTAGAGATGGAGGTTGAGCAACAGATGAAAGTCGACGCCACGTTGGAGGATTGCACGCATTGGTATCTGAAATGATTTTTTTGAGTTTTTCGACTTGAAAATCGACTTGAAAATTTTAGGATAATAAATTTAGGCTGTCTAGAAGATTCCGACAAAATTAAAAGTCAGAATTTTTTACAGATTGGTTTTTGTAAATGTTGACCTCAAAAGTTGAAAAAGCGGATTTTCAGAGGGTTCTTAGTGAAATTGATTTATCAACCGGTAAAAAATTCCGATTGACTTGACAATTTCAGGATACGGTATTGAGACTGTCTGGAAGGTTCTGACAAAGTTTCAGAATTTTTTACCGGGCGGTTTTTGAACAAAATTTTATTAAAAAAATGAAAGTGCGGATTTTCAGAGGGTTTTTAGTGAAATTAATTTTTTAACCGGTAAAAAATTTTCAATCGACTTGAAAATTTTACGGTACAGTAATCAGGTTGTCAAGAAAATTCTGACAAATTTTCAAAATTTTCGATCAGTTGGTTTTTGAGAAATTTGGCGTCAAAAGTTGAAAAACTGGTTTTTGGTGATTGTCAGAAAATTTTCAATTTTTTCCGGTGAAAAATTTCTAATCGTCTTGAAACTGTCCTGGAATGTTAATTGGGCTCTTTTGAACCTACATAGCTTTTTTCGGAAAAATCTACCGGGCGGTTTTTGAAAATTTTGAGTTTGAAAGTCGAAATTGCAATTTTTAAGGTTACCAGATCAAAATAAAATTTTCTCCGGTAAAAATTCTTCAATCGAATTGAAAATTTCAGAATACGGTATTCAGGCTGCCTGAAAGATTCGGACAAAATTTCAGAATTTTTAACCGGGCGGTTATTGAAAATTTTGGCTTCGAAAATCGGATAAGCTTGTTTTTAAAGGGTTTTCAGCAAGTTTCTTACTTTTTCAGTTAAAAAATTCCGACCGACTTGGAATTTTTCTGGAATGTTGATTAGGCCCTCTCAAACCTACATAACTTTTTTTGCAGATTCTACCTGTGAAATTTGAAAAAAAAAAGATGGCAAAAAATGGATTTAGAATTTTATAACAAGTTTTTCAATTTTCTTCCGGTGAAAAAAATTTTCATGGAAGTTTTCCGGAATGTTAGTAAAGCCTTTTTGAACCTTCAGAAAAAGCGAATTTTTAAAAATGATTTTTCCGTTTTTGACCGGTAAAAAAATCCTCAATCGGCTTGAAATTTTTCTGGAATGTTAGTTCTTTTGAACTTTAAGACAAATTTTTAGAAAAATTTACCTGACGGGTTTCAAAAATTTTGGCTTTGAAAATCGGAAAAACTTTTTTTGAAGGGCATGATTTGAATTTTCTCTCCGGAAAAAATTTTGACCGGCATGAACTTTGAGGTATGTTAGTTAGACCTTCTTGAATTTTCAAACAAATTATCGGAAAGATCTACCAGACGGTTTTCGAAAATTTTGACTTTCAAAAAACCCTTACCCATTTAAACAATTAGTAGGATTCGTCACCGAGCACTCGACATAACCAACCGCCGATGGTTGAGAAACCGCATTATTGGGACAAATGGGGGTGATTCCCGTCGGTTGAGAGCAACAGATTAGGACGCCTATCGCGTTGGCAGCAGTCGTACAAATGGAATTAGTCGGACAGTCCGTATTCGTTCCGATTGCCGTGCAGAATAAGTTGGTACCACTGTTGGCGACAAGTGGATTCGCGTTGTTGGGACACGTAAAAGAGGGTTGTTGGGTGGAGACAAATTGGAAAATAAAGAAGAAGGAGAGGAAGAGAATGACATTGTTGTACATTTGTGTATGAGCCCCTCTCTAGAGCATTTTTGGAGTGACCCTCTCCGCGGCCTAACCTGAATGTAAATATGAATCGCCTCCTCTTCTCTAGCATTTTTAATGTTTGCATTATCGGAGATTGATGTCTAAACAGGTGTGCACAGTTCTTTTTTTCGGTTGGGGGTAGAGGGGGACTAGATTTTTCTAGGACTAGGAATTCTAGGCCACCTTTTTTCATCTTTTTTTTAGAATGGAAGCGATTTTAAAAACGATTTTTACCGGATTAAAAATTATCCAGGCCTCCCTGATTTTTTGAAAATGTAATTTAGGCCTGTATAAGTTTATAGGTGAGTTTTTAGACAATTTTATCGGTGGATTCTCGAGAAAATTTGCTTCAAAAATCTTTTTTGCTAATTTTAGTTGTTTTTTCCTGGTAATAATTGCCGAATCGCTTTGAAAAATTGGCGGAGACATTTTTGGGCCTAGAAAAACATTGGAGAAAATTGTGATTTTTAACCAGGTAGGTGGATTCCGAAAATTCTGAAAATCCATGGAAAGGTCAGTTAGCCTAATATCCCTTCAAAAAAAGTTTCAAAAATTTCTATCGCTCGGTTCTTGATAAATTCAGCTTCAAAATCTAGTTCGTGTCATTTTAACCAATTTTTCATTAAAAAAATCAGTTTTTTACCGGTAAAAACAAAAAAAATTTTAAATGCTAATTAGCCTAACCTAACCCTTCAAGCGAAACCCTCAAAAGTTTCTATCAGCCGGTTCTTAAAAAATCCAGCTTCAAAACCTAGTTTCTGTGATTTCCACTTATTTTTCATGGTTTTTTTCCGATTTTTTACCAATAAAAATTTTTTAAAAATTATTTGCGGTGCTATTTATCATATAAGTGGGTTTTTAGAAAAATCCATTTTTAAAAAGATATACATATTCAAAGCTAATCACAAAAATTCATTTCACTTCCATATAAAATCCAACCAATAAAAAAAGTCAAAATCAATGAAGTATAACATTATCATAAATCTTTTTCAACGCCGTCTCAATCTCCTCCACATGCTCTTTTCCACGTGTCTCCGCCACAACTTTCACTTTCACATGGAACACATCAGTGGAGATCCAAGCTCTTTCGTGGAATATATCCTTAATCGATGCTCCTAAATGGGCTATAGTGGTTGTCAACTCTGCAATGCCTCCCGGGCGGTCCGAAACAACAACTTCAAGTCGGACAAGCCGTCCATCGACTGCTAATCCTCTCTCAATAGATCTTCCGAGGACAGTTGTGTCGATATTTCCACCGGAGAGAATTGATACAACTTTCTTGCCTTTTAGCTCAGGAACCTTTCCTTCAAGAATAGCTGCTAATCCAACAGCTCCGCCCCCTTCAACGACAGCTTTTTCGACTTCAAGTAACCGAAGAATACTCAATGCAATACTCTCCTCTTTTACTGTGATAACCTGCAAACTTTAGGGTCTTATCAGTATGTTTTTCGAAAAATTTCTCGAAAAATTTTGGAAAAATCCACGAGAAAAATAATTCGAAAGTTTTTCGAAAAATTTTTCTCATGAATTTTTCGAAAAATTTTTGAGATTTTTTGAGAATTGTTCGAAAAATTTTCGAAAAATTCACGAGAAAAATTCTTCAAGTATTTTTCGAATAACTTCTCGTGATATTATTTTTCGAGCACATCATTTTTCGAGAATTTTTCGAAAATCGATCAGAAAAAAATTTTGAATTTCAAAAAAGCACGTTTTTTCTTATTTTTTATCTTTCGAGAAATTTTCAAAAAACGTGTAATTTTTCGAAAATTATTCGAGAAATCTTTCGAATAATTTCTCGAAAAATCTCGAAAAATTTTCGAAAAAAAGTTGTCAAAAAATTTTCGAAATTTTTTTTGAATAATTTCTCGAAAAGACACAATGGTCTCTTATCAGCCACCCCCTGACCTATATACCTTATCAATCAACCCTTTCGCTGTCTCCAAAGAATTTCCGCCGACTGTCGGAACAGCTAGACCATCGGCAAGGGAAGCCTTTGCCTGGGCAGAAACTATATGCCCAACTTCATAAGCTTCGGTGAACGATGGGCAAGTCTCTGCCTCAATCCCATAAATATGAACTGCAGGTTTTAGAGTCTTCACAGCCACAGCTATTCCGGCTATCAAACCACCTCCACCGACTGGAACAAGGATTGTGTCAACGTCAGGGACCTGGTCAAGAATCTCGAGGCCGATGGTCCCCTGTCCGGCTAGAATGTCGATCGCGTCGTATCCATTTATGTATTTCAAATGGTTTTCTTTGGCGTGTCGGAGAGCGAAGTCTTTTGCCTGGAATAGGATGGAAGTTGCTCAGTTTAAAATTTCCCATATTTTGTTAGTTGAAAGTTTTTAGATAGCGCTAACAGGAAGGGAGTTATGGGCGCTCAAAGTTAGGTAGCGTCTAACTTTAAGCGCTTATAACGCATTTCGCAATGATGCTATCAAAAAGTAGTCAACTAAAAAGTTGCTCAGCGTAAAATTTTTCATATTTTCTTAGTTGACAACTTTTTACTAACAATAACAACAAGCGAGTTACAGGCGCTTGAAATTAGGCGCCGCTCGATCTTCTCGGGCGCCGCTTTACTTTAACCGCTCATATCTCGCTTGCTGTTAACGTTACCAAAAAATTGTCAATTATAAAATTGCTCAGCTTAAAATGCTCTATATTTTCTTAGTTGACAACTTTTTCATAGCTCTCACCACAAGCGAGTTATACCCTTTTTAAAACTCACCACTGCAATCGTCTCTCCCTTCAAAATAACATTCGCTCCAAGACTTCTACAGAATTGAATTTTCATAAGTGGTGCTATTACAGGCATGACTACAGTAACCGGAATTCCCATCTGTTGTCCATGATAACTAAGGGCCAATGCATGATTTCCGGCACTTGCCGCAATGACTCCAGCCTTCCGATAGACTTCTGCTAGTTTTGATAACGCATAACGGGCTCCGCGTTCCTTGAAGGATCCGGTTACTTGAAGGTATTCTTTCTTGAAATATAGGTCCATTTCGCATTTTGTAGAGAGTTGGAGAGATCTCTGGAATATTTTTGGTTGGAAATCTTGGAAATCTGGTTAAGGAAATTTTTTTTCAAAAAGTTCTAGTCGATTAAAATTGGCTTAAAATAAGGAAAATGCTAGTTTTTGATGTTTTGTATTGAAATGAAATGTTTTACAGTTTTCTGTGAATTTCAAGAATTTCAACCTATTTTCCAGTAGAATTAAAATTTTGACCGTGTCAAAAGGTTCCAATTAACTTCAGAATTCTGGTATATTACTTAGGCTATTGTTAACATTCTGACAAATTTCGATAATTTCTATCTGTAGGTTTTTTTTTTAGAAAAATCTGTTTTCCCTTGGTTTTTTGGTGGTTTTTAATTTTTTGACCTGTTAATTAAAAATTTTCGAAAAATTTTCAGACAGCCATTTTTAGCATTTTGGCAAAATTTCAAAAAATTTCTACCGGTAGGTTTTTCAGAAAAATACATTTTTTTTAATTTCGGAAAATTTTAACCTATTTTCCAGCTGAATTTAATTTTTTACCGGGTCAGAGGGTTCCAATTAACTTCAAAATTTTCTGGTGTACTGCTTAGGCTTTTCTAAACTTTGCTGACAAAAATTACAGGAAAATTCACTGGTAGGTTTTTCAGAAAAATACGTTTTGCCTGAATTTTATGTGGTTTTTCACTTTTTCACCAGTTCAAAATTCTCAAAAATTTTCAGACATGTGATTCAAGCCATTCTAAGCATGGTGACAAAATTTCATAAATTTCTACCGGTAGGTTTTTCAGAAAAATCCGTTTTCACTAAGTTTTCAAACTTTTAAAGCAAATTTTTAAATTTTAACAGGGTTAAAAGGCTCTAAATAGTTACAAATTAGTTCAAAACGTTAAATTTTCCTAGACATGCAAAAAAATTCTATCTTACCACACAAGGCGTTGTCTGCACACCATTCTTAATATTAAACGCTGCACTCGAAATATCCGCAAAAACCAGTTTCTTTGGATTCTCCGGGTCGCAATCCGGATCGAAAAGTGGGAGTTCCACGTCACTATTACTTCCAGAATTCTGTTTATCCTCTTGATGGGCTTCTGTTCCATGTTGAAGGAATGCTTTGTGTAGTTTCCGAACCCTTTTATTGTATTCCATTCCATCTTCTTTCGAAATACTAGCTGTTCTCTTCCTTTCGCTTTGTTTTACTCTTTGGTGATGAGATTTCGTTGGGGTTGACTCATGCTAAAATAATGATTCTTTTCTTTAAGAAAAAAAATTTTTTAATTAAAAAAAATTTTTTTTTAATTTAAAAAATAAAAAAATACAGTAATCCGACTTACATCATGATGATGATGGACAACCGACTTCTTTCGGGATGGCGCTACCATGATGGCTGAAAAATAATTATTTTCGAAATAGAAAAAAATTTTTTTTTTGGAACAAAAAAATAAAAAAATCTGACGTAATAATAGGGAACAGTGAGGTGATTATTATGAACAACAACCTGAGAGAACAAGCAATCTGTCTTCCCCTTTACTTTATAGAGACGCACGTGGGGGTCATTGGCTCCGCCCACTTTTCGAATTCCTTATCAAATTTTTTGGGGAGTAGGAGGAGGAGATAACGGTTTCAACGACGTTTCTTTTGGCGCACGGGTTTCAAGGTGTTTTTATTGTTTTGGATGGATGAGAGAGAGAGAGAGAGAGAGAGAGAGAGAGAGAGAGAGAGAGATCAAGGAGCGAGAAGTGATCTGATCAAAGTCTGGCTATGGATTTTTTAGTCTCTCATTTGCTTAGATTTTGGATAGCGATATAGGAGCCTAAAATGAAAAAAAACGAAGGTCAGAGACGCAGAGAAGGCTAGAGTGTCTGAATGTCTGCGCCCTCCTGCACTCTCTCGGAGGGATACCCAACTTTAAACGCTCATAACTCGAAGCTCCTTAGAGATAGAAAAAAGTTGCTAACTAATAAAATATTTAGCTTATTATGAGCAATATTTTATTAGTTGACAACTTTTTTGTATCTTCAGCGGCACAGGAGTTATAAGCTTTTGAAGTTAGCGTGCCCTCTCCTCTCGGCACAAGAGAGCGCAGACGCCTAGACGCTCTAGCTTTCTCTGCGTCTCTCACACATTTTGCTTACTTGTATGACCTTCATCTAGTAAACCAAGAGAGCTTATAAAATAGAAAAATAGTTTAAAAACAGAGAAAAAATCTGGAATTTTCATTGAAAATTGCGAAATTTAAAAAAATAGCATAAATTTTTTTTAAAAAATGTACTTCTAACTTCAAAGCCCCATATATCCGTCCCCTTCAAAGATACAAAAAAGTTGTCAACAAGCAAAATGTTTATTTCAACGCAATAAACATTTTATCAGTTGACATCTTTTTGATATCTCTAACGGCAGCCGAGATATAGGTCTTTCTATCAAAAGAAAAGTGTAGAAGCTGTTTGAAGCAACCTATATAAGGGTGTGTCTATAGTCTATAGACTATGAAAAGTTGGCTGAATTCATCAACGAACACAATCTCTTTTGAACTGATGACGTGATGGTTTCAGTGATCCACGTGTAGTTTTTATGAGGAGGACGATGTCGTCAGGTGATGGTGGTCAAGGGAGGTCAAGGATTAGGGAATATTTTAGAATTGATCTTAGGGTATTAGGAAATTTTTTTTGAGATTTTGGTAGTGGGATTACTGTATTTTTGGGAAAAAGGATTACTGTAGATGAAAAAAAAATTATTGAACTTTCAGGGTCTTGGGTTACTGTTTTTCGATAAAAGTTTCCCAAAAACTGTATTTTTTGGAACTTTAAAATTACTGTAGCTTTTAGATTACTGTAGATCAAAAATCTTGTTATGCGTTTTTCAGGATTATTGTTGTAAAAAATCATGGGTTACCTTTTTTAAACTGTTTTCCAAAAAACTGCGTTTTTCTTGAATTTGAGGATTACTGTAATTTTTGAAAACTGCATTTTTATCTTGAAGATTACGGTAATTTATATAACTTTAGGATTACTGTAGAGGAAAATCTTGATTTTATCGAGTTCCAGGTTAAGAAGCTTACAAAAATTATTTTATATTATTTACGATTTTTTTACATTTTTTTTATATTCTTTGATTTTTTATAAAGGTTACTGTATTCAAGCAACTTAGCATACATAAACGTAACTGATTCCGTCCAAAAAACTAATTTTTTCACAAATTAAATTATTTTTTTCAATGACAAATCTTGCATCATTATACCAATCAATCATTCCTCCTTCATCCGCGACGTGCAAATTAACTACTGATCGTTTGAACTTCTCTATTTAGGTACACGGAGAACCGAGTACATTCTTTTTTCTATCTATTGGAAGAGAAGGAACAGATCAAAATGTGCTGAGGAGGGAAAAAGATAAGAAATTTCTTTTTTGGAAGACGACGAAATGAAAAGAGATAAAAGTTAGAAGATAAAAAGTTTTATTACTTTTAATAGTAACAAATTGGAAGGAGAGAGAGAGAGAGAGAGAGAGAGAGAGAGAAAATGATATCTGATTGATTGACCTTGAAGACGACTGGAAATCGAGAGAATTGGAAATGGAAACTAGAAGAAAGGGGTTCAGAGAACTGTTTTTCTTTAGAAAATATTATTGTTATGATTGTTTTTTTGTTTTTTTTTTTGAAACATCAATTTTTATGGTTATTTCATATGAAATTTTAATTAGGGAAATTTTTTTTGCATCGGAAAATGAAATTCGGGAAAAAACTTTTTTGCGATAATTGATAATGAAAAACATCGTTATCACGCTAATTAAACATTTTCCCATTGATAAATTAATTTTTTGAAAAAGCATAAAATCACATAATGATGAATGAATAATGATGAATGTTGGCAGTTATTGGCTAATATACGCTAATCCACCACCGGTTTTAAAAAAATGCAATTTTCTGAAAATTCACCTTAAGTGTCTCAAAAACACTTTAAAAAATTATCAGTTCTTCAAAATCGCGTAAAAAATTTGGCTCCTCCCACTTTTTTCAACAACTGAATTCGTTCAATAATTTGTCATTAGATGTAGTTTTTAATTCTGAACACTTTTTCTGTTGACAACTTTCTCTGAAAATGCCTCTAAATGCCTCAAAAACCGACTTGAAATGAGGGATTATGGTGGAAGAGTTTTTGCAACCTCGGCCACGTGGTTTTGGAACGGCCCAGTGGCTATTTTTGTTTTTTTCTTTGAAGTTTTCAGTTTGCCAATGAGAAGATATATCCAATAAAAATATAAAATTTTAGAAAATCAAAAGTCAGTAGTCAGAAAAATAATTTTGAAATTATTATACATTTCATAAAAATCGCCTAAAACATTTTCTCCTCCCACTTTTTTCAAGAACTAAATTATGGAAAAGTGGGCGGAGCCAATATTTTAATCGAAATCAATTTTGTAAACCAATGACAAGCCGAGTTCCTTGCACCTCCCACTTTTTCTGTCAACTCCCAAAAGTCTGAACAAAAAGTGGGCGGAGCTAAAATTTTCAGATTTTTCCAGAATTATTTTCAGATTCTCTAGTTTTTCCCTGACTTTCTTTTGGTTATGAAAAATTATTTGCAATACTTTCTTCGCTTAATCTAGACACAACATTCCCGAGATCATTCGTCAAACATGATCATAACTTCGGGTTAAAAAATTGTTTTCGAATAAAAATATAGTTTCTGACACGTATGTATTGGTCGAAACACGATTATAAACCATGAAGTTTATCGAATTATAAATGAGTACCTGCGGTTTTAGGTCTTTTTTTAGGTGTTCATAACCCCGCTCCCTTTAGAGATACAAAAAAGTTGTCAACTAATAAAAGATTGCTCATGATAAGCTGAATATTTTATTAGTTGACAATTTTTTTGTATCTCAGAAAATCGCCAAGTTATGGAGGTTTGAAGTTAGGGGAGAAAAAAATTTGATCTTCTGAATTAGTGATACATAGATTTCTTATCTTCTTGATAAAGTCCATTGGGCCTGATGTATGTCTGGCGGAAAGTATAAATGAACGGTTTATTTTTTAATAGTGACATATTTTAATTATTTTCAGAAATTTCCCAAATTTCAAGAAGTAATCGAAAAATCCCTCAAAATTTTTTTGAAAAATCTCTGACTTTAGGTGACAAAAACCCTATTCCAAAATTTCAATTTTCTAAATTCCATATAAAAATCGTGCCTTCTGACAATTTTCCAATTGAATAGGTTAATCCAAATGACAATTTGACAAGTGAAAAACCTTCTCTGAACATTCCAATCATTGCAACCCTCCCTCCCCACTTGAATCGAGAAACCGGGAATATAAAACACGGAGAGGAGAGAAATGATAAAATGGGTTGACTTCTGTCTTGGTACTTGCCAATCAAAACACTCATTTCTTTTTGGCGACCTTTTTGAATTTCCTCGTCTCTTGGAAAATTGTTATTTTTTTGGTTATTTTGGTTTTAGACTTGAAAATATTGAATTATTGAAGAAATATTGAAGAAAATATTGAATGGACTTGAAAATATTGGATTTCTAAAATCGAAAAAATGATTTTAAAAATTCTGCCGGTAGTTTTTTTTTAGAAAAATTGCTTGAAAATGATAATAAGGTTTTTTGAAGGTTTTTTGGCTTGTTCAGAGTTTTTTCATTTTTTCACCGGAAAAAAATTATGTCGTGTCCAGGAAAATGTGGTTTTTCAGATTTTAAGGGTTCCACTGCTTTTTTAAACAAAATTTCAAAGAAAATCCCTCAAAATAGGTAAAAAATATTTACATCTAAATTCGTACGTAAGTAAATTTTTCAAGAAATTCTACCGAGAAGGTTTTTGAAAAAAAACTCTCTGAAAATTGGTTTTTACATTTTTCTATCGTATATTTTACTTTTTTAGAAAAAAAATTATTTTTAAATTTTGAGGCTCCGCCCCTTTATTGCTTAGATATAGTGGTTACTAGATAGTTTGGGCTATCAAATTTATATATTTTTCTCATTTTTTTTGGAAAAAAATTGTTCAGGAAATTTCTAAAACATGGGTTTAATATTTTAAAAAATTAATTTTTAATAATCTTCTACCCGAAAAAAAAATTTCTGTCGGAAAAATTAATTTTCAGGGATTTATAAACTCCGCCCCTTTTAGAGGCAAAAAACTATTTTTTGGTCCTTTTTTTCTCTGAACTCATCCATGACACACTTTCCATTCCGTTATCTCCTTTCCTTTCTGACTCAATAATTTTTATTTCTTTGTGGTTTTTGACAGTTTTACGACTTTCTTTGACTTTCTCTTTCCCTTCCCCCCACCTCATTCAGTTCACTTTCAAAGTCACTTTCCCCCTAAAAAAATTTCACAATTTTAAAAAATGACGTTTGTTCGTGTAGTCTATGCAGATTAAGAAGTGGCAACCTTCTTGGAGGTCTTAGAGGGTTAGGGAGGGTACCACGTGAAACTTCTTTTTAGGAAAAATTGGAAATGATGTGGTTTTGTAATCGTTTTTTATTTAGTTACTTTTGAAGTATAAATACTGTATATTTATGATGAAAATAGAAATTCAGCGGAAATTTTTTTTTGAATTTTTTTTGGAAATTTTTAGAAAATTAGAAATATTGTTAATTTTGAAAATAGATGAAAATTTTCATTTTTAAAATGTTTTTAAATTTCGGAAAAATATTAAAAAATTAAGGTTTTTAGGCTTGAATGGAGTTTTTTGAATTTTTAGAAAATATTTTTGCTCTAGATTTTTTTTTGAAATTTCGAAAAAATTAAAAAATTATTAATTTTGAAAATAGATGAAAACTCGAATTTTTAAAACGTTTTGAACTGTCAGAAAATTTAAAATTAAGGTTTTAGGTAAAATTTGAATTTTTGAATTTTTAGAAAATATTTTTAGTCTAGTTTTTTTCCAAAAAATCCGAAAAACCTATTTTTAAAAATATCAGCAACTTAGGTAATTAACATTGAATTCAACTGAACTATCCCAGTTTCTAGGTTAGTTTTTCAGCAGAAAAACGCAAAAAACCCATTCCAAAACATTTCGTAAGAATTCATCTTGATTATATTCATACGCTTGATTAAATAATTAATTAATTAATGATGTGTGTATGTATTGTCATCAATCATCTCTCTAACCCACTTGTTTATTTGTCGAATGATATCATTTTCTGATCTCTGGGCTGTCTCTTTTTTTTCTTGAATTTTCTGATCGAAATCCCCTTGAAATTCTGGTTTTTGAACGGAGTCTCTATGGGCCTTGAGAGACGCAGAGAAGGCTAGAACGTCTCGTTGTCTGCGCTCTCTCAGCTGCCCTTACTTTAAGCTTTTGTAACTCGCTTAGTTTTAGAGATAGCAAAACGTTGTTAACTAACAAAATATGTAGAATTTTAAGCTGAGCAACTTGTTAGTTGACGGTTTTTTGATGGCGTTTATGATAAGAAAGTTATACTGCTTTGAAGATAGCCATCAAAAAGTGGCTAGGGTTAAAGCGCGCCATCTCTATTAGCTATTGAACCCAAATCTTCTGGTCTAATATTCAGAATTTTTTGAAAAATCTGATGAATGAAAAAAATATCTTTTCTACAATGAGTCATACCCTCGAAGACAAATTTTGTTGACACTTCTGCAAAAAACCGTCGACCAATATATTCTAATACCTTTAACCTTGAAAAACAAAATTTCTGGAAACTTTTTTTCTGGTATAATTCTCTCGTGACGTGGCGTATGATTCATTGGAAGAGAAGAAATAATCGAATTTAGAATTGGGGAGGAGGGAAGACGTCATCAGCCTCCTCCTCCCCTTTCTCCACTTCAATTCGCCAAAAACATCAGAACCGTCCGTCGAAGGTGGTAGCCTCCGGGATAGGTCTCTCTGCACCAATTTTTCTGATGCTGATGTCATTTATCATATATAAATTCAGCCGTTCCACTGGCTCATCTCACTTTTATCCTATTTTTTTGTGACTCTAGTTTGAAGGGTCATAACTCAGTTATTTTTAGAGATAGAAAAAAGTTGTCAACTAAGTAAATGTTCAGCTTAAAATGAGCAATATTTTGTTAGTTGATTATTTTTTGATAGCTTTTAAGATAGCCGAGATACAAAGCTTCGAAGGAAAAAAAAATTTTTGAAAATTCGAAAATTCAAATTTCGCAAATTTTAAATTTTTCTCTATAAAATTCTGTATATTTTCTATTTTTTTTTATCTTCCTGGCTTCTTATATTTCCTAGCTAGCTCCCCTTGAGAGACGCAGAGAAAAAATTGGAGGCTAGAGCGTCTGTTTCTCTGCGCTCTCTCTCTGCGCCCCTCTCTCTAACACCTCTAACTTCAAACCCCTGTAGCTCACCGCCCGTTATAGATACAAAAAAGTTGTCAACTAAAAAAATGCTCACCTTAAAACGTACAATATTTCATTAGTTGACATCTTTTCCGTATCTCTTCTCTAAACCGAGATAGGCCACTTTGAATTCGTCCTTCTGACCCAAATAACTTCCTGAAACCCTTATCTTATTCCCCGTATCATCAAAGTCAGAACGAAAGAAAAAAAAACGACGACGCCGTTTCCTATCAGAAGACGTGTTTTCTCCCCTCTCCATCTCTCTTTTATTCGTTTCTTCTCCTCTCCTTTTGTGTGTAAACATGAATTGACCTCTGTTTTTTTTCTTTCGAGTGTTGACACATCACGTTTTTCAGTTCTGAAGTCTACAACCATGATCGGAATGATGAATAGTGGTGCCGAGTCATCGGTGGAATTCTATGCGTCTGCCAGGCAAAGCAGTCTCTACGAGCCAAGGAAACGAAGTAATCAGTCAAGAACGTGAGTTTTTGGGGGTTTTTTTTTCGGTAGAAACTATTTTTTTTTTTTGAAAAATTACCGGTCTGAAATTTTGTCCTAAATATTTATCTTGGGCTGATTTTCCTTCTAAATAATTTTTTTTTCAAAAACTGACCGGTAGAAATTTTTTTAAATTAATTTTTCTGGTCATTTGAAGATGTCGGTTTATTTTCGAATTAATTGAGTACTTCGATTCACTGAAAAACTATAGAAAAGGCGATTTTTCTAAAAATTCACCGGTATAATTTTTTCTGGTTTTTTTCAAAAGCAATTTTTAAATTTATTAAATTTTTGCATAATGTAAATTAATTGCGTACCTCTAACCGATATTGAAATTTAAAAAATGCTGAAAAACTATAAAGAAGGCTTTTTTCTAAAAATTCACTGGTATAATTTTTTCTGATTTTTTTCAAAAGCTTAGCTAAGCCTAACTAAAAAATTTCGAAGTAGTTAACCTGCTGAAACCTAATTTTTCTGATTTTAAAATTGAATTTTTGAGAAAAGTTACCGGTAAAAGTGGTCTTTAAAATGTCTTGACGGTTTACAAATACCTGACAAAGTTTCAAAATTTTTGAATTCTTCTAACTTTGTTATAAATCTATTTTTCAATGAAAAACTTGGAGAATCCTGTTTTCAAATTTATTTTCTGAAAAATTCACAGGTATAATTTTTTTAAATTTCGCCAAACTTTCAGCTAGACTAAGCCTAAGCCCAAGAAAAATTTTGGAAAAAATATTTTGAAAAAAATTTCGAAAAAAAATTTCGAAAAAAATTTCGGAAAAAAATTCGAGATTTCGATTTTAAAAAACCCAATTTTCCTAAAAATCTCATTAGACCTATCTTAAATCCCAACCAAAAATTCATTTTTTTTTAATAAAAAATTTTTTCCCAAAACCAAAAATTTATTTTTTAATTAAAAACTTTTTACAAAAACCAAAACAATTTATTCTTTTCCAAAACCAAAAAAATCGAAGTTAACCCCTTAATATTTCCAGATACACCCCAGAAGGTCGTGTCCTTGTAAACGGTGCTCCATTATCTCCAGTTCTAGCCGCAGATGATCTCTGGAAGAACATGATCATCAAAGCGGCTGCTCAAAAAATGGTGAAAGATACTGTAGAGAAGAAGGAGTCTGGACCAATGGCCACTATCAGAAGACTCTCCGAGAAGCTGAAATTAAAGAAATCAAAGTCATCCGCGGCGATGATGAATCTGGATTTGGAGGTGCCGGTAGAGGAACCAGCTAGTTCCAAACCCTTCGTCACTAATATTCGAATCGAAGAGGTCGATTTTCAGGTAACCTTATATCCTTTTAACCTTAAGTATTAGGTTTAATTTTTTTTTCAATTTAATTTTTTTATCTAGAAATTATATTTTTTCCGAGAAATTTTTTTTGAAATTTTTGAAATTTGAAATTTTCTAAAAATTTCAAAAATTCAAAAATTTTCAAAAACTTGAAAAACTTGCGAAAACTACAGTAATCCTCATTTATATTTGAAATCAGCTTGTTTTTGCGGTTCAGAAAAGTATAAACAAGACATAGTTCTAAAGATTTTGATTTTCGGGTCTCACCACGAAAACACATTTTCTACCGTATCTTATTTTTGATCCAAACTCAGAAATTTTAATAGTTTTGAAATCAGTACGTTAAGCCGGTTTGAATGAGTATAAGCATAAGATATTTTGAATAATTTTGAATTTTTTCGTTTTTTTTTGGGTAAATCATGAAAAATCCTGATTTTAGAAAAAAAATTTTTGTTTATATTTAAAAATTTATTTATTTAATCTTGCTCATTCTAAGTCAAAACTTTCTGAGAAACCAGTCCCATACTTCCAGACAATAATAAGTTTCCGAAAATTTTTGTCAATTTTTTGTCAATTTTTCGTCAATTTTTTCGAGATAGCTTCCCACTTTTCCAGCCATCCTTGGAACGTCCACAAATCCTTTTCGAGGAGTCCAGCATCTTGCCCCGACTACTCGAAGAATCTGTCGATCGGGATAGTGGAAAAGGGAGTATCGATGAGGAGACAGTGGTTCATAAAATGTAGTTTGTGTCGTCGAGGTGGATTAACGACACGATACGACTAAAGTTCAATGTATTGAACCATATTGAGTTCATTTTAACTAATACTCAAGATCTCTGAATAAATTTATTTTTTTGTTAGTTTTTTGGTTTTTTTGGTGAAAAATAGGTGAAAAATAGATGAAAAATAGGTGAAAAATAGATGAAAAATAGGTGAAAAATAGGTGAAAAAAAGGTGAAAAAAAGGTGTTTTCTCGGTTTCCCAGGTTTTCTGCTGTTGAAAAAATAAAAACAGAGCAATCATTTATTCAAAAAAAAATTCCAAAAAAATCCAGATTTTTCCATTTATCCGATAACAATCGTCGCATTGAGACAAGCGAATCTTCCGAGATATGAGGAAACTTTGAAGTTATTGCAACACGTGGTACGTGGATACCTACAGATGTCCAGGTTACAGTATTGTACTCCGGTGGCGAGTCTGGAAGAAAAAATTTTTTTTTGAATTTTTTTAAATGATAATATTTTGAAGAGTCGTAACTCAATTTCTGTTGGAGATAAAGAAAAGTTGTCAACTACAAAAGTGTTTGTTTTAGAATGAGCAACATTTAGTTAGTTGACTATTTTTTGATAGCTCTCAAGATAGTCGAGATACAGTAGGACAAACTTGAAATTTAAATTTTTGAAAAATTTCTAATTTTTTAAAATTAAAAAAATTCAATTCAAGAAAATTTTTTATAAATCCGGGTTTTTATTTATTTTCAAAAAACCAATCTTTGACTTTCCCTGACGTCAACGCCAGCGGTGAGAGACGCAGAGAAGGCTAGAGCGTCTGACTCTCTGCGCCCTCTCGGCGAGAGAGGCGCCCAACTTCAGGAGCCCGTATCTTGCTAAACATAAGAGCTATTAAAAAGTTGTCAACTAACAAATTATGTAGAATTTTAAGCTGAGCAACTTGTTAGTTAGCCGTTTTTTGGTAGCTAAAATAGCAAAGGAGATATGATTGTTTTTTTGAAAAGGTAGTATGATTTTTAAGTTGTTAACTTAGATATTGATCATTTAGGTTAACTGGTTAATTTACCTGAAAGAAAAAGAAAAACAACTATAATTATCAATAAAGTAAATCTAGATTTTTTTGTTACTTCCTCATTTCCGAATTCCGATCTTCAACCTATTCTATCTATTTTCGTCATCTCTTGACGTAATTACCATCCACTTCAACTTCCCCAAACTTTCGATTACTGTCAAAAAACGAAAAGAAGACACAACATACCCTCCACATGTGCAAGTGGAATCAGTCGTCAGACAAGTACGGGTTCTCAGCTGAACTCCGCAAGAGCCACATTCGTCGGAGCACGTTGACCAGTCGGACCAAGCGAGCCAAGTGGCCTGAAATATTTGGAAATTAGGACGAGGGGAGGAATTAAAGGATCATGATTGAAATTGAAAACCAAGGAATTTACAAAAAAAATTGATTTTCAAAAAAATTTTTTTCGAAAATTCAAAAAAAATTTTTTCAAAAATTCAAAAAATTTTTTTTTGAAAATTCAAAATTTTATTTTTTCATTAGATGTATTTTTTTATTCTGAGCAACTTTTTCTCTTGGAGAAAATCTCAAAAATCACTTTTAACTACCGAAAATCACTAAAAACTAAAATTTCTTCGTGTACTCCTTTTGGACAATTTTTGAATTTTGAATAAAAAACTTACCGTAGTACAGCTGGTGGATGCTTGTGGAGCATTCTGTAATGAAATAATTTTCAATCCATGGCCTAATTACCAGAAAAAAATTTTTGTGGCCTAGCTTTTCTAGCCATGGCCTAACTTTCTGTCCACCTTACCGTAGGAATTGGAATCTCAACAATATTCGCATCCTGACCAATAACACATGAAATCAACGCCACCACCACCCAAATCACCTTAATCATATCTGAAAGAAATTTATGGCCTAGAAAACTAAATTAGAAGCTCAAATTAAAAAAAAAATGTTTCAAAAAAGTGGAAGTGTGTATGGAGGTCTTCTCCCTTTTTCAAAATGATGGTATGAAGGGGGGGATTACATTGAGATCCGCTTAACACGCAGAGGGTACATGCAGGTTTCGATTTCAAACGATCGTTCGATTTTATGAGACTGAAAATAATGGAGGGAGGAGGGGGGTTTCTGAAAAAAATCATTTTTCTGACTCATTAACAGGCTTGCTAACGACGTCTTGAAGGTTGGGTCCCATCCAATTGGGTGCGGTCTCCTATATTCTGCACCTTTCATCGATCCAGACCATAGAGACATCACTATACAGCCATTCTGAACAGTGTGCGAGTAAATGGTACTCAATTCATCTACTATTGCACATTGTATTCCCTGTCCACATTACTCGTCATTGATCGATGCATCTACTAAAAATTCCAGTTGTGGCACTGAAGGAAGTGTTTAAAATGATGGATCATCATGAGATGTAAGTTTGTTTTTTTTTGTTTTTTGAAGTCTTTCGTAGTCAAGAACAGTGTGTCTTTTCGAGAGCGATTCGAAAAATTTCTCGAAAGAATTTTTTAAATATTACCTCAACTGTCAAATCGGAATATTCAATATCCGATTATGTAGATATTGTCGCTTGGATAGAAATCAGAATTATCATTTTGATGACGAATCTGTTCATATTCACAATACAAAATGTGACGAACCAACATATCGAAATTTCATTGAACGTGTTGTTCAAATCTATTATAAACCTAGAGTTGATCTTTTTTTACAAGAACAGATTCGCGACGTGTTTGGTGTGGAGCTGATCCGACTTCTGAATTACGGACCGCTGCGGAGTGTAGACTACGATATCAGGGGTAATTCTCCAAAATGCTACAAAAAAGTATTTAATGAAGCTGCAACTCTTGAATACTTGAATATAAGAGGGTCACTTCCGGATAATTTTCGATTTTCCCCATCTGTCTCACTGAGATTGGATGAGCTCATCATAAATGGATCGTGTGATTGGATCAAATTAGAGGATTTCATGGATTGCAAAAATGTGAGAATAAATCCATATTGTTGGAAAAAAATGACATCAAAAACAGTTAAAAAATTTAACTTGTTCTTCAAAAAATTGAAAGAATCTGAGTGTCGAATGGAAAAGTTTGTATACCGTGGAATAATGGACAGTTCTGTTTTTTTGAAAGTGATCAGAGGACTAAGTAAAGTTCATGGATCAGATTCAGTGGAATTTACACGAAAGGATTTGAAGAAGTCGAGGATTTCGTGGAGAATAGACGCTTTATTAATGGATCCAGTATATTAAATTCTCTAAATTAACATCCGACTTCCTTATTTTCTTCTCAATTCAAATCCAACTTTTAGAATGATGTTACTATTTCAAAGAACTTTTCTTTTTTTTTGTGTTTTTTGAAATAAATGATTTAATTGAAAGATATTTTTATGTACATGTAAAATTCTTTCAAAAAAAGAGAACTGGAAAAAGAGATGTTGCCAGGAAAACTAAGGTGATAAATTTATAAAAAAGGTCTGTAATTTATGTAATAATTAGTATAAAAGTTGAAGGTTCATAAAACACCCAAAGAAAACACTCGTGACGTCAGTCATTCACAATAAACAGTCTTGCTAACGACATCTGGAGTGATCTCTCATTGACATCTCGTTCATTCATCTGGGTGTTTGGCATACCATTGCACACTTACCGTATTCCCTGTATTCTGTATCCTTTATCGAACCGTCTCTACTCAAAATTCCATCAAAGCTGATAAACCAAAACGTTTTCAGAATACTGACCTCGTTAAAGAGGCGCATCGATCATGCAGTTGTGCTCTTCAGAGTAGGGCGGAGTTGGTTTTTTGGAACTCGGAATCCGGAAAGCGGAATGCGGAAAACGGAATTTTAGCTGGTTTTTCAAAAATAATTTTTGTCAAAAATATCGATTTTTTCGAAGAAAAAGCATAAAAATAGGTCAATTTGCGGATGTTTTCGTAAAAATTCTTTGGAATTTTGATGAATTTGGTAATCGAAAATTGGACATTTCCGGAATGAAAAGCGTTAAATTTCGGAATCCGGAACCCGGAAAACGGAAAATGTTTTTTTCAAGGAATATGGAATTCGGAATTCGGAATGGGAAAAACGACGGAATACGGAATACGGAATCCGGAATTCCGCACTACTCTGGTGCTCTTCTACCGAGAGCTCTATAGAAAAAATGACATCGGAAACAGCGGAGCACCTCGTTCTTCGATTCTCTTTGACTCGTTTTTCAAAAAATTAGAGGAATTCGGGTGTCAAATCGAGAAGATTAAAAACAAAGCAATTATGGACAGATATATTTTCTTGACAATTTGTATATAATAATTCTATTTCTCATTCAAATTGATTTTTTCAAATTATTTTACAATAAAAACGTGTACTTTCTTTTTGTATGGTTTTTAATGAATTCATTTGAGAAAAACTATTCGCACATACACTACGCTTGAAAAAAAGTAAACTGGAAGAGGGTTTGTTGGCACAAAAACTACGGCAATAAATTTATAAAAGTAGGTCCAAATTAATTTTTTCCAGCATTTTTTCCCTATTTTTTTTGAGTAACACAATTGGCCATTTCACACGAAAATCGAACAAACTTGGGAAAAAGCGCTGCAAAACGTTAATTATACGTGAACATCTATTTTTATATTCTCCAAATCCTGAAGATTTACTGAATACGGATTCTGAAAAACTGATGGTTTTTTTTTCGAAAAATCAAAGCGTTGTTTTTTTCTCCAATTTCATTTTTTTCGGGCAGCAATTTGTTTTTTCGTTGAGGATTCTGCAATAAAATCGTTCGGTTTTTGTATGGAAATTAATTCAAAGTTCCCAGTTTTTTTTTCAAATATCAGTTTTTTTTTGCCTGGAAAAATGTTTTTTCTTGTTTTCCAATTTTTTTCTCCTTATGAAAACCTGAATGCATTCGCTAAAATACTTCTGAAAATTTCTATGAAAAGGCAACAAACCGGGACTGCTGTATGCGACATTTGACACGAAACAGCTATTTATTTATTTATTTTTTACCTCAAAACAAACAAAAATTAGTTTTCTTCGCTGAAAACTCGAAAACTTCTGCTGAAATCTCTGAAAGTCTTCTGAATTACCTCGGAAATGCAAAAAAAGCCACCAGGACTACTGTTTTTCAGAAACTGTGCATAACACGCGACGCGACTTTGCGGACTTTCGAATTTTTTTTTTAATTGAAGCGCAGTTTGTTTTACCTATTTTCTCTTCAAAACATGCAGGAATTGTATTATCTTTCTACGAGGTCGTGAGCCATCGTTTAAAAACGCAGAAGCAAACGTTTTCAGGTTCTTGCAATGAAAAATAATTATTTATTGCTGAAAAAAATCATTTCCGTGGCGAGACCATCGGAAAACTTTTGGTCTCGCCACGGAAATGATTTTTTTCAGCAATAAATAATTATTTTTCGTTGCAAGAACCTGAAAACGTTTGCTTTTGCGCCTTTAAGCGATGGCTCACGACCTCGTGGAAAGTAATATACTTTTTTTTTCAAAAATTAATTTTTTCCTTGAAAAATGCTCAAACAAAATTTAAAAATAATAAAGTATCGCTTTCAAAAAAAGATTTTCAATATTTTCCACCAAAAATAATTTTTTTTCGTTTTTTTCCGCTATAAAAATTTTTATTCTTATATTTTTTTCAATTTCACTTTCCAGAACCCCCCTTCGATATGTCCTCCAGACTACTCCTCCTCCTCCTCCTCTCCCTCATCCCAATGATCCTGGAATTAAGAAATCGACAGTCGGTGGCACCGATTTTGGGATCGGGAAGCTCGTCGCCGTCCGGAATGCACATTCCACAAAAATATTGGCATTGTGGAAGTGATTCATTGTGGAAGTGAAGCCAAGGAACATCTCCTATAATCATGTCTCACCGCATGTCCTTCTTTGACAGGTAGGCTTCCAAAAAGAAAAGTTTTTGTTGAAAAAACTACAGAAAAGATATTTTCTAGTACTTGCTTCGAAAAAACGAAACACTAGGAAAAAAGCTCTTCCTACTCAAAATAACCCCAAAAACTCGAATTCCAGCTGCCCTAAACCACTGCTGTGCAATCCACGACGACTGTTACGGCCAACAAAACGGACAGAACAAATGCGACGAGGAGTTCTGTGAATGTAATCGAATGGTGACACGTCTTCCGACAGAAGAGGGCTACAAGTGTCGGGCGACGACTCAGGACGCCTGTGTCATCCTTCAACTATTCGGAGGATTCGCCTACGGTGATTCGAATTATACGGATCCCGCGAAAGGATCAGGGAATGTGCTAATGACACCGAAGACGTTGCCAGAGACAGAAGGAGACTATATGAATCTGTATTCTAAGTGTCCACATGTCAATAGTCAGTTTTTAGGATTTCTGAGCCCCCAAAATAAAAATAAATAATTACAGTAACCCTGGCATCATGCGCCTTTAACTTCGACCTCTGCGCCCTGGCTCATTCCGCCGATTTCTGTGCAAATGACGTAAGAAAACCTTTATAAACTACAGTAACCCTCTATCTTCTAGCTATGTCATTGTATGCTGGACGCCGCCGAATCCGACAGATTACACAAGAAAGAGTGCCTTCCGGCCGTCGCCCACACCTGTAGAGCCGTCTTGAAGCGTTAGTTTTGAAGGATTTTTCTAGAAGTTTCTGAGAAAATTAATTTAGATTCGAGTCTGGTGCTGGCCAGCGACGTGGCAATGAAGAACTTTGTCAACAGATGTTTTGTTGTGGTAAGTGGAGGGGATTTGGAGAACTACACGACGTTCTGGATATTATTGAGGGAATGATATTTCCAGAACCACTCGCTTGACTTCGTTTCTCTGAAAAACCAATTTCTCTTCCAGGCCGGTCTACTCATCCTCGCCGCTTGCTCATTCGGATTCGGACTGTTCTTCATGTACGCTCGAGTCGGCGGATACCGAAAAAAGCAACACGACGACGGAAAATACATTCCAATTCACACGGTGGAATCTTCTAGATCAGTAAATCCGTTACTGCTGAATGCAGATTGATTGCCTCTTTTCCTTCTAAAAATATGTTGTAATTTATAGATTTCTTTCCTTCTCTTATTGTGAATGTAGTGTGTTTTATCCCCTACTCGATTTTCCGCCATAAAACCATGTTTCTAACAGAAAAATATTCTTCCATTTTTCTTCGTAAAGTTGGTGTTTTATTCCCCTTCTAAGTATCTCCTTATGAAAAAAATGTGTTCTTTGTGTTTCTCACACCCTTCTTCTTTTTAGTGATTATGATCCCCGTCCAACCACCAGCTCCTCCACCATCCCCGGACCTCGGAGTCCCGTTCTCCCTAAGCCCGCACCCTGCAGCGCTTAGACGGCGGCTGCGGCGGGTGCAGCGCCGGCAGCCGCCGCCACCTGTGCCGCTGCAGCCACCACCGCGCCTCCCTCCCAATCAAATTGTCGTCAGGCAGGCCTCATTGGAAGTAAGATTTTTTTATCAGTTCAACCCATAATACGTTTTTCAGACTGAGCTCTTCACAAGTGAAAGCGAAAGAGAGAGCTCCACTCCTCCATCTGCCTTCAAAACCAAGGAGGCGCAGACAGATGGGTATGATCTTCACTGTCAAACTTCCCTTAAAACTTCATTTCTTCTTTTTGGGTTCAAATTTCAAATTTTTCAAAAATTCCGAGCCTTGAACTGAAAAACCCAGTGATCACAGTACATTTCCTCTTTCTAGAATACCCTTTTTTCTTATCCACAATCACTACGAATCTTTAGAATCTATGATCATTTTCAGAGAGGTGGAGCCTCTTCCATCCGCCTCTTCCCCGCTCTCCACGGAGATTGTCGCCACGGCGGATAACAATCGTCCCACTGGACAGTTGGCACTTCCTTCATCGTCATCGATGACAACTTCATTGGCGACAACATCAAATAATCAATACACAATTCCTTTGGATGAGAACGAGCACAGATATGTCGGTCTTGTCAATCAGGTATGGAATCGCTTCTTTTCCACTTTGAAATCGCATTTTTCTCCCACAAAAAGTCATTTTTCCTTTTCAAAAAGCTATTTTCCCTCTCAAAAACTCATTTTTCACCTTCAAAAAAGTTTTTCCCCGTCAAAAACTCATTGTTTACCCCAAAAACCATCTTTTTCACTCTAAAAACCCAATTTTCCTTGCCAAAAACTCATTTTTTACCCCAAAAATCATCTTTGTCACCCTAAAATCCCGCTTTTCCTTGCCAAAAACTTATTTTTTACCCCAAAAATCATCTTTTTCCCCCTAAAATCCCGCTTTTCCTTGCCAAAAACTTATTTTTTTTCCCCCGAAAATCATCTTTTTCACCCTAAAATCCCGCTTTTCCTTGCCAAAAACTTATTTTTTACCCCAAAAATCATCTTTTTCACCCTAAAATCCCTCTTCCTCTTGCCAAAAACTCAATTTTCACTCTAAAATCCCTCTTTTCCTTGCCAAAAACTTATTTTTTTACCCAAAAACACAATTTTCACCCTAAAAACCATCTTTTCCTTGTCAAAAACTCAATTTTCACACCAAAAACCATCTTTTTCACCCCAAAAACTATCTTTTCCTTGCCAAAAACTCATTTTTACTCTTCAAATCCCTCTTTTCCCCCTCTGGATCCCCATTTTCCCCTTCCAAACCTCCACATTCCCCATCCGAACATTTCTCTTCTTCCAGGCGATGACATGTTATCTCAACAGCCTCGTTCAAACACTGTATATGACGCCGGAGTTCAGAAATGCAATGTACGAATGGGAATATCAATCGGCACAAGCAAAGGAGCAGAAGAAAAAAGCAGAGCAAAGCATCCCTTGCCAGCTCCAAAAGCTCTTTCTCCTTCTTCAAACGACTGAAAACGATTCCCTCGAAACGAAGGATCTGACGCAGAGCTTTGGATGGACATCCAATGAGGCCTACGATCAACACGACGTTCAGGAGCTGTGCCGACTGATGTTCGACGCACTGGAGCACAAATGGAAAGGAACGAAACACGAGAAGCTGATTCAGGACTTGTATCGTGGAACGATGGAGGATTTCGTCGCCTGCCTCAAATGCGGTCGGGAGAGCATCAAAACTGACTATTTCCTGGATCTTCCACTCGCCGTCAAGCCATTCGGAGCAATGCACGCATATCGAAGTGTCGAAGAGGCTCTCGACGCTTTCATTCAACCGGAACTTCTCGAAGGATCGAATCAGTATATGTGTGAAACGTGTAAAAGCAAGCAAGATGCTCATAAAGGACTTCGGATCACTCAGTTCCCATATCTCTTGACAATCCAGCTGAAGCGATTTGATTTCGACTACAACGCATCGGATCAAGCTCAACGACCGGATGACATTCCCAGATGTCCTTGATCTCAATGAGTATGTGAATAAGAAGGATGCCGCCGGAAAACCCATTGATCAGCAAAGAATGAAGATGACGATATGGATCTTGGATCGCCGAATCCGAAGCGATATACGCCGAGCACAAAGTCACCGAATCGATATGGAAGCGCCACCGGAACGACGACTACAGGAGGCGACGAAGTCTGTGTCGGACAACCCATCGATCACGACGTCGTCGAGGCTCTTCGTAAATCGCATGGCGACAACGTCTACGAACTATTCTCGGAGATGGTCCACTCGGGAAACGCTGCCGGAGGCCATTACTTTGCCTATATCAAGAATATGGATCAGGACAAATGGTATGTCTTCAACGACACTCGCGTCGATCACGCCTCCCCGGGAGACATTGAGAAGAGCTTTGGTGGTCATACGAGTGGATGGAATCAGTCGAACACGAATGCCTACATGCTCATGTATCGAAAAGTAAGGATTCTAGCCCCTTTTCCCTTTTAAAAACGATTTTCAGATTGATCGAAAACGGAATGCGTCCTTCATCCTCAGCAACAAACTCCCACAACACATCAAAGATTCGCAGGAGAAATGGAAGCGTTTGGAGATGGAAGCGAAAGAGCGGCTCCGGAAACTCAGCCTTATCCAGGTGCACGTCACAATAAATTATCCATTCCCATCGGTGGCATTCCTCCCGGATCGAACGGAATACGATTTGACGTCCAAGGAAAGCATCAAATCGCCGAGGATTTCTCAGAATATAAAACAGAGATCTCCCGAGAGCAGCCGATCCGAGCGATCTTCAACCAGGCCTTCGATTTCTTTTTGGAGCGTGCCCAGAACTTCAATCTTCCATTTGTCAAAGGATCCGCTCGTCTGATATATGTGGAACACGGAAAACTGCTCGGCGTCTTCCATTCCCCCAACGAACTTGACAAGAAGCTACGCGTCGTATTCAATCATCATAAAGGAGAGCCCAGATCCATGTTCAGTGTACATTTTATGCTAGACGTTCGACTCGCATCCACATTCTTCCCCCTTGAGATTCAGAATCAGATGACAATTCGGATACAACGAGTCGATGTGGGGAAGCGAACGACGGCAAACGAGTTGACAATAGCTGTCCGTGGATACGAGACGATTTTAGGTGTCAAACAATGGATCGGAAGTCAATTCCGTGACGATTATCCCGCCGTTCTCAACTCGAGAGTAATTCTGGAGACGGCATCGTCGAGTCGCGAATTCGTCATGATCGATACGAGCTACCATACGATGAATTTCCGGAATGTGATGACACAATTTGTTGGATATTCGACGCCGACGGTAAGCTTTTCCTTCTCCTCCTCCTCTTCCTCCCCTTTTCCTCCCCTTTCCTCCCCTTTCCTCCCTTTTTCCTCCCCTTTCCTCCCTTTTTCCTCCCTTTTCCTCCCCTTTCCTCCCCTTTTTCCTCCCCTTTCCTCCTTTTCCTCCCTTTCCTCCCCTTTCCTCCCCTTTCCTCCCCTTTCCTCCCCTTTCCTCCCCTTTCCTCCCCTTTCCTCCCCTTTCCTCCCCTTTCCTCCCCTTTTCCTCCCCTTTTCCTCCCCTTTTCCTCCCTTTTCCCTTTCCTCCCCTTTTCCTCCCTTTTCCTCCTCCCTTTTCCTCTTCTAACTATTCCGTTTTTCAGCTCTACTATGACGGAGGACTCGAAAAAATGGTCTCCAAAGAGTCCCGAGAAGCCACCCTCGCCGATCGAAAGCTTCCATTCGAAAAATCCGCCATGTTCCAAATCCTCGACCGAAAATGCTTCTCCACGGTCGTCAAAGTCCGCCTTCCATCCCAGGATGAGATTGACAAGGCTCGCTCCACCTCCACCGCCCTCCAGGGCCCGAGTTGGAAGGAGACGGTCGCCATCATGTGCGAAGAGGACAAACAACAGCAGCAGCAGCAGCTCGTCGGAAAATCCCAACTGATGGCTGACTATATGCAGAAGACGACGCCCGAATTCTTCTACAATCGGGACCCACCGAAGAATCTACGTGTCGCTTTGAACGAGGATAGCATCTCCGTCTCCGAATCGGAAACCCTTGTCGCCTCAACATCATCATCACATCCGATTAGTCTACGACTTCCCAAAGATTCCACCGATGGCAGAATTGTCAGGATCCAGTCACACGATGGATATCACAAGTTGGATGTCGACAGTCGGATGCATCTCATCGAATTCAAAACGTGGGTCGCTGATCAGCTGAAAATGGACAAGGATCAATTCGTAATTGTGAAGCACTCGACAGACGATGGATCGGATACGGGATACGAGACGAATCTCCAAGATGACGTCACCGTTTCGAATGCGTTCCAATCATGCTTCATATCAATCAAACCCCGTGCCCCGTTGAAACACAATGAGAAAATGATGCAAATCGTCCTTTTCGAGATGCATGAGCTTCAGAAGGACAACTGGAGGCCGCTATTCGAACTGCCCGTCTCCCAAACCACTCTAGTCGGTGATGTACTTCTCCAATGCCTCCGGATGTACAAAGAGGTCTACGGAGATGATTTGCCATTGAAGATGTGAGTTTTCTCCCCCTCTGAATCCTCTGAGTCCTCTAAATTTACAGGGTCCGCCTCCGCGAAGTCTTCTCTAGCGGAATCGGCACTGGACAACGATCCCTCCTCAACCTGAATACGCCACTCGACAAGCGTGGATACAACTGGAATTCGCCAATGTACCTGCAAATTCTCGGCGACCAGAGGATCATCGGAAAGCCAGGCAACGCGGTGATGGTTCGACAATTCCGACCGTCGACAGTCGAAATCGGACCAGTTGAGGAGGTTCTTTTTGACGCCCAAGCCGAGAATCCCGTTCTCTCGTTCCTGGAAGCGGTCTCAAGGCGCTCAAGAATCCCAGTCGAACGAGTCGCCGTCATTGAGGTAGGAACTGGAAAGATAACTGAAAAATGGGGATTTTTTGCAGCCGAAAGAATACAACTGGTCGGAATGGCCGTATCTGAAGAGTCGTCTCGAGATGTTGGAGTCTAGGTGAGTTTTTGGGAGCCTGGGAGCCAAGAGAGCCATGGGATTCCCCCGAGAGACATGGAATAATGGAAAAGAAGACCCCGAAACCAGGAATTCCTTCATAAAATCTGGAATTCCTTCCTAGGATCAGTGTGCTTCACCGGTTAAAATTAACCGGTTAAACGGCTTTCGGATAAGTGGTTATTAACCGGTTATTAACCGACGGTTAACCGGTTAATTTTAACTTTTAACCGGTTAACCGGTTAATTAACCGGTTAAAATATTTTAACCGGTTAACCATCGGTTAATAAACCGGTTAAAATATGTTAACCGGTTAACCGTCGGTTAAAGCTGCGGTTAATTAACCGGTTAATTGACCGGTTAAATTAACCGGTTAAATTAACCGGTTAATTAACCGGTTAAAATTAACCGACGGTTAACTGGTAAAGAACATCATATAAAATCATATTCCAGGTCGCAAAAGTGATATAGTGAATTAATACAGTGAAATTAAAACATTTTTATTTCGGGATAAAGTAAAGAAAGCTTCGTGATAATTAACAGTCAACTTAAATTCAAGAAAATCAATAAAAATAATTATTAATTATGACTCTAGGTATCAGTAATTGAAGATGAAGGTTCTGAAAGTGGCGACACAGTCTCATTTGAATATCGCTTGTTCATTTCGGCGTCGTCCACATCGGATTCCTCTGGCTCTTCATCTGATGTTTCTTCGTCAGAATCAGCGAAAAACTCATCATCGTCTGTTCCATTTTCTTCTCCCTCGCTCCTAGAATATAGATTTGAAGATGAGAAATTATAGAAATAATCCTACTCCAATCTAGTCAGCTCTTTGATGGTGAGCAACTCATTTAGTGTTTCCAATTTGGCACGGTTTCTTTTGGTCTGTCGTAGAATATCAGTACATCTACTGTAATAAGTTATGAGATAATGACTGAGAAATCGCAATACCTGAAAAGTCTTTCAGATGCAGAAGACGACGCGGGAGATCCCAAGAGTTCCATAGCGATTAGAGATAGCTTAGGAAAATTTTGCTCGTTTCCTCTCCAAAAATCTAGAGGATTCTCGAAATTTGGGCGGTTTGTGTCAAGAAGAGCCTTGTATCGGAGAAGTTCTGACTAAAATTCTCATTGATTTATAATCATGGAAAGTAATTACCTGAATTTTATCTGATTTTGATTCAGAACTGACAACAGAACTATTCATGAATTCTTCAATATCTTCTTCATTTGGCGAAGTATACGGAGTGGATTTTCCACTGAGAGGCTCATCTTTTAAGTATTTCTCGAGATCCAACTCCACCAGTGTCCAGCTTTTCGGAGTAATCCATTTTGAATGTATGCAAAGCGGTGGTCGACTGCCATTGTGCAAAGTAGTCGGGGATTTTCTAGTGCTTCATTCAATCTTTTAACTACTAAATCCCCAAGTATTTTTGAAAATTTGGATGAACTTTTGCTCACGGCACTTTGCACGAATCGAAGCGCCGGAATCGTCTCAGACGCATAGGAATTATCTCTTTCCAGCTGAAATATAACATCATACTTCAACAAGTAGACTTTCTTTCATACCCGTAAGATTGCAGTATGAATTGGTTTCAGAATATCACGTATCTCTTCAATCTTCTTTAGTTCTTCTTTTTACTAAGAAACGTTGAAGCTGAGACAGATTCACTGCACTTTCGTACTAAAAAAAAAGTAAGTTTGGAACTAAAATCCAATTATTCCTTACGTGTTCAAGATATTGCTGGAGCATAATGTGCAGGCCGGCCCACCTTGTGGCAGGAAGTGGCAGTGGAAGAGAAGAAGTGACACCTCGCGAAAGAGACATTGCTTTCAGATTTGCCTTGTCCGCCTTTGTCCTTGCCAAATGTGAAGCAAAATTTTGAACTCTTCGTTCGATATTTTTCACTTCTCGATTACCGGCAAAGTCACTGATAATGAGATTTAGAAGATGACACGAGCAGTGAACTCTGTAACAGCTTTATGCAATAATTGAGATGACAATTATAAGTACCTGTCTAAATTGTGTGAGTTAGCAAGTAAAACCAACGGGCTCGCTCCGTCAGAAGTCATAGCTGAACAGTCCGTAAATTGAATGTTGAATTTTTCCATCATTTCACAAAGAGCTTCTCCAATAGAAACGGCATCTCCTCCCTTGGTTCCTTGAATTCCACAAAACTGAAAATAATTAATGTTTTTCACTAAAAATGCCGGCTCACAATAGTTTTTCTGTTGAAATTCGGATCGACGAAGCTGACATGTAAGGAATAAAATTGAAAGTCTCTTCGCAAATCTGAATATCCATCCGTGATAATCGTAACATTTGTAACATTTTTAAGTTGATTTTTAACTTTGTTCAGATGCTCATTGTTGAGATCTCCCATAATGCGACGGATTTTCGACGCGCTCGGAGTTCGGAATGGCTCCGGACATTTTTGAACATATTCAACAAAACGTCTGAAATCTCTGTTTTCTGAGAAGCGGAAAGGAACTAATCCACAAGCAAGCGCTCTGAAACTTTTGTCAAAGACTGTTTTTTATTATCCCACCTTCCAAGAGATTTTTCCGCTTTTTCTCTCAAAATCGATGGAGACCAGTTGATTTTGAAGCTGCCTATAATTATTTTGATTGTTGACATTCTCATCAAAGAAAACTACCTGTTTTGAATTTTTGGTAGCTTTCGGGATGTATGTATTTCACATGGTACATTAACGAGCTGGTGCCATCGGAGCAAGATATAGTTTTATTACATTTTGGGCAAGAAATCGAAGAGACACTTGAGTCATCAGGTTTTGAAAAACCTCCAAACCAAGGATTTTCGCTCTTCGGTTTTCTTCGTTTTTTCGCCGGTGGCGACATTTTGCTGAAAATAAGAAAACTTATTGAAATTTCGGAAAAATAAGAAGAAAACTAATTAATTTGGTGAAAATCCTTCAAAATCGGGAGAAAATACGAAGAAAACTATTCAATTTAGTGAAAATCCTTCAAAATCGGAGGAAAATACGAAGAAAACTAATTAATTTGGTGAAAATCCTTCAAAACGGGAGAAAATACGAAGAAAACTATTCAATTTAGTGAAAATCCTTCAAAATCGGAGGAAAATACGAAGAAAACTAATTAATTTCGTGAAAATCCTTCAAAACGGGAGAAAATACGAAGAAAACTATTCAATTTAGTGAAAATCCTTCAAAATCGGAGGAAAATACGAAGAAAACTATATAATTTTGTAAAAATCGGCAAAAATCTTGAGAAAAACAAAAACAACGAAACTCCAATATTACGCTCGCGCCGCGTTGTTTAGCGAAATTTTAACCGGTTAATTAACCGACGGTTAACCGGTTAATTTTAGCTTTTAACCGGTTAAAATTAACCGGTTAAAATTAACCGGTTCATTTTAACCGGTTAATTTTAACCGGTTAAAATTTGTTTGTCCGGATAATTAACCGGTTAAAGCCGGTTAATTTTAACCGGTTAATGACCGGTTAATTAACCGAAAACCGATTTAACCGGTTAATTCTAACCGGTGAAGCACACTGCCTAGGATAGCCTGAAATCTCTTCCATTCCTCCCCAGACGTCTGGAATCTCTTCCGTTCCTCTCCAGACGCTTTGAAGCTGAATCTACTCCCCAAGAAGACGATATCCTCCCGAGGATACTCTGGATCCAGAAGCTAGAATCTGAATTTCCTCCCCCAATCCCTTGAACTCCTTCTGGAATATCGGATTCCCTCCAGAATCCCCAAAAGCCCTTTGTCCACCTTCGTAAATCTCCCCAATCTTCCAGATCGCTCTTCACCACAAATCTCCATCTCTCCTACCCTCATCCAGCCGTCTTCCTTATCAAGTACGGATCCAAAGTCCTCACGTACAAAGATTCGGAGGAGGAGGCGAAAGTGCTCACGGAGGACGAGCGAAAACAGATCAAGATCAAGGAAAACAACGGGCAATCGGCGAATGCGAACCGGCGAAAGGAGCGACCTCTGCGGATTCAGATGAGCAGTGTGTGTGAAGGATAAAGGAGGAGGAGGAATCTGATGATAATTTCCCCCTTTTTTTTCGATTTTTCCCCTATTTTCTACTGTTTTCCCCCTTTTTTCCACCTATTTTCCCCCTATTTTGCCCCTATTTTCCCCCTATTTTCCCCCATTTTTCCCTATTTTCCGTCCCCTTATCATGGATTTTGCCCTCTTCTTCCCCAGAGATTCAGAATTCCTGTGATGGCCTAGGAGTCTCCAACTAGGCCACCGCACGGAATTTTGAATCATCCATTTTCGTCCCCTCTTTTTCCCTTTTTTCCTCTTTTTTCCCTCTAAAAACCATAAGTTTTATTCTATTCATGTTCCCCCTCCGTGTCTTTTGGAGACACTTTTTCTCGTTTTTTCGTTTTTTTGGATTTTTTTGGATTTTCTCTCCCCATTATTGTATTTGTATTTTTCCACGTCGATATCCCCCTTTTTTCTCTATCTCTCTTCCCCTCATCACAGTCAGTCTCTCTCCCTCTTCTCCTGGACCCCCTGAATTCTCCTGAATCTTCTGAATTTCCCTGGATCCCCTGAGTCTTCCCCAGAATCCTCTGAATCCGCTGGATTCCCTGAATATTCTGAATCCACTGAATCTTTCCCTGAATTCCCCTCTTCCCCTCTTTCCCTTCCCATGCAAATCGTTTGTTTCTACTCATTCAACCATCCTCCATCCATCAGCAAATTATTATTCTTTCACACTAAAATGTTTTTTATTATTTATACATGAATTCCCCTTTCTCCTGTGAGTCTGGGGATACCTTTCACTACTACTTGTGAAGAATTAGAATCTATGAGTATTGGCAATTTTTCCGTTTTGCTTATTTTATTTTTCTTCTTATCCTTTTTTTCAGATTCCCCCTTCTATTCCAGAATCTTCCAGGATTCCAGGATCTTTAGAAGGATGACGAAGAAAAAAATGAGATTCGGAGAGGATGTGCACTCGCCCCGAGTCCCCCTGTCATCGAGTAAGAAGCCAAAGCAATCGCCGAGGATGAAGAAGCAGAAGACGAGAGTGAGACTACATATTCAGAAGACGTTGCAGAAGATGAGAGGTGGGCGGAGCTTCTAGAGGATTCCGGAATAATAGGAGGATTTTCAGAGGAAGCGGAGAATCAGGGGGAGCAGGAAGAGATGAAGGAGGAGCCAGATGAGGAAGAGAAGCTCCAAAATCCAGAGGAGAAGCTCCCGGATCCAGAAGAGAATGAGGAGTTGAAGAATCAAGAGGAAGAGATGAAGGAGGAGCCAAAGGAGGAGTAGAAGCTCCAGAATCCAGAAGAGAAGCTCCCGGAGGCTCCAGAAGACGCTAAGGCTCCAGAAGACCCCCAGAATCCAGAGAAGCCAAAAAAGAAGACAAAAATAGAATCAGAACCGCAAAAACGATCCCGAGAAACAATTGGAGCGGCTGTCCTCTCCTCCTCCTCCACCTCCTCCAAAAAGAAGCTTTGATTCCACGTCTCCGCCGCCGGAGGACTCCACCAAGCGATTTACAACGCCTGAGCAGAAGGATGTCGAAGTTTCGCCCTTTTCCTTCGAAATCAACGAACATGGAATCATAAACCCATCTCTGAAGACGTCGTCACCTCCTGGTGGTCGGCTATCCGAGAAACTCGGTTCCCACTGGAATTCATTGTTCCACATGGATCATATCTAATGAATGCAGGATCCCCTGAACCGGAGAAGCTGGAGAAATCGAGAGAGGCGATGGTGGATGAGTGTAGGAGAGCTGAGAGACTTGGAATCGAAATGTATAATTTTCATCCGGGATCGACGGTTGGAAAGTGTGGAAGAGAAGAGTGTATGAAGACGATTGCCGAGACGATTGATTATGTGGTGGAGAGAACCGAGAGTATTGTTATGGGTAGGGGTTTTAAATAGTTGTACGACGTGGTTCTAGAATGTCCCGATTCTTAGATCACATTTTTCGAGGCGATTTTACTATTCAATATTCAAAAGTTCTAAAATCACTGGTTCTAGAACGTCCCGGAACGTCATTCCTGTAGTTCTGGATCGTCACGGTTCGAAATGACTAGTTTCAAAGCGGTTCTAGTATTCAAAAGTTCTAGAATGTCCGGAACAGCGTACATAGCTCCGAAGTTCTAAGAGTTAGCGGTTCTGAAACGTCCCAGTTTCAGAATGACTGGTTTTTTTTCTAGAGACGGCTTATTTTCAGAGTTTTTTTGAATCAGCTAGAACTCGAGATCTGGTTCTGAAATGGCTAGTTCTAAAACGTCCAACTTCTAAAGCAGTTCTAAAACGGGTCAGTTCGCGGAGTTCTTTTTTTTAGTTCTAGAATGACGTGGTTTTGAACGGCTTCTTAAGAATCTATAATAGTTCTAGAACGTCCCAAGCTGATGAGTTCTAGAATGGCTTGGTTCCCTAACGTCCTTTTTTTCATCCTCGTTCTGGAAACACGATCGTTTTTTTTGAAGAAATAGAAATACCAAGTTCTAGAATGATAGCCTCGAGCCTAACGGTTTCTGAAACGTCCGACTTCTAAGGCGTAAAGGCCACGCCCACTTCCCCTATAAATTATGCAGTTCTCGAAACGATGGCCGGCCAAGGGAACTCGATCGGCGGCAAATTCGAAGAGCTCCAATTCATCATCTCCCTAGTAAAAGACAAGACACGAGTGGGCGTGTGCCTAGACACCTGCCACGTCTACGCAGCCGGATACGATTTACGTAATCAATACGAAGAAGTGATGAGATCATTTGGGGAAGTGATCGGATGGAAATATCTGAAGGCGTTGCATTTGAATGATTCGAAAGGGGATCTGGGATCGAATTTGGATAGACATGAACATATTGGACAAGGGAAACTGGGGAAGGAGACGTTTCGACGAATGATGAGAGATGAGAGACTCGATGGAATTCCGTGGATTCTGGAGACACCAGAAGGAAAATATCCGGAGGAGATGATGATGTTGTATGGAATGGAATGATTTATTGTTGTTGATGTCAAAAGAAAATATTGCAAAATGAAGAGAAAAATAAATTAAAATCCATTAAAAAAAGGGCGGAGCCTAGACACGACGAGCACGAGCTCTCAAATGAGCGAAAATCTCGTTATCGGACTTGAATTGGGTCTCGAATGGATCGTCGAACTTGCATCCGATACGGTAGTTGACTGTCGAATTCAAACATTTTCCGGATCTCCATAGAACGTGTTCGTCGTTTCTCTTCTCAACCTGATAGGTGATGAAATTGAAACAGGCACGATGACCTTGATCAATGTACGAAATGAAGACGGTATGGGATTTTGGGCAAACGATGTCACAGTACTCTCGTTCTTCGCCGTCGTGGTCTTCCTGGAATTTAAAAGGAGCGGGGTAGGGATACGGTAGAAGAAGGGGTTGTTTGGGATAGGGGGTACTGTAGAAGAGAATTAACAAGTGGGCGAAGCTAGGTTCTTTTTTGCGAACTAGGTTTTTTTGAATTTTAAGGTTTTTCCTAGGCTCCTTATCCTTTTTACAGTAATTTTGAATGCAATTTCTCTCGACTGAATTCTTTCAAAAGAAGAAATTTACATTCAAAACAAGAGAATTTTCAGTATATTTCATTCTTTTTACAGTAATTTTGAATGAAATTTCTCTAAAATAAATTCTTTCAAAAGAAGAAATTTACATTCAAAACAAGAGAATTTTCAGTATATTTCATTCTTTTTACAGTAATTTTGAATGAAATTTCTCTAAAATAAATTCTTTCAAAAGAAGAAATTTACATTCAAAACAAGAGAATTTTCAGTATATTTCATTCTTTTTACAGTAATTTTGAATGAAATTTCTCTAAAATAAATTCTTTCAAAAGAAGAAATTTACATTCAAAACAAGAGAATTTTCAGTATATTTCATTCTTTTTACAGTAATTTTGAATGAAATTTCTCTAGAATAAATTCTTTCAAAAGAAGAAATTTACATTCAAAACAAGAGAATTTTCAGTATATTTCATTCTTTTTACAGTAATTTTGAATGAAATTTCTCTAAAATAAATTCTTTCAAAAGAAGAAATTTACATTCAAAACAAGAGAATTTTCAGTATATTTCATTCTTTTTACAGTAATTTTGAATGAAATTTCTCTAGAATAAATTCTTTCAAAAGAAGAAATTTACATTCAAAACAAGAGAATTTTCAGTATATTTCATTCTTTTTACAGTAATTTTGAATGAAATTTCTCTAAAATAAATTCTTTCAAAAGAAGAAATTTACATTCAAAACAAGAGAATTTTCAGTATATTTCATTCTTTTTACAGTAATTCTAAATGAAATCACTCTTTCAAAAGAAGACCTTCTCATAATTTTTTGGGAGATTTTTCTCTTTTTTTCACCTGAAGAGTCACATGCCCAGTTTTGTACAAAAAACAAAAGATTTCACAAGGAAAATGAAAAAAAATTTTATTTCTCAAGTTTTAATGAATAAAACGTTATTAGAGCGGTAAAAGCACTCGTCGGATGCAGAATAAAAAACATTTAAAAGAAATTAATCAGTTGTAGTCATCAATATGCTTTCTCCAAAATAATCATTCGTCCAAGTAATCGTCGATTTTTTCTGATCCTTTCTTGTGAATTCCACTGGTTCGAATCCATGAACATCACTTAGTCCATCGACGATTTTCAAGAAAGTACTTTGGAATATATTTACCGTATATGTAAATTTTTCAATTTTACACTCGAACAGTTTCAGTTTTTTAAAGAACAAGTTAAGGTTTTCCGCTCTTTCCGACGTCATTTTTTCTATAGAATAGTTTGGGACTATCAAGACTTCTTTGCAATTCAATAAATCCTCCAATTTGATCCAATCACATGATCCACTTATTTCGAGATAATTTAAATTCAACGGAACAGATAGGGAGCATCGAAAATACCTCGGAAGTTTTCCTTTGATTATTAAACTTTCAAGTGTTGCAGCTTCATTGAATACTGTTTTATAACATTCCTCAGAGCTATCCATGATATCGTATTCCACATTCCGCAGCGGTCCATTATTTAAAATTCTGATCAGATGAACAGCAAATACGTCACGGATCTGATCCTTGAAAAATATGGTAACTTTAGGTTTATAATAGATTTTAACAATGTGTTTGATGAAACTTTGAATGCTCGTTTCATCATATTTTTTATTGTGAATATACAGATCACTTTTGTGAAGATAATAGTTTTGATTTCCAGGCAGCAAGCCGCAGCAGTAGCATTTATACAGTTGGAAATAAAAATTTCCGATTTTGCAGTGGCAGAAGTGTTCAGCAGGACTGAAGATAATTTGGGAAGAAGTTCTGATTGAGCACAACTGCATAATGGATGCTGCTCGTTTCGATGTGAATGAAGTCACCACTCTGGAAACGATTTTGTGAATTATTTATGTATGTGAGCATTTAAAATTAAAATAAACACTTACATTTCTTTATCATTCATCATTTTGAACACTTCTTTCAGTGCCAAAACTGGAATTTGTAGTAGATGCATCAATCAATAAAGGGTACAGAAAACAGGGAATACAACGAGAGTGCAATGGTATGCAAAACACCCAGATGAATAGACGAGACGTCAATGAGATCTTCCCAGACGTTGTTGGCAAGGTTTTCCTCGATGAAGTGACGTCACGAGGGTTTGAGGTGTCCGATTAACAATTGCACAATGCACCTACTCTCTTCCCTGTGTTCCGTACCCTTTATTGATCGATGCATCTACTCCAAATTCCAGTTTTGGCACTGAAAGAAGTGTTCAAAATGATGAATCATAAAGAAATGTAAGTGTTTATTTTAATTTTAAATATTTTTGATAATGAAAAAACAGACGAGAGCCCACATATAGATAATTCACAAAATCGTTTCCAGAGTGGTGACTTCATTCACATCGAAACGAGCTGCATCCATTATGCAGTTGTGCTCAATCAGAACTTCTTCCCACATCATTTTCAGTCCTGCTGAACACTTCTGCCATTGCAAAATCGGAAAAATTGAATTCAAACTGTGTGAATGCTGCTTTCTGCCTCGAACACTGAGCTATCATCTTCAAAAATGTAATCTATATGATCAACAATTCGATGAGTCAACCATTCGAAGTTTCATCGAACGCATTGTTCAAATCTATCACAAACCGAAAGTAACCTTATGTTTCAAGGATCGGATCCGCGACGTATTTGCTGTTCATCTGATCCGAATTTTGAATAATGGACCGCTGCGGAATGTGGAATACGATACTACGGTTAGCTCTGAAGAATGTTATAAAAGAGTGTTCAATGAAGCTGCAACACTTGAGAGTTTAATAATTAAAGGAAAACTTACGAGGTATTTTCGATGCTCCCTATCTGTTCCGTTAAATTTAAACTATCTCAAAATAAGTGGATCATGTGATTGGATCAAATTGGAGGATTTTATGAATTGTAAAGAAGTCTTGATAGTCCCAAACTATCCTATAGAACAAATGACGTTGGAAAGAGCGGAAAACCTTAACTTGTTCTTCAAAAAACTGAAACTGTTCGAGTGTAAAATTGAAAAATTTACATTCCGGGCAACGTTTGGCAGTTCTACTTTCTTGAAAATAGTCGATGGACTAAGTGATGTTCATGGATTCGAACCAGTGGAATTCACAAGAAATGGTAAAAAAAAATCGACGATTACGTGGACGAATGATTATTTTGGAGAAATAATAATGATAACTACAACTGATTAATTTCTCTAAAATTTTTTTTATTATGCATTCGACGAGTGTATTTACCGCTCTGAAAGTTTTTTATTGAGAAAAACTTGAAAAATAAATATTTTGTTTCATTTTTCCTGTGGAATTTTTTGTTTTTTTTTTGAGTTTAAAATTGAAGATGATAGTTCTGTGTTTGAGGCAAAAAGCAGCATTGAAACAGATACACTTTTATACACTTTTGAACACTACTTTATATTCAAAACAAGAGTTTATTCACAATTTGAAATTTAAAAAACTACAAAGTTGTGGTCATTAAAAGAGTTTTTAAAAAATGGAAAAAAACATTTATGTAGTTTTGTTATTCAAGAAAAATTCAAAAACTAGATTTTAAATTTTTTAATGAAGATTTTGAATACAAGAGTTGGAAAATATGGAAAAGTCGACACTAAGTATCTCGAAAACCAAGTCAAAACAATAATCAATACAAAATAATAATTAAAGGAGGACTGAACTGGAGTTCAATAATTTGTCATTAGATGTAGTTTTTCATTCTGAACACTTTTTCTGTTGACAACTTTCCCTGAAAATGCCTCTAAATGCCTCAAAAACCGCTTTGAAAACGTCGAGGTGATTGGGGTGGAAGAGTTTTCCCTAACCTCGGCCACGGGGGTTTTGTACCTTATTTTTCTCTTTATTGAAAATTTCTTGTTTGATTATGAAAGAGCATCTACATTAAAAACATAAAATCGGAAAAAATGAGAAAAATAACGGCTGTGGCGGTCACAAACCCCGTGGCCGAGGTTATGGAAAACTCTTCCACCCCAATCACCTCGACATTTTCAAAGCGGTTTTTGACACACTTAGAGGCATTTTCAGAGAAAGTTGTCAACAGAAATAGTGTTCAGAATCAAAAACTACATCTAATGAGAAATTATTAAACTCCAGTTCAGTCCTCCTTTAATCATACTAATCAATAAACGACAATTCAAATGAAAAAAATCACATAAAACGTTCATGAGCTGAACTCATCCAGAGAGCATTTGTTCTCCAGTAAAGCACCAATTTCTTTTGATCCTTTCTTGTGAAATGCACTTCAGTGAATCCATCAACCAAATCAGTGTCACTTAATCCATCGACAGCATTTATAAAAGAGCTCTGTTCCATATCAGCCCCGAATTGAAGCGTTTCGAGTCGACATTCGGATTCTTTCAATTTTTTGAAGAATCGATTCAAGTATTTCGCTGTTTCCAATGACAATTTTTCTAGAGGATAGAATGGGCGTACAGAAACTTTTTTGCAACTCATGAAATCCTCCAATTTGACCCAGTCACACGGCGATCCACCAATGATGAGTTCTTCTAAATTCAACGAAACAGATGGGGAGAATTGAAAATTCATCGGAAGCTCCGTTTGAATTTCGAAGCGCTCAAGGGTGACCGCTTCTTTGAACACTGCTTTGTAACATTCTGGAGATGTGTTGTCAATCAAGTAAGATACCTCCCGGAGTGGTCCGTAATTCAAAAGTCGGACCAACTCCACTGCAAATACATCGGTTCCATCAAAAAAGTACAAGATAACTTTCGGCTCATGGTAGACTTTCACAACGCGTTCGATGAAACTTTTAGTTGTTGGCTCGTCAGCTAGTGTATTTTGAGTGTACGTACGGTTGGTTGGAGGCTTATACCGATCGGCATCCAAACCCGCGTTCATTATGAAAATAAAAGTTCCGATTTGACTCTTGAGCCAATTATTGTGTACGCTGAAGACGATTTCGGTAGATGTTCTGATTGAGCACATTTACATGATGGATGCGGCTCTTTTTGATGTTAATAATGTCATGACTCTGGAAAATGGCTCTTTTATTATCGAAAATATGCATAAATGTTTTCGATAAAAAAATGAAGAAAATAAACTCACATCCCTTGATCATTCATCATTCCGAACACGTATTTTAGTGCTACAACTGGAATTTGGAGAAGATGCATGAATAGATAAAGGGTTAAGTCTCGAAAAATTTCGAAAAATCTCAAAAATTCTCGAAAAATTCTCGAAAAATCTCGAAAAATCTCGAAAAATATTTTTCAAAACTGGTCAAGCAGCAAATTTCCAGAGTGTTGACTGCATTAACATCGAAACGAACCGCTTCTATAATGCATTTGTGCAGAATCGAATGCTATCACGAAATCCTTTTCAACTTCCCTCTCGTACCATTTTTCAAGTGCGAAATCGGACTCTGCAACTTCAGATTACACGAAAAAAGCTATTCAAACGGAAAACAGAAGTATATTCTAGAAGAGTATAGTGTACATATTCAAAACACAAAATGTGACGAACCAACGATTCGAAATTTCATCGAACGTGTTGTTCAAGTCTTCCACAAACCGAAAATCGTCGTGCGTTGTTTCGGATTGGTCAGATGTGAATTCGTCGTGGAGATGATCCGACTACTGAATAACGGAATGCTGCAGGAAGTTATGTACAGTATGACGGATTCATCAAAAGAATGTTATAATGCAGTTTTTAATGAAGCTGCCAAACTCAAAAAATTTTCTGTTCAGTTTCCACCCAAATTTCGATTTTCCCCACCTACCCCATTAAAATTGGATGAGCTAACAGTATCTGGACCTTGGCTCAAAATGGATGATTTCATGGATTGCAAAACAGTCAACATATTCCCAGATATCAAGGAAAACAAATTGAAATGGAATATAGCGGTGAACCTGAATAAATTCTTCAAGAGACTGAAAGGATCCGAGTGTCGAATCGAAAATATATGTATTAAGGCAAAAATGGAAGATAAATTTCGCTTGAGGATCATTAAAGGAGTTGGTGACACTTTTGAAGAATTCAATGTGAATTTTCTACGAAAGGATCGGAAGAAATCGATGATTTGGTGGACGGAAAAGGAGTTTTGTATGGAAACTGATGTCTCTGATTAGTATTTTTGATCCCGATGAGTTCCCGCTGTGCCAAGAATTTTTTCATGATAAACTTTAAAAAATTCCAGTATTGGAAATATATGTATTTTTGAATGATGCAGTTTTAATAAAGCATTAAAATCCTTTCTTGGTATTTGAATATCATGTTCTTTTGGTTCTAATGTTTATTTTTGGAACCCCATGGGAAATACCGGTCCGGTCACGAGCAGAGAGTACAGTGACGTCATATACCCAATAATCGTGACGTCATTCACCATAGCAGTTGTTCTAAAGACGGCTGGACTCCTTCGTGAGTGACATACTCGTTATTCTGTACCCTTTATTGATCGATGTATCTACTCCAAATTCCAGTTTTGGCACTGAAAGAAGTGTTCAAAATGATGGATCATCAAGAGTTGTAAGTTAAGATTTTAAAAATGATGTTCCGAGTGGAAAATAATCGATTGCGGTAGAGGCGTTAACTAAAAAAAATATAGAAAATTTTAAACCGAGCAAATTTTTTTTGCTAGCTCTAATGGTTAGCAAAATATACCGTATTTATTCTAATAGTCCGGCAGCCTCTAATAAACTGGCATACAAACTGATGAATTGAAAAATAAACCGACAGCCTCTAATTGACCGGCACTCGAAAAATTAACCGGCATGATCAATTACAAAAACGCTGGAAAATGGGATATTTTTGTATTACTATCCCAAAAAAACTGATAAAACTTACAAAAAATAACGAATTTTACTGAAGATTTTGAAAAAATACAGGCTTCACCAGTTATTTTTACTCTCATTTCATCGGTTTTCAAAAAGAAATTATTCGGAAAAGTATGTTTGAAAAATAAACCGGCAACCTCTAAATGACCGGCAGCCTCTATTTAACCGGCACTCAGACAAGGGTCTCGAAAAATAGACCGGCATGCCGCGCAATTAGAATAAATACGGTAAACGTTTAAAATTAGGTCCGAGAGAAAAAAAACCCAACTTCAAGCACTTATATCTCGCTTACCGTAATCCCTATCAAGAAACTGTCAACTAACAAAATACGCAAAATTTTAGGGTAAGCAATTTATTAGTTGATCAAAACTTTTTTTCGTTAATGATAAGTGAGATATACGCTTGACGAAAAAGTATCCGTTTCCAGAGTGCTAACCTCATTGACATCAAAACGAGTGGCTTCTACCATGCAGTTGTGCAGAATCAGCACTTCTACCCATATAGATTTCACCGTTTGTGGTCTTCGACTCACCCTGAAGTGCAAAATTAAAGATTTCGATTTAAAAATATGTGGAGATTGCGATGAAAACCAGGTCTTCCATCTAGACAATGTACATATTCACAATACAAAATGTGATGAATCGATTATTCGAAGTTATATCGAACGAATTGTTCAAATCTATCACAAACCGAAAGTTACAATGCGATTTTTTGGTCTGACCCGTTGTGTATTCGCCGTGGAACTCATTCGACTACTGAATAACGGAATACTGCAGAATGTACATTACCGTCTCGTGTATCTCTCTCAAGAGTGTTATAAAGCAGTGTTTAATGAAGCTGCCACCCTTAAAACCTTGTCAATTCAAGAAACACTTCCTTGGAACTTTGAATTCTCCCCATCTGTTCCGTTAAATTTGGATTATCTTGAAATTGATGGGTCTTGTCATTGGGTCAAATTAGAGGATTTTATGAATTGCAAACGTGTCTTTATGAGTTTACATCGTGGTGTAGATACAATGACATGGGATTTTGCAGTCAATCTGAACACATTTTTCAAGAAATTGAAAGAATCCGAGTGTCGAATCGAGAAAATTGTATTTGAGGCCAGTTTATATGATTCTCAACGCTTGCAAATAGTTGAGGGAATAAGTGACGGTGAATTGGATGATGAATTTGATGACGTGTTTTTTGGCAGAAATGATGGAAAAGTATCGAGGATTTCGTGGACGGATAAAGGGTTCATAATGGATGTAATGTGAATTTTTGAAAATTTCTGAGAATTTATCAATATTTTGAATTATGAAATTATAATGAAATCTCTCCATAACTTTTTGATTTTTGATACTGTATGTAAGCTTGTTGTCTTAATCATTTTTCTTATCTAATTTGGTACGAATGAATGCGAAAACTACGGTAGAAAATTTATAAAAGTAGGTCTACAAATATTTAAATAATTTTTTTCAGCGATTTTTTACCGATTTTTCCGGATAGTTTTTAAATAACGAAATTGCATATTTTATACAAAAATCGGAAAAAATTGGTAAAAAAGCGATGAAAAAAATTAATTAAATATTAGTAGATCTACTTTTATAAATTTTCTACAGTAGTTTTCGTGCTTTTGCAATTTTATCAGCTAAAAATTGAGTTTTTCAATAATTTTTGGGCCTAAAATAGAGCGAATTAAACTTAAAGTAATATAAAAGGGGCGGAGCTTAATTATTCAATTTTCGGATGGTTTAAACAATAATAAAACCATGCGAGAAAATTCATTTGTTGTCTATGGTACATGAAGAAGAAGGGGGAAAGGGGGAAAGAATAAAAATAAAACTATCCGTAATGCATATTCAATCAATAAAGGAAGAGAAATCTGTCTCTCTTCGACCCGAAAAACAAAATATTAGTGATTAGAGAAGGAAGGGGAAAACGAGAAAACGAGGGATAAGTTCAACGATAAAACACACTACATTCACAATAAGAGAAGGGAAAAAAGGGAAAAAATCTATAAATTACAACATATTTTTAAGGGAAAAAGAGGCAATCAATCTGCATTCAGCAGTAACGGATTTACTGATCTAGAAGATTCCACCGTGTGAATTTGGATGTATTTTCCGTCGTCGTGCTGCTTTTTTCGGTATCCGCCGACTCGAGCGTACATAAAGAACAGTCCGAATCCGAATGAGCAAGCGGCGAGGATGAGTAGACCAGCCTGGAAGAGAAAATGGTTTTTTTCTGTTTGAAAAAAAAATCTACTGAAAAAAATTATATCTACTTTATGCCGAAAAGAAGAATTTCTGGCTTTAAAAATGGGATTTCCTTGAAAAGGGGGTTTCCCACCAAAAAATTCATTTTTTGCATTTTTTTTTGTCCGACTTTCAGACTTTTTCAACATTCTTTGACCAAAAAACCACTAAAAACACTCAAAACCCTCAAAAACTCCTGAAAACACTAAAAAAACCTCTTAAAACCCTCTAAAACTCCTAAAACCCTCGAAAAACCCTAAAACCCCTTAAAACACTGAAAAAACCTCGAAAACCCTCAAAAACCCCTAAAACTCTCAAAAACTCAAAACCCTAAAACGTTCGAAAAAACCGCGAAAACCCCCGAAAACCCATTAAAAATCCCTAAAAACCCTCAAAAAAGACCTAAAACCCTTAGTTTTCCTCCTAATTTGTTCTCCTTACCACAACAAAACAGCTGTTGACAAAGTTCTTCATTGCCACGTCGCTGGCCAGCACCAGACTCGAATCTAAATTAATTTTCTCAGAAACTTCTAGAAAAATCCTTCAAAACTAACGCTTCAAGACGGCTCTACAGGTGTGGGCGACGGCCGGAAGGCACTCTTTCTTGTGTAATCTGTCGGATTCGGCGGCGTCCAGCATACAATGACATAGCTAGAAGATAGAGGGTTACTGTAGTTTATAAAGGTTTTCTTACGTCATTTGCACAGAAATCGGCGGAATGAGCCAGGGCGCAGAGGTCGAAGTTAAAGGCGCATGATGCCAGGGTTACTGTAATTATTTATTTTTATTTTGGGGGCTCAGAAATCCTAAAAACTGACTATTGACATGTGGACACTTAGAATACAGATTCATATAGTCTCCTTCTGTCTCTGGCAACGTCTTCGGTGTCATTAGCACATTCCCTGATCCTTTCGCGGGATCCGTATAATTCGAATCACCGTAGGCGAATCCTCCGAATAGTTGAAGGATGACACAGGCGTCCTGAGTCGTCGCCCGACACTTGTAGCCCTCTTCTGTCGGAAGACGTGTCACCATTCGATTACATTCACAGAACTCCTCGTCGCATTTGTTCTGTCCGTTTTGTTGGCCGTAACAGTCGTCGTGGATTGCACAGCAGTGGTTTAGGGCGGCTGGAAGAGAGGTTTTTGAGTTTAATCTGAGCAAGAAGAGCTTTTTTCCTAGTTTTCTTTATTTTTTGATTTTTTGAGGAGAAAACATGGATTTTTATGATTTTTTAGAGTTTTTTTCTGGATTTTAAAACCCAGTTCTGCTGGAAGTGGGGTTTTTTGATTCATTTGGAATAGGAAGAGCTTTTTTCCTAGTTTTTTTTCATTTTTCGCTTTTTTTGAACGGAATTACTGGAAGAAATAGATTTTTCTAGGTTTTAAAACCGATTTTTCATATGGAAAACGAAGAAAAATATAGTTTTTACTGGTTGTTTTGCCTAGAAATCACTGGAAAAGTGTGGACTTTTGATTATTTTTATTTAAAGAATGAGAAAAAAAATTTTCAATAAAAATACCAATACATATATTTTTTTGCTCGTTTTTTGGGGTCTTTAGAAGCGGATTCACCGAAAAATCGCTTTCTGATGAGGGAAACGAAGCAAAACACATTTTTGTGCCGGTTTTAAGTCAAAAAATCAGTTTTTTTATTGAAAAAAATGAAAATATTTTTTCGAGTTTTTTGAACAAAAAATTTTTTAATAAAGAAAACCAAAAAATATGCGTTGTTTCTCTATTTTTCAACCTAAAACCTTTTTCCCTAAATTTACCTGTCAAAGAAGGACAATGCGGTGAGACTTGATTATAGGAGATGTTCCTAGACATTGAATCACTTCCACAATGCCAATGTTCTTGTGGAATATGCATTCCTGACGGCGATGAGCTTCCCGATCCCAAAAACGGTGCCACTGACCTTCGATTTCTTAATTCCAGGCAACTGATCATTGGGATTAGGGAGAGGAGGAGGAGGAGGAGTCTGGAGGACATTTGGAACGGTGAGTTCTGGAAACTAGAGGGAAATTTGCGGAAAAGGGATTTTTAGATGGACTCCAAGAAGAATAGAGAGAGAAAAAAGAAAAAAAATAGAGGATTTTTGAGGGATTTTCACGGAACATTTTTTTTTTGGAAGAAAAATTTTAAGAATTTATTGGAAAATTTTGATTTTTTTCAATTTTTAAGGAGAAAAATGGAAAAATAACGCATTTTTACCCTGATTCCAATGAAAATCACTCGAAAAAAAATTCAATAAATTAATATTTTTCGATTTTTTGAATAAAATTTTTTGTCAATTTTTAAATGAAATGATTGGTTTTTTAGATTTTTTCTACATTTCAAATGATTTTTCTACAGAAAATGAGGTAAAAAAAAGTTAAAAATAGCGAACTCCAATGGAAAAAAAGAGAAATTATTTAAAATTTAAAAACTATGATTTTCGGGGTTTAAAAATTTTTTTAAAACATAATTTTGTTTATTTTTAGCAAGGAAAGCATTAAATTTATTATAAAAATCACAAAAAAACAAGAAATTTTGTTTATTTTAAAAGAAAAACGATGATTTTGGCGGTTCAATTCCAAAAAAAAAATAAAATTTGTTGGAGTACGCAATTGGCGCGTCCCGTGTACGCACAATTTAAAAACGACAGTAGTCCCGGAGAATTTTTATTGCAGAATTTCAGAAAGAATTCAGCAGGAAATTCCTTATTTTTGAAGAAAAAACACTCGAAATTTTTTCGAAAAACAAAAGAAAAATTTTCGAAAATCAAGGTTGTGCAATAAAACCCCGAGGAAGTTTTATTATCTCGGGGAAAATGGGAAAATTGGAGGTGAAAAGGAATTATGTGGTTTTGGAGGGAAAAAAGGTAGAAAACCTTGGAAGAAATGATTGGAAGTCGTAGAAAAAAATAGATTATTAATTATAAATAGGAGGAAAAAAGTTATAGTCATCAAAAAAAATTATTAAATGATACAGTAACCACCAGTATTCAATATAAAAAATATAATTTCCCTAGAGAAAAAAAATTTTTTCAACAAAAAAGTGCAACATAGTTCAGAATGACCAAGGGGATCTGTTTGCACACTGTTCACACACACAAAACATTAAAAAAACGAAACTTTTTTCTTCCGTCTCTCTCTCTCTCTCTCTCTCTCTCTCTCTCATTCACTAGTACCCTACCCCCTCCCCACTTGATAGTGCAATGAGTATTTAGTGACAGCTCAAGAGAAAGAGCAAAATGGCCTGATCATCCCTTCCGAACTCCTCCCCTTTCCTATCCACCCCCCCAAATCCCTTTTGGCGGAAAAGAACAAAGGAATGGAATGGGGTGATGGGGTGGCGCGAGAGGAGGATTCGATTAAGGAGGAGGAGGGAACGGTTAGATGTTATCTCGGAAACTGTAAAAAAAGACGGAATGAAAGCACTTGGAGGACGAGGAAGTTGAATTTGTGGGAGAAAATAAGGATTAGCAACATTTTTAGTTTAGAAAAATATTTTCTGTAGACCCAAACTAGACTCTTTACCTAGCCACTTTGATACTGGGAGTTGGGGCGTCTATTATGGGCACTTTTCAACTTTAACGGCGTATAACTAAGTTACCATGCAAGCTATGAAAAAGTGGTTAACTAAAAAGTTGCTCAGCCTAATATTTCACGTATTTTGTTAGTTGACAACTTTTTGATAGCTCTCCCGGTTAGCGAGATATAGGGGCTTGAAGCTTAGCGTCTCCTACAGTAGCTTTTTCAAAGGCGCATATCTCGGACATTGTTGAAGATAGAGAAAAGTAGTCAACTAGAAAGTTGCTCAACATAAAATTCTGCATATTTCGTTAGTTGACAGCTTTTTGATAGCTCTCACGGTTAGCGAGATACAGAAGCTAGAGAGAGACGCAGAGAAAACTGGAGGCTGTCTCTCTGCGCGTTCTCTCTCCCTCGCTAAACTTCAAACTACCGTATCTCCCTTCCGGTTGAAGTTATCAAAAAGTTGTCAACTAATAAAATATTTAAAATATTATCAGCTATATTTCACCAGTTAACAATTTTTTGATATCTCAAAAACTAACCAAGATACGGTAGTTTGAGCCTAACCTCTCTTTTTATAAGCTTTTTTCGAACGGCGCTCAACTTTAAAGGCGCATATCTCGCTGGGGTTTAGAGATATCAAAAAGGTGCTGACTAACAAAATATGCAGTATTTTAAGCTGAGCAACTTGTTAGTTGACCACTTTTTGATAGCATTTACAGTAACCGAGATACAAGACTTCAAAGTTAAAGGAAAAAATGAATTCGTATTTTTTTGGCCTAAAAATTAATTTTTTTGACATAGAAAAAAAATGCTTAGTAATACCAGTGAAAGCTGAAAAAGGTTAGCTTGGCATTGTGCCAAGAAAAACAAAAAAAAATTCTAAAATTTAGGCTCCGCCCCTTTTACCTAATCCAACTAGCTTACCTAACTATTCTCTAGTGAAACAAAGCGAAACAAATTTTTCGAAAAGGGGCGGAGCCAAATCCCTACCGTAATCCTCAGATCAACGGGGTCAGAAGTTCCGGAACTCGCGTGTTCCAACGTCATGAATGTTATGAGTGGCGCCACGTGACCCCGGGAAAAAAGTGGAAAAAAAATTTACGAGCAAAACAAAAAAAATTCGGAGGAGAGATATGAGTGACATCGACCCATCAAAAATCATAAAAGAGTTGGCAGCTTTCGATTTCTCTCTCTCTCTCTCTCTTTCTCAGACACCACTAAAATGTTTCTACGTCATATATCATCTTTGGGTACAAAAAACGAAAGGGAATCTTTGGTTTTCGTTCATAAAAAGGAGTAATTGAATATCATTTTTTAAGAAGAAACTGATTTAAAAAAAAAGAAATTAAATACAAAAAAATTTCATTTTGGAATTTTTGAAAAATCTCGATTCCTTCAAAAGATTCCGAAAAACTGTCAATTAGAAAGTTGCTCAGCTTAAAATTCTGAATATTTTGTTAGTTTACACCTTTTCGATATCTTTAACAGGAAGGGAGGTACAGGGGTTTTAGAGACGCAGAGAAAAATCAAGGCTAGAGCGTCTAGCTCTCTGCGCTCTCTCTCCCGCACCACTTCAAACCTCTGTATCTCCTTTCTCGTTAGAGATATCAAAAAGGTGTCAACTAATAAAATATGCAGAATTTTAAGCTGAGCAATTCACTAATTGGCTACTTTTTTCTATCTCTATTGGTAGTTGTGATATGCGCTTTTAAAGATAGGCACATCAGCCTCAGGTTGTGTAAAACTTCAAGCCCACATATCTCGCTAACAGTAAATGCTATCAAAAAGATATTGACTAACAAATTGTGCAGAATTTTAAGCTGAGCAACTTTTTAGTTGACAAATTTTTGATAACTTTTCTAGAAAGTGAGTTATAACAGTTTTGAAAAATGCATACTTTTTTCTGTTTCAAAAAATCCTTTTTGAAGCGTTTGTAATCAAACTTCCATGGATTCGGACAAACTCAAAAAGAGTAAATAGTGAGAGAAAAATATCTAATTTGCACTAGAGCGCGCTTGCAAAAACCACCAGTCACTTAATCCAGATGGTGCAGAATAGCCAAGGTCTCACCACGACCAACACTATTGATTTATTTTGGTATATCTCTGTCATAATTTCCTTTTAATCTTGAAAATAAGTAATATTTTGTATTTAAAAAATAATTTAAAGGCACATGGAATTTCCACTCTCCCTCCTTCGTCTTCCCCAACTGACTCATGAGAGAATACTCGTTCACCTCAGCTTCCAGGAACAGTAAGTAATTTTTTTTGTTAAAAATAGTTTTCTTTCAGAATTAAAAAAGAAGGTTTTTTCAAAAATTAAATATTTGTTTAAATAATTAAGAACATTTTTGAAATTCAAAATTTTGTAAAATTCCAATTTTCAAAAATTTAATTTTTTTTTCAAATACGATTTTTTCCAAAATTTTTCGAAATTTTCAATTTTTAGTTTTTCGATAAACTTGGAAAAACGATGTGTAAAAATTTCAGATCATTTCGATATATTTCACAAGAGTTACGATTTAAAAAACCGTTTGCGAATACCTTTACAATAATTTTTTTGGATTTCAAACTTTTTTCAAAATCATTTATTTCAACCTTAATATTTAAAAATCCTATTTTTCTTTAAAAATTCAATATTGCTCACCCTAAAATCCTTCAGACTCCACATTTTCAAAAATTAAACATTTGTTTAAATAATTAAAGGAGGACTGCAGCCATTTTCGATTCAAAAAAATTCCGATGTAATTCGCCCTGAAAAATCTCATTCTGCCCTTAATTTTTCATGAAATTTCCTCTGAAATGCTCCAGCTGCGAGCAAGCCGAGAAACTTAAGATTATGGTGGAAGAGTTTTCAACCTCGGCCACGGGGGTTTTGGGACGCCCTGGCGGCTATTTTCGTTGTTTTTTTTGAAGTTTTATATTTGTATTGCATAAATCTTCTCAGGAACAAACTGAAGCTTCGAAAAAAAGAACGAAAAAAGCCGCCAGGGCGTCCCAAACCCCCGTGGCCGAGTTTGAAAAACTCTTCCACCATAATCATATCTTTCTCGGCTTGCTCGCAGCTGGAGCATTTTAGAGGAAATTTCATGAAAAATTAAGGGCAGAATGAGATTTTTCAGGGCGAATTACATAGGAATTTTTTTGAGTCGATAATGACTGCAGTCCTCCTTTAAGAAAGTTTTTTGAATTCAAAATTTCGCAAAATTTCAATTTTCGAAAATTTAATTTTTTTTCCAAATACGATTTTTTCGAAAATTTTTCGAAAATTTTAGTTATTAGATAAACTTGGAAAAAAAAGAAAAAAAACAAAATCATTTTTTTAAACCTTAATATTGAAAAATCCCTTTAAATCCAATATTGCTCACCCTAAAATCCTTCAGACTCCACATTGCATTATGCTCCCGTCGAGCCCACGCAATCGTCAAATCCTTTCGCCACCAACGAAAAGACGTGGAACTATGGCTTCGTCATAATGATCGGATAGACTTGTGTACCGGGACCTACCGTACCCTAAACGATCGACGCACTTTTTCCACGTTACTTGGTGCCAATAGAAAAATATGGAATTCCGTTCCCAAAACTACAGTATCTATTAACGGGAGGCAGGTACCTGCTCAGATAGTGGAGAGGGATGGGAGTGTTTATGTGGAGACTTATTGGGAGACAAGATATGATGGTATTATGACTATTGCTGACTTTATTTTTGACTTGTTTCGGATGAAATTGACCACAATTATTCTATGGTCAGACCACCGGATGATGTTCGATTGGATTCAAAACCGTCAGGATTCCATTGATACTATCTATATTAATGAAAGACACCTTATCCGTGACGAAGATTTCCGTCATATTATTCTAACCTCTAATACAAAACAAATCCTTGGAAAATGCGTCCCCTCGGCCTTTTTTGAAATCCCAGGATTCTCCAAAAAATTAGAGAGATTTGCTCTAAATAATAGTTTTTGGATAACACTGAGCAACCTGATGACAATGGATTGTGTGCAGATAGAAGTCACTGAGAGATGGTTTTCGAATAAAGAAGTGAATTTGTTCCTAGAGCATTGGGTGAATGGAGGAAGTCCTCGATTGAAATATTTGAGTATTTGGATGAAAGAAATGGATGAGGATTGGTATTTGGATGGACTCAGAGAGTTTTAGAATCAAGTCGGAGAGAAAGAGTATTTTACGTGAGTTTTTTTAAATGCTCGCTAGAAAAATAGTTAATTAAAACGTCTGAAAATTTTCTAGTTTTTTTGTAATTTTTTTTTGAAATTTTTTTTTGGAATTTTCGGAATGATTTTTTATTAGCTTAAATCAACTTATTATCTTAATATTATGCTGATTTCACGAGGTGACACTCAGGGTCGTGGCCTCGTGGCCGCGGAAGAGAATACTACGGAAACTACTGTAGAAAATTTATAAAAGTAGGTCTACAAATATTTAATTAATTTTTTTCAGCGCTTTTTTACCAATTTTTCCCGATTTTTTTTTGTATAAAATATGCAATTTCGTTATTTAAAAACTATCGGGAAAAATTGGTAAAAAAGCGCTGAAAAAAAATTAATTAAATGATTGTAGACCTACTTTTATAATTTTGTTACAGTAGTCTTCCTGGTGAGATTTCCTCTTCCACGGCCACGAGGCCAGACCCTGACTCTCACCTCGTGAGATCAGCATGATAGCTAAATATAGCTACCCCTCTAACCCGTTTAATATTGGATTTTTGCTGGGCTTCTAGGGATAATTTTTCGAAAACTTGCTCAGTCTTAATTAAAAAATCTAGAGGAAAAACGAATCATTTTAAACTCTCTAATTTTCAGAAACTCAAATGTACGATTCGTATTTGGAAGTCGCGGACTTCAACGTCGGGACGGAACGATCGCTTCGATTGGTGTGCTACCCAATAGTTCGGGACTCGTTTTAGGGGTCTGGCCGGATGCTATAGGACAAACTTTTTTTGAACAATTTTAGGATTTTTTTCCTGATTTTGTTGGAAGGCTTGGTCACCTATGTATGATAATAAAACATTTTTCTGTGATTTTGAATTTGGAATCGAAAAAAATTGGTTCTATTGTAGTTTAGGGGTCCCTTCGAAAATTAGGGGTCCTCTAAAAAAATAGGGGTTTCTTCGAAAAACTTTAAAAAAAGGGGTCCCTTCAGAAAAATAGGGGTCCCTTACATTTTTTGAGCTTATTAAGCCTGAATCCTTTTTTAGCCGGAACCCCATTTTTCTGATGAATTTTGAGGAGCCCCTATTTTTCGAAGGGACCCTTAATCTACAATAGAGCCGAAATTATCCCTAAATTTTTATTACCTGAAAATCTTTATTTTGCACTCTCGATACTTGCTTCTGGCCTCTTCCATCATGTGACCCTTAAAAACCAATTTCCTGTGTTGCTATAGGAATGTGGGCGGAAACAGGAAATTGAATTTTCAACTTTTTTTTTGAAATCATCCAAAATTAGTCATTCATGATGCTCTTCGGATGCCTCGTGTTTGCTCTCCTGTAAGTTTTACCCTAGCTACCACAAACCCCTAACCCCTAACCCCTAACCCCTAACCCCTAACCCCTAACCCCTAACCCCTAACCCCTAACCCCTAACCCCTAACCCCTAACCCCTAACTAACCCAGAACCTTCAGAATCCCGGAATCCTTCTCCAAGGTGTTCTGTGATGATGTCATCGGAAAGTACACAGCTGTCGCTGGCAACATTGTCCTTACCAACCTAGAGTTCCCTATCATGTCAGCAGTTCCAGCAGGTTCATCTGCCTCGGCTGATCTAGCAGTCCCGAAGCTGATGCATCCGTGTTATTCATTGAGTGTTGCCAATAATTATAAGAATCAAATGAGTGGTAAGGTTTTTTTCCAATGTCCTAGGAAATCAAAATATAAAAAAAATCTATCATAGCTTTTCGAGAAATGATTTCTCGAAAATTTTTCGACAATTTTTCGACAATTTTTCGAGAATTTTCGAGAATTTTCGAGAATTTTTCCAGAATTTTTCGAAAATTTTCCGAGAATTTTTCCAGAATTTTTCCAGAATTTTTCCAGAATTTTTCGAGAATTTTTTGAACATTTTTCGAGAAATTATTCGAAAAAAATTCCGAAAATTATTCGAAAATTTCTTGAATAATTTTGGTAAAGTGGCTCAAAGTTTTTTTTTTCAGAAATCTTCGATCACGGAGACTTTGTCCAGTCGGTATGCCAACCTCAATGTGCTCATTTTGTGGATGCTTGTGAGTTTGGGGTTACTGTAACTTGTAGTTAAGCTTCAACTTTGAAGCAGTATGAATATAATCAACCTTAAAATCCGGATTTTAAAACCCTTCAACCCAAATAAACTGAAAATATTTCCAAAAATGAAGAAAAACCCCAAAAAGAAAAATAAAATCCTCAAAATCACACTTTAAGGATGATATCTCGACAATCGACCGATGAAAAATTCTGAAATTTTGCTAGAACCTATAATAAATGTCCTAGACCCCCCTAAAAAATTTCCAGTCCGTTTCGAATGCGGAGACCGTCGTCCACCACCAACCTGGCTAGTCGGCTCAGTTCTCGGCACTAAACGCAAGATCAATTGCTCAGATTGGGCGATCCCGTTGACCGATAAAGGAGCCAGAGATGTATTTTAAAAGAGCTAAAAAAAAATCTACTACAGTATTTCAGGGTATCTCTCTAACCTTCACCTATGGAACCTTCCAGTCCGGAAACGGTTTGGACCTATCTCCCCCTTATACTTTGGATGAGCAATCATTGGCTTATCTAGATGGAATGTTCATAAAAGGAGTACATATCAAACCCATAGTCGATCCAGCTAAAAAAGACGAAGCGATAGTTGATATGGAGCAAATGTTGGAGGTTTTTGTGGAGAGACACCCGGAGATTGTACACGTGGCATTTGGGAATCAGATCACTTTCTTTGGGGATGCCTATAGGAATCAGTCAAAGTATTTTGCTCCGAGGTTTAGCCCATCAGAAGGATTCTGGGAGACCCTTGGAAGGGTACCGACTTTGAATAGTTTGGCGTTGGCTATGATGGTGATTACCGGGGAGGAGAAGATTGTGAGTTTGTTTTTTGAGCATATTGGGGTTATAACTTCACAAAATTAGGTACTAAACAGTGTGTCTTTTTGAGAAATGATTTCTCGAAAAATCTCGAAAAATCTCAAAAAATTTTCGAAAAATTTTCAAGAAATTTTTCGAAAAAAGTTCCGAAAATTTTTCGAGAATTATTCGAAATTTGTTAGAGAATTTTTCGAGAATTTTTGAGAATTTCTCCAAAATTTTTCGTGGCGCCCCATTTTTTTCTGAAATTCAAAATTTTTTCTGATCGTTTTTCGAAAAATGACGTGTTCGAAAAATACTATCGATTCATAAAAATCGCCCAAAAAATTTCGCGTTGATTAGGCTCCGCCCATTTTTGAAGCTCCGCCCACTTTGTTGAGAAACTACATTTACGTGAAAACAGTGGCGGGGAAAAAGTGGGCGGCGCTTCAATAATGGTAATTTTCCAATAATTTCAATAATTTTCCGAAAAACTTTCGATCTATTTTCGGATAATTTTTCGAGAAATTTTTCGAGAAATTTGTTGAAAAGACACACTGGTATTAAATAGTTTCTGACTCCAAGTTTTGGCTTCGTGGTCTTATTTTTAGGATGGAGGGTTAGCTTATGGCTTAGTTCTTGGGGGTGAGCAATTAACTTAAGAGGTAGTTTTTCCAATTAGGGACTAATTTTTTGAATTTTTTAAACTTTTCTTGGCCTATTTTCCATGACCTACTAATATTCCAGCCATCCAACATGACCCGCGACCTAAAATCCATTGGCTTCTACAACATCCAACTGAAATCAATCCCGTCCTGGGTTCAAAGTGATCGCCTCCAGTTCCTCGAGTTCACAGTAACCCTAACCGATGAAACCGATATTACTGTACTCGACAATCTCCCAGGGCTAGAGCACTTTTTGTTATCAGAATCGAATCTGACTTCAATTAAATCTCCTTTCTTGGCTAAATCAACGAAATTGATCTCCCTAACCCTTCAATGCAATGCAATCCGGGATATAGCAGCTGGGGCTTTCGACCATCTAACCTCTCTCAAATACCTTAATCTAGCTGGAAATCGGATCGTTAGCCTTCCAGAAAACCTGCTTCTTCGTCTGGATAACCTTTTGGTTTTGGATTTGAAGACCATGGAGAACACCACTAACCTGCTGACATATAATGAAGTGTCTATGACCTGTCAGGCTAATTTAAGGCCCTCTTTCCCACCGCCCATGTTAGATGCCATGCCAACCATCTCTAAACCGGGGAACCTCTTGGCTTTGGACATCCGTGGACAACAGAACTTCCTGAAACAGAATCCAAAGTTTTTAAAAGAATATAAGAGCCTAGAGATCCTTAATCTTGGGAGACTTGGACTTTCATCTATCCAGAACCTGTCCCTGGAGACCCTCTGCAATCTCAATGACCTTAACCTCGTTGGCAACTCCCTTAGCGATAAGGAATGGATTGGAGAAGAGCTCTTTGTTAATCTGAACCTTCAACGTCTTCGATTAGGGTACCCTTTGACAATGACATCGATTCCGAACTCGTTGATTGCTTTCATGAGGACTGCCTCGCAGATTATGTACTCGACGCCGATGTCTTTGAGTCAACTTGATTTGTATTGGAGGAAAATTGGATGTGATTATGGTAAGCAATTTAAAATTATGCGTATTTGACTAGTTGACAAATTTTTGATAGCGTTCAAATGAAGTGAGATACGGTCACTGGGAGTGGGGCTTCTATTATTAGTGGTTGTAACTTTAAAGGCGCATAACTAAATTGTCGTGCAAGCTATCAAGAAGTCGTCAACTAATAAATTGCTCAGCTTAAAATTTCGCGTATTTTATTAGTTGACACTTTTTTGATAGCATTTAAACTGAGCAAGATACGGGCGCTGAAAGTTATGGCGTCTATTACCGGCGGACCGCAACTTTAAAGGCGCATAACTCGGTTCCGAGAAAAGATATCAACAAGCTGTCTTCTAGTAAAATGATCAATTAGGTATGAGCAATATTTTCAATATTAAAAACTATTCAAATTGTGTGAAAAGAAAATTTTAAAATTGATAGAAAGCATGGGAAATTTTTTTTTTTGAAAATTTTTGAAAATTCCAAGAAATTCAAATTTTGTAATTATTTTTATTTTGTTTCATAGAAATTTTTATGCCGATCAATATTCGAGTCTCACCTTTTTTCTGGCTCCCTTGGCTGCTGAGATATGGAATTTTGAAGTCAGAAGGGCGCGAACTAGTGAAGCAGGGTGTTACGCTACTTTGAACGCTTGTATCTCGCTTTTTGTTACAGTTATCAAAAAGTAGTCAACTAATAAAATGTTTAATTAATTATGAGCAATATTTCACTAGTTAACAGTTTTTTGTTACCTCTAAAACTGAGCGAGTTACAGTAACTTGAAGTTAAAGAGCTCAGTCTCGCAAAGTACACAACTTCAAACACCTATATCTCATTTGGATTCAACGCTATCAAAAAACTGTCAACTAACAAAATACGCAGAATTTTAAGCTGAGCAATTCACTAGTTGACTATTTTTAAATATCTCCCCTAGAAACCGAGATAGACGTTGCAGATACCATCTCGACCGCCACAATGTTCGGTTACAAACTGGGCAACGCTAGTTGCGAAGACCACGTGAACACGGCAATCGACAAAATACGGGTGAGCAATTTTTTTTAACTTTCCGAATTAATCGAAAGAAAATGATTTCAGTCAATGGAAATGCTGAAAATGGAGACGACTTGTGAATAATTTTATTTTTTTCGAAAATCGGAAAAAAATTGTGAAAATAAAAATTCATCTGTTAATTTTTTTCTCTATCCACACTGACTCTGGTGTCTGCTGGACTGAAAAAGTTCTCCAATTTGAAGAATGATCCGAAGAGATTTGGGAGTTGGGCGAAGATGGATTGGAGTTGGGAGATGAAGTTGAAGGGGTCCAGGGGGACTGGAAGGTGCCCTTATACTAGGGGGAAGGTACAATGATCTTACAAGATAACATTCCGTCTCGTTGATATTGTCTTAGCACTTGTTTTGATTCTCGAGACATTTTGGAGGTTCGAAGGAAGTTTTCGAGGTCATCTGGAATTGAAGTTTTGAAATAGGTGTAATTTAAGTTGGGGAGGAGATATCAAAAAGTTGTTAACTGATAAAATACTCAGCTTGTTATGAGCAATATTTTATTAGTTAAATACTTTTTGATAACTCTTAAACTAAGTGAGATATGAGCGCTCAAAGTTAGGTATTGTCATAGACATGCCGAGAGAAGAGCGCAAAGAAGTGTAAACTTCAAACGCTCATAACTTGCTCAGTTTTAGAGATATCAAAAAGTGTTAACTAATAAAATGTTTAAAATTTTAAGTTAAGCAAAATCCCAGTTGACTATTTTTTGATAACTTCAAAACTGAGCGAGATATAAGCCTACAAAGTTCGGTACAGTCCTAGACACGAGGAGAGCGCAGAGAAGCGAGACTGCGATTTCAAGAGGTCATAACTCCCTCAGTTTTAGAGATATCAAAAAAGTGTCAACTAATAAAATGTTTAGAATTTAAAACTGAGCAACTTTTTAGTTGACCAGGTTTTGATAACTCTAACGCTAACCGAGTTATAGCCGTTAAAACAAACATGTTTCGAGATTTCTCTAGTTTTTCAAAAAAAATAATTTTGAAACTTCATTTTATGTAAGTTCCTGCTAAATTTCTATAATTACCTTCATTTTTAATTACAGTATTGGCTTGAATTATCAAAACTAGACAAGCCAGCAGAATAAGTTGACAAAAAACAAAAGCCGAATTCATAGTTATAGAAATCCATCTGAATCCCTCTTTTTATAATGAATCCCTTCTATTGTCTACATATTTGCTTATTTTTGTTTTCAGCTTTTTCCAGAAATTTGTTTTTTCAGCTTTTCTTCCAGCTTTTGTCAATAGAGCGCACTTTCTTCTCCGACCCAGAGGGCCCTAGCATATAAGCGCCTCCAGCCGCCCTTCTCGGTTGCGCCGCGGTGGCCGAGTGGCTTGAAGGTGGCCGCCCACAGGCCGCCCACAGGTTCGAACCCCCGTGGGGAAGGGCAATGATGTTATACTCAAATCTGTCAGTCCTCAGACTTTCCATGTTGATAAAACGGTTTTCCGGAGTGCTGAGCAGCCCTTTTTTACATTTTCTTTTTTTTTTAAACACCAATCACAGAACTTTTGATTCTGGAGGCGTGTACTCTTTTTAAAAGTCGTCCAAATATCGCCGGATTACCGGCGGATTAACACTGAACTGAATGAAGGGTAGGAGAACTGTTTCAATTTTTTGGTTGTATTTAGTTTTGATTCAATCTGACAAAATGTCCAAGTGGTTTATTATTTCTTGTTTTCTATTATGCGCTATTTCTTATTCTTCATATTATTTATTGACATCGAATTCTTGGATTAAAAATGTGAAGACTCATACATACAAGAGGTTTTATGAGCTGATAAAAGAGAATAGTAAATCAAGAATAGAGAGTTTACAAGAGGAAGCAAAAAGGGTTGGGAAGCCTCTCATTCCTCCGTTTATCAATTTCGATAGGGAATATGCGGTTAGTTTTATTTTTTTAGTTTTTTTTTGTTCGCTCAAAAAAGCTAGCGTTAAAGGTAGGGTAGTTTCAAATTGCTCTAACTTTTTAATCTTTAGAAATATGAAAAAGTTGTTAACTAGTAAATTGCTCAGCTTAAAATTCTGCATATTTTGTTAGTTGACAGCTTTTTGATAGCTATTACGGTAACCGAGTTATGTGGCATTGAAGTAGGGAGCTTAGCGGGGGCGGGGGGCAGGCTGTCAACTTTGAAGGCGCATATCTCGCTTCTTGTAGACGCTATCAAAAAATTGTCAACTGATGAATTGCTCAGCTTAAAATTTTCTATATTTTATTAGTTAACAACTTGTTGGTATCTCTAACGGGAAGAGAGACGCAGAGAAAAAACGCGGCTAGAGTGTCTGCTTCTCTGCTCTCTACCCACCCGAGGCTTCAAGCGGCTATATCTCGCTAACCATCAGCGCTATCAAAAATCTGTCAACTAACAAAATATAGGAAATTTTAAGCTGAGCAATTCACATTTTACCATTTGTTTCTATCTTTCATGACAACTGAGATATCCTCATTTTTCCAGATAGCCCCAAAATACAACCTTTCCATTTGTCGAATCAAGAAATCCATGTCTACCCTAATGTCCGGAGTGGCTTGTGTTTTATACGATACCGGGAAGTTTATGAGAAATAATCGGAGTATTTTGGAGGTTTGGAGTCACAGGTATCCCTTATCCTTGATCCAAGGTGCCCTTTTAATAGAGGAATTTAGGTTTTGCGCGGATAAAAATGAGTATCGGAGGCTGAACGAGGTCAAATGGAGAATGGGGGACGCTCATCATTCATTCACAAAAATCGTTGTTATCCGGGATCCAATTGCCAGATTTATCTCATTTTTCTCCAATAAATGCATTTTGTGAGTTTTCCAAAGGGTGCCCTTTTATTAGAGAGGTTATTTTTCAGTGAAGCCCAAAAATATCCGGATCGAAAGCAATGCTATAATTGTCAGGGAAATGTCACATGTTATTTGGAGAAACAGTACTTGAGATTTGTGCAACATTCAAGTGACGGATTCTCTAAATTAAGGCCTTCTTACGAGGATAAGCATGCTGCGCCTTTGTCTTGGTGGGTTTTAGATGGGTTACTGTAAGAGATATCAAAAAGTTGTCAAGTAGACAGTTGCTCAGCATAAAATTTTGGGTATTTTGTTAGTTGACACTTTTTTTGTAGCTCTAAGGATAAGCGAATTGAGAGCGCTCAAAGTTCCAACTACAAACGCCAATAACCCATATGGGCTATCAAAAAATTGTCAACTAAAAACTTGCTCAGCTTTAAATTTTCTGAATTTTCTATTAAAACGTTTGGCATGAAATTCTGCATATTTTTGTGATATGAAAATATTTGATAACTCTAAGGGTTAGTTAGTTATATGCGTTTGAATTTAGATACCGCCTATAATAGGACGCTTCAACTTCAAACTACCGTAACTCATTTAATTTTAACGCTATCAAAAAGTTGTCAACTAACAAAATGTGTAGCATTTTAAGCTGAGCAACTATTTAATTGACAAAATGTTTATAACTTTTTAAAGTCCTGAGATATAAGCGTTTGAAGTTGGTATTACACAATTTGCGGAAGGAAAAAAAAATTTCATTTGAGAGTTTTTTTTTTGAATTTTTTTTGAATGTTTTAAAAATTTCGGAAAGCTGTATTAGCTCAAAAATAATTTCAAACTCATCAATTTTGTTTTTACCCACCTTTCTAGCTCTTCTGGTTCCCAAGATACACCCTTTTGAAGTTGAGAAGAAGAGAGTAGAGAGCGCAGAGAAGTCTTTAACTTCAAACGCCCATATCTCGCTTGCTACTAATGTTACCCAAAATTGTTTACTCACAAAATACGCAAAATTTTAAGCTGAGCAATTTATTAGTTGACCACTTTTTTCTATCTCTAAAGATAAGTGAGATATGTGCTTCTAAATAAAATGATTATTTTTCAGCTATCTCGCTAACCATCAAAGTATTCTAAAAGTTGTCATTTGACAAAATACTCCAATTTTTAAGCTGAGCAACTTATTAATTGACCACTTTTTAATAACTCTCACATAAATCGAGATATTCTAGTTTCTAAACCCACATTTTCCAGGAATTGCGAATTCGGGCGGCACCTATCTGAATATAAAATCGTGAAGCTTGCAGTGGATCCAAAGGATAGAAAAAATGGATTGGACAATCTGATAGACGTATTAAAAGAGAGTAATGTGCCCAATTCGACACTCCAATTCATTAAAAAATCGGCATTGGAAGGGGAAACTATGCATGCAACATATGATTCAGATGCTCATGATGTGGTGAAGAGACAGATAGAGACTGATCCAAAGATTAGGGAATGGTTAAAAAGAATCTATTATTTGGATTTTGTTATTTTCGATTTTGATTCTAGTCTTTTGGATAGTTAGGTTTTTATCCTGGAAATATGAAATGTGGACTTTTTTTACTGGTGTATTCTGATTATTTGCTCTCTCTTTTTGGACAACTGGTTTTCGATTTATTTGTTTAATGAGTTGTTTCTTTTTGATTTAAAAAGTTGTTTTTTTCAAAAAAAATTTTTTTCAAAAAAATTTTTTTGAGCAAAAATAATTTTCAAAAATCTTTATCTCGATTACTGTAATTGCTATCAAAAAATTTTCAACTACAAAAATTTAGAGCTTGAAATTCTAAACAACTTCCTAGTTGACGACTTTTTTCTAGCTCTACTGGCTAGCGAGATACAAGCGTTTGAAGTGAGGTACCGCCCATGAGGCAGGCTCGCTTCTCTGCGCTCTCCCCTCCCTCCTTCTAAACTTCAAACGCCTGTATCTCCGGAGCCAGAGGAGCTAGAGAAAAGGTTCAAGAGACAAAAATATTCAGTTTTTAATTTTCTATCGAATGGTTGACAAAAATTCAGGAAATTCAAAATTTTTGAATTTTTCAAATTTTCAAAATTTTGTAAAAATCCCAAAAAAAAATTTTTTCTAAAAATAATTTTCAAAATTTTTTCAAGATTAACACACGAATTTTCAAGAAACAAGAATGATCAGTTTTTAATTTTCTATCCGATGGTATAAAGAAATTTTAAATTTTGAAATTTTTGAAATTTTGAAATTTTGAAAATTTCGAAAAAATCCAAAAAAAAACTTTTTTTTCTGAAAATAGTTTTTAAAATTTTTCAAGATTAAGGCATCAAATTTTACTATACCCCATTATCCAGAGGTGACCTTTGGACCCTTGAAAGTCCCCAACTTGCTCTTCAAAAACCAACTTTGTCCTTCTCCAAGAAAAAAAAACTTGCCTTCTGCTCATCGATCTCTCTCTCCTTCTCACTCTCTCTCTCTCGTATATACAATTTATCCCCCTTTCTTCTTCTCTAGTTCCAAATTTCTCCAAAATGACTCTTCTCCAATTTTTATTCTATTTATTTCCTCGTGTTGCCTATCAAAAAAAAACGGACAACAACTGTCTTGTCTCTGCGTCTCTCATGACCTTTGTACTCTCTCCATTCAATTTTACACTCGTTTTGCATTAGTGACCGATTGGTTCTCTCTTTCTTTTCTTCTACTGATATCAGATTCTTTTATTTTACGAGAGAAAGACTAATCGAATATAAATATTTGTTTTTGGTTAATATAGTATTGTTATTTTTATAATTAAGAAAAATTTGAAATTGTTGAATTTTCAGAATTTTTTAAATTATAGAAAGTCTTTTGAATTTTTAATTACGGACAGTTAAGGCTATTTTGCAGAACTTTCAAGAAAAGGAAGATCTTACCGGTATTTAGAAAATTTAAAAAATTACGAAAAATCTAAAAATTATGAAAAAAAAAATCTAAAAATCTAATAGAAATTTTAATTCCTTGATCTAGACTGTCTTTTTAACTGGTTTTCCAAATTTTATAGTTATATATGATTTTATATGATTTTTTGAACTTTTTTGAAATTTTTGAAAAATTCAAAAATCTGGTGAAAATAATTTTATTTTGATAACTAAAATTTATTAAAACTGCTGCTTGTTTAATTTTGAGCAATTATAGTGTGATTGTTTATTTTTTGAAAATTCTCAGAACCCTTACCGAAAAAAAAATTTGAAAATTATAGACGGAATTATAGACTATAAAATTATGGAATAAATTTTTATTTTTTACTATTTTTTGAAATAGTTTTCTGGAAATTTTTTTTTGTTTTTTAAGAAAGTTGTTCGAAAAATGTACAGTTTTTAATTTACCGTAAATCCTGTAATAGACTTGCCCCTTGCCCCTCTAATAGTCTTGCGGTAGAAAAAGTAGTTTGAAAAATAGTCTTGCACCCTCTAATTGTCTTGCGCCTGTAATAGTCTTGCACCCAACCATACTTTCGCTCCTTCAATTTTTATAAGGTAAACTTATATTTAGACGCCATTTTTCTTAGTTTCTTCAGTGATTCTGATCAAAAAATAAAAAATCCTACGAAAAAAGAGACAAAAACACACGTTTTACTTCAAATTTAGGCAAATTTGATGTAAAATAACCCAGTTTAATAAAGCTCCTTCACTGTAGAAAAATGGTTTGAAAAATAGCCTTGCACCCTCTATTTGTCTTGCCCCTCTAATAGTCTTGCGGTAAAAAATAGGGTTTGAATAATAGTCTTGCATGCAAGTCTATTACAGGATTTACGGTATATAAGTTTTCCGAAAAAATTTCTGTACAAGTGTTACCTTGAATTTTTCCGAATCTGAATTAATCTTCAGAAAACTTTAAAGTTATTCCAATTTCAATTCATTATGATAACAAAACCGGAGAAAACCTTAAAATTAATCTCTCACTCTTCTAAAAAAAATTTTTTTTTCAAATTGAAAATTTCTGGGAAAATTGTATTATAATTTAGAATTTTAGTGATTCGAAAATTTTCAAAATCTCCAAAAACATCAGAAAACTCCGAAATTCATCAAATTTCAAATGTGCTAAATAATTTATTGAACATAAGAACCTCAACTTACATATTTCCAAAAATTTTCCCACTTTTTCATATTTTTGCTTAAATATAATACTATTTTTTCTATATTTTTCATACTTTTTTTTCTATATTTTTCGTTCTTTTCTATATCGCAAACTTTTTTAGTTTTATCAATTCTCAAATCTCAAATTATCCCCTCCCAACTTCCAGATAGGCATGACATCAAACGAAACACTATTCGGGTATCCAATCTATCCGAAATTCAAACTTGGTGAACCTCGATTCCCTCAGGACACATTCCTCGGTAGATATTTACACTGTTTAGATGTTATTGATCCACGAACTCTTTTTGCTTCAAATGTAAGTATTACTGTAGTTTTCTCAACTATTTTTTGCTTTCAGAAGAAACTAGAAGAGTCTCTAGACCTCCTAGATTCCTATAAACTCGGAAATGCTCAAACTGTCCCTGATAAAGCTCTTTGGGAGGCTCAGAAGCTGAAATCAGCAGTTCTTCATCCAGATACAGGGGAAAAAGTGCTTCCACCATTCAGAATGAGTGGTTTTGTGCCATTCGGATGGATTACTGTAACAGGAATGCTTCTTCCGAATCCCTCTTGGCCTACTTTGCTCTTCTGGCAATGGATGAATCAATCTCATAATGCATGTGTTAATTATGCCAATCGAAATGCCACTCAACCACAACCTCTTTCGAAATATATTGGAGCTTATGGAGCGGCTGTAACTGCTGCATGCTCTATTTCTGGAGGACTTACCTATTTTATTAAGAAAGCGTCTTCATTGCCACCAACTACTAGGCTTATTATTCAGGTAAGGGGTTTTTTGGTTTGGTAATGTTTTTGGGTATTAAAAAATAAGTTGATCGGTTTTAAACTATCTGTAGAAATTCCAATAAAAATATTTGTTTGAAATTTTTTGAAAATTTTTTGGAATTTTTTTGGAATTTTTTTGGAATTTTTTTTAAAATTTTTTGGAATTTTTTTTGGAATTTTGGAATGATTTTTAATAGTTTAAATCAACTTATTTTCGTAATATTATGCTGATTTCACGAGATGAGACTCAGGGTCATGGCCTCGTGGCCGTGAAAGAGGATATCTCGCCACGAAAACTACGGTAGAAAATTTATAAATGCAGGTCTACAAATTTTTAATTAATTTTTTTCAGAGCTTTTTTCCCGATTTTTACCGATTTTAATAGTTTTAAAGTAACAAAATTTCATATTTTATACGAAAATCGGAAAAAATCGGTAAAAAAGCGCCGAAAAAAATTAATTAAATATTTGTAGACCTACTTTTATAAATTTTCTACAGTAGTTTTCGTGGCGAGATATCCTCTTTCACGAGGCCACGACCCTGAGTCTCAAATCGTGAAATCAGCATAATATTAAGATAATAATGTGATTTAAACTATTAAAGCAACATTCCGAAAATTCCAAAAAAAATTCCAAAAAAAATCAACAAAAAAATCGAAAAAAACATTTCAAAAAAAATCAACAAAAAAATCGAAAAAAAACATTTCAAAAAAAATCGAAAAAATCGAAAAAAATCGAAAAAAATTCCAAAAAAAAATTCCAAAAAAAATTTCCAAAAACAATTTTTTTCAAAAACTTTGTTTTTTGAAATTCATATGTACGTATAATATATTATATTAACTCACAAACTACAGTACTGGCCAATTAGAAAGCTCCTAAGCAAGCAACTTTAAGAGTGTACCACTGCGTTTGAAAGCATCACATCGTTCTAAAAATTTAAGAATGCATTATTATAGCATTTTCGTTATTAAAAAAATTTTGTAGAACCTATTTTTAGTATAATAAAATTCAAAAAACCTTGATTTTAATGAAAATCTCCATTAAAAAACCCATTTTCCAGAGATTCGTTCCCCTACCGGCCACTTCTCTTGCTTCCTCCCTCAACGTTATCTGTATGAGATGGAACGAACTTGAGACCGGAATCGAAGTCTATGAGAAAGACACCGGGAAAGTGATCGGAGTCTCGAAGGCAGCTGCTAAACAAGCAGTTACTGATACCACACTTGTCCGTGCTTTTCTTCCTGTTCCACTTCTTCTTATGCCTCCCTGTATTATGCCGTTTTTGGAGAGGTAGGTATCTATTTTTGAATGAAGTCAGAAAATAAAAAAAAATTCAGGTTCAAATGGGTGACGAAAACCCAAGTCCGTCACATTTTTGTCAATGCGATCGTATGCACATTGTCATTTGCTGTTAGCTTGCCAGTGGCTCTGGCGTTGTTCCCACAAGAGAGTGCGGTAAGTTTAGGAAATTTTTTTTGTCCGAAAATTCAAAAAATTTGAAATTTAGTAAAAAAATCCTTTTTTGAGCATAGCAAAAATATTTTGTTATCAAAAGGTCATGTTCAAGAAGGTGTTTTTACCGATTTCTGGAAAATCAAAAAAAAAATTTTTTTTTGAAAATCATCACATATTTACAATGAGTATGTTTTTCCAATATTGTACTCATATTCATCTAGATTTCTAGTCTAAAAAGTTTACAAAAAAGATTGATTATTGGTTCAAAAATTAGGTTCTCTTTATTTTTTAATGCTCAGTACACTTTGAAGATGGTATTGCTCAACCTTGCTAACACGAAGTATACCATTACAAGTTTCACTGTATATGGAATTTTCCGGGTTTTTTAACTTATGTAGGTCCTTCAGATGCCTGCCATATTCTTGCCCCTTACCTATAATTTAAAATATCTTGGTTAACAAGAAAAATTCTTCGAGTATTTTTCGAATAATTTCTCGTGAAATAATTTTTCGAACACGTCATTTTTTGAGAATTTTTCGAAAAACGATCAGAAAAAATTTTGAATTTCAAAAAAAAGCGAAAAAAAAATTGGGGCGCCGCCACGTGGTCACGTATAACGCACATTACACGATTTTTCTTATTTTTTATCTTTCGAGAAATATTTCGAATAATTAGTCGAAAAATTTCGAAAAATCTCGAAAATTTTTCGAAAATTTTTCGGAAAATTTTTCAAAAAATCATTTCTTGAAAAGACACACTCAATTGTTCTTTTTTTTATATTCTATTACTCTGGCAGTATTTATTTTAGAAATCTTCATTTCAAAAAAAAAAACAAAAAAATTAGTTGATTGAAGAAAAAACTTCTTCGACGACAGCTATACACTTATTTCTTTCATAATCAGCTAATGACAAATGAATATTCAGACGAATATAAAATGCGGTTATTGCTGTAATCATAGTCAATAGGTATAGGTATTCACCAATGTTTAGGTCCTCCAAATGATATTCGATAGTGTAGTATGATGAACAAATAAGATACAAATCGATTAACAAATGTTGTATAGATTGGATAGTGTTCTGAAATACAGTTTTAGAAGGTTATGATTTCAAAGCTCAGGGCTGTGCGTGAAAATTTTTCTACGGATTTCGTAAAATGTAAAATTTTACGAAACTGAACCTCGTAAAATTCGTAAAATTCGTAAAATTCGAAAAATTCGAAAAATTCGAAAAATTCGTAAAATCAAAGAAAACGCATGCCAACAACAGTAGCGGCTAAAATATTCAATTTTTTGAAGTGAAAAGGTAAAATTATGGTTTGGGAGCAATTTGAAACAACATTGATTTGATACGAAAAGAGTAGCATCAATCGGAATTTTTCACTGAAATTTTCTAAAAAATTTTGAAAGTTCAGAGAGAATATGTTTCTGCTTTAAAAAGTACCCTCTCGACCATAGGAAATTTTTTCTCAAAGCTTGTTTTTCTCGAAAAAAAAGACGAAATTTACCTGCAGTGTACCAAAATTCAACCTAACTTTTTTTTCGGAGTTTACGGAAATTTTTTTTACGATTTCGTAAAATGAAAATTTTACGAAAAAGGGTCGTAAAACCGTAAAATTAAAAAAAACCGTGAACGTACAGACACACCCCTGTTCAAAACTCACAATCGTTTTCTCTTGAATCGAATTCATGGCACGCTTCTTAACAATCTTTATATTTTCATTATGATTACAAGAACGACAAGAAACAATTTCTCTGAAAAAAAAAACCCAAGGATGATTTTTTTTAAAAAAGGAAAAAAAACCTACTTCAAAATATCCAGTTGACCACTGTTGATATTTTTTGGGTCAGTGGAATGAAAATCTATACATTCTTTTCTGTATTCACACAAAAAGTAGGGAAGACAAAAGTAAATAATGTAAATCTGAAAATGTGCTCTTTCATCATGGTCAACCAAACGAAATGGGACGAAAGTATTGATTACTATTGCTATTATGTTAAACTTCATGCTCGCGTGTAGTTTCTCTTGACATGTTCTCTGAAAAAAATTTTTGATGACATTATATTCATTACATAATTAATTTTATAATGACCAAAGACTCACAAGCCATTTAGCGTTCTCGTCAAAGCTGTCCAATAGGCGATTACACTGAGCAATATGACTGTTTTCTTCTTTTTCGTTGCAATTTTCCGTAGGATTTTCCATTTTTTTGAGAATCAAGCTTCAATTTTTTGGATGTATCACTCGCTTTTCAATATTTTTTTCGATTAGAACAATAATAATCAGAAATATAAAATATTAGTGAGATGGTGTAAGAAAAGAGAAGAGAGTGGGCGAGCGAGCGGGAGAGAGAGAGAGAGAGAGAGAGAGAGAGAGAGAGAGAGAGAGAGAGAGAGAGATAGATAGATGCACACCACGTGGTAGCTTCACGTATTAGAACCGGGCCCTATATTACAATAAAGAGCAGCTCATTTAGAGATAACTAGCTAGTAAAAACTCAAAATTTTTCGTCGCAATCAGTGTGTCCTTTCGAGAAATGATTTCTCGGGAAATGCCGCTTTCAAAAAATATTCGAGAAATTTTCCGAAAATTTTCGAAAAACTGTCGAGAATTTTCGAGATTTTTCGCATTTTTTTTAATATTCAAAATTTTTTTCTCCCCGTTTTTCGAAAAATTCTCGAAAAATTATTCGAAAAATACTCGAAGAATTTTTCTCGTGAATTTTTCTCGTGAATTTTTCGAATAATTCTCGAAAAATTTTTGAAAAATTCACGAGAAAATTTTTTCAAAAAACTTTAGAATTGTTTTCGAATAATTTTTCGAGAAATCTTTCGAGAAATTTTTCGAATCGCTCTCGAAAAACCACACACTGGTCGCAATATCATTTTGCATACACAATATTTGTCTAAATAATCTTTATTTCAAAACAAAACAAAAATATTAATTGATAGAAGAAAACACTTCTTGAACAATAGCTATAGCCTTATTTCTTCGATAATCACTTAATGACAAACATATATTCAAATAAATGGAATGTACTGCTATTACTCCAATAATAACAAAAAAAGCTAGGCTGTCTATAAACAAGATGTAATATCTCTCAAAACAATTGTCGAAAATGTAGTAAGACGAATAAATGAGGTAGATATCGATGAGCAAGAGTTGAAGAGATTGTAGAGGGTTCTGAAATTTTACATCTGAATAATAAAAATGTGGTAGAAAATGCCTCATTTAATAAGAAACAGTCTCAGAAATCGTTTCTGAATTATAATTTCAAAACTCACTATCGTTTTCTCTTGAATCGACTCCATGGCACGCTTCTTAACAATTTTTATATTCTCATTTTGACTACAAAACCGACAAGAAGCCATTTCTCTGAAAAAAACCCAAAAAATTATCAAAAAAAAAAAGAAAAACCTACTTCAAAGCATCCAATTGACACACATCAATTTCTTTTGGGCTATGGCGCAATTTATATTTGCACAGTATCTTATAATAAATCAAAATGTGTATAATTACAGTGTAAATGAAGTATATCAGCCCGTGTACTATTTCAGTATAGTAAATCAAATGAAATGGGAAGAAGGTATTTATTATTGTTGCTATCAAACTGAACTTCATGCTGGAATTTAGTATCTCTTGACACGCTATCTGAAAAAATTTTTTGATGGTTTTTAAGTATAAATTATTACATAATTAATTTTATAATGATCAAAGACTCACCAGCCATTTAGCGTTCTCGTCGAAGCTGTCCAAGAGGCGGTTACACTGAGCAATGTGACTGTTATCGTCTTTTTCATTGCAATTTTCCGATATATTTTCCATATTTGGTTAAGAATCAAGCTTTAATTTAAATTTTTTGGATTTATCACTAGCTTTTTACTTTTTTCTTTCCTTATAATCAGAAATATACAATATTTGAAGAGCGAGAGGGGAAGAGGGGGTGAGATGGTGTAAGAAAATAGAAAAGAGTGGGTGGAAGGGAAGAGGAGAGAGAGAGAGAGAGAGAGAGAGAGAGAGAGAGAGAGATGTGCAGCCCCGCGTGGTGGCTATAGAACCGGGTCCCACATCACTGCAAAGTAAGCCTATTTAGCAAATAAAAATTCCGTACTTTTTCTGAACATTTTATGTCGATCGTTATAATGCATCAACGATAATTGCCAACTTCAGGACCGTTTATCTAGGTTCTTAATGAAAGTATTGAAAGTATTGGTCAACTAGCAAATTTTTTCTATTAATGTAAAGTATATTTTACTAATTGACCACTTTTAAATATCCTCAATAGGAACCGAGATAAATCTTGTTGAAGATGTGGGTTACAAAATATACTGTATTATTGCCAATATTGTATTGGTATGAAATTCTTGGTGCATATGTAACATATCACAAGATTTGTACTAAAATCATGCCTTATGGGAGCAAAACTAATACAGGTTGTACGGTATTCGGAATTTCTCAGAATTTTTTGCCACATATGTTTTTAACCTGTCATTTTTTGTCACCTCTAGTCACATCTATGTATCTCTGTTAACATGGAATAATATGATATTATCATTCAAAATTATTCACTAGTTAGTTTTCAGATTTAACCTATAAAACTTCTTTAACCGTTCAATTTTTATTTCATTTTCCTTTGACAGTATTTTTTAGAAATCTTCATTTTAAAACAAAACAAAAATTCAATTGATAGAAGTAAACACTTCTTGAACAATAACTATACACTTATTTCTCCGGTAATCCGCTAACGACAAACATATGTTCAACTAAATAGAGTATAGGCAATCTAGTCCAATTATGACTAATTGACCTGTGAAATCTAAGAACTTGAGGTAATTTCCATGAAAATAATTGGAGATGATGTAGTAGGATGAAAGAAGAAGGTAGATATCAATGAGCATGTGTTGAATAGATTGTAGAGGGTTCTGAAAATATATTATACTTGAAACAGCGCATATTTTCAGTCATTTATATTTTTTTCAACGGTTTTTTATTCAGATAAACAGAAAAAGGCATATTGATGCACTTATAGGGTTTGTAGGAGGCTTTTGAGCTTATTTCAGCTTGTTTTGAGCTTTTTCTTTTGGTTTTGAACATATATCATGCTTATTTACTCATTTGAATACCAAAAATGTGTCAGGAAAAGCCATTTTCAATTAGAAAATCCATTCTAGATATAATTCCAAAACTCACAATAGTTTTCTCTTGATCCAAATCCATGGCACGCTTCTTAACAATCTTTATATCCTCATTATGTTTACAATGACGACAAGAAGCCATTTCTCTGAAAAAAAAATCCAAAAATGATTATAAAGATAAGATAAACCTACTCCAAATCATGCAGTTTACGTAAATCAATTTCTTTTGGGTGATCGCCCAATTGAACATGGCATTTTGATTTAAAATAAAGCAAAATGGTAGGAATCATATAAGTAAAACTGGATATCAGTTGATGTATATCTTCATCATGGTCAATCAAATGAAATGGGAGGAAAGTGGTGAATAGTATTGCTATGAAACTAATTATCATGCTTGTATTTAGTTTTTCCTGACATAATCTCTGAAACAGGATCTATTATGATAAATCCCAATTTTTAAGACTCACCAGCCATATAGCGTTCTCATCGAAGCTGTCCAAGAGGCGGTTACACTGAGCAATGTGACTTTTATCGGATTTTTCATTTGATTCTTTAGAAATTTGCGTTGAATTATCCATTTTTTAAACAATTAGTCAGCTTCAATTTAAATTTCCCCGATTTTTTACAATTTTCCCAGCTAGAACAATAATAATCAGAAATATACAATATTCGAGAAGCGAGAGGAAGAGAGGGTTGGTGAGATGGTGTAAGAAAATAGAAGAGAGTGGGTGGAGGAGAAGAGAAGAGAAAGAAAGAGAGAGAGATAGAGATGTACCCCGCTATTCACGTGTTTCACGCGGCTCCTCCCATAAAGTCTTTTTTTGCAACATCGCCGCACAGTTATCTTTAAATGGAATTTAATTTTTTCGAATTTTTAAAAAATAGTTAGTTATGAAAAAACTATCTTGGCCGTCTTACCATATATACGAGCAGAAGCCATCAACTAGGTTAGAAGGAATCAAAACTGAACCGAAGTTCCCCTCATCTTCTTGGTTTAATATACAATTTGAGACACATGGTTGAGCATACATGTTCGCGATCGTGTAGGTACAGGGTGTGTTTTTGATACTGGGAAAACTAGGTGGTGAAAAAAATTTTTGAAAAACGATTTGAACTGATTATCGAGAAATTTTCAACTTGAAAATGAATCAATAAGGTTCCCAAACTCAAGAAAAATAGTTGAAATTCTGATTTCCGTCGATGGATCCACTTTTCAGGAAATCAGAACTTTGGTTTCTACTGTAAAAATAGCGTTGAATGTATCTCGCCGAAAATTTGGAAAATGTTTGCAAAATAAACCGATAATCTTCGAATTTTTTGTTTTGAAAGGCTAAATGAGGTTGTAACTCATCATATTATCAAAGAAAACTGGGCAAAAATGTCTTTTACGAGCCGGCAGAGCAACCGTGTACCTCAACAGCTTGCGAAAAAAGAGCAAACTTATTTCGAAAGGAAGGAGTGAACCAAATTCCGCAAAAATTGGGGAATCCTAATCTTTTTTCATTAGTTGTTCCCGAAAAAAATTTGGGAGCATATCGTTAAGTATTCGCCGAGCACGAGCAATCGTGTAGTTTCGGGGTACACGCTCCGATTTTGCACTGAAAAATCTCGCAGGTACACGGTCTTCAATTGTGAGAAGATCATTGAATTTCAAGAGCTGATATTCAGCAAACTTCATTATATGACTCTGAAGAACGTTTCTACCAATTTTTAGAAAAATCGGTTCACTGGGAGCTGAGTTGTGCTCATCGCGTTCCGCTATTTTTTTCTATAACACAGGCGGACCGCCGCCGCCGCCGTTACGCCAGCTTGCAACGGACCCTCAATTTCTTCTACCCTCTCATTTGGCCGCGCGTTCCCGCGCGCCTGTGGCGCAGTGGCAGCGCTCCGGTAGAGTAATCTGCTCGTAATAGAAGGGGGCAGTTCGAGGAACACATCTGATGAAAATTTTTGCTTATTTTTTTTCTTGCGATTTTCGAAATTCTAGGTGGTTATTTTGAAATTTTTTCGGAAAACCCAGGTGGTGTTTTTGAAAAATTTTCCCGGTACACGAATGGGAAACATGTATGTGGTTGAGGTAATACAACGATAAGACGGCTCAACATAATTTTTTTCAAAACTGTTACGAAAAGCCGGAAAAATGACAATTAATGAGAATAGTCTTGTTTAGGGGTTTGTAATTGATATCTTTTCATCAGGATATACCGTATTTATTTTAATAGACCGGCACCTCATCATGATCGATTACAAAAACACAGGAAAACAGGGTATTTTTGTATTAATATCTGAAAAACTGATGAAACTTATAAAAAATAATGGATTTTGCTGACGATTTTGAAAAAATACAGGCTTCACCAGTTGTTTTTACTCTCATTTAATCGGTTTTTAAAAATAAATTATTTGGAAAACTAAGTTTGAAAAATACACCGGTAACCTCTGAATGACCGGCAGACTCTATTTAACCGGCACTCGACAAAGAAGGTTTTTAATGAAAACCAAAGCTGATCACATTTATTCTGACGATTGCGTGAAATTCAATTTGTCAGTTTTCTTACATAGCATATAAAAATAGAAAAAGAAAATTACATTTATGAACCAAGAATCAATTTTTTTTGGTTTTTGAGTGTGTAGACTAGATTTTTTTGTGTAATAAGTTTCAGATAAAAACAATTCTGAGACTACGGTATCAAAAATACATGTTCATAGTTGATTTCATGATTTTTGAAAAAAAAATTGGGAGAAAAACTTTAAAAAAAATTTTTTTTAATAGATTTAATAAAATAAAAATTCCAGAATTATTTTTTCTCTTGGTGGTACCATTCCTAAAAATAAACAATTTATTCCAAAATATCTTTTTCTTTCTGGTTCACCAACTGATAAATCCTGACAAACTATTTTTAGGTTAACTCATTTTAGGTTTGAAAAATTAAATTACCTGTGAAAAAACTATTTTGATAGCCAAAAAATTCTAATTTTCAACAAAATTAATTTTCCAGATCTCGCGAGACCTTCTGGAACCCGAATTGCAAGCGAAAACGGAGCGTATTCAACTATATTACAACAAGGGGCTCTAAGTGATCACCTATTTCACCTGCTCCCTCTTTTCACAATTTTATTTTATATAATGCTCCTTCAATATCACAAAATAAATCAATATGATGCTAATCGAATTCAACTTCTCATTATGATTTCTATCGAATTGATTCTTTTGGGTTTCGAATTTTTGGCATTTCTAGCAACTGCTATTAATCTAACCGGATATCAATTTCATTTCAATTTAAAAATGATTTTCGGATATACTATAATTGCATATTGGTTCGATATTATTGCCAGATCAGTGATTTTATCCTTTGAAATAGGGGTTTTAAGTCTAGGTAACATATGCCCTTGTAATAGAGGATATTTGAATTTAGATGACCAGATAATTGAAGAAGAAACCCTTCGGCTTCCTTGGAACTACTCAAACCCCCTATTTATTCTTCTGGCATCGTGTAGTTTGTATCGAGTTAATTTCATGATGCTCATTTGCTCTGTGTTAGTTTATTTTTAATTGAATCCTTATAAAAGGATAAAAATTTAGAACATTGCTCTTGGCAATGGAAAGATATTTTGCAACTATATGGGTTGGAACCTATGAATCGAAGAAATATAAATGGATATCTTTTATGTTAGTTGGATCTAATATCATTGCGTCTGTAATAGCGTCATTGATTTTTCATTATGGTAAGGAGCTTTGAAAAATATAGTTTTTCTTTAAACTATTAAAAAATTCCATTTTTTTAACGGAAACTTCAAGAATAATGTTTTCAAAAAAAGAGAGTTTTCATTACATAAAAATATCTAATTCATAGAAAAAATTAAAATTTTCCGATATTTTCGAAAAAAAATATGGTAAAAAATTTTCTGTCAACTTTACTAATTGAATTTTTCCAAATATTTATTTTGTTAAAAAAAAGGAAAACTTCAAAATTCTAGATTAAAAAAAAAGGAATCGAGAGTTTTCAGTACATAAAATTGTGCACTTTATAGAAAAAATTCAGGTTTTTCGGTAATTTCGAAACAAAATTTTTAAATGGTGGAAAATTTTTTTTGTTAACTGAATTTAATTGAATTTTTAATTAATTGTTAATTGAATTTTTCAAAATATTTATTTTGTTAAAAAAAATTTTCCGATAATTTCGAAAAAAATTTGGTAAAAAATTTTCTGTTAACCTTAATAATTAAAATTTTAAAAATATTTTTTTTGATCATTATCCAAAAAATTTAGTCAAAATTGTATCATTAAAGAAGTCAGATGAAATCTCAAGAATTCCACTATTTTACTAAAATTCGAAAAAAAATTTGAAAAAAAAACTGTAAATACCATTAACATTAAGGTTTCCAGACAATTGTATTATTTTCAAAGAAAATTAAAATTTCATTATTTACATGATTAAAATTTCAGATTCCCAGTATTTTTCAGAATATCAGAAAATTAGGCAGATGCAAAAAAAATCTTTCAAAAATTCCCAAAATCCAAAAATTACTTAAAATTTACTTAAAAAATTAAATTACAAGTTCAAAAAATATTCAGAATTCATAATCAACATGTTTCTGGGAGTTGTCCTTTGCATTTGTCTCAATATAATCTCAATTATCTTCTTTATCACCTTATACCGTCTAAACCAAACTCAAATGGAATACTGTCAAACTAGAGAAATATCACAAACTTATACGCTAAGCCTCAGATTTCAGCTAAATGAGAATATGAAAATTATGAAGGTAACACACATTTCTAGGGAAAAAATTTAAAAAAAAAAAGAATTTAGTGGTTAAAAAACGGGATATACGTTGTGGTTCTATTCAATTGTGTTCTAGCTGGATTCCTTGTCGGTAAGATATTCATTCAAAATTTTAAAATTGGCTTTTCAGTTTCAAATCATAAACATATGCAAAAAAATTACCCGATTTTGGTTACTTATTGTCACGCTTTTCTGAATTTAGGGATTGCCATGTGAGTTTTTTGGGGTTCTTAACTTTGGCGCAGAATATCTCAGTTTCTCGAGTGAAAATACTAAGAAGTGGTCAACTAACAAATTGCTCAGCTTAAAATATTGCATATTTTGTTAGTTGACAACTTTTCGGTAACTCTACCGGTTAGCGAGATACTGTAGATTGAAGCCGCCTGGAAAAGGTATACCATCCTTTAAACGCATATATCTTGCTTGCCATTAGAGCTATCAAAAAGTTGTCAACTATAAAGTTGCTCAGCTTAAAATTTTACGTATTTTGTTAATTGAAAACTTTTTGATAACTTTTATGGTTAGCTAGATAATGGCAGTCAAAGTTGCGCGCCGCCCGAGCGCGCTGTCTCTGGCGACTCGCAACTTCAAACGTCTATATCTCGCTAACCAGCAAAGCTATCAAAAAACTTTCAACTAATAAATTGCTCAGCGTAAAATTTTACATATTTCCTTAGTTAACAAAATTTCTCTATCTCTACCATAAACCAAGTTATTTTCAGATACGCCCAGGTAACATTCTTCGTGATCATCCTTGCTGATCGCAACTACCGTCGCTATTTTCTCCGCTTCAAAGTGATTCGATATCTGACACAACCATTCTTTGGGAGAATATTTCCAGAGGATTTCAAAGTGAAGAAAACACTATCGACGAGTGAAGAGACAAATGTATACTTCTCTAAATTAAGCTCACAGTGGGATGAACAGATAATGAAGAATCGGGTTCCGAATCGAAAGGAAAAAAGGGTTTTGGGGTGTTTTTAGTGGATTTTTTGGAATTTTTTGAAGGAATAAAGGTTATTTGACTACTGTATACCGCTGAAACAGATTTTTCATATTTTCAAAAAAATCAGAAAAAATAACTTTTTTGAAATTTTCAAAAAAAAAATTTTTTTTGAACTTCTGAATACGGTACCGGAAGTAATATAGGCTTTCCGTTGCTTCTCTAAAAGCTCGGTAAACTTACAAGTACCTCTCAATGAGTACCGTAACATGTATTAATTAGCGTTTGTTTGCCGATGGACACCTGTTGCCTAAACACACTATGAAGGGTCAACGGCCAGTTTTTAGGTTTGGAAGTTCTAGAAAAATAGCTGAAAACCATGGATTAGAATCAAAGTTAGAGGTTGTAAGCTACAAAAAATCAAAAAAATTGGGGTTTCTTAGCCAAAAATTAATTATCATACTTTTTTAACTCAATTTGGAAAATATTAATTTTTCGAAGAATTAGTTAATTTGCCGAACTTCAAGCTACCGTATCTCGCTGTCTGATAGAGATATCAAAAAGTTTTTTATAACAAAATACGTAAAATTTTAAGCTGAGCAATTTATTAATTGATCACTTTTTTCTATCTCTAATACTAAGTGAGATATAAGCCTGACAAAAAGGTATCCAATACCGTGGTTCGCCACTTCGAATGCTGGTGGACTGCCACTTTAAGCGCGTTTATCTTGCTAACCGTAATAGTTATCAAAAAGTTGTCAACTATTTAAATGTGCAAAATTTAAAGCTGAGCAATTTTGTAGTTGACAATTTTTTGATAGCTATTTTAGGAAGTGAGATATTCAAGTTTTAGCAAAATGAGTTTCAAAGTGACTATCTTTTCAAAAAACCGATTTTTGAAAACAGTGAGAGAAAAAATGCGGATAATTAATTTTAAAATAGAATATTAAACGCTTATTTGGTATTATACCGACTATTTTTTGATACCTTAAAAAAAATAAAAATAGAAAGCTTTGAAAATATTTGACCATTTTTTTTATACAAGGTAAAAAATTTTCTAATTTTTTTAAAATTTTCCACGTTTCCACATTTTCTAATAAATCATAGATGGGATAAAACAAGATTTTGGGCGCTATTCTTGAGCCTTTTTATCCCAAAATTACTGTCAACCTTCCCACACATTTTTCCAAAGAAACAAAAACTTGAAACGCATTCAATTAAATTCCTCCTCTCCCCTCATACCGCCCCGTATTATTATGGTTGACACCGAGAGAAACCTCTCCTCGAAGATACACTTGACAAAGAATGTCTTTTACCTTGATACCTCCTCCCTCCTCTTCCTCACTTTCCTCCCCTTCGCGTGTAGTCGTCATCCAAGGTCAACCCATGTGTCCCCACACACCTGCTCTGGTAATTGCCTATCGATTTGGTAGGGTCACCATGTTTTTCAAAATTTCGTATAGTATAGTTATGAGTCAGATTTTCTCGCTTTTCATCAATTTTTTTTGGGCGTTTCGTTCACACATAGTACTTGATATGCTTCCCCCCTCTTAACGGTTCCCTTTGAAGGGAGAGAATCCCCTTTTGGCCCCCCCCCTCCGATATTTGTTTGTATTGAGTATGAGAGAGAGAGAGAGAGAGAGAGAGAGAGAGAGAGAGAGAGAGAGAGAGAGCATTCCGCATAATGCATATCCAAATATTTGGGATTGCTTGACATTAATTGAGTATATCACCTCACCCCAAAACACTTTCCGCCTATAAACTTTCGTTTTACGATTTTGATATGGTTGACTTTTTGGGTAGTTTTTCTAGGTTTTTATGGGTTTTTTTGTTGTTTTGATAGTAAAAAACGCTCTGAAAGCTGTTTTGGACATTAAAAATGACTTCTGGTGGCTATTTATCTTCATAAGTAAATAATAATATAGGAAAATCATTAACTAATAGAAAAGTCGTTTGATTTTTGAGAATTAGCTGGTATTACCTAGAGTTTTTGTTGAACTTGTAATTTTTTTATTGAAATAAGCTTAATTTTCGAGAAAATTATTAGCGGTAAAGTATTAACCATTTTCTACTATTTTTTGCGGTTAACGCTGTGTTCCCTTATACCTAACTTTGAGCCTGCTTATCTCGGTTTACAGATTAGCTATCAAAAAAGGGTTAACTAGTAAAATGTTGCTCATATAAAATTAAATATTTTGTTAGTTAACAATTTTTTTCTATCTTTGATATGAACTGAGATATTTTGCTTTGAGGAAGAATAGTGAATTTTTTAGTATAGAACGATTGTGAAGTATTTCAAATGAACTTGTCTGGAAGTTTAACCAGGTTTATTTTGGTTCACAAGTTAGTCAGAAAAAAATGCCAATTAAAAAAATGTTGCTCATTATAAAATTGATATTTTATTTTTACCGTTTCTAACGATAACTGAGATATCATGCGTCAAGCAAAGGTTCAGCTCTTATTTCATTAGTAGTGGTGGTACCCAACTTCAAGCGCTTGTATCTCGCTTACCGTAATTCCTATCAAAAAACTGCTAACCAACAAAATACGCAAAATTTTAAGCTGAGCAACTTCATAGTTGACAACTTTTTGCTATCTCTAACGGTTAGCAAGATATAGACATTTTAAATTAGGTCCGAGGAACATATGCCTGTTCTAGTGATACCTAAGTTCAAACATTTATATCTCGCTTACCGTAATTCCTATCAAAAAGCTATCAACTAACAAAATACGCGAAATTTTAAGCTGAGCAACTTCTTAATTGACTATTTTTTGATAGCATTTGAAAAAACGGAGTTAGAACGGTTTTTCCAAGCTATTCCATATTTTCTCCTGTTTCGAAGCTCAACAATTGCCTTTGTTATTCAAATTCAAATCCTTCTTTGATTCATATTTTTCATATATAATCGAAATCCAATTTGAAATTCCGCCCGTTTCACATCCATACCTGTCGTCGTTTGCCCCTTTTCACGCTAATTGTTCCCTCCCCTCCCTTCTAAATTCTGATGATGATTCATTCACACTTTCCTCCTCTTATTCTCGTCTATTCTATTTGTGGGGAGGTGATTGGAAATAGGGAAATAGAAAAAAGTTATTGCCGGTTTTCTCGAATTTTGCATCTTCGGTCAGACACACTATTCTAATCCGACGCGTCAACAGAGTCTCAAAAAACCGATTCCAAAATTCCATTTCTCAGACATTTTTTTGATTGAGAGAGAGAGAGAGAGAGAGAGAGAGAAAAAAAACATCTCTGGGAAGGATTGAAAAATGGGAACAATGGAGGCGACTTTTGGGAAAAACAAGAGTGTGTACTCCTTTTGGACGAAATAATGATTGTAACTTTGTTTTTGAAAAACAAATAGTTTTTATATTTTGAAATTTCTTTTTTTCGATTTTTTTGTAATTTTCGGGTCTTTCTGGGACAATCGAAATTTTCGGTGTACTCCTTTTGGACAAGACTTTCTTAAAGAGGGCTACCCAGTGAAAACACCGTCTAAATATAGATTTTTAATATTATAGAAACTGTGTGTTTTTTCCTGGATTTTAGAGTGATTTTTCTTTTTGGATATTTAAGGTTTTATTTTGAATCAAATTACCAGGCTTTTTTCTCTCAATTCTTTTAAAAAAATCGGGGTTTTTTCAAAAATCATTACTTTACAACCCTGTTTGCTAAAAATTAAAAGTCTCATTTCTTATGATAGCTATCAAAAAGTGATCAACTAAAAACTTGCTCAGCGTAAAATTTTGCACATTTTACTAATTTATAACTTTTTGATAGCTATTACGGTTAGCAAGATATGAGCGTTTGAAGTTACGGCACATCACAGATCGCAGACAGTTCAGCGTCTCTCAAAGGGTGCCTAACTTCAAACTCTTGTATCTTGCTAACCGTTAAAGCTAGAAAAAAGTTGTCAACTACAAAATTGCTCAGCTTAACATTTTGCACATTTTATCAGTTGACAACTTTTTTATAGCTCTACTCTAAAGTCAGCAATATTCAAAAAAAGAAAAGCTATTGAAAAACTGAATATTGCCCAAATGGAGGGTGCAAAACTGTAATAATCTAGAAAAATAGTTCGAGCTAGCTTAAAAAAAACCTGAAAAAACCATTTTTCCAATGCAAAATGTGATATCTAACAACACTAAAGCACTAAACCCCAAGAATCCCTATTTCCTCCCAAATCTAAAAGACCACCCAAGAAGTCTAGAAGACCACCCTCCTCCTCCTCCCACCCCCACTCAACCTAATTTCCCTCGAGAAACATTTTTTTTGTAAAATCAAAAGTCCTAATTAAGAGAAGACACCCCAACCTCCTAGTACTGTTCATTTTGGTGTTATTGAACAAGAAAAAATAGGACACTTAAATACTACCCTTCCTACCCCCCCCCCCCCCCCCGGGGGGGGGACAGAGGGCGACGATTGAAATCATGTGTAGAGGTTCTCGAAAACATGCGCGCGCGCATCCCCTCCTGAAGGGTCGTCTCTCTCTCTCGGGGGGAAGGTATTGTCCATTCCTCTGGATCGAAGGTCTCATCTATCGGTCAAAGTTTCGGGTTCCGCCGCCCCGCGTGTTTTTCTCTGTGTGTATGTTCCGAGGGGGAGGAGCTAATTTGCATATTCTCGGGTAGTCAGAGGGGTTTCAGAATTTTATAATACAACTACCGTAATCCGATTTTTCTGAATTCGCGGTCTATTTTTTAGATTTAAACCACTGAGCCCCCCATTGAGGCCACTTTTTTAAAAGCTTTTTTCACCAATTTTTTGGGTAACCAGGGTACTGTAGATGATACTATTTTTATTACTTTGACTCTAGAAAAATTCCTTGTTTTTTTCCGGCAGGTACCGGAATCCCGTTTTTTCCAATTTTTGACTTTTTTGAATTTTTTGAATTTTTCGAATTTTTCAAATGTTTCGACTTTTTCGAACTTTTGGAGTTTTTCGAATTTTTCGAATTTTCAAATTTTTCGGATTTCTCGGATTTTTCGACTTTTCGGATTTTTCGGATTTTTCGAATTTTTAAAATTTCTAGCAATTTTTACACAATTTTTTGGAATTCCCTATTTTTAACCAAAAATCTACCGTAATCCCAATTTTTTTTCTCGACTATAAATGCTTCTACATATACTGCTAATTTCAACCTTTTCCTCCCATTCTTTTTTCAATTTCCTTTTTTTCCGAATCAAGAACCAGTTTGGATAGAACTAGTTATGTGAGGGTTGTATAGGTTAGAAGGCTTCATATGGGTCAGAGACTAATTGACAATTTTTTTTTGTTTTTGGTTTATTTGATCGAATTAGACCTTTTAAGCTAACTCAGTTAATGGAGAAAATATTGTGGAAGTAAGAGATTTTTGACTTTTTTGAAAATTGCTCATATCTCAATTATACCTGGAGATAGCGGAAAACTATTAAGTAACAAAATACGCAGAATTTTAAGCTGAGCAACTTTCCAGTTGACAGCTTTTTTCTAGCTTTAATGGTTAGCGAGATATAGGCATTTCCGAGAGAGACGCAGAGAAAGCTAGAGCGTCTAATTGTCTGCGCTCTCGGGTTGCGCGTAACTTCTAGCGCCTATATCTTGCTAACGGTTAGAGCTATCAAAAAGGTGATAACTAAGAAAATATGTAGAATTTTAAGCTGAGCAACTTTCCAGTTGACCGTTTTTTGCTAGCTCTATTGGGAATCGAGATAGTTAGTTTTTTAGCAATTAATTTAGGAACTGCGTTGATGTCATGGTTTTTATTAAAAAATAAAAAATTTTGGAATAAAAACCAAATTTCCGATTAGAAAATAGTAAATGATGGCTCTCAGAGTCAAGAAAAAGCTCAAAAAATTTCGAAAAATCTCAAATTTTCAAAAAAAAATTTTTTTTGTCCGAGAGGAGTACAAAATCTAAAAAATATTCAACTTCTCGAAAATTGCTAATTTTTAGTCAAAACTATTTTCAACTCTAGGAGAATGCAGAGTTTTAAATTCTAAACCTCCAACCTCTATAAAATCATATAATACTATGCTCTTCTATTTTTTTTTGAAAATCAAATTTTTTTTAGAACTCCAAAAGTGGCTCCAAAATCACTGCAAAATCTTCTCCAAACTTTCTATTATTTCCTGTCTTCTTCTTCCCGTTCCTCATCTTCTCTTTTCTACCGGGTAACCGATGCGCGTGCGGCGTCCACACATAGAAACCTTTCTTTTTCCTCCATCATCCCGAAAAGAGAGAGAGAGAGAGAAGGCGATCCGCACACACTTTCGATCATCAAATAAAAACGCGTTTTATTGTGCATTTTGATGTCCGCGGAGGGAGGAGGTAGCAGCACGCCGGCGCAGTCAGGGCCTCCGGATCACATACCTGTGCACCACCGTCTCTCTCTCTCTCTCTCTCTCTCTCTCTCTCTCTCTCTCTCTCTCTCTCTCTCACTTTTCTGTTCGGAAAGGAGGTGTTATACCGGATATCTGTCACTTTTTCCCACACTCTTTTTCCCCTTTTCCGATGGGGATTTCCACGTAATACGTGGAAACCCCCCTTCACTTTTTGATTTTTGAATCCGAACCCCCCTCCTCAGTCTTTGATAGCGTATAGATTATCTAGATAACCACAAGAGAATTTTAAGCTGAGCAACTTTGTGGTTGACCACTTTTTGATAGCAATTTTGGGAGGTTAGATATTCTGCTTTTTTCAGACCTCTAATATTTTTGAGGACCTCTTGTACAGAAAATCTTAGTTGCCTTTGGAGCTATTAAAAAGTGGTCAACTAAGAAGTTGCTCAGCTCAAAATTTTGCATATTTTGGTAGTTGACAACTTTTTGATAGCTCTTAAACTGACCGGGCAATGGTTGGTTTAAAATTAAGATTTTCATGGGTTTCTAATTTTTAATCGTTCAATAGATAAATTTTTTGTGAAAAAGACCCATTTTTCCTGGAAAATAATGTTTCAATCTAATTTTTAGCACTCGCGGATAAATTCTGATTGTACCATATTACTGTACTTGAAGCTGAAAGACTTGAAAATATTTTTTTTGGAATTTTCTGGTTTTTGTAATTTTTATGAGCTTAGAAAACAATTTCCCGATTTTTTAAAAAATTTAACAGATGGAATTTTCGATTTTTCGCAGGGTATTTAAAAAATCAAAATTTTCGAAAATTTTAGAATTTTCGTTTTTTTCATAATTTTATTAATTTTCAAATAATCAACTTATTAGTGTTAACATGATCGTTTGTTGCCTCCGGTTTAAATAATCAATTCAGTTCAAAAAAACACTATTTGAAGCCTATTTTTTCGTTTTGAAAATTTGCTCATCTGAAATGAGCTTTACAGAAATTATGAAAATTCAAATTTCATTAATTTAGCACTGAAAACCCAGAAAAACCAAAATTTCATGAATTTATGAAACATTCTGCAAAAACTGAAACTTGATCTGAAATCAGCGTAATATAAGCTTTTCAACGATATACTATTCATTTTTAAAAACTTTGACCATGTCCTAGTCAGCTAAGTTGAAAATCTTAATCATCAAAATATAGGGGCTCACATAATTTCTGACCAGTCTATAATAATTATAGTGCTTCTCAAATTTTTTTTTAACATTTAAAATATATTTTTCAGGTAGTTTTTTAGTTTCTCTATAATTTTTGTAATTTCGAATTCCTATTTTATACAGAAAAAACTTTGCAAACTTAAGAAAATTCCTATTTCATTCCACTAAATTAGTGTCAAAAAATCCCAAAAATTCGAATTCCTTCCTCCCATTCTCGACAATGATTTTCCAGTCTGATAAGTATCCCTATTGTCCTCCCCTCTAAGATCTCCCGTTCAGATAATTCGGTTGTCTCCGTGAGAATAGGAATACAAAAACAAAAAATTCTTGGAGAGGGAAAATTCAACATATATGTACATATTACACAAGAGAGAGACGATGAAACATCTATAAAAAGTTCGTTTCTCTCTCCTCCTCCTAACCGGATCGTCAAGGGGGGTATCATGTTTCTTCTTCATATACCATTGCCATATCGGCCCCCTAAATGCCATGACATACCCTCTTTGTCTGTCTCATGTTCGTTTATGGTAGTAATCCAATTAGAGAGAGAGAGAGAGAGAGAGAGAGAGAGAGAGAGAGAGAGAAGGAGTAGAATTCCAATACAGATATGTTTATTAACTTACACTTTCGGTATTTTACTTTCACTTCCCATACCTTTTTCGATTCTCCCCTCTCTCGCCTCGTTTAATCCAGTGTTCGTTTCGTTCGTTTTCGTTTATGTTTCCCCTCTTTTCTATACCATTTATGACTGCTTTTTGGGGGTTTTAGAGATTTTAAAAGGGTTCTAGAACCGATAGACTTGTTTTTTGGCTTGTTTTTTTCATAGGAAAATGTTTTTCGATTTTTTTTTCCAAACAAATAACGTTATTAGAGTTTTTTATAGGAAAAATTTTTTTTTCGAGGTTTTTTTCATATTTCACGGAATTCTAGAATTTTTGTACTCCTTTTGGACTTGTTTTTTAAGTTCTAGAATTTTTTAACGATTCTGGAACTGAATGACGCTTAGTTTTGCTATATTCCCAAGTTTTTCTCGAATTTCGGTATTTTTGTAAAAATTAATTTTTTGTACTCATCTCGGACAATATTTCTGAAATTCGGATCTTTTTTTTAGTTTTGAAATTTTTTTCCAAATTTTTGGTGAGACTTTAAATTTGGACAAAAATTTGAAAGATTGTCATTTTGGCTCAGTTGATTATTTTTCAAAGCGGAATAACTCAATTACGGTAAGAGATACCAGAAAGTGGTCGACTACAAAATTGCTCAGCATGACATTTTGCGTATTTTGTTAAGAAAAAGAGTTTTGATAGCTTTAACTATTAGCGAGTTAAAACATTTTGGAACTTGAATATTTTTAGAACCATCCAAAAGCGACTCCTTTTTTTCCGATTTTCATGTCTTTTTTTCTGACCTTTTTTTAATTTTCAGTGAAATCCCCTGTTTTTGAACTTATAGTTTATGTTTTTTTTTCAAATATTGAATTCTGAAAAAATTATAAGCGTTTTTGTGAAATTTTAAAACAAACAGTTGCTATTATATTTTACCAAAATCTTGAAGGTTCCAAAAAACAAATTCCCTCAACTTCAAAATCAAATATCTCGCTAACCACCAATGCTATCAAAAAGTTGTCAACTAGAAAATTGCTCAGCTTAAAATTCTTCATATTTTTCTAGTTGACATCTTTTTGATATCTCTAAACAAAACTAAAATATCCAGCATATTTCAAAACTTCGTTAGCTAACAAAAAAAATTTTCCGAATAAATCAAGCCACTCTAATAGGTGTAGAAAAGAAAGAACTTTGATTTCGTGATCATGATCATTTATATCCAAAAAAGAGGTTCCCCCCCCCCCCCCCTCCATCATGTTCTATCCACTTGGTCAATTTCAATTTGTTGTCATTCATCCCCTCCTTTCAAATGAAACATGACTGAAGTCATCTCCCTAATACGTTTCGCTTCCTCTCTCTCTTTCTCTCTCTCTCTCTCTCTCTCTCTCTCTCTCTCTCTCTCTCTCACCAATTATTATGTCGCATATTCTCTAATTGTGCCCCTCTCTCTGCTTCTGTTTCCGGTTTTCGATATATCCAAAAAGGCATTTCTTTCTCTGGAAGATTCTCTGACATTCGAACTTCTTTTTCTTCTTTTGTGTATTCATGACCCTTTTCTCAATGAATCATATGCAAACACTTATACAAACACGAATTCCACGAACTTTAACTTTTTCTTCTTTACCTCCTCTCCTTACAGACACTCCACACAAAAAGAAGACGAAAGAGAAGAAAAAAAAGAAGAAATTCATTCGAGACAATGAACTCGAAACAACACTGCAATCGATGCGGAAAACAAGTGTATCCAACTGATAAAGTTGGACCACTCAAGGATTCCACTTTTTTTCATCAAGGTTTGGATCTTTTTTTGGGTTTTGGGGTTTTAAAAATAATTTTTTAGTGAGTTTTTCTGAAGATTTTTATCGTTGAAGCTTAATTTTTTTTAGAATTTTGAAAACATCGCAAATCTGTTAAAACATTGTTCAAGTCTTGAAAACCGGTTTTCGACTTTTTTTTTTTGGTTTTTGAAAAAATTATTATATAAGCAATGAAAATTACAGTTTGAATTACAGTCTTTTTTTGATTTTGTTTTTATTGGGTTTGAAAAAAATTTCTGAATTTTTCTTTCAAGTTCAGAAGTTTTTAAAAGATTTTTGAAGATTTCAAAGATTTTCGAAAATATTGAAATTCCGTTTCAACAGTTTTTTTTCTTGAAAATAGGGGTTTTTGGATCGGAAAAATTCGGAAAAATAATTATAAGCAGTAAAAATTGCAATTTTATCAGATATTTCTGTAAAGTAGTTTTTTAAACGTGTTTTGAAATTTTGACACTTTTTTAAGACTTGTAAGGTCTTATAAAACTTTGGAGTGAAATTTTTTTGATGATTTACATTTATTTCAACCGAATTCATAGGAAAAATAGAACAAAAAATGCAATATTCAACCTTTCAAAAAAAAGACTTGAAAAACTTATTCTGCATACCAGAAATACAAAGATGAACAGTTTTTGAAAAAAAAAATCATATTTGAAAAAAAAATTTTTTGATCGAAAATTTTAATTTTTCTACAAAAATTTATATTTTTCATCCAAATTATAAAGAAACATTACCATGTTCATCCGGTTTTCTAAAGACTTTTCAATAAAAATTAAACAAAAATTAAACGGAATTTCATAATCTTTCAAATATTCGACTTATTTCATCACGGAAGAATATACTTAAAAATCAAAAAAAAATTTTTAATCTAATTTTTTGCATACAAAATAATGTTAATTTATAGAAAATTCTTGAAAAAATCGTTTTCAACTTTTTTGAAATTTTTTTGAATAAACTGAGAATTGTTGACCAGTTGTTAATTAATATCCAGTTCAAATTAGTAACATTTTTTTCATTTTATTTAAATGAAAAAATTCAGTTTTAACCCTTCCATTTTTCCAGGTTGCTTCAAATGTTACATCTGCGGAACTCGTCTAGCACTAAAAACCTACTGTAACAATCGAAATGATATAAACGACAAAGAGGTCTACTGTTCTAATCATGTCCCAATTGCGGGACCACATGATCTTCCGATGGCTTCGACGAATGGATCAGGAAAACATTTGGAGAATAATAATCATGTTAAAAATGGAAATTGGATGTGAGTTTTTTTTAATTGCTGACCGTGGAAAGCCTAGGCCATCTCGTTATTCGCGGTTTTGAGGGCTTAAAAGTGATTTTCAAGAATTAGTGCAAGAGAAAAAGTTGCTCAGAATAAAAAACTGCGTTGGGTAGTATTTTTAAAATTTTGAAAATTCGAAAAAAAAATTTTCCGAGAGGAGTACACGAAATTTTTTTTTCTCCGAAATTCAAGTATTTCAGTAATTTTAGCCTTACAGTTAGCAATTTAAAAATTGCTCAGATAATAAAAAGGGTCGCCTTTATCCTTATAATTCGCTCAAAAAATTATCTGAGCAATCCGCGGCCGTCGAAAACCTAGGCCACCTGATTTTTAGCATTTTTGAGGGCTTGAACGTGATTTTTAGAGTTCGGCACAAGAGAAAAAGTTGCTCAGAATAAAAAACTACATCGGATAGGTTAATAACATTTTGAAATTCAAGGAAAAAATGTTTGTCCAAGAGGAGTACACGAAAATTTTTTTAACCGATTTTTATCAATTTTGAAGGTTGAAATGGGTTTTTAAGAGTTTGGTGCAAGAGAAAAAGTTGTTCAGAATCAAAAACTGCATCGGATAGGCTAATAAAATTCTAGAATTTCAAAAAAACATTTTTTGTCCGATTGGAAAAAAAATTTTTTCAGCGACGCCGGTCTCAGCGACATGAAGATTGCTCACGCTATGAAAGCCACTCAAGTAGCCCGTCCCTACCCGAAAATTAGTCACGAGGGGGCGAAATACGTGGTGGATTACGATGCACAGACCCGTTTGGAGTTGCTTCATCGGAAGGATGAGGACGAGTTGTACGAGGAGTTTCAGGATAAGAGGAATCGGGAGAAGGAGCAGTTCGAGAAGGAGAATACAGAGGAATGGGAGAGGGCACTGGAGGAGTTTGCCAAGAAATATGAGAAAGGGCAGGCGAATATGAAGAAGGATGATTTGATAAGGCAGTTGACGATTAAGAGGGAGAAGAAGCTCGAGACATTGCATACGAAGAGAAAGGTTAGTGCTCTAATATAAAGGCATGCCCTTATAAAAAGGATCCAAAAATTGAAAATAGACATCTGAGTTAAAAAGCTCATTTCGCCCCCACGATTGGAGTCGGGCCGAGGTGCGATTTCTTCATGTGTCTGCCGTCTCTCCGCCTCGCCGCCGACCACTATAACCCGCGCGACCGACACCTCGCGGGTTCCGCCGCCCGCTATCTTTCTCGTGTGCCTACGCCCCGCCCACTTTTTTCTTTACGCGCTAATTTTGAATTTTGCAGGAAAGAGAACGTCATCAGACTGCGGAACTCGTTGATCGGCAAGCTAAAGAGATGCTCGAGTTGTTTAAAGCATCTAGATCGGAATACAGTAACCTACAGTACCCATCGACCCCACCCCCACCTGTCCCGCCCTCTTGTAGCAAGAGGGAGATTTATACGACAACGGATTATTTTTCGGTATTTGGAGAAAAAAAAATTCTAGAAATTCAAGGGTTTCAGACTATCGATGAAGTAGCTATACATTGCGCTCGAAACGAAGTTGCGTCATTCACAGATCTCATTCGGACGCTTAGCTCTGGCGCCAGGTCAGATGTCGACGTGGCACGCGCTATCTACCGATGGATTACGATTAAGAACCTGAATACAATGGTATTCGATGAGTCGATTCAAAGTGACACACCGATGGGGTTGTTGAGAGGAATTAAATATGGAACCGAGAGTTATCATGTCCTTTTTAAAAGGCTTTGCAGGTTAGTTAGTAGAAGGAATAGGGGGAAGTGCTTAATTGTAGGTTGCTCAGCTTAATATGCTGATCATTTTATTAGTTGGAAGTTTTTTAATAGCGTTTACCGTAGCGGAGTTATGAGCATTTGAAGTTAGGTGTTTAGAAAAGCGCATCTAGCTCGCTTACCGTAAGCACTATCAAAAAGTTCTCAACTAAAAAGTTGCTCAGCTTAAAATGCTAAGTATTTTGTTAGTTGACAGCTTTTTGATAGCTCCTACAGTAATCGAGTTATGAGCGCTTGAAGTTGGGGTACCCCAGAGAGTGTGCAGACAGCTAGCCTTCTCTGCGTCTCTAACTTCTAGCGCTCATAACTCGATTCGCAGTGATGCTATCAAAAAACTGTCAACTAGTAACTTGCTCAGCTCAATATTCTGCACATATTACTAGTTATCAGTCTTTTGATAGCTTTAACGGTTAGCAAGATATAAGCGCTTGAAGTAACGCACTTTCTCTCGCTTGAGTGGAATGCATTTTCTAGCGTTTATAACTTTTTTCCTTGTAACGCTATCAAAAAATTGTCAACTAAAAAGTTGCTCAGCTTAACATTCTGCATATTTTTCTAGTTGACCGTATCTTGATACCTCTCACCACAATTAAACAAATTCCAGTTACGCCGGTCTCCACTGCGTTGTCATCAAGGGATTCTCAAAGTCAGCCGGCTATCAACCCGGCTATTCCTTTGACGATCACCGCTTCAGAAACACATGGAATGCCGTTTTCCTCGATGGATCATGGCGTTTTGTGCAGTGTAATTGGGGAGCAAGGCATTTAGTGTAAGTGGCCAAGGGAGGCCAAAAAAATTCCAAATTTTCCAGGAACGCTAAGGATGGGTCACATGAGGCGAAAACCGATGGAAACTTGAGATATGAATACGATGATCATTATTTTATGACTGATCCAGAGGAATTCATCTATGAATTCTTCCCATCGGACCCCGCTTGGCAGCTTCTACCCCGACCACTCTCTCTCCTTCAATTCGAACGCATTCCTTTTGTCAGATCTCTTTTCTTCAAGTATAATCTTAGTTTTATTGATAATCGACTGGAATCGACGGTTTATGTGAGTGCCATTTTATTAGAAAACTCTCGGAAGATCTTATTTTCAGACGGATAAAACCGGAGCGGCTTCGGTGTCAATCAGGTTACCCCCTAAAGGAGATTCGCTGATATTCCACTACAATCTCAAATTCTTCGATTCCGAGGAAAATACGATTAGTGGAATGTCTTTGAAACGATTTGTTATGCAAAGTGTAACCGAAGATGTGGTCACCTTTAGGGTTCATGCCCCTAGCACCCGACCTTTACTATTGGATATTTTCGCGAATTCTGTATCGTCTGGAGCGTATTTGACTGGGCAACCCATTAAATTTAAGAGTGTTTGCAAGTTTAAGGTAAGGGGGGGAAAGGCAAAAGGTTTTGGAGGTAGCGGGGGTTGAACCCGCGACCTTGAGATTGGTAGTTGAACCTTTTATCCGCTAAGCTAAAAGTTACGCAGGCTACAGGGGCGTGGAGGGCGGTGATAAAGCTTTCCCTTCTAACAGGGTGAGTGGCGCAGTCAGGTAAAGGTTTGTACCGATCAGAAGGTCGCGAGTTCAATCCCCGTTGAGGGTTTTTCTTTTTGCTTTTTTTGTAAAATTAAGGATTTTGATTTTAAAAATTTTACAGGTCGTCTGTGAATCCCTCCAGGTCATTATGGTCCCTCTACCCGAATGCGCTTCTGGAGAATGGGGACCAGCGAAAGCCACGAGACTATTCGGACTCCTCCCAGTCAACCACCCGGACGCTATCATCAACACCGGAAGATACGTGGAAATTCGGTTCCGAATGACCCGCCCGTTATCCGAATTCGTGGCTTCCCTCCACAGAAATCGGACTGATGACCGCGCGTTGCAAGCCTGCACTAGGTCGGCGCTAAAAGGGGATATGGTAGGTGTACTGTAGGCAAAGGCAAAGGTTACTGTAGCTCTTACTGATTACAGGTATATATACAAATAGACTTCCCCGGGGAGGGTCAATACGGACTGGATATTTATACCCGGCAAGACGATCAACTAATCAACGGAAAGCAGCTTCTCACCCATTGTTGCAAGTATCTCATTCACTCGAGGAATTGCTAAGCTTAAAAAATTTTGGAAAAAAAATTAAAAAATTTTTTTCCGCCCTAAAATTAAAATTTTTGTCCCCTCAAAAGTTGCCATTCCCCTCTCTTAATTTTCCCCTTTTCAGTGGACCTAAACGCCTTGCTAGAGCCAGGGTGCTGAAACTAGTTACACCCAGAAATTCCTGATGATTGAATCCCGAGTTATGTATATTCTCACCCTTTTTTCGTCACACATTTCCCACCTTTTTTTACGATTTCGCAGTATTTTTATTGACTTTTTATTGAAATAAACTTGCATTTTTTGTTTTTAAACGGAGAAAAACGGAGAAAAATGAAGAAATTGCGATTTTGAACGGGCGCCTCGTTTGCTAAACGCTGAGCTAACGACACTCCGTTCTTCCGGTTGGCGCGCACAAGGAGCGTGTCAAGGTTTTTACTGACGCGTTTTTGGTGCCCAAAAATTTTTTATTTCCGCTTTTCCGGAAAATTCATGTTAAACTGATAATTTCAATCGATTTTCTTGATTTTTTTTCTGATTTTCATTGAAAAAATTCGCATTTTTCGAATTTATCATCAGATTTAGGCTATACTCGCGTTTTAACCGTGTTTTCTTGCAGTCTCCATGGACTCCCTCCCAGAAGAGAAACGGAGTAGGTGGGAAGAGATTCGTAAGGCAATCAATGAGGTCACTGTAGGATCCGTGCCCGAGAACACACTTATCTATCATTATAAGGTATTTATTCGTTAGAACTCGAAAAAAATGAAGTTTTTTTCAGAAATGTAGCGATGGGGGCGAGACGACAGAAATAGCCAACCGAATCATCGAAATGGCGTTCAACGAACTCGATGATGGTGAAAAGAATAAGCGACTGATCGGTCCACTCAACCACGACATGTCGGCGGCTTCCACGTCGACAGCAATGGAACTTGTTCCGTATGAAGAGCCGAATAACGAGCATCAAAACCTCGCGGAAGCGCTCAAAAACTCGATGATCGATAATTCAGCCCTTCCGCCGCTCGTAATTCCCGAGAATCCTCTAGAATTGCTTCGAGATGTCAACGTCTCGGCCGGTCTCCTGAACTCGGGCAACACTTGCTGGTTCAATTGTATCGCTCAAATGCTCTATTCGATTGCGCGGTTTCGATCGTTGGTCTATCACGCCGTTCCATCCACGTGGTTCGATAATGAGGATAATATCACCAATGTTCAGCCAGAGCGAAAGCTTCACGCTGAGTTATTGATTCGGTTGAGATCTCTGTTCGCTGAGATGCAATTCACTAATAGGAAGTATTTAGTGGTCGATCAGAAACTTCTCGTGGTAAGGAGCCGCAGAAATTTTGGGTTTTTTAGGTTTTTCATAAGAAAATAATTTTTTTCCTCCCCAAAAATGATTTTCCAGACTAAAATCGTCATTTTCAGACTTTTCAGGCTTCTTTTTAGCAGGAAATCTAATTAATTGTGTGAGAACATGATGATTTTTCAACAGAAAAACTGTTATTTTTAGGCGTTCTAGGTGCAGAATGGCCCTTTGGAGCTAAAAATCCATTTTTCTCATCAAGAATAGTGAATTCCAGGCGAAAAAACTATTTTACGCCCATAAATCCTTTTTTGCGGATTCTGTCGGAAAAGCTGCATTTCTCGTCCTCGAAAACGTATTTTACCACAGAAAATGCGATTTTCGAGCTAAAACACCCAAAATTTCACCTGGAAACCTCTTTTTCATGTAAAAATGCCATTTTTCACCTAAAAACACGAAACTCCCACCTGGAAACCTCTTTTCATTCAAAAAATGCAATTTTTGAGCTAAAACACCCAAAATTTCACCTGGAAACCACTTTTTTCATGTGAAAAATTCAATTTTTCATCTAAAAACAGCGAAAACCCTCCATTTCAGGTTCTCGATCAACTACTGCAACGAAAACCGGGTGCAGGAGGCCGAAGCACAATGGGACACCAACAAGACGTCTCCGAACTGCTCACTTTCATTATGGAATGGACATTCGACGCTATCAAGGCCGCCACTTTCGCCATCGAGAATCCCGAATATTCGAATGAATCCAAAGAGAACAAAGTTCTCGAAGGATCCACTTCAGAAGCCCCGAATTCCGACGTCGTTGGCACCGAACCGCCCATTTACCAGGATCTTCCATCGACGTCAAGTGTCGCGAGGGATCCAAAGACCCGGGATAACTCTCCGGTCGCTGTGAGACTTCCGACGCCCATGATGGAACCAATTGTGGAGGATATGGATACTTCGACGACTTCAGAAGCGCCGATGGAGGATCCTCAAGTCCCGAACGATATTCTGATTCCATCTTTAAAGAATACGTACGATGAGCTATTCGCTGCGCTTCGCATCGGTTTCAATGAAGAGACACTGAATAAGACGACCGAAACAGGCGGATCCCCGGAAATGATCACTTTGACAGTTCAACAAGGGAATCTCCATGATGCAATGGAGCTTTATACGTGCTCCACTGACCCTGCACAGCCTAGCACTTTTGATTTGTATCGGAAACTGCCCAATGTCATATTTCTTGGCCTGAATCGATATAAAAGTGGAATTGATATGCAGGAAAAGGCTGACAATCGATTTGAATTCCCCACATCGATCTTCATGGATCGGTATCTGGAGGTGAATAAAGATGAGGTTCGAGAGCTGAGACGACAGAGGAAAGGGCTCCGGGAGCAGTTATCCGATATCAGAGCGAGATTAAAAGGGGTTCTCGAGTATCCGCATGGAGATGGCACTACGAAACTGTCTGATGCCTTTCAGACTGTCATGGAAGCGATTGGGGATATGAGAGTGTGAGTTTTTGGATGATTTTTCTGACTTTTCTGTGAAAAACTACTTTTTTTGTCATTTTTTCGTCAAGTTTCAGCTAATTTGGGCTTAAAAAAGACAGTTTTTAGCCGAAAAACACCTATTTTCACCCGGAAAATCCTATTTTTCGACTTTTTCTGGTCTGAAAATGTCAATTTGGTTTTTTCAGCTCAAAACGACTATTTTTTTCGGAAAATCATCAATTTTCTGGCTCGAAGAAGTCTGTATTCAGCTAAAAATCACATATTTTTATTCGGAAAATCCCTTTTTCGGCTTTTTTCGATCTGAAAGTATCAGATTTTGTCCTTTTTCAGCTCAAAAACACCTTTTTCAACCCGGAAAATCACTTTCTCAGTCCCAATACTCCCATTTTTCGCCGCTTTCATCATATTCTCCTATTGCAGACGAGACGATCCGTGTCAGGGAAGCTCCGACGACTCTGTTCAATTCGTAAGAGACGCCGGGAAGATCTATCCACGATTCGAGCATCCGAATGCCGCAGAAATGAATGAGAAGTTGGGGGAGATGATCGGAAAGTTGAAAGAGACGGAGGAGGAGTTTACAAGGAATGAGGAGGATCTGAAGACGGAAATAGATCAGATATTCGAAAGGGATAGTCTTCGGAATGTGCAATATGATCTGTATACAGTGATTGCTCATGCTGGAGCACTGAATCAAGGACATTATTGGATTTATAAGAGAAAAGGGGATACGGGATGGGAGAAGATCAATGATAACACTGCGGAGAGTGTGGAATGGAATGAGAAGACTCAATCAGAAGTATATGGGAAGGGGAATCGAAATGATCCCTCAGCTTATGTTCTGATGTATATGAAGGCGTCGGAAGTGGAATCGATGTCTTCAGCGAATACTGACGATGATCTTCGGAATATCCCAGTAGATCTTCAACAGATGGTCAAAACACGACGTTCGGAATTCGAGAGACAGTGTGAGTTGTTTCGTGCGCGTGGAGCCACGACCGAACCGCAAACGAGCACATTCTCCTGGTACGGACGGCTCCCGTTAAAGACCCCAGGGGATGAGAATGCGAATCAGGTGGATTTCCGACGAGTGCCGATTGATAAACAAGGAATTCCGTTGTTGGAGAAGGAGGAGAACTCGTTTATGGAGAATCGAACGCAGTTACTTTGGAATATGATTAATACGATTGCTCCTGGAAGATTTGGGAATCATGAACATGTCTTGAAGTTTTATCTCCAGGAGATTTTGGATATGGGAGGATGGAGCTTCATTGAACGGGAGTTGTAAGTTGGATTCCTTGAGTCTGCAGGAGAAATTTTTGATTTTTTAGGGGATACCCGCTTCGAGAGCTGAATAACGACGCTGTCAATGATATTCATAGAGCTTTTGATAAGGTAAGAAACCTAGAAGCGATGGATTCTAAATCCAGGATATTTTATTCTTCCTAAAATATCCAGGATCCAGAATCCTTCAAAAATCCGGGATATTCTAGGAGGATTCTGAATCCGGGATATTTTAGTTTTCCTAGAACATCCCGGGTTCAGAATCCTCCAAAAATTATGGATTTTTAAAGAGTATCCGGAATCCGGGACATTTTAGAAGGATTCTGGAGATAAAAATATTCTGGATTCAGAATCCTTCAAAAATTCTGGATATTTTAAGCGGATTCTGAATCCTGGATAGTTTAAGAGGATTCTGAATCCTGGATTTTTTAATCTTCCTAAAATATCCCTAATTCAGAACCCTCCAAAAATCCGGGATATTATAGGAGGATTCTGAATCCGGGGTCTTTTTTTGAAAACTGCCAAAAAAGGCTGAAAATCGAGATCTCTTCTCTCTCTCCTAAACCTCCCCATTTCCTTCTTTCAGTACGTCTCAGAATACATGGGAATCGCCACACCGAACTTCGAGCTCACCTACAAAACCCATAGCCCATTCCTCTTCTTCGTCGCCACTCAAATGCTACGTGTCGAAGTCCCTCTCGTCCGTTACTTTCTCATCGCCGCTCTCTGTCAATGTGGACAGAAATCATTTTTCACCTATCTGGCCACCGACGAACTCGGAAGATATATTTGTTCGACACCCGATCAGGGAAACACGTTGATACGAATAGGACATCTCATTGGTCAGATGTACGAAATGAGAGAGCTCATCGCATGGAATTGCCGGAAGTCTATGGATTGTGTCATTCGTGTTTTTGATAAGAAACTTCTAAAGTAGGTTTTTGTATTGAAAATAAAGGATTACGGTATCTAGGAGACGGATTTCGATAAGAAGGAGTCGGAAAAATACCGTAATCCAGCCAGAATTCCATCAAAAAAGTACCTAAATCTAGTTATTTCTTCCTGAAAACTACCGTAATCCATCTAGAAAAGTAGCAAAAAATACCGTAATCCTAGCAGAAAAGCACCCGAATCTTCCAGATCCGAGGAACGAATCCAAAGCTACATCGCCCTAATCGCCAACCGCAACGCCCGTGTCGGCTACCGTACTCTCAAAAAAGCGTCCTCATTCCTGGATCGAGACGGCGACACGTTCATCGCTTCGGATTTCGTCGAAATCGCCAATATCGGTTCCGCATTGGCGATGGTCAAAGTGTTCTTCGAACATATTTCGGATCGTCGGAAATCGATGAAGGATATGGAATTCTATATGCCGGGAAACGAGAGAAGGATCACTCTGGAGGCGATTGTCGCCGAAACGAAGCTCGCGTTGAATGGTCTGGTGAAGTGGAAGAATTTGGCGATGGCGAACGATGATGTAAGTGTGGGCGGGGCCTATTTTCCACATCGTCTCCTTCAGAATCCCCCCTTAGAATTTGATAGAATCCATAGAATTTTCAGTTGAAAAAAAGATCAAGCGTCCCTCCGAGAAAGCGCAAGGGACCACAGACACCACCTAGCACACCACCACCCACCTCGTTCTCATCCTCCTCCTCTAATACAAGAAAACCATCTTCTTCCTCATCCACATCCACCTCTTCCACACCTCCTTCTCACTATATCTTAACTCAGGAACGACGCATTCAACTCTACCAATCCGTTTGCACACAGTTGACGGCGAAACTCGAGTGTTTCGCCGCCGCCGATTGTGGTGACGACAAACAGGTGTGCATCAGCGAGCTGTGTGCCGGATTGCGTGGAGACCATCAGCAGCACGAGACGCTCACTGATATGCTCAGTGGGGATCCGGAGTTGATAGCGATGAAACTCTCGCAGGCTACTAAGGTTGGTTTTTGGGGGGCATTCTCTTCCTAGTTTTAAAATAGCTGTATTTTTTGAAACTAGACGTTCTAGAACCTCCTCCTAGCTGGAATTCTGAAGAAATATGCCTTGGAACTGAGAAAAATGGAAGCTGGACGTTCTAGAACCATCTGGTTTTGAAATGGCTTCGTTTCTGGAGAAATCTATTCTAAAACCAGTATTTTTTCGGAATTGGACGTTCTAGAACTCACTTGAATTATATCATTTCGGAATCTGGACGTTCTAGAACCATCTGGTTTTGAAATGGATTGATTCCGAAAGGGCTCCAACCCTAGATCCCGGAGGTCTTTGGGATCTGGACGTTTTAGAACCACTATCTTTTTTCTATTTTTCTAAAATCCTCCGTTTAGGAAACCGGACGATCTAGAACTATGTTTTCAGGTCAGACGTTCTAGAACTTTTTTTTCAGGAAAAACCTATTTTAGAACCGTTTTTTGGAAACTAGACATTCTAGAACTTCTAAACTCAAAGCGGCTTCATTTTCGAATAAAGATCACTATTTTGGAACCCGGACGTTTTAGAACTGATAGTTTCGGAACGCTTTTTTTCAGAACCGGACCGTTTTAGAATACGCGGTTCCCAAATGTCTTCACGTCATTTTAAAACCCAGGAATTCTATGACCTTTCTGTGACCAGTAAAAAAAAATTTTTTTTTAATCTATGACCAGTTTTAAAAACGGCTCAATTCCTGGATGAATCTATTTTATTCTGAAACCGGACGTCCTAGAACCGCTCTTTTCTTTAATCTCTTTGGAAGAAGTCACTTGGGAACCACCGAAAGACTCAGATTATTCTAGAACCTTCTAAAACAGCTCTCGATTATGAAACCGGACGTTTTAAAACTATCGATTTGAAAAAAAAATGACTGAAAGTTCTAGAAAATCCACGAATTTTTCATAGAAAAAGTCCTTTTAAAACCCAGAAATCCGTATCCTCCTCCCCGAATAACTCATCTCCAACTAGTTCCAGGTAACCGAATCGATCAACAAATTCGGCGACGTTCTTGCCCGAGTCGAAGAGATGCTCTCCCATTTCGACACCTACATCAACGCATTCTTTGTTTGAATTACTAACTGTTTCTCTGGGTAACCCACACAATTAACCACGTTTTCTTTTTTCTACTCACTCCCCCAGGCCACGCCCCGTTTCTTCCCCAATTGCCACGTTGTAAAAAAGGAACTGTTTCTCTCTTCTCCTTATCATTGCCCCCGATGAATTTCAATCGGTTCTTATATTATTTTGCCTTATTTTATTTATATTTTTGCCCTATTTCTTGGTATTTTATTCTGGAGTCTTTGACTCCGCCCCTTTTCCCCTCTCTCTTCCCACTCACCCCAAAAAACCATAAACTAAATGGATATTTAGAAAAATGAAATTAGAATAAATATCATTCCCCCAAAAAAATTAGAATCGATGTAGAAGACCATCTGGAGAGGCGACACGAACATAACGAGCGTTCTCAACGACTTCTGGAGGAGAATCGACGGCGAACGAGGTGACATTGGAAGAGGAAGAGGAGGAATAGTTGGAAGAATAGGCAGAGGATGAGGAACGTTGAGAAGGCGGAGTCTCGTTCTGAAAAGGATTCTTAATAGAAGGGCATTCCCCCTACGGTGCTCTTACCGTACTACTGTTATAGAAACTACGTGGCGATGGAACTGGTACGGTAGTCGGGTAGCAGTCGACGGAGATGAACGTTGGAATAGGCTCCGAGTCGATGGAGGGACGAGGAGGTGGAGGACGTTCTGGAAAAGAGGGGTACTGTAGGCCTTAAGGGAGGTACAGTAATCCTTGGGTTACTGTAGTTATTCGAGTTTAGGAAGCTTTTGAGGGTTACTGTAGTTTTTTGGAAGTTTGGAAGGTACAGTAATCCCTATCTTGTTTCTATGGGTTACTGTATTTTTTGGAAATTACAGTAGCCCATGGCTTTTTTGATTACTGTAGCTTTTATAAGATGACTGTAGTTTTTGATAGATTCAAGTTCAGATACCATTTGAGGGATTACGGTAGTTTTTTCGGATTTCCTTTAGGATTACTGTTTTATTTTTGATTTCCGAAGGGTTCGGAGGTTACTGTAGGTTTTTTTGGGATCTTGGAGGAATCTACAGTAATCCGGGTTTTACAGTTTTCTTGAAATTTCAGGAAATTAAAAAATACCGTATCTCGGTTCCCTTAATAGCTATCAAAAAGTGGTCAACTAAAAAGTTGCTCAGCTTAAAATTCTGAGTATTTTGTTAGTTGACAACTTTTTGATACCTCCTACCGTAATCGAGTTATAAGCGTTCAAAGTTAGGTACCGCTCAAAAAGTCTGTTTTTTAGAAGACCCTGACTTTGAACTCTCCTAACTCAATTTCCAATAGCGCTATCAAAAAGTGGTCAACTACAAAGTTGCTCAGCTTAAAATTCTCTACATTTTATTAGTTAACAACTTTTTGATACCTCCTACCGTAATCTAGTTATAAGCGCTCAAAAGTACATATCTTCAAACACCTACAACTCGCTTATCTTCAAAGCTATCAAAAAGTGGTAAACTAAAAAGTTGCTCAGCTTAAAATTCTGCGTATTACAGTAAGAGTCTAAGCCCCGCCCCTTCTTACCCGGCGCCATAATCTTGGGTTTTTGTGCAATGGGCGGTCGAATATTCACATAATGACTTTTATTGATACTGGGGCTATCATACACATTTGTGATCGTTTCTGGAAAAAAAATCAGATTAAAAAATTTCTGAAAAAGGGGGCGGAGCTAACCATTACTACGTGTCTCTCGTGCCACGTCGACATCAGTTCTAATCCGAACAACAGCCATTTCCTTCGATGGAGTATCATCTGTATGTCTCAATGAATGCTCTGCTACCATTCCTATCCGATTATTATTGTTAGCAATCGATGCTTTTTGAAGATCTCCATAGATTGGTGTAGCATAGAATTGGGGAGGAGCGGAGACTGGTGGAGGTGGAGGGACGGATGATGGGGGTTCCGGAATTTGGGATCTGATAGGTGGTCGAGGAGGCTTTTGAGAGTCCGGCGCTATTGAGGCACTTGTCTGGAAAAGAGAGTTTATCTTGATTCTTAGGGGAGATATTGGAAAAGTGTCAATTAGAAAGTTGCTCAGCTTAAAATTCTGCGTATTTTGTTAGTTGACAACTTTTTGATAACTAAAAGGGTGAGCGAGATATGAGCAATTGAAGGAGCAGCGGCATCTCAGGCCAGCTTTAAAACGCCTATCACTCGCTAGTCGTTAGAGCTATCAAAAAGTAATCAACTAGAAAGTTGCTCAGTTTAAAATTCTACACATTTTGTTAGTTGACAACTTTTTGATAGCTTTGATGGTTAGCGAGATATTGACATTATTTTAACTACTAGCCAAAATGGGTGGCCTGACTTCTCTTCAGGAGCTTTAGAAATTTTTCGTTGAAAAAATTGGCTTTTTTTATTAAACTAAGTTTTTTTTGAGCATTTAAAACCCCAAAATCCCGTTTAAAATACGGATTTTCCCACATAGTAATCATAGAAATTAGGAAGCTTTTTTGACCAGAAACAGTAAATTTCAAAGTTTAGGAACCTATTTTTAAATCTTTTATATCTCGTTTCCTATGACAGTTATCAAAAAAATGTTAACAGATAAGTTGCTCAGCTCAAACTTTTGCGTTATTTGTTAATTGACAACTTTTTGATAGCTTTAACCACCAGGGAGCTATAGACGTTCAAAGTTAGGTATCCCTCCAGAGACACCTAAGCCTAACTTCAAACGCCTACAACTTGCTTGGTTTGAGAGATATTAAAGTACAATGTATCTGCAAAACATGGATAATTTCAAGTTGAGCAACTTTATAGTTGACCACTTTTTGATAACTTTAACGGTTAGCAAGATATAAGCGTTTAAAATTAGAAATTATCCGAGAAAAAATGCTATTAACTTCCAGCCCTCCTATCTCGCTTACAGATATTGCTATAAAAATCAGATTTATTGAAAAATACGCAGAATTTTAAGCTGAGCAACTTTTCAGTTGTAAACTTTTTGATAGCTTTAACGTTTGAAATTAGATCCGCGAAACAAATGTTCCAGTGATGCCTAACTTCAAGCGTTCATATCTCGCTTGCCGTATTTTTTATCAAAAAGCTGTCAACTAACAAAATACGCAAAATTTTAAGCTGAGCAACTTTGAAGTTAGTCACTTTTTGATAGCTACACGATGAATCAAGTTATAGGCGCTAGAAGTTAGACGCCATTCGAGACGCAGAGAAAGCTGAAGGCTAGAGCGTCTAACTGTCTGCGTCTCTTGTTAGCGCCCACGTCCTGCTATTAAACTTCTCATATCTCGCTTAAATTTCGTTGAGCCATCCGTTAAAACTAGAGAAAATCCTGCTCACCGTTATCTGTGAATGTGCCCTTATAATAGGGGGAGTCGGGGGAGTCGTTCCATTCAACTCCTTTTCCTCCACAGAAGAGGAGGTATTCTTCCGACTAGTTCTCAATTCGAGACGTTTCTCCGGAAGTCTCGGAAACCATTTCCTTTCTTTAGAAGAGTCTTCAGAAGAACTTTTCGATGAATTCAGATGATTCTGAATTGAATTAAAGAGATTCCTCCTCTTCGGCTTCTCCACCACCGTCCCATCCACAGCCATTTTCGTCCGGAGTGATGCCCTGGTTTCCCTCATCGCTTTGTCTAGATCAACTGCCCCACATGAATAAACATTACACATTTTCCATAGATTTAGATGCTCATTCTTCTTTGGATCCATATATTTTTTTAGATTTGCAGCCGTTCGATTATGCACTTTTGCGATTTCTGACAGGCGTTTGAGGGGGAGGTCTAGTCTAGAAGAAACTGGTTTTTTTGGTCTTTTAGATGTTCTCTCACCTCGATTGGGAGAACGTATCAATGATTGATTGCAGCTTCTGACCGTATGTCGCCTCCGCTTCCGCTCTAGAAAATGGGGTTTTTGGGTGGACTTTGGACTTTTTGGACTTTGACTAGGGAGTCCAAAGTTTAAAGGTACTGTACTAAAAACGTTTTTTCTTTAGATTAAGTTTCTTGAAATTATAATAGAATGTGTTGCTTAACGTTATTTAACACTGATTTTTATGAAAAATGGAGTTTTTGAGATTTTCTGATTTTTGAAAAAAAATTATTTTCCGAAACTTGAACTTTTTTTGAAAAATAATTTTTCTGGTTTTTTTGAAATTTTAATTAATTTTTTGAATAGTAATGCGTCGTATGTCGTTTTAAATAGAAAAATAGAGTTTTAGAAAAATTTAGATTTTTTGAAAAATGTTGAAAAAAAATTTTTACGCAAAAATTCAAAAAAATTTTGAAAAATTATTTTTTCGATTTCTTACTGAATTTTTTTCCAGGTTTTTGAGAGTTTTGCCACTGATTTGAACCTGCTATTTAATCTAGAATTTTAAAATCCAAAACTGATTTTTCAAAAATTTCGATTTGTGAACAAAAAAATTGTTCGGAAATTATTTTGCAAAATTTTTTTTTTGAATTTTCATCAGTTTTTTCTTGCTCAATCAGTATGTTTTCTTATTCTGATAATTTTTCTCTGTTGAGCCACACCTCAAAGCGCTCTAAACCGCTCTGTACCTCCTCAAACCCATCGAAAGGTCGTGTACTCCTCTCGGACAACTTTTCTCATTTTTTTCAAAATTATTTATAAATTCTCGCTATTTCTAGACTAATTATCATTTTTAAATAGAAAAAAAACAGATAACATTTTTATCAAATCCCAAAAAATGCCCATCTTGTCCAAAAGGAGTACACAGCTGGAAACTGGTAAAAGCGGTTTTTGTGGGGGTTGGAGGGGTTTCTGGGGTGTGGTTCAAGAGAGAAAAGTGATAAGGAACAGAAAATATGTAAGTTAGCAAGAAAATAATATTTAAAATCGAAAAAAAATTTTTTGAAAAATTTTGAATTTTCGAAAAAAAAATTTTTTTTTTTGAAAATTTTCGAAAATTCAAAAATTGCTAATTTTTACTATTTTATAGGAAAATATACCTATTTTGAGGGTTTTTAAAATCGAAATCAAGCCTAAATCCCTTATTAGTGGGATAAAACTTACAAATTAGCGGTAAATTCCAACAACGAATAATCATATCGAGTGGTCATGGGTCGGTGACTGAAAAATCAATTGAGAGTTATTTGAAAATGAAGAATGAAATAAGGGAAAGATTGTTAAGTGACACACGCAACATTCAGAAAAAATTGATAAGAAAAGAGGGGATGACGACTCAAAAAATGGTGTGAATGATAATAATTGTGTATTTGGTAGAGGAGAAGAAAGCATTCGTTTTTGGAAGGGGGAAAATCGATGGCTTATCATATCAAACGGCCTCGATTCTTCTTTTTCTTCTTCTTTCGAAGAAGACGGAGAGGGGGGAATGATCGATTGGAAGGGGAGGAGGAGGGGATTCCAAAAATATCTAGGAGAGAATGTTAAGATTAGGTCAGGGTGATTTGGGGAATGTCACAAGTTTTTGATCGTTGATGGGTTATCAGGAGTGAGAGGGAGTAGAAAAGAATGTGCAGGTTAGGGAGGCATTTTTGGAATTTTTTTTGGAATTTTGAATTTTTTGAAATTTATGAAAATTCAAATTTTGATTAATATTTTATTCTATTTTATATTTTTCAACTTGACTATAAATCGATTTTCAATTTAAGGTGATTTTGAATTGAAAGTAAGTAACTTTTCAGAATTTTGAATCTAAATTAGGCTCCGCCCATTTTTTGAGTCAAATTTGGTTCTAGCATTTTTGAAAAATATTCTGAAAATTCGAATTTTTTGGATTTTACAAAAATTTAAATTTTGACTTACATTTATTTTATTTTATATTTTTCAACTTCAAAAAAGTTAAAAATGAAGAGAAATTGTGAAAAATGGTTGCTAATAGAGTGTGAAATAAAACAAGATATAATGGAAATTTAAATTTTTGAAAGAAAAGTTGATTTTCAAAAATTTCAAAAAAAAAACTTCAGTAATGTCGAAAATGAAAGCAAAAAAAGTAAATAGGAAATTTTATAACTATTCAGGCTCCGCCCCTCTATCTTTAAACCCAGTTTCAATAAAGTTTTTTTTCTATTTTTCAACTATATACATATTATATAATTTATATGAAGCTAAATTTCAAATAAAATTTTAGTTGAAAGAGGCGGAGTATGAAATTTTTGATTAAGTTCCAAAAACAAACGAATTTAAAGGTACGCGACTATGAGAGAAAAGGTAATCGAAGTGGCCGCAACAACTGTCACTCATTGTGACTAAAACAGAATACACTACCATTTACAATGTATTGTCTGCAAACGCGCCCCAGCGCACTAACCCCACTTCGCTGCATACATTTTTTCTGTTTCCCGAGGATCAAGTGTATAAACTGTAGCGTAGATCAAATATATAATTTCAAAAATTATGTTATCCTGATTGTGCACTGGAAAGTGATTTCTAGAGTAACTCTACCCTAGTTAGCATATCGTTTAAAGGTACAGTGGGTTTTTTGCGAATGGTTTTTTCAAATGTGAGTAGATCAAAAAATAATTTGCTGTAATTAGATTTTTTTCCGCGTGTTTAGTGTATGTAATGTGATGTGTAAATTTATGACAGAAAAAACGACTTAAAAAATGGAAAAAATCAAAGATTCCAAAAAAATGAAGTTTACTATTTTTACATCTTTTCAGATATTTTTCAAGAATAAAATAGTCTTTGAATACTAGCATTTATAATGGGTCAACTTAAAGTGCTTATATCTCACTAACCCTAAGAGCTATCAAAAAGTTGTCAACTAAAGAATTGCTCAGCTTAAAATTTCACATATTTTGTTAGTTGAGCACTTTTTGATAGCTAAACTATAAAAAAAGATAATAGCAATTTTTAAAAACATTTTTGGATCATCACAAAAAAAGATGCCATCATAAATGAGTCATAAATCCGTGAATAGAACTTCAAAACCAAAAAAAATAAAAAGAGTCAGGTAAAACCTCAAATCTAACCCATAACCTAACAATCTGGGGAGAAAAGGAAAAAAAGAGAAATCCATTTCGTAAAACGAGAAGAATTGAGTCGTCGTTCCCCCTCCCCGAATGACCTCTCTCTCTCCGATAGGCAAAAAACAATGAGGAATGTGAAATAGTGGTTATTGGGAAAAACGGCAGATGGCCGATTCCGATATGCTTTAGACTATTATGAGAACCTTTAATAGAAGGGCAGATACTTATTTACAATAAAAAACATAAATTAAGGTAGAAGGGTGTTCAAGATCTCCGATTGGGTTCCTCTGATCCTGGCATTATGAAGAGTTTTGCTGAAAATTGGTAATAAAGACGTTGCTCAGCTTAAAATTCTGTGTTTTTTGTTAGTTGACCGCTTTTTGATAGGGATTACGGTAAGCGAGATATGAGCGTTTGAAATTGGGGATCCATAATCAACTTCAAACGCTTATAACTCAATTCCTGGTGAAGATATCAAAAAGTTGTTAACTAGAAAGTTGCTCAGCTTAAAATTTTACGTATTTTGATAGTTGACAGTTTTTTGATAGGGATTACGGTAAGCGAGATATGAGCGGTCAAAGTGAGGGCTAGCTTCAAACGCTTATAACTCGCTAGTCGTTAGAGATATCAAAAAGTTGTCAACTAAAGAATTGCTCACCTTAAAATTCTACACATTTTAATTTTCATCCAATTTGCGATACCTCAACTCCAAATACAGAAAACTCACAAATACAAGCATACATCTGCTCGCTCTTGCTAAAAAACTGTTTCTGCTCTGCACAAGACATGAATCTTTTGAAGAATTCCTCTTCTGGAGGCAAATAAATATCACAATTTAGCTTCTTTGTACAGGAATTTCTTCCAGGGTAGAGGCATTCGAAGACGCACTCCGCTTGACGAGCAGCTTTTTGGTTCATGAATTGGCGGGATTCGTCTGTAGGAAAAGGGGCTTATCTGGGTTGGGGTTGGAGATAGAAAAAAATTGTTAACTAGGGAATTGCTCAGCATAAAATTTTGGGTATTTTATTAGTTGAAAGTTTTTTGATAGCTAGCAGGGGAAGCAAGATATAGGCGGTTGAAGTTAGGGGCCGCCCGAGCTTGCCGGGGGTGATAACTTCAAGCGCCTATATCTCGTTAACCGTAATAGCTATCAAAAAACTGTCAACTAGTAAAATACGCAAAATTTTAAGCTGAGCAAGTTATTAGTTAATAGTTTTTTGATAGCGTTCCTGCGAATCGAGTTATAAGCCCTGGAAGTTGCGTACCGCCCAGGAGACGCAGAGAAGGCTAGAGTGTCGAGCTGTCTGGGGTATCCCAACTTCAAGCCTTCATATCTCGCTAACCGTAATTCCTATCAAAAACCTATCAACTAATAAAATAAGCAAAATTTAAAGCTGAGCAACTTTCCTATTGACAATAACCCGCTACCTGCTAAGGGAATCTAGATACTTACCAAAATCCCCCACATTTTCCTCTATCGCAAAAATCATGTAATCTCGAAATTCTTCCATACTCCTTCTACTCAACACATTTGTTTTTCGGGATGTACACCCCCGGAATCCGTACATATTTGCGTAGGAACACTGTTTAATCTGGTTGAAATCCGGAATGAATTGTTTAAAGCAAGACACGAATCCGCAGGTTGGGAAGATTTTCTTAAATATTTTATGATTTTAAAAATCTCCGAAAAAGTACTTACTTCACATTTCGAAAAACATTTCTCCATTGGTTCATTGTTCTTTTTCGAAAGGCACTTTTCATACGGTTGACATAAACATTGTCTGATTGCTTCACAATGTACGAATGGGACGAATAAAGTGAGAAAAATGAAAGATCGCATTTAAAATAATTACGAATTGAAAGGTTCTGTCCCGTCTAATTCGGTCTCTTTTAATCGCATCAAACTTTGTTTTTTCAAAATACAAAAGGGGCGTGGCCATTGAAAACCTGATTCCTTAGATAAAAATGAAAAATGTTGAGGTGCCTCCTACGAGTGACCAATCCGAATATAGTATTCACACGTTAATTTGACACATCATACAGTATAGCGTGGTTGATGACAGCTGATTGGTAATTGAACTCAAACAGCCAGTACACACGCGGTGGGGGTCGAACCGAGGGGTCGACGCAGCCGACGGGGCGACAGACGACCGTGTTAGCCAATAGGCCACGGGTGCAACACTCGGGAGGGTCGTAGAGGTGCGTAGATATTCTTGTGGGGGAGAGGGAGGGTGGAGGAAAAGCGGTTTTTGCTGGAATTAGGGGTTTTGAGTGGTTGGAAATGTTTTTTAGAATTATTTTAAATTAAGAATCGTCGGATTTCAAGGTTTTTTGCATAAAAATGTTAGATTTTTGTCGAAAAACCTATTTTTTCCTGTGAAAATAAAAAAAAATGTTTTTACTCAACAAATTTTCCTTTTTTTCATTAATTGATGTTCATTTATTTGTTACTGAAAGCATTTTACAAGTGCTAACCAAAGCGTTGAAAATAGCGCTCAAACTTTAAATTTCGCTGCTTACATTTGTTTCGTTGGCTGAGTATCAAATGTAAAATATTTTAATTTTCTAGTTAAAAGTATGATATTTTAAATACAGTAAGGAAATTGAAAATAAATATAAAAATTTAAAAAAAAATTAAAAAGTAACAATTAGGTTCAAGTAAAAACTAAATTTTATCCCAAAAAAAAATTAAATTCAATATTTTTGGCACATTGAAAATAAATAACTAAAATAAATAGTTCAACAGAGCGCATTTACTGACTGTCCTTTTTTTGACCTACCGAATGATCTTTGTGCTGACTTTTTTAATTTGTTTATTTACCGACAAAAAAATTTTTTATTTTTGACCTTTTCTATTTTTTAAAAAATTTAGTACTTTAAGTTGAACCTTCATATATTTTTTGTTCTGTGTGGGATTTCGAAATTAAAAAAAAATTTATTTATACAAAGATCATCCATTTATTTTGATTTACTTCCTTCTTCACTGACCCACAGGTTTTTGGTGTCAATTTCGAAATTAGTTCCCTGTTTCTTGTTCTTAAAATATATATATAATGGAAGAAGAAGATCAAATACACAGGGTAATTTCAATTGTTGCTGATCAAGAAACGATAACGTTTAATGGGTTTTTTCACACTTTTTGCTGATAATTAGAAAATGATGTCGACTTTGGAACCATTTCGAGTTATCTGGAATACTGTTCTCGGAGGTCAGAGTCCGAATGAGAGAGAGAGAGAGAGAGAGAGAGAGAGAGAGAGAGAGAAAAAGGGTGTAAATATGTTTTCAGGGACAGCTGACCGTCTGACATTTGTTGACGGGAAAGGGTGATTTGGACTAGAAATGTACTTACTTGGTTGAAAATTGTTGGTTGGGGGGATACGGTATTTATGATTTTAGACTCTACCGTAATGCTAGATTGCAAAAAACTCGAATAAGCTAGTTTTGGATACAAAAAAACCCATTTAGTTCCTAAAAATAGAGAGTTTCCAAAAATTAGTATATCTCAATTCTCCTTTAAGTTTTAAAAATTTGGTCAATTTAAAAGTTGCTCAGCTTAAATTTTTGCGTATTTTGTTAGTTTATAGCTTTTTGATAACTCTTACGATTAGCGAGATATAGGCGTTTGAAGTTAGGTACGAAATAGACGCAGACGCTATGGCCTCCAGCTATCTTTGCTTCCGAAGCGCTTATAACTAGCTTCATAGCAACGATATCAAAAAGTTATCAATTAATGAAATGTTCAAAACAAAATTCTGCTTATTTTGTTAGTTAACATCTTTTTGATAGTTTTAACGGTTAGCAAGATATAGACGTTTAAAGTTGGATGTCCTAAATCGGGTGGTACTTAACTTCAAACGCTCATACATCAATTTCTGGCTAAGATATCAAAAAGTAGTCAATTAATAAAATGATCAGCTTGAAATTCTATATTTTATCCCATTAATAATATTTTTGTAACAAAACCGGTAAGTGACGCACAAGCACTTGAAATGGTGCACCTTCTGAGACACGCAAAAAAAAGCAGCATCTATGTCTCTGGGACACTACCCAACTTTAAACGTTTTTAACTATCTTCCTAGTAATGCTATCAAAAAAATGGTCAGTTACAAAATACTCAGCTTAAATTTTTCCGTATTTCATTAGTTGACAACTGTTTGATAGCTTACTCGGTTAGCGAGATATGAGCATTTGAAGTTAGGTATCCCAAAACGGGCGTTATCTAACTTCAAACACTCATAACTCAATTCCAGGTCAAGATATTAAAAAATTGTTAACTAAATAAATGCTTAGCGTAATATTTCCTACATTTTGTTAGTTAACAACATTTAGTTAGCTATCACGGATAGCGAGTTATAAGCATCAGAAGTTGATTATCCTAGAAGCTACTTCTAACCAACCTGTAGCCTACCTGAAGCTACCTGTAAGACATCCGATACGCGCAATTTAAAATTCTAGCTAACTATTTTAATTTTCTACAGTACACTCAGCTAGAAGGTCTATCATACTACGAACAACACAAAATACTTTCACCTCCTCTCCCTCCCCCTCTTCTGAAACAAAAGAAACGCCGCTTGTGTATCATCACCAGATAGCACGCCTCTTTTTGGCGCCCCCTCTTATCAAAACTGCTCTCGTTGCTCTTTTTCCTCAACAAGATAAGAAACAGAAATTCATTTTTCCCTCAAATGCACTTCACCCGTCGCGCAGTCTCTCCACGTGCTTCTTTCGTCTTCGATCGTCACGTTGGAACCATCAATTCATCGTTGAGTCGACGTCCAAGACTATCTGAGTGTCCGGAAGAGGAAGACGAAGAGTTTGTTTTTGGATCTTGCTTAGGAATTGGGGAAGAAATGCGGCAGGTTGTTCAGGAACCTGTCCCAATGATCATTTTGGAGGAAGAAGAGGAGGATAATGATGGGTTAGGTTAGTTTTTTTTATGGACTTAAGAGTAGAGATTTCAAAAATTTGTTAACTAGAAAAATGTAGAGAATTTAAAGTTGAGCATATTCTTAGTTGACAATTTTTTTATATCTCTACCAGGAATCAAGTTACGGGCGTTTGAAGTTGGGTAGGATACCCAACTTCGATTGCTTATAGTTCGCTAGCCAGCAGAGCTATCAAAAAGGTGTCAACTAACAAAATATGTAGAATTTTAAGGTAAGCATTTTGGTAATTAAAAACTTTCAGATATTTTTGCTGGAAATCTAGATAGGTCGATTTTGAATAAGCTTCACCAAAAATTGGGAGAGGGGCACAGGAGCTTGATTTTACATGAAGCTAGCTAATGAGTTCTAGCTAAAGGTTGGTTTAGTATAGAATGTTATCAAATGTGTTAGTTAATGTTCTTTTTTCAATCCTGGTTATAAAAAATCATTCGAAACTTGACTATGAAAGATATTTGAGAGATATTGGTTCAAGTATAATTTTGTATTATTATTCGTCCCTTCAAAACCGTTTAACTTGCTTACTGTCAGAGATATAAGCAAGATGTTGTATAATAAATTGTTAAGCTTATAATTTTGCGTATTTTGTTAGTAGACCACTTTTTAATAGCGTAAATGGTTAGCGAGATATCAGCCATTGAAGTTTGGTACCGCCCGAGGCAAGGTGGTGCAACTTCAAATGCCTACAACTCGTTTACTATCAAAGATATCAAAAAGTGGTCAACTAGTAAAATGCGTAGAATTTTATTCTGAGCAACTTTGTAGTTGACACCTTTTTGATAGCTCTGGTAGTCAGCAAGATATAGGATCTCAAATTTATACTCAAGACCTTTCATCTCGCATTAATAATTTATTCTGTTTTTCAAGCTATCAACCATTTTTTTTTGAATTTTTAATATTTTGACATCATATTTAACTAAAATTCTGAAATTTAGGTTTTTTTAATCAATACTAATGCTATGAAAAAATGCTGTGAGGAGATAGTCAAATCAAAGGTTTTTAATCAAAAAAAATTTTTTTAATCATTTATTTAGCAATTAGAAAAATCTTTATTCGATATGCTATATAAAAACTAATAATTGATTTCAAATTCTATAAAATCCATTCCAAATCTCTACATATTCCCTTAATCGACACAAAGTTGCTTCTTCTCCATATATCTCCAAGCTACTCTCAGCTGGTCAGAAAGACCAAGGAAACACATGTTGTACTCAAAAACATATGACACTTCTCATCATAATCTTTCCTCCCTCTGGCAGACGCGCCCGCAATATCCAGATCTGCACGTATCAGATAATGATTCCCATCCATCTTCAAATATTGACTTTTTGTTTGTCGTCGAGAGAGAAAAGAGAACGTCTCGAAATGTCAACAATAGCCTTGATTTTTTTTTGAACTGCTATATATCGATTTGGAAAAAAGATATGAGTGCGATATGTAATATTTTTATGTGTAACAGGGACCGGTAGTCATATTACACTTTCCCACGTGACGTATTCATTTTGGTCTCACTCCCCCTTCAGCTTCCATCCCCCCCCCCCTTTTCCCGTTTCTTCTCTGTCTGCGTATATCCTCCCTCTCTCTTTTTTTTCGAAAAAGAGTCGATACGGAGAGCTTTTTCGTCACTTTTCCCTTCCCCAAGCACCAAACTTTTTTTTCTTGTCTCTTTTCCTTCAAAAAATCCATTGAACATTCACAAATCATTTTACGAAATTTTTTCCGAGAGAAAGAAGATAGAAATTTCGAGTGCAAATGTACGGAGAGTGCACGGAGATAATGGCTTCTCCATTTCATAGTTTTTTTCGTTATTTGGGAAAAAAATAGGAAAAATGGGAAAAATAGGAAAATAAAAGTTATCAGTATAAAGTCATTTCATTACTTCCGATGATTTTAGTAGTATTAGATAAGAGGAAGGTTTCGATAACTTTTTATTTTTTAGTGATGTCTTCTTTAGCGAAGGTTTTTTGAATTTTTTTGAATTTTTTTAGTTTTTATTTAGTTAGTTCATATTTAGCGATAATTTGAAATATTCGCTCCAAAATATACTTTTCTCGAAAAAAAAATTTTTTTATATTTAAAATTTCGATTTTGAAAATGTTTATAGAGATATTTCGAAATGTTTATTCTTGCTGTTTATATTTTTTCGTTGACTGAGTATCGGATTCTGGATTTTTCTATTGCTCATTTTGATAATATTTTTTCGTTTAAAAATTATTAAATAGTTCCAACTAAATATTTCGTTGCGCTGACAATTGAATTAGATTTCTCTATTTAAAATATTTCAATTTTAAGCCAAACTCATAATTAAATAAGCGAAAATCCAAATAATATTTAAATATTCTACGCTTTATACTCAGTTAACAAAATAACAAAAATTAAAAAAAAACTAATTTTTACATAAAAATATTTATATTCTCCTCACAATTTATTTTATATTCAACATTTTCTCTACTTTTAACGTATAAAAAAGCTCAATTTTGAACTTAAAAGTGAAACAAAGTTCAAATTACACAAAAATACACAGCGAAATTTAATGTTCCCAATAGAGCGCGTTTACTTCCCGGTTAACATATTTGACCTTTTAATCTCTAGACAATGATCTAAACTTTCACTTATCACGACGTCAAAACTAAAAAAGTTAATTTATTGATAATGGTTTCACGTGTGATAATTCGGGTAATGAGAGAATCATTCCCCCTCTTCCTCTTTCCTTCGCCCGACAGATGCAACGTTTCGTCACCGCCGCACTTTCTAAAGGTTCTCTTCCTTTGATAATATCAATGAGATCGAAGAAAAATAACAGGTTTTCTCTAGAGATATCTTACTTTTTATTTTTACGGCGACAAGTATTTGTAAGATTTTTTGGTTCTGCAGAAAAATAGTTTTTCTGTTAGATTTTATTTTAAGTTTTTGTTTTATTTTCAGACTTAATTTTATTAAATTAGGCCTATTATCGCTGAAAAACACGTAATCCCGATTTTTCAAAGTTTAACAAGCGCGCTCTACCGAGATGATTTTGCTCTGGCGGAAAATTAATTTTTTTCGCAGTTTTTATTGGTTTTTCGCTGGATTTTCTGCTTTGAATCGCTTTTTTTCGCTCTATCATAATTTTAATTTCAAATAGAAATCTGAAAAAAAATTAATTAGTCTTTAAAATAATATTTTTCGCAAGCAAAAAATTTTTTGACACGAAAACCGGTCGAAATGACTTGGAAATTGTGTATTTTTCGCTTTTAAACGTTTCAAATTGATATTTATGGCGGGGAAATGATAAGAATTGAGTGTTCTTTGATTTTTTTTTTGGGTAAAAAATATTTTTTCTTCGAGCTAAAATTTTTTTGATTTTTAAAAAAATTATTTTCGCCTGTATTTAATAGAAAATGTCAAAAATATAGTCTTTGAATAATTAAAAATCAGGAAAAAATATTTTTTAAAATTTTAAACCTCCGCCAAAATGAGTTTCAATAGAGCGCGCTTTCTAATCAGCTTGATTTCAAATTTTCGGTTAATCTGTATGTTTTCTTGCGCTAAAAACCCTTCAAACACCTCAAAAATAGTTTTTTCTTTAAAAAAAATTAATTTCCAGTGATGTCGGTGACGCGACCGGTCCGCGTTCACTTCGCGGTCGACGTCGAAAACTTGCAAGCTCATCAATCGGTGTACGTTGTCGGATCGTCTGATGTGCTCGGCGCTTGGGAAGCCAATCGGGCGATGCCGCTCGTCCAGGATCCGGATAGGAGGTTAGTTAGGAGTCTTAGCCTTAGCCTTAGCCTTAGGCTTAGGCTTAGCTTTTTAGCCTTAGGCTTAGGCTTAGCTTTTTAGCCTTAGGCTTAGGCTCAGCTTTTTAGCCTTAGGCTTAGCTTTTTAGCCTTAGGCTTAGGCTTAGCGTTTTTTTAGCCTTAGGCTTAGGCTTAGCACTTTAGCCTCAGGCTTAGGCTTAACCACATTTTGAGTTTCAGCATGCGCTGGAAAGCAACTATCGTCAGCGACGTCGATCAGCTCAAGTTCCGCTACTTCATCGGCTACAACCTGATGTCGGATCAAGGAGAAAAACTCATCGTTGGTTCGTTTTTTCACTTTTTTCTTAAAAAAAATTTTTTTAAACTTTTTTTTTTTTTTTTTCCACCAAATCCCCATTTTTCTAGACAAATGGGAAGCATTCCTGCATCCTCGATCGACTCTCTGCATAGCGGAATCTCGAAACGGTGAATGTCGTGCCGATCGAGTCGATCTATTCGGGTATTATGCGGGTCGGAAATGCGTCTCCGATGGATGGCTTCAACACCCGGATGAGAATCAGATTCTGTTGAGGTTACATGGAAATGCGTTGAAATTCTATAAAACGGCCAAGGAGAGAAAGAATTGTCGGGTTAAAATGACACCGTTGGATGTTCGATTTAAAGCGGTTCGTTTTTCAGGGTTTTAAACGAAAAATTGATGGTTTTCCAGAAAAATCCTCGAATTTTCTGTTGAAAAATCGAATTTTTATACAAAAAAAACTCTTTCTTTCAGCCAATAACAGGTATTTTAATCCAAAAAGCTCAATTTTTTATCAAAATTCTCCGATTTTCGGCTGAAAAGTTTATTTTTTAAATCGAAAGCTTTTGTCTGAATAAAATCCTAGGATTAATCCTCTATTTATGCACAAAAAACTTGGGTTTCAAACTGAAATTCGCAGTTTCCAGGTGAAACCTTTGAAATATCGGTTTTATTCGACCAAAAAGCCTTAATTTTTAATACAAAAGTGATAAGAAATTATAATTGTGTTATTAAATTAGCACGAAACTAGCCAAAAAACCTATTTTAAAACCAGAAAATACTCAATTTTCACGAGAAAAACCCCGTATTTTAAGCTGAAAATAGCGTTTTTCAATAAAAAACTCTATATTTTCACCCTCAAAAATTGCTATTTTTCCATATAAATCATGAAGAATAGCTCAAAATTCCTTATTTTCCAGCCAAAACAACCTCGATTTTTGTAGAAAAAATCCTGGATTTTGAACTGAATTTCCAGCTAAAAACTGCAATTTTTCATATAAAAAGCAGCATTTTTCCCTAAAAAAATAGGCTTTCTTCATGCGAAAAATATGAAAATACCCCCAAAAACTGTCTGAAAACTGCATTTTTCATATTAAAACCCCAATTTCAGCCTCCCAGCGGACACATCAGCTTCAGTTACGGTGAGGACGAAGAAGACGAAGAAGAGGATCCGAATGCTCCTTCCAACAAATGCACTCATTCGACAACCCACGTGGCAGTCCTTTCAGACCCTCGCCCAAAATTCTATGATCAAGAGGAGACTGGAGTCGTTTTCAACAACAACAAAGACTATCTAGTGTTCCGAACGCATTGCCTCGCCGCGGAATTCCTCGCCTTTTACATTGAGATCTTTTCCGACGAACGGAAACGAATCGGCGCTTGTTATGCTCTTCCATCGGCTCTCCAAGATGCTTCTGGAATCATCCACCTCCCATTTATCAATTCTTCTGGACGTCCGATAGGTCAGGTATCGATTGAATACCTTTGTGTTCGGGCATTGACCCGCCTTGATGGCCCACAGCTTATGGATGAGACATACTGTAGGCATTGGAAGAAGAGAAACGCGTTGGAAGTCGGGCATCGAGGCGCCGGAAATTCGTATACGAAATTTGCAATGGCTAGAGAAAATACGATTCATTCCCTGAACACTGCCGCAAAAAATGGGGCGGATTATGTGGAATTTGATGTGCAGCTGACCAAGGATCGAATCGCTGTGATCTATCATGATTTCCATGTTCTTGTATCGGTTGCCAGACGAGATGGACACGCCCTTCCACCCCCAATGACCAGGGAACAGTTGGATTCCTCTAATCTAGACTTCCATGAGCTCCCTGTCAAGGATCTGAAACTATCCCAACTCAAGTTGCTCATGCTTGACCACCTAAGCTTCCCACAGAAGAAGGAGAATGTCAAGAAGCTTGTGGAGACTTCTGAAGAGGAGGAGGACTTTAAGCCGTTCCCCACCCTAGTTGAAGCCCTTACAAAAGTGGATCCGGATGTTGGATTCAATGTGGAAGTGAAATACCCGATGATGCAGAATAATGGAGAACACGAATGTGATCACTATTTTGAGAGGAACCTCTTCGTGGATATTATCCTGGCGGATGTCCTAAAACACGCCGCCAACCGGAGAATCATGTTTAGTAGTTTTGATCCGGATATTTGTTCGATGGTGGCAACTAAACAGAATAAGTATCCAGTCCTGTTTCTTTGTGTTGGGGAGACCCAAAGGTACACCCCATTCCAGGATCAGAGAACGAGTACATCGATGACAGCGGTTAATTTTGCGGTTGGAGCGGATTTGTTGGTAAGCAGGGGATCTGGGACTCCGCCCCAAATTTTAAGACACGCCCATTTTTTTGGTTGGGGTCATCGGGTTTTTTAGACCCGCTTATTAGGCTAGTTTTTCTAGATTAGAGGCCGCTCATTTTGGTTATATTAGGCCCGGCTTCTTTTTGGGTGGTTTCTGATAAGCTCCGCCCACTTTTTTTGTAGACTTTATGAAGAACGGCCCATTTTTTCGGGGATTTTTGATAGGTGCCGCCCACTTTTCCGGATAGTTGTAGGAAGACTCCGTCCACCTTTTCTTGTGGATTTTTTGAAAAACGGCCCAATTTTTTTGGTGATTTTTGCTAGGCTCCGCCCACTTTTTTTGGGTTCTTTATAGTTCGCTTTTTTGGGGTTTTTCAGGCAGGAATATGACGGGTTCTTCAGGTTTTTTCCTAAAATTTAGGCCCCGCCCATTTTTCTAGATTTTCCACTTTTAAGCCACGCCCACTTTTTGACGGGTTTTAGCACTCCACCCACTCTCATTGCCCCAAAAACGAAGTATTCTCGGAAACTGAAAATTCTTAATTTTTGAGAAAACGAAAAAAACTAAAAGGGGCGGAGCCTAAATTTAGTAAATTTAGCGTTTTTTTAATGTTCAAAATCGCTTTTAAAATAGGGTTTGTTGAATAAAAAATGACCGGAAGTTAATTTTTTAAAGCTAATTTTTTTTACTTTCAAGAAAAGGGGGCGGAGCCAAATATTATAGTTTTATAGCGTTTTTTAGGTTAAAAAATTTTTACTTTTAAGTTTTAAAAAAACCTCGATTTTTGAATTTTCAGGAAGATTTTTGATAGGCTCCGCCCCTTCCTAGAAGTCAGAAAATTTAAAGAAAAACCAAGAAATCCCTCTAATTTTCCCATTTTTTCAGGGAGTGAATTTCAATTCGGAAGATCTATTAAAAGATCCAATGCCAGTAAAAAAAGCGAATGAATTCGGAATGGTGACATTTGTATGGGGAGAGGATTTGGATAAGAAAGAGAATATTCAGTATTTCAAAAAAGAATTAGGAGTCGATGGAGTCATTTATGATCGAATTGGAGAGGAGGAACGACGTCGAAATGTCTTCATTGTCGAAAGAGAACAGAAAAGAGCATTGCTCAGTTGTTCTGGAGCATCAACCCCTCAAAGAGCCCCCTCTCCATCCCCTGTCTCTTCATCAGAAGGGAATAATAATTCATCGTCTCCGCCATTGAGTGCAAAGAAACTGTCGATGACAAGAAATTCACAATCGGATTCGGCACTGTTGGAGGAGAGTGAAGAGGATATGGAGGTAGGGATTGAGGGAGGAGTTTTTAGATTTTTTAGAGGGAAAATAGGGATTTTGGGCTCCAAATTGGGATTTTCACGGCGGAAATTGGGTTTTTCAGCTCCAAAAATGGGATTTTCATAGTGGAAATTCGGTTTTTTGAAACCTGAATTTGAGGCAAATTCCCGTTTTTCCGATGTGAATTTTGGATCAGAAAAACTGGATTTTGGCTTGAAAAACCGATTTTCCGCCTAGAAAATCCTATTTTTCTGATGTGAAATAGGGTTTTTCTTGGCAGGAAATGGCTTTTTTGAACGCGAAAATGTGGAAAAATAGGATTTTCCCAGCGGAAATTCGGATTTTCCCCCTTATTCAAGCTGGATCCCTGTTTTTCCGATTCAAATTCCAATTTGAATTTTGGAAAGAAAAAACTGGAATTTGGCTTGAATTTAGGTGAAAAACCGATTTTCCGCTATGAAAATGCCATTTTTAAAGCTCAAAAACCCTAATTTTACGCCAAAAACCCCTATTTCCCCTCTCCCCAAAAAACCACAAAAAAAAAAGAAAAAATTACAGAGCATGACAGAAAAGCTAAACATTACTGGTTTCCAATCGGCACCAATGGTCTCTACAAAATAGTATGTAGCCACGTCATCAATACAAAAACAAAGAAAAATCAGATAACAAGAAGAAGAAGAAAGGAATACAAAACAATCGAGATTTAATTATTATTTTTGCATTTTCATTCATTTCATTTTTTCGCCACGCCCCTTTTAATATTATTTTTTCGTTATTTTTCCCCCTTGAGCTTTTTTTTCCTATTCTAGAAGAAGGATTTGTGATTTTTTGAATATATATTTGCCATCGTAAAATATAGGAAAATCGTAGAAAAACTAGGAAACTATAAGAAAAACCGAGAAATAGAGAGAAACTAGGAGAAAAGCTCTAGAAAATATAGGAAAAACGGGGAAGAATAGGATTTATGCTCGTCCGATAGCCTTGAGAAGATCGGCGGATGTCTTGTACGGCTGGACGATTGTCTCGTCGATTGTGGCTCCGCGGATCTGAAAGATGAGCAATTTCCTCTTTTCTCTCTCTCTCTCTCTCTCTCTCTCTCTCTCTCTCTCTCTCTCTCTTCCTTACCGTCTGAGCCTCAGTATTATGATAGATATCAACGTAGAGAGCCTCCGGTGGAAGAACTCCATCCGAAGTGGCCACTTTCAATGCCTCGTCGACCTCCTTTCGAACCTCCTTATCAATAGCCTTCAGATCTTCCTCCGTTGCCAAGCCAGAAGTAATGATACGATCCTTGAATCCGGTGATCGGATCGCGAGTCTTTCTCACTTCTTGGATCTCATCACGAGTACGGTAGCTGGTTCCAGGGTCTGACATCGAGTGTCCGTGATATCTATAAGTGGCCATCTCCAACATCAGCGGTCCTTTTCCACTGTCACAGTACTCTTTAGCCCATTTGGTGGCTTCGCGGACGGCGAGAATGTCCATTCCGTCGACCCAGAGTCCGGGAACGTAGTCTCCTCTGGAAATGGAGAATATGGGCGGGGTTTAAGGGGAATGGGCGGAGCCTAGGAAAAGGGGCGGTGAAAAGAGGCGGAGCTTAGGAAAACGAGTAGGTGAAGGGGGTGGGGTTTGTAGAAGGGGGAAAAGGACCGGTAAAAAGGGGCGGAGCTTATGAAAAGTGACTGTAACAAGGACGGAGCTAACTAAAACGAGCTGGAAAAAGGGCGGAGCTTATGGAGGCGTTGTCCTACCTGGTATAGTACTCCGTAGAGGCGGAGGATCTCTCCACAGCTGTTCCCATACCGAATCCGTTGTTCTCGCAAACGAAAAGCACTGGAAGATCCCAGAGTTTCGCCATGTTTGTCGCCTCGAATAGTTGTCCTTGGTTGGCGGCTCCGTCTCCGTACAGGGTGATACACACGTTCTTTTGGTCACTGGAAATTGGATTTTTGGGGGTTTTGAATAGGAAAAGTGGATTTTTTAGGTCTAAAAAGTCAGTTTTGACCCAGAAAATGCCAATTTATTCCTAAAACACTTTTTTAAAAATAGGGTTTTTAAGGAATGATATGGCTTTTCAAAGGTTAAAAATAGGGCTTTCAAGGCCTAAAATAGGGTTTTTCTAGGTCTAAAGTAGCTTTGTTTAGGTCTAAAATAGGGTTTTCTAAGTATAAAAATTAAAAAAAACCCTATTTTCCTAGCTAAATTGCTCATTTTAAGCCTAAAAACCGAGTTTTTTTATTTTTTCCAAAAATCCAAATCCTTACCGATACTTCATAGCCAAAGCAACACCGGCTCCAAGTGGCTGTTGAGCTCCAACAATTCCGTTTCCTCCAAAGAAGCTCTTCGTGTACATATGCATGGATCCTCCTTTTCCATGAACATTTCCGGCGATTCTTCCGGTCAGTTCAGCGAGAACTTCGGTGACAGTTGCTCCGAGAAGCCACGTCCATCCATGACATCTGTAGGCAGTGATAACCGCATCTCCTTCGGTCATCGCCGCCTTCATTCCGACAGCGCAGGCCTCTTGTCCAGAGTACAAATGACAGAATCCGCGGATTTTCTTCTCTTTGTATAGATTACCAGCGGCTGATTCCATTCGACGAATCACTTGCATATCACGATAATATTTGAGAGCATCCTCTCGATTCAAAGTGACCGATGTATTTGGTCCACTGTCGAGTTTATGCAATTTGCATGGTTTCGTATGGAATGAGACTTCGGAGGAGGCAAGACGAACTTGCTGAGAACTACGGATCCCTTGGGCGGTTAGGGATTGAAGTTGACGAGCGAATAGAGCCATTGTCGACGTCCAAATACGTTCCAGGTGTGCCAAGCTACTGAAAAATTAGAAGGTTGGGTAGGGAGGGAAGGGGAGGAAGAAGAGGCGAGAAAAAGCAGAGAGTTGTGAAAACTAGCGGAATGGGGTTCAAATATTAATTTTGTTGGCTAGGAAAATGGTTATTCTCAACAAAAAATAGCCTGGGAAAGTGGTTTTCGAGATAGAAAAATGTATATTCAAACGAAAAATGGGGTTCTTAACGTGAATTGTAATAATGGCTATTAGTAGTTTCGAAAATGTTTTTTTTTCGAATTAGAAACTTTTAGAACCCAAATTTAGAGAAAAACAACTTTTGAGTTAAAGAGCCATTTTTTAGATAAGAAAAAATCACATAAACTATTTAGGGGTGTGGGGTATTTGAATAATAGCCGATTTCGTAGAAAAACCATTTTCCTTTGAAAAATTAAGTTTTTCAAGGTAAAAATAACTTTTTGAGTCAAAAACCCTCTAAAAATTCCTGGTTTTCACAACTACTCGCTCTCTATCTCATCAAAAAAAGTCGAGGGGATAAAAGGTTGGAGGGGTGTCGAAAAACGAAAAAATTAGACGAAATGCGAGACATGTCACGAATATCAATAAGAATGCAGCACGACCAAAAAAATCAAAAAATACAACAATAAGAAAACCTACAGAAATTTGGTCATTCGCCAATGGAAGTCAAAACTTCTAGAAAAACGTGGTATAAAAAGGTTGAAAATTGCATAAAATCAAGAAGAAAAAAGAGAAGATATTCAAAAAATAAAGATAATTAAAATTGGCTATGAAAAACCTATAGAAAATCAAAGAAAAAAAATAAAATAGGGGTAAAATGCATCAAAAAACCAATTTACTCGTGTGATGATTGAATTTTTAAAAAATATCGTTATATCTCAGGGGATCCTGTAAAACATTGAAAAAAAGAGGGAAAGAAGGGGCAAGACATCCACGCCCACCTGACAAAAATGTGGGCGTGGCCAAGTCGGCCAAGGGGTAAAGAACACCAGAAAAAACACCAAAAATCACAAAAAATTACACTAGAAAAGCCAAAAGAACCAAAAAAGAGGGGAACCCAGTATTTAAAAAAAAGAAAAAAACGGATAGGGGTAAAAGACACGTGAATTTACAGACATATCATATCATATTCATCATCAAGTAGAGGGATAGGGAAAGGAAAGAGGGGGATAATTTAGTCGATAAAAAATTCAAATTTAAATTTAAAATTATAAAAAAAGAAAACATAATCTTATAAAAAAATGAATATAGTTGTAAATACAAAATGGGTATATTGAGAAATGAAATAAAAAAGGGTGCAAGTGTGTGGGGGAGGGGATTTGAAGCGAGAGAGTCTTCAAGTGCGCTCTATTGAACAGGACATGGCGGTCGAGAGAAATTCAAATTTTCAAGTGATTTTAAAGCTTTTTTTGCAGTTTGGAGCGAAAAATATGATTTTTGAAGCGATTTAGGCTATTTTTAGCCCAAATTCTCGAGAAAACGACTAAATTAGGGCTAAAAAAGCGTTTTAGGACAATTTTCAGCCTAGTTTGGTTCATTTTAAGCCATTTTTCCGTCCAAAATATAGGTAAAAAACCTATTTTGAAGCTAAAAAAGTGATTTTTCAAGTGATTTAAGCTATTTTTAGCTCATTCTCAACCTAATTTTCTCAAAAATAGCTCGAAAATTCCCAAAAAAGCGCGCTTACAGTATTCCCTCTCCGCTTCAAATCCCCGATTATTCAAAAATATACAAAAAATCATCATCATTTCCGGGAATTTCTCTTCTGTACAATCCACTCGTGTATTTTGGCCTTCAACTCCTCATCCGGAACCAATTCTCTGAGCTCTAGAGGTGCTCGATTGAACGGATTATTGGGTGTACTGAGTAGATGACGTTCAATGACAGCTCGATCCATGACGTGTCCAGATGGAAGACGGACTGGATCCACCATGATTGCATCCATAATTGGATCCTTGAATTCTTCGGGAACGTCATCATATTCTTCTTCGAGTTCCGCTTTCGCCGCGTATTCCTTTTTCACCTCTTCTGCGAGATTCTCGAATCTTTCGAGTTGACTGAAACTCACGATTTGGTTCTTTCTCATTCGTTCAATGACGTTTTGGAAGAATTCCGGATTGTAGGTACGCTGGAAGAAAAGAAGAGAGGATTACGGTAATTAGGAAGGGGTAGAGAAAGTAGGATTCTGACAGATTTCGAGGGGAAAAAAGATTCTGAAGCTAAAAATGGCATTTTTAGTCTAAAAAATGTCATTTTTCGTCTAGGAAAACCGTTTTTGGGTCAGAAAAGCCCATTTTTCGGTGTAAAAATCTCAGTTTTCATGGAAAAGAGCCATTTGTCCGGGCTAAAAAACCATTTTTGAGTTGAAAAAAAAAATATTTTCCGGACTAAAAATCCCAATTTTTAGGGGAAAACCTATTATCCGGGCTACAACCTAGTTTGCTAGGAAAAAAACTATTTCCTGGCTAGAAAAACCATTTTTAGAGCCAAAAAACCCTATTTTTCGGGCTAAGAATCTCTAATTTCTGGGCTGAAAATTCCAGTTTTCAGGGAATAAACCTATTTTTGGGTTGAAACTCAGTTTTAAAGCCAAAAAACCCTATTTTCCGGGTTCAAACACCAGTTTTAAAGCCAAAAAAGCTCACTTTTCGGGTTAAAAAACCATTTTCCTGGCCAAAATACCATTTTTTAAGCCAAAAAAGCCCATTTTTCCACCCAAAAATCTTATTTCCCCCCTAAAACCCCCTTTTTTCCACCCAAAAACGCACCTCATCATAGGCTATATATTTGACGAAAGCCGGAACACTCAATCCCAAATAAATGGACACAATCAGATTCACAAATTCCCTCGGTTGCCATCCATAACTACTAGGATTGCTGACTTTTAAATCGGCCGAATTACTTCCCATCAATTGGGACATATTATGATTGAGCATTGCGGCGAGTCGTTCTCCGAGAGCCGGTGTTCGGAATGGTTCTGGGGAGTTATCGGTGATCGAAAGGAGTTGTTTCATATTGCTTTTCGCCGTTCCCAACCAGCCTTTCACTTTTCTCTTCGATTCGTCGAGTTGACCGAGATCCTGGTTTCGGGTCTCCTGATCCATTCGGTCCCATTCTTCTTTGCTGGAAAAAGTGAATTCTAGGGATGGAAAATATGGAAAAAAGCTCATTTTTGAAGAAAATGATGAATTTTGGGCTGGAAAAAACAAACAAGACTTTTCGGAGTCTAAAATCCAGTTTTCTAGGCGAGAAAAACCTTTTCTGGTGGAAAATGAGGCATTTTAGCTAAAAATCCAGGATTTTCAAGTCAAAACCCATCATTTTTGTAGGAAAATGAAGGCTTTTTGAACCAAAAATCCACGATTTTTAAGCCAAAACCCTCATTTATACCGGAAAATGATGGTTTTTGCGTCGAAAAAGGCCTTTTTCTAGCTAAAATTGATGATTTCAAGGCGGAATTCAGCATTTTCAAGCCGAAAATCCATCTTTTCTTATCAAAAAACCCTAGATTTCCCACTCACTTCGCCATTTTCCTCTCAATCTCATGGATATTCTTCAGCCCAGACAAGCTTTCATCAATACACCATGTGGCATCATTGATGACCATATTGACGAATCGAATGAATTCCGTTCCACACTCCCGGGCCATATCCATAAATTTCGCCTTGTAGAATACGTCGTCGGCCATCTTTTCGAGCATATATTGAATATTTCCTCTGACATTGAATTTCTCGTAGAAATCCCCACTATCCTCGAATCCCGAATAGAATTTGATCATGCAGAGGAGAAGCTTCTCCTGGGCCATTCGGAGACTGACAACATGGAACCAGAGAGGATTCTGGAGGGCGGCAAGGACTCTGACGAGTTTCGCGACGAGAAATGGGCTCTTAATGTATTCATAATGAGTGAAAAGGACAGTGAGGCGTGAGATCCATTCAGTGTTCGATTCCATGAGGAGTTTCGGGGATGTTCCGATGGCAAATATATAAAAATCAAAGACATCCTCCAGATAATTCTCCGGATAGGCACAGAACAAGGCGGTGGGCTCCGCAGGCAGTTGGCTATCGTCTCCCATCATATTCAGGTCGGCGCATAGGGAATTCATCACCAATTTCATCTGTTTATTCACAAAATCCAGTGCGGATGCGAGGATCGCCGGATCCTGTGCGTGGGTCTTCAGACAGAGCAAATGCCTGCACATCAGCTGCCAGTGTCCGTTCTCCAGATTGATCTTCTGCTCCAATTGACTCCGTTCGAATCCTGTTAATGTGTTGAGCTTCTCCCGCATCGCTGCGAGCTTCTGCTGGAGATCTTTGACGTGGCGGGAGTATTCGGATAGCTGTCTCATTAGCGGGGGGATGACAAGCTGCTGGGCGGCGATGGTTAGGAAGAAGCAGACCGTTGAGAAATGGTATTCGACAGGGCGATCAGCTGGAAAATTGGGGATTTCTAGGGGTTAAAAAGGGGTTTTTGTGGGGAAAACCCGGTTTTCGACCTCTAAAATTGCATTTTTAGTAGCAAACGTCAAAAAATGCAGTTTTAGCTGGGGAAAAACTGATTTTTCTAGCTCAAAACCTACCAAATTGCGCCGCAAATCCCATGGCGCTTTGCTCATCCATCTTGATCCTCGTCTCTTTGGTGATATCCACAAGGGTTCCCGGCAAAAACGGATACTCCATGATAATCTTCGAAATGTCAATTTTCTCCGAGAATCTGTACATAACCGATAGGAAATTGGCCATATAGTGATCGCCTATCACATCAGCCGGATCATACTGAGTCCGGGTGCGGAGAGCGTTCGCAGTGATTACTGTAGCGAACCATTTCAACGTGTTATTCCTGCTAGCCGGGTCAGAGACCAGTGGGAGGACTGTCTGATGAAGGAGACTTCGAATCATGGATATTCTGTTCGTGTATTGTTGTTGCTCCAGATTCACTGATCCATCATATTTCCTGGCGTCTTCTTCGGATCCAATAAAGACTCGGTTGTTGGGACGGCGTCCAGACGATTCTAGACCGTAGTTGTAGAATGGGCCGAGGAATGACATCAATCCAAACTCTCTTCCAGCTATCTTCTCGGCTACAGTAGGCAGGAAATCCGGGCGATTCACAAGGAGAATGCTGAGTGGGCGTGGCCCATTCCCAGCTATTCTCACATTCAAAAGGAGATTCATAACTCGCAGAATCTGCTGTACAATCTCATCCCGATTCTCCTCAAAGTGTTGGGCGACTGCTCCGGCTCTCAGAATATCGAATATGGGGTTGAAGACCTCTCCAGCCGCTTCCTCATCACACTCCTCCCCATTCGACGTGTATTCAATCAATCCTTTGATGAAATTGAAAGAGATCGTGTCCTCCAGAAGACGTCGGACAAAGACTAGCGATGCGCGACGCCGTCGGAGTTGATCTTCGAAGAATCCTCGTTGAATCATGACGAATACTGAGAGAACGGCGGTTTTTGTGATCTCCAGGACGAGTTTTGAGTTCGCGGAGAGATTGTCCTGGAAAGTAGTCACAAGGGAGTTATTAGGTTTGAAAAAAGAGGGTTTTTGGTGTCAGAATAGCCTATTTTAACAGAAAAATCGGATTTTCAGGGATTTTTCAGCCAAAAAAATAAATTTTGGGTCTAAAAAAGAGTTTTAGCCCAGGAAAATTAGTTTTTTCATTAGAACTTTTTTTTAATCAAAAATGCTGCCCCAGATGTTAAATTGAGCCTTCTTTAAGCTTTTTCGGCGAATTTGGATGAAAAATAAGGTTTTTCGGGTGAAAACAGCGGTTTTTTGGTAGAAAATAAGCTTTTGCAGCTGAAAAATGGGGTTTTGCGTCTAAAAATCGGGGTTTTCGCCCGTAAAAATTATCTTTTCGCTGAGAAAGTTAGGTAGATTCATATGACCGAAAACGCTTCTCCGGAGGTCTATTTGAGCTTTTTGAAAGGTTCTAAGGACGATTTGGCATACAAAAAAACGGTTAAGCGGGTGAAAATGAGGCTTTTTACCCATTTTTAAGCCTTCTGACTGTGTTCATAGCTAAAACACGAATTTCCGGATGAAATTAGCACATTCTCTTACTAAAACAAGAATTCCTCACCTTTCCAAGTTCATGATTGCATCTGACAAAAGAGGCCAACAAAAACTCAATCGCATCCTCCTCTCGACACCCATTCACATCGGAATGATCAATAAAATTATAAGATCGTGCGGAGGCGTGTCTTTTCGCTCCATCTTGTGATTGGAGAACGAATTTGGTGAAGATCTCGGTGATGTGCGATTGCACCGTTCGGGGCGCCGATAGATCAAACGCCACCTTGTGAACATCGATGATCGCGTCGGCGTACCGAATCATCATTTTATCATCAGAGGAAGAGCGACCTTCGCACTCGAATAGACTCGTTAGAAAGTCTCGAGTGTGTTCGGAGGAAGGATTGGAGGTGTCTTCCGACGACTGCAAAGCGGGTTTAAGTGAGGAGGAGAGGTCCCATCGGGTACCTACCACATCGCTTTTCTCTTGACTTTTCTCCTCCTCCATCTATTTTTTGTCCCGTTTTTCTGGAAATTATCTCTTTTTTTCGGCGATAAAATGAATTTTATCATGAAAATCACGTGATTTTCATCAGGAGATTGATAAGAAAAGGTCACGGAGACTGATTTCTTAGGAAAAGAAAAAAATAAGGGCGAAAATTAAAAAATGATGAGAAAAAAGGGAAAAAAACGATATAATTGCGGGTTTGTGCACCGCGCGCGCAGAAAAATCGAATAGCGTCTCTCTCACTCTATCTCACTGAAGAGCTCTAGTTCTCAACAGTAGTAGCACACAGAAAAAACGCTGACATTTCGTGGGGGGCTTTCTCAATGGAGCGCGTTAGGGAAACTAGGCCACGGCCATGGAAGAGAGAAGAAAATGGAAAGAAAAACCTCGTTTTTCTGTGGAAATATTGGAATTTTGGCTAAAATGTTTGGAATTTAGTGTCAAAAACGATTTATTTATGTTGTAAAAATGGGTTTTTTGGCTAGAAATCAAAAATAATGCTGAAATGATTGAATTTTTGGATAAAAATCTAAATTTTTGTGCCGGAAAATGTTATCTTTGTAAGAATTTCGCCATTCGCTAATTTTTGGCCAGAAACTGCTATTTCTGAAGCGCTTTTTGGTGAATTTCCGATTTTTCAGCACAAAAAATTAAAAAATGCTAAAAATCATTTTTTTTTTCAGGGAAAATGAATTTTCGGACGAAAAACACATCTTTGTGAGTTTGTGAATGAAAATAGAAAGCCTTAAAACCAAAGAAAAATCGAAATAATTCGCGTTTTTTTCAAATAAACTGTTTTTCTTGGCTAAAATTCCAGAACCCCGGATTTCCGCGCATTTTTCTTCATTATTCCAATTTTTCAGCTGTTCTAAAAGCAAATGAAGCAAAAAACCCCACAAAAACCCAGAAAAGTTTGCGAAAAAAGGAAAAAAGCAGAGAAAAATGCTGACAGAAAGTCAAAATAATCATGCGTTAAACAACGCTCAAAGCGGAGTGTCGTTTGTCAAATTTTAAATTTTCGACTAAAATTCCGATGAAAAAAGGGGAATTTCTATAAAACATCGATGTTTTATTATATGAAAGATTACATGTAAGATCTAGATCTGATAAAACAGCGAAATTATTGAGATAACAAATTAATTGAGATTTTCGAGTTGGGGGCTAGAAAAATATCGATAAATGCTCTGTTAATAAATTTTGCGATGGTCAGACAGAGAGATACATGAAAATTACATGTTCTGGGGGGATAACAAGGGGAAATTTCAGAAAAAAAAGGATAAGAAATTGAATTTTTGTGAGGAAAATAAATTTTGGGGGTGCAAAATTAAATGAGAAAAATGATTTTCCAAGGGGATGCAAATTAACAACGAATTTCCGGTGCACACAGCTTCAAATCGATTCGCTCATTTTCATACCATCCATCGTTTCTTTTATTCCTTTCATATACCTCCACTTCAATTTGTTGTCCAACGACGGGAACATCTTTCGCCTCATCCAAATACCTTGGTTTCTCGTTAAGCGAGATATGCGGGAATTCTGAGATGTGTAGAAGGCCATCAATACCGACTCCAATATCGATAAAGACTCCGAAATCGGTGACATTGGATACTGTTCCTTTGAATTTCTGACCTTGTGACACATTGCTCAGCTCTCCGACTTCTTTCTGAAAATATTATGTATATTGCCTGAATATTGATTAGGCGGAGGCTTTTATATGAAAAATAGTAGTTTATTAGGTAAAAAAATGCCAATTTATATGAAAAATAGCAGGTTTTTAGTTAAAAAAAATGCGATTTTTATATGGAAAATAGCAGTTTTTTAGTTTAAAAAATGCCATTTTATATGGATCATGACAAGGGCACAATCTCTCCTTTTGTCGGAGAAAGAAACAGTGTCACAAGGACGGATAGAAGATAGTGTTGAGGTCAAAAGTGTTTGTTTTTTTTGTTTCAACAAAATCAGATTGAAGAAGCATATGGGAACAAAGGTTTCTTTTGTTTTCATTGAAAAAATAGAAAAACCAATATATCTAGATTCCCTGTGGAGATAGAAAAAAGTGGTCAATTAGGAAGTTGCTCAGCTTAAAATTTTGCGTATTTTGTTAGTTGGTAATTTTTTGATAGCTATTGAACTAAGCGAGTTATGAGCAACCGGAGAGAGACGCAGAGAAAGCTAGAGCGTCTGCTTGTCTGCATCTCTCAGGGCGTGCAACTTCAAACGGCTATATCTTGCTCAGTTTAAGAGATATCAAAAAGTTGTTAACTAACAAAATACGCAAAATTTTAAGCTGAGTAACTTCTTAGTTAACAATTTTTTGATATCTCTAAAACTAAGCAAAATATGGGCGCTACCGAAAACCCCTACTAAGCTGTCTCGCACTCTTTGGGCTCTCTACTTCATGCGCTGCTATCTCCCTTCGTTTGCAAGCTATCAAAAAGTTTTCAACTAACAAAATACGCAACTTTTTAAGCTGAGCAACTTACTAGTTGGCCACTTTTTGATAGCTCTTACCGGAATCGAGATACAATTGTAAGGATATTTATTAGTCGAATTTTCTTCTGACACACAATATAATTTCGGAAAATTTAGAATTGAAGGAAGCACTGAGTGGAGGGAGGTTTAACTAAAAGAGTACAGTAACAGTAAGTTCAACTAATCACACAACACGGTTTCTTTTTATCCGTCGCCACTTCTTTTGTCACCGAGATCTCCGAATTCACTTTCGCCAGGTTCCCACCCTTCGGAATCGATGTCGTCGAGTTATTATTAGTAGCTGATAGGTATTTTGCATTCTAAAATTCAATATTGTCCGAGAGGAGTACACGGAGCACTTACCCGTGCTTCGACGAGTCGAACTATCTCGTCGATATCGGGCCATGAGTCGGTTTTATCGTCCTCGATGTGTTTGTACAGTATCTCTCCGGACTTGTCGACCAAGACAGTCCCTCCTTTTTGGGAGATGTAGGCGACGGAATCTTCGGAAGGGGACTCTTTGGGAGCAGTGCTGACGGAATCTCCTTCGGCTAGAGATGCTTCCACGACCTGAAAATAGGGATAGTTTTTGGGTTTTTGGATTTGTTTTTGAATGAAAGCATAAAATCTGCTTATAAAATCTGACAAAAACCTCTATTTTAAAACGCCAGAACCCAAATTACCCGGTTTTCAAATTTTTATAGACCTTTTTTTTAAAGTGGGGGACTAGTTTTTGAGTTTTCTAGGCCTGATAGAGCAAAAAATTTTACGTCGAATGCGAAAAGAACGAGCTGAAAATCTCAAAAACGAAGGGAGTTACTGCGCTTTGAAGTTCGCTGCAAGGCAGGAGAGAGCGCAGAGAAGCGCGAGTGAGAGACGCAGATACTCCAAACTTTAAATCGCTGTAACTCGCTTTATTTTAGAGGCTTTTGACTCGTTCTTTGAATAAAATTAAGGGAATAAGATCTAGTTTTAGAAAACAAAAAAAGGCATTTTCGCACAAAAATAAAAAATTTTTCAGAAAAATGAAATTTTTTTCAAAAATTATCTACTGGTCGATAGACAATAATTTTTTTTATCAAAATGGTCAAAAAACTAGTCAAAAATATTCAAAAAGAGAGAAGTTACAGCCATTTGAAGTTAGAGTGTCTGCGTCTCTTAGCCGCTGGCTTCTCTGCGCTCTCTCATCTCTCTCCGCTAACTTCAAAGCGCCGTAACTCCCTTCGTTTTTGAGATTTTCGAGTCGTTTTTTGGCAGAAAAATAGGGAATTTTTCCTAGTTTTAGTCGAGAATCTAAAAGTCGAAAAATGTCAAAAAATATTTTTTTCAAAATTTTCATGGTTTTCAGTCAATTTTAGGTTGTTTTAAACCGTTTTTTCACTAGAAAATTAAAAATTCCGTTTTTTTTGCATTCTACTTAGAATTTTCAGCTCTGTATAAGATTATATAGCTGAAATTATGCTTCAAAAAAAATTAGCCCAATTTTTTTCTCAAAAAATTTTTCCTCCAAAACTGTCACCCTACCTTACAAAGAGTATGCCATCCATTATGCTCCAGTGCAGATTTTCTGTTAACCTTCAACTGTTCCTCAGCCTCATTCATATCATATAATTTACGGAATGGGACCCCAATCAATTTGATATATGCCCCACCACTCGACCCAATCGGCGGACCCTTTGTTAGCAAGAAAACATCGCATCTTAGTTTCCGAAGCTCATCGATTCGGTTATAGAGCCCCAGAATGTGATCATTGACTTCGGGTTTGTTGAATGCTCTGGAATCTTACTTGTAGTCTCTGATCAAATGGCTACAAATAACAATAATACCTGACTACAATTATAAGGACACAATCGAAAGCGGAACCTGTCACGTAATACGAAATCGTTTTGCTTTGGAGTCCAAGAATTCCGGAATCTGAAATCAGAAGAAGTCAGATGATTCTTAATCCGAAGGAGAACCTTCTGGAAGTGTGACCACCTGACTTTTCACTGGACCCAATGCCTTTTCCAACTCGTCATCGATTTCGCGTAGGAAGCTGTCCCAAGCGTCGAATGATTCAAGGAGAGCTTTTCCGGAGGCTTCTGGAATGAAAGGGTACAGTAATCCAGAGCTAGAAAATGAATCTGAAAATTTCTAAAAAAAAATTTTTATACAGTAATCCTTGAATTTTGAAAAATTTTCGAAAAAAATTTTTTTTTGAATTTTTGAAACTTTAATTTCCCACCTAAAACTAGATCGATTTCTCTATTTTTCTGTCAAAAAATCACTCAAAAATCTCAAAAACGAAGGGAGATATAGCGCTTCGAAGTTAGGGGAGAGAGCGCAGAGAAAGAGAGTGTCTCGCCTGTGTGCGGCGGCGGAGATACGCAGAGAAAAAACTTCAAATGGATGTAACTCCCTTCGTTTTTGAGATTTCCCGCTCGTTCTTTTTGCATTCAACCCAGAATTTTTCGCTTTATCAGGTGAATTAAGTTTCAAAAAAAATTCAAAAATTAAAAAACTAGGAAATGGAAAAATTCCTTGAAATTGTGTTTTATCGGTTTATTACTTTCGCTAGTATCTAAAACATTGACCTCAATATTATAGACCATGACCTAAATTTTTCTAGCGTGGCCTAACTTTTTCTACGATGGGCCTATCTTCCCTTGTCCCCTAAAACTCCCCCAAAAATAGCCAGAAACGTCATATGTTCTGAAAATACCCTTTAATCCCCAGAATGATTTTCGATTACTGAAAACCTGAAAACCCGAAAATCCCTCTCTCTCTCTCTCTCTCTTTCCAACCTAATCCACTTTTCCCTCCAAAACCTTATTTATGATATCAACACGAAATCGGATTAGCACACTCTCTCTTTGGAGGTCTTTTTAGAGGAGAAGCAGGAAGTCCTCTAATATAAGGGCACGCGAAGTTTTTTACAGAGCTCCCGCTAAAAATTTGACTGTTGCCTTGTGGCGCAGCTGGGTGCGCGCTCGCCCGCCGATCTGAAGGTCGCGGGTTCGAACCCCGGTGGGGTTTTTTCTTTTTGCCTTTTTTTCTAGAGCAACCTATAGCATTACCAGACAGACACTATCAAAAATAACCGGATTAGCAAGCCGTTCCACCTCGAAAACAAGAGGATTACCCCCCAGAGACTTACTCATCGCCGGATCCTCCATCCATCCATTCAACTTTTGAACCAACTCCTCCAAAGATTTCACTTTGAGCACGTCGAACAGTTTAGCAAGTTCCGGACAGAATTCTGTGACCAGGAACCGGTTTTGGACATAGTTGGCGACAAAGACAGAACGACTGTTTTGGGCGATTATCTGGAATTTAGGAATGGTTTATTGAAACTGGAATATCTAGCTTCAGGGTAGAGCTATCAAAAAGTGGTCAACTGTTAAGTTGCTCAGCTTAAAATTTTGCGTATTTTGTTAGTTGACAGTTCTTTGATAACTTGCAAACTAAGCGAGATATATGCGCTTGAAGTTACATGGTCTGAGAGACACAGCTTACTGAAGAAGTAATGGTTTTTGGGAGCGCTTATATCTTGCTCAGTTTTAGAGCTGTCAAAAAGTGGTCAACTGCAAAGTTGCTCAGCTTGAAATTTTGCACATTTTGTTAGTTGACAACTTTTTGATACCTCAAACCCCAAGCAAGTTATAGACACTCAAAGATGAGCAACAAGACAGTTAGGCCGGCTAGAGAGCGCGCAGACAGTCAGACACTCTCTTTTCTCTGCGTCTCTCACCTCGTTATACTCTGCGAGTTTTCCATGAAAAAAGTCAACAACCGATGCGACGACTTGGTCCTCCGATTGCCCAACTTGATCGTTTACGGTGGTTGGAAGGAGCAGAATGTCACGGACCTGGAAACAAAAACTGTATCTCGATTACGGTAGGAGATATAAAAAAGTTGTCAATTAGAAAGTTGCTCAGCTTAAAATTTTGCGTATTTTGTTAGTTGACAAAATTTTAATAGCAATTACGGTTAGCGAGCTATAAGCGCTTGAAGTTAATGACGTCCTTTTAAAGGGTATCTACCTTAAAGCGCTCATAACTCGCTTTTCTTAACCGTTATAAAAAAGTTGTCAACTAACAAAATATGCAAAATTTTAAGCTGAGCAACTTTCTAGTTGACCACTTTTTAATATCTCTACTTAGAAAAAAGATATACCTGCTCGTTTTGTTCCTCTGCCATCAGGTATGCCTTAAACATGATTGGTTAGTGAGGGAAATGAATGAGAAAATAAATATGAAAAGAAGAAAAAAAAAGAAATTTGGAGTCTGTTTTTTGTATTTCCAAATACAATGAAGTCGTTTTCTTCTAATCCCCCCTTCCTCTAGGCTCCGCCCACTTCCTTTCTGACGAACGAATGAATAAAGCTAATCAACACTGAATGATGGGAGGAGGGGACGTCTCAGAAAAATGGGATTTGCCTTCTTTTTGAAAAAGGACAATGAGTGTATAGTGGTGATTCTAGGAATGATGGGAGTTTAGGGTTTTTTTTCGGAAAAAAAATTTTTTTTCGAAATTGCAAGTTTTTGACTAAAACTAGACTTTTTCTCTATTTTTCTGCGCAAAAACGAGCTCAAACCCTTCAGAACGAAGGGAGTTACAGCGCTTTGAAGTTGGCGGCGAGCGAGAGAGCGCAGAGAAGCTAGAGAGTCTCGGCGGAGAGACGCAGACACGCGAAACTTCAAATGACTGTAACTCCCTTAGTCTTAGAGGTTTTGAAAAAACTTTTGTGCATTTGATTTAGAATTTGTAGGACAATTAAATGGAATAGGATTCATAATGATGAATGCTTCAGAAAAAAATTTAAAAACATTTTTTTTTTGAAATAAAAAAATTTTGCCTATTACTCTGAAAACTGAGATTAATTACTTTGAATACTGAGATTTAGACCGTTTCGAAAGTTTTCTTTGGCTACAGGTTTTTAGAATCAATCACAACAAAAAACCAAAAAAATTCAGAAAAAAAATATTTTTCAGAAAATTTTTCTATTTTTTTTGACTATTAGATAGTTTTCTCTAATCCAAATATTCCTGTCAAAAAACGAAGTCAGAATCTTTAAAACAAAGAAAGTTACAAGCTCCCAAAGTTGGCAAAGAGAGCGCAGAGAAGCTAGAGAGTCTCGGCGGAGAGACGCAGACACGCCAAACTTAAAATCGCTGTAACTCTCTTTGTTTTAGTGGTTTATAGCTGGTTTTTCGACTAAAAAACTTGGAATTCTCTCTAGTTTTAGAAAAGACAATGATTAAGACAGACAGAAAATCGAAAAATATAGAAAAATGGAAAGAAACGTGAAAAACTAGAAATCTCAAACAAAATTAGTGGGAATTCTGAGAAAATCCTAGACGATTTCTGATTGTGCATAATGACCTGAGAAAGAGACTGGGGAAAAGGCGACTGACACGTGCTCTCTCTCTCTCTCTCTCTCTCTCTCTCTCTCTCTCTCTCTCTCTCTCTCTCAATTGACGTTTTCTTTCTATTCTCCATAAGAAACACCTGTTTTCTGTCTCCTGGGTCTAAATAACAAACTTAACGAGGTGGTTCCGGGAATAGAAAAATGGAAACACGAGTGGAACGATATCGCGTGTTGCTCATTCTTCCATTGACGTCAGTTTACCCCCAAGGATTACTGTAGTTTGTGTTTCAATTAGGGTTGAAAAGTCACTAGATCAGAAATCTAGGTGATTTTTGGATTTTGGAAATTTTTGAAAACTCGAAAAAAATCCATAAAAAGCTACTTTTCAGCACCGCATTATTCAATTCTGACTTAGTCGATTAGCAGGTCAAGCAGGTGTTTTTTCTTCGAATAAGTAGTTTTAGGCTAAAAATATTTTTTTTTGCTTTTCTCTGATAAAATTTTTTCCAGGAAAAATTTTTTTTGAAATAAAGAATTTTCTGAAAAATTAAATACTTGGGATTCTTTAGAATTTATTGCAAACGGAAAACATTGCTTTTTCTGAGTTTTTTGGTCAAAAAACCAGCTAAAAATCTGAAAAACCCAGGAAGTTATGGCGTTTTGAAGTTGGCGGAGAGAGATGAGAGAGCGCAGAGAAGCTAGACTGTCTGCGTCTCTCCACAGTTGGAAATACGTTTGGGATTTCAGATTCTTTGATGAAAAGTTAAAACCTAGCGTTTTTGACAAAAAAATAACAAAAGCTCAGTTTTACAACGCCAGGGGCCGCGTGGCCGAGATTTAGAATTCTAGGCCATGGTTTGAGAACCAACCCATATGATAAAGCAAAAAATTCCGAGTCGATTGCAAAAAGAACCAGCTCAAAACCTCAAAAACGAGGGAAGTTACAGCCATTTAAAGATTGGCGTGTCTGCGTCTATCCGCCGAGACTCTCTAGCTTCTCTGCGCTCTCTCCTCTCTCGCAGAAAACTTCAAAGCACTCTAACTCACCTAGTTTTAGAAATTTCAAAGCCATTTCTTGAGGAAAAAATTTGAAAAAAGGTGGTCTATCTTGGTAACAAAAAAATAAGAAAAAATTTTTTTTGATAAAAAATTAAAAATCAAAATATTTTTGAATTTTGACACCTACTCACCAAACTAAACTAAAACTGACACCAAACCATCATTTTATACCACAAAATCAGTTTTCATTTCGGAAATCAAAACGAAGAAAGAAAAAGTATGAAATGATATCATATTGGAATAGATATTCTTCATTCATCAAATCCTTTTTATCATTGACTCATATTCTGATTATTTGAATGAAAAAAGAAAAAAAAAAGAAATAAGAAGCGAGAGGAAAACACTGAAGAAAGAAGAAGAAAACAATGGGTATCTGGGGGAGAATAGCGATATAATAATAAGAATGAGGAAGAAAAGCGAACGTTTTTTTTTGAGATGGAACGAAAATAATGATGATCAGAGTTTATGGATAAGGGAAGTCTAGGACTCCACTATATAGATTGTGATGGAAATTTGAATTTGTGTGTTTTGAACCTTTTTACCAGAGTTTTTGGGTCGAAAATAGGTTATTTTGACTTCAAAAGTCAGTTATGCAGTTAATAATGAAGTGAAAATAGGATTTCTGAAAAATGAGAATTTTTGATTTTTTCGAATTTTTATCCGATATATGTCAGAAAGTTATTTTACTTATTAGCTTGTGAAAATGTCAATTGGAAATCTTGTTTCCAAAAAAACTCAGAAATGGATTTACTGGTAATCAAACTGATATATTGAAAATTCACGGATTATTTAATTTTAGCTTAATTTAATAAAAAAGGATATATGTATGATAATTATAGTTGAATTGACAATTACTTTGTGGAACATACTGAATGAACCCGTTAAATGTCTATGAACCCAGATATTATTTATGAACTCTTTTATTCCTCTCTATGAACCCGTTAAATCATAAAAAACCGAAGTTTTTATGAAAATTTTTATTTCGAAAAATTTTTTTTCAGGGCTTTTATTTATAAAACTCTACATATTTTGCAACGTTAAAATCCGACCCAAAACATCGAAAATAAAAAAAATCGTAAGTCAAATGGAAATATCTGTAGGGCTACCATAATAATCGACGCCTGTCTCTCAGCATTTTTAACTACATCTATGTCAGTTCCTGAAGAAAATATTTAAAAGTGATCATCTAACAAAGTGTTGTTATTAATATGAGGTATATTTTTTATAATAGTTGACCACTGTTTTTTCTTCTCAATAGCTCTCTTGGGAATCGAGATAAATTCAGCTAAATCTAAGTAACAGGAGTCTATTAGAGAATTTATACTGATCATTTTTTTCTTGAAGATAAAATTTTATTGTGTGTCCCAGAAATAACGGAAAATAAAAAAAAGCAAGTTATCTATAATATGAAAAACATTTTTTTTTTCTCGGAAGAGTAATTTTTTGGATTCTATATTTTTAATTAGTTAGTTCGTTACTCTGAAGATAAATTTTATGGAAAGTGTTGTTTTTATGGGATTGGATTAGTAGTACAGGCTATAAAATTACTCTCAAGAAAATATAAAATCACTCTTCAAAAAAAAGAATGATAATCGTCAAATAATCTTGCAAAAAAAATTTAATATACTGTATAGCGCATTTTCTTTGCAAGATTATCTGAATGTGCCAAAGACTAACCGAATTAGCCGAATTAGTCGAAAATACTATTCAAGTGCTAATTGTCTTCTTTTTTCTTAATCTATCAATATTGAACTGAAAATACCGTAGTTGGAGCTGAATTCAGAGAAAAAATGTTATCTAAACAATCTGAATTCACAAAATTCCTGCTTTTTCCAAACCTCAAATCCCATTCCTCACCCACTAAAACCCCCACTTTGAAAAAAGAAGCTAAACTAAATGGAATTAAATAAAATCAAGAGTGGTGTGGATGGAAAATGGGATAATAGAAGAAGAAGAAGAAAAAAGAGGATTCGAGTGAATTGGTTTTAACAAAAAAAGAAGGGAGCAGATGGAAAGAGAAGGTAATTGGAATCGGTCGGCAAGAAAAATAAGAGAGAAAACGACCCGGGGCCTCCTGGAGACGACGGGAGGGCGGGTGAGAAAACCTAATCATTTTTCTCCCCCTTGGATACACTGGAAAAGAGAGAGAGAGAGAGAGAGAGAGAGAGAGAGAGAGAGAGAGAGGGAGAGAGAGGGAGAGGGAGAGAGAGAGAGAAGGGAGCTTGTTATTTTGTTGGTTGCCGGTTATTTGATATTTATCCGCGCGCCTAGAGCCTGATATATAGAGTCAAAAAATTAGTAAGGGAGGACCAGTTTTTCGGGTTCTAGGCCATCAAAGAAAGTCAAGCCATGTAGAACAATTTCAGAAATTTTGGCTTGGGTTTTTTTAACCACAAAAGGGAAGCCTATTTTAAAGGCAAAAAATTCAGGGTTTTTAAAAAATTAGAGCTAGTTTTTAGGGTCTGGCCTACCAAGGAGTGAGGGATTTTTTCAGCATGAGGGACTGGTTTTTGGATTTTTCTAGGCCACCGATTCGTCCAGGTAGAGAATTAAAATCGAAAAGTTGAACGAAAGTTTTAGAAAACACTCTAGAACACAGAAAATTCTTAAAATACTGAAAAAAATCAATTTTGAGGACGGGTTTTTTTGAGTGAAGAACTAGTTTTCCAGTTTTCTAGGCTATGAATATTTTCATCTGATAGAGCAAAAAATTCTAAGTCGAATACAAAAAGAACGAGCCGAATACCTCTAAACCGAAGAGAGTTATACCGGTTTTAAGTTGTTTCTCTGCGTCTCTCCGCCGCCGCACACAGGCGAGACACTCTCTTTCTCTGCGCTCTCTCTCCAAACTTCCAAGCGCTGTAACTCCCTTCGTTTTTGAAATTTTTTAATAGTTTTTTCACAGAAAAATAAGGAATTTTTTCTAATTTCAGTCGAGTTAAAAATATTTTGAAAAATATTTTTTCAAAATTTTCAAAAAAAAATTTTTTTGGTTTTTAAAGCCATATTTAGGTTATTCTAGAAAGTTTTAAACCGTTTTACACTGAAAAATAAAGAATTTTGTCTAGTTTAAGATAGAAATCAGAAACTTTGAAAAAAAAATTTTTTTCGAATTGTTTGAAAAAAAATTTTAAAACCTTTTTCGTTCTACATAATCTCTTCGAACTAAACTATATTATTTTATTTCCGTCTTTAATCCGGAATCAAAATCAGAAAAACTACAAAATTTTGGATCAAGAAAACAAATTTCTGTTTTCGTCGGTATTCTCGAATCGGAAGGAAAAACCGGGCGTGTGAAAATCGAAAATTGCAGCCAAAAAAACATTAGAAATTTTCTCATGAGCAAGAAAAATAGCGGAATAAAATTGACATCAGACGGGAGAGAGAGAGAAAATTCAGAATTTGGTTGATCAACGAGAGATCAGAGAGGAGGAGGACAGCAGGTGGATATTTTTTAGGTCAACAATATTTTTTCATTGAGCTAACAATCCCGCTTCAAAAAAACTATGAAATCTCGAAAAACCCCGATTTCCCTCGGTGGCCTAGTTTTTTATTTTCTAGTCCACTATTTTGAAAGTTAGTCCATCTGATAGAGCTAAAAATTTTGAATCGAATGGAAAAAAAAACTAGCAAAAAATCTCAAAAACAAGGGGAGTTACGGCGCTTTGAAGTTCGCTACGAGAGAGGAGAGAGCGCAGAGAAGCTAGAGAGTCTCGGCGGAGAGACACAGACACTCTAACTTCAAATGGCTGTAACTCCCCTCGTTTTTTACATTTTCTGCCAATTTTTTTGTAAACGACTCAGAATTTTAAGGGCTATCAGATGGACTAACTTTTTCACCAGTGGCCTAGAAAAATAGAAAACTAGGCCACCGAGGAAAATGAATCTTCAAAGTAGGATTTTTTAGGTTTTCGAGTAGAAATGCTAGAATAACAATTTTGGTAGCTTAAAAAAATCAAAATTTAGTGTTCCTCTACAAAACCTCTTTTTCTGAGTCCCATTTTTTTTTAAATTTTCGAAAAATTTTCGAAAACATTTTTATCCTACAATCTGATTTCGACTGAAACTAGACAGAATTTCTAATTTTTCTGTCAAAAAACGGATTCAAAACTCTTAAAACGAAGAGAGTTACGGCGCTTTGAAGTTCGCTGCGAGAGAGGAGAGAGCGCAGAGAAAGAGAGTGTCTCGCCTGTGTGCTGCGGCGGAGAGAGGCAGACACGCCAATTTCAAAGCCTTGTAACTCCCTCCATTTTGAAGATTTTGAGCTCGTTCTTTTTGCATTCGACGCAGAATTTTTACTTCTATCAGATGAACAAGGTTTCAAGACAATAGCTAAAAATATTGCAAAAACTAAGTTACCAAAAATTCGAATTTTTTTGGTTTCAAATTGTGCTTTTGGCTAGTTTTTTTTTGCCAAATATAAAAAAGCCTAGATTTTCATAAAAACTTAGAAACAAATATTCCGTGAGAAAAGCACAAATCTATTCTCCAATAAATACAAGAAACTCGTGTTTATTCATCAAAAAAGTGATTTGTTTTGGTATGTATACAGAGAGAAAGAAAGTGTGATTGGGTAGAGAGAGTACTTCGTAACAATCAAAAGAGATTCGGGGTGGGTAACTGAGATTACTGTAGTTGGACATTCTCTTGTCCTCCTCCTCCTCCGTTCATCTGTTTGGCGATAGTGGCTAAAAGATTCGGGTCCGATTGCTGAAGGAATTGATAGAATTCGGGGCTCGGATTGACAGCGATGGGTTTAACGGGACTCTGAACCGGCGGTTCCTCTTGCTTCGAAACGAGTTCCGCAATGGTCTGCGGTCCGAGAATCTGTTCGACCATACCCTTTTCGACAGTCAATTTCCCCCCATTCTGATCCATCAACGCCTGGAGCATCGCCGGATTCAGAATCGCCTCCTGAAGAGCAGATGGATCAGTGATCATCGACGATCCGTTCACTTGATCCTGAATACGACGTGTCTCGTGGAGGTTCTTGACACGTCGAAGATAGGCAACACGGTTGTCGATTTGACGACCGAGACGGGGATTTGCGGGAAGGCCAAGACGTTGGATTTCTTCGTCCACTTTAATGGTACGCTCTTCTAGGGACCAATTCTCGTTGTATGAACGGTCGACGATTTCGCGGATTGATCTGGAAAATATAATTTTTTTTTGAAAATTCGGAAAATTTTGAAAAAAAATCTTTTTTCTGAAAATTTTAAAAATTTTTCGGAAAATTTTGAAAATTTAGCCTCCCGAAAAAAATTTTTGCTTTTGAAAATTTAGATTTCTGGAATGAAAGGGTACAGTAATCTGTTGTCTTAGAAAATGGGTCTGGAAAATAAAAATTTTTTTTTTGAAAATTTGGAAAAAAAATTTTTCGGAAAATTTGGAAAAAAAAATTTTCGGAAAATTTTGAAAATTTAGCCTCCCGAAAAAAAATTTTTGCTTTTGAAAATTTAGATTTCTGGGAGGAAAGGGTACAGTAATCTGTTGTTTTAGAAAATGGGTCTGGAAAATAAAAATTTTTTTTTTGAAAATTTGGAAAAAAAATTTTTTTTGAAATTTTTGGAAAAAAAAATTTTCGGAAAATTTTGAAAATTTAGATTTCTGGAAGGAAAGGGTACAGTAATCTGTTGTCTTGGAAAATGGTTCAGGAAAATAAAAATTTTTTTTTGAAAATTTTGAAAAAAAATTTTTCGGAAAGTTTTGAAAATTTAGCTTCCCGAAAAAAAAAGTTTGATTTTGAAAATTTAGATTTCTGGAAGGAAAGGGTACAGTAATCTGTTGTCTTGGAAAATGGTTCAGGAAAATAAAAATTTTTTTTTGAAAATTTTGAAAAAAAATTTTTCGGAAAGTTTTGAAAATTTAGCTTCCCGAAAAAAAAAGTTTGATTTTGAAAATTTAGATTTCTGGAAGGAAAGGGTACAGTAATCTGTTGTCTTAAAAAATTTGGTCTGAAAAATTTCAAAAAATTTTCTATACAGTAATCCAGGATATTGATTTAGAAAATGTGTCTAGAAAAGTCTGAAAACCATTAAATTCCAAGAAAACTTTTTCCGATTTTTATTTGAAAAAGTGATTATTTCTGTTATTTTGAGGTGAGCAATCTAGAAAAAAGAGTCTAAAATCACTCGGAAAGGCCTGAAAATCAAAAAAAAATTTTTTTGAAAATTTGGAAAAAAAATTATTTTTCGAAATTTTTTAAATTTTAAATTCCCGCCTAAAACTAAAAAACATTCCCTATTCTTCTGTCAAAAAACAATTCAAAAATCTTAAAAACAAAGGGAGATACAGCGCTCCGAAGTTTGGAGAGAGAGCGCAGAGAAAGAGAGTGTCTCGCCTGTGTGCGGCGGCTGAGAGACGCAGAGAAAACAATTAAAATGGCTCTAACTCCCTTATTTTTCGAAATTTTTGAATTTTTCTTTCTGCATTCGACTCAGAATTTTTAGCTCTATCAGATGGAATAAGTTTCAAAATAATGGCTTAAAAAATGGAAAAACTAGGATATGAAAAAGTTTTGATTTTTGGGTTATATGCCTATTGGAGAGGTTCACAGGAGGTTAGGACAAAGCCTGGAGCAAAAACTATCGTAAACCCTCTAAAACCCACACTCACTTTGGCAATCCAGCATGACTTCCGGCTTGTCCGACTGGCTCAACAGCCCCATGATTATGGACTCCCTTCTCCTCGACAATATAGAATTCGTCTTGCTTCTTGGCACGAACCCTGTATCGACACTTGCTCTGAAGGCGATGAAGACAATCGAAATAGGTCCATCCGTCGAACTTCTTCTCGTTTCTTTCGACAACATACACCGAGAAGAGAAGTGCCTCGTATTCCACGTGGCGAGTCGTCGTGAAGCATTCGAGCCACGTCTCCGGGCGTCCAGATGACTTTTGTCTGGAAAAATGTATGGTTTCATGCTGAGCAATTTCGGAAAAGTCTAAAATCACCGAAAAATTTCTGAAAATCAGAAAAAAAAATTTTCAAAAAATTTTCGAAAAATGTTTTTTCGAAATTTTTCGGAATTTCAAATTCCCACCTAAAACTAGACAGATTTCTCTATTTTTCTGTCAAAAAATCACTAAAAAATCTCAAAAACGAAGGGAGATACAACGCTCCAAAGTTTGGCGAGAGAGCGCAGAGAAAGAGAGTGTCTCGCTTGTGTGCGGCGGCTGAGAGACGCAGAGAAAAGACTTAAAAGGGGTATAACTCTCTTAGTTTCCGAGATTTGCGGCTTGTTCTTTTTGTATTCGACTCAGAATTTTTTAGCTCTATCAGAGGAATTAAATTTCATTACGGTAACTAAAAAATTAAAAATCTTGTTTTTCTAAAAGTCGGATTTTTGGGATATTTTTGCTCGTTTTTTAAAGCCTAATTGTCTATAAATAACCCTCTAAACTTAAAAAAAACTTACTCAGCCATGGCACCAGCGACAATATTCCCAGATGAGTCGATGGTCAACTGTTGAAGTGGATTCTGAAATCCCTGCTGTTGCTGCATCATCATCATCTGTTGTTGTTGTTGTTGCTCATCATTACTATCCTGTGATCCACTCATATCCGAACTAGCCGACGGCGACGCCTTCAGATTCATCGAATCCGTCGATTCCATCGATGGAGACGTCTGGACGACGCATGGAAGTTGTGGAATGGAAGAGGAAGGACATGGAGGAGGTTGGTTGGCCATCGGCAGTTGACCGTTTTGCATTGCGTGACGAACCATTTCCATCAGTTTGTCGTTCATCAGAGGAGACTGTTTCACCGGTGAGACATGCTGGAATTTCGGAAAGTTAGGGCATGGATTTTTAAAATCAAAAATTTTTTTTTAATTGCTGATTTTAAAATTTAGATTCTATTTTTAATTTAAAAATATCACTTTTCAACCTCACAAAAAATCGCCAAAAACCCTAAAAAACTGAAAAAAATCCTAAAAATTGAAAATTTTTCTTGACCTAGTTTTTGCATTTTCCAGGCCACTATAAAGAAAATTAGTCCATCTGATAGAGCAAAAAATTCTGAGTCAAATGCAAAAAGAACGAGATCAAAATCTCAAAAACAAAGAGCGTTACGGTCATTTTAAGTCTTTTCTCTGCGTCTCTCCGCCGCCGCACACAGGCGAGACACTCTCTTTCTCTGCGCTCTCTTCGCAAACTTTGAAGCGCTGTAACTCCCTTCGTTTTTGAGATTTTTGAGTGATTTTTCGATAGAAAAATAAAGAATTCTTTCTAGTTTTAGGTGGGTAATTGAAATTTGAAAAGTTTTGAAAAAAAAATTTTCGAAAATTTTTTTTTTCAAAATTGTTAAAATTTCTGTTTTTTCAGGCGTTCCTAGGTTATTCTAGACCTTTGTAATGTTTATCAATTACCTGCATAAAAGTGTTGATGGGCGAAAAGGCGTTAGTGTCCTCCATCACTTTCGGTTGTTTCCTCCTGAAACAAAACGACTGATTGAAGAGGAAAAGATAAAGAGAGAGAGAGAGAAGCGTTCATCTTATTTTTTGAAAGTGTAACAAAAAGAGAAACGAAAAAGTTGAAGGTGGTGTAGCGTAGTTTTTTCTGGGGCCGATGATAAGATAGGTTTCAAGGGGCAACCAGATTTGATAAAAAATTCAAAAAAAACTACGATTCTAAGGAAAAAACAAAAGAAACAAACAGAAAATTATTTGGAAATTTTCGAAAAAATCATTTGGAGATCAATTTTGAAAAGTGTAGATCACTTTTTGGGATTTCGATTTTTGAGTAAAAAGTGGGTCTGAATTTTGGAATTTGGAGGGTTTTTTGAGTTTTCGAATGGGAAAAAGTGGAATTTTATTAGATTTTTAAATACAAAACGATCTTGGATAGAAAAAAAGCTAGTGGTGCCTCAACATAACTTAACGTTTTTTCAAAACGGCTAATCTCGATTCTTTTTTAGAGATATTGAAAAATAGTTTATTACAAAATTGCTTAGCTTAACGTTTTGCGTATTTTGGTATTTAACAATTTTTTGAAAGCTCTAGCCGTTCGTGAGATGCAAGCTTCTGAAGTAAGGAATCTTTTAAGCCCTTATGGCTTTCATATGTCCCTTAAAACGCCAGTTCAAGAGCTCCGTATCTTTGTTCTCCTTATAGCTGTCAAAAATTTGTTAACTACAAAGTTGCTCAGCCTAAAAGTCTGCGTATTTTTTTAGTCAACAACTTTTTGATAGCTTCAACTCTGGGCGAGTTATAGTCGTCCGAAGTTTTGAGAAAGATAAAGCGGCTGCATTCTGGAGGCATATAAACTTTAAACGCCTGTAACTCAATGATATTCAAATCTATCGGAAAGTTTTTTACTAACAACATACTTAAAAATTCAAGCTGAGTAATTATTCAGTCGACAACTTTTTTAAATCTCTGATGAGAATTTAGATAAGCTAATTTTCAATTAGTGGGTGTCTAGAGATCCTTGATAAGATGAATAAGGAAGAGGTGTCGTCAATAAAAACCATTTTCAGAAAAGACTAAAGGGGTGGGGGTTTTAAAAATTGATAAGCGAAAATATGGAACAGGAGAAATTCCAAAAAACATTTTATGAAAGACGATACTTCAGATCTAGAATCACCGAGCCATAATTTCAGTTTGAAACCGATTCATTTTAAAACCAACCATTTTAGAACCCGAAAACTCTTCTAAAATAAAAAAGAAAATGGTCTAGTAAGACAAAAAAAATTCTGTGAAGTATATTCGACTAATCTGAATAATGAGGTATAGGGGGGAGAGTAAACGGGGAGGGGAAGAGGTCAACTGGTAGTGAAGGAGAAAAGAAGGGGGGGGACAAAAAAGTGACGTGGAGGGAGAGATGGGTCCGAACACACTGAAGTATTTGCTCTCTCTCTCTCTCTCTATCTTTCTCTCTCTCTCTCTCTCTCTCTCTCTTTCTCATGTGTAACACACTAAACCTCCCCTCCCAGGACGGTCAAATGGTGTAGAGGGTGAACCCCCTTTTCCCGGGAGGAGGAGATGAAATAGTGTATGGTGTAGAAGAGACGCAGAGTGAGAGGGGGAGACAAAAAACGAATGGAGGGCAGATGGTGAGTTGGATAAGTGAAAGAGAGGTGTCTCTCCGAAGAAATTGGTTTTTTTCCTGGGAAAGTGTCTCTAATAGAAGGGCCTGAAAAACTCGGTAACCCTTAAAAACACGAAAAAAGTACAGTAATCCTCTAGAAAAAACTACAGTAATCCTTCAGAAAACTACAAAAAATCTGAAATTTGGATAGTTAATTAACAGCTACAGTAACCCTTCAGAAAAATACAGTAAACGGAAATTCAACAAGCCTAATTAATAGCTACAGTAACCCCCGAAACACCTAGAAAATCAGAACTACCTACAGTAACCCCCTTCAAATATTGCTCAACTTAAAAAACACAAAAATCCCGAAAAAATACAGTAATCCTTTAGTAAACTACTAGCTCGGGAACCTGAAAATCTAGTTACAGTAATCCAAAAAATCCTTAAAATTCATAAAATAATCCAAAATTACAGTGTACCGGGATTTTGTAAAAAAAATACAGTAACCCTAAAAACAGAGAGTTACAGTAATTTTTTATAAAAAAAACTACAGTAACCCGAAAAAAAGAAAATTACAGGAATCTTTCATTTCGAAAAAAAACAAACTACAGTAATCCTTTAATTTTGGAAAAAAACTACAGTAATCATAGAAACCATATAAAATACTCAAAAAACCCAAGAAAAACCTTCAAAAATCTGAGATTTTTCAAAATCTACAGTAATCCAAAATACCGTAATCCTGTAAAATTCAATACCCCATTTACAGTAATCCTAACATCTCAAAAAACTAATTTCCCAAAAACCTTTCACTTTCTACTTCTTATTTCTTTCTTTTTTTTTAGTTGACTCACACAACGGGCGGTCTCTTTTCCCCCTTCTCTCTCTTTCCCTTCAGATAGTTTTTTTTCTTATGGTTCATATGCAAATAGTCTCTCACTCATATATGGTTGTACATGTTCACCTCCTTGAGAAGAAGACAACAGACACCAAAATTATTTATTTACATTCATTTTCTTTTGTCGAAGCAGAAGCAGAGGTGGTGGTGGTGGTGGGAAATGAATTTGAAAGATGGAGTTTTTGGAATGGAGCATTTTTATAGACTTTCACATAAAGATTTTTTGAGTTTCCGATATCTGGACTGATAATTCAAAAAATTGAACATATGCCTTGAAAATTGTTGACGTTTACATACAAACAAAGATACCTGAAACATTTCGGAAATTCTTAAAATTTGGGATTTTTAAAAAGAACCAATTTTTCAAGATTCCATGTAGTGACATGTTCAAATTGATTAGAATTTAAATTATTATCGTTTCATACGAATCGCTCGGAAATTTTGACGTTTTAATTGAAGTTCAAGCCTAAATTAAATAAAACGTCAACATTTCCGAGCGATTCTCATGAAACGATAATCACAGTATTTGATAGAAAATTTCAATTTTCTGGGTTTTCAGCAATTTTCAATATGTGTGTAGTATTTTTAAATTATAGGGCTATTCAAATTTTTCATATGTGAGAATTTTTCAATTTTTATAAAAATCCAGATTTTCAAATATCATTGTGGATGAAAAAGACACTACTGAAAAAATGCACTGAAAAAATGGTCCGTTTTGATAAAACATTTAGTTAGAGCCGCCATTCTCAGAATTTATGCTGAGCAACATCATACAGTTGATTACATAATTTGAAGTTGACCATGACCATGAAAAATTCCTACAAAAAATTTTCACGAATTTCAGAATTCGAAAATTCCAAAAAAAAAGCTCCAACTGAAAGTCTCGTTTTCTATTATGTTATTCTGATCTTGTTAGGTGAGTCTGTGATGACACTGGAAGCGGATATCTTGCCACGAAAACTACTGTAGAAAATTTATGAAAGTGGGTCTGCAAATATTTAATTATTTTTTTCAGCGCTTTTTTACCACTTTTTCACGGTTTTGATATAAAATATGCAATTTCGTTATTAAAAACTATCATAATCGGGAAAAATCGGTGGAAAATGCTGAAAAAAAGTAATTGAATATTTGTAGACCTACTTTTATAAATTTTCTACCGTATTTTTCGTGGCGAATTACATATCCTCTTCCACGGACCTGATAGTGAGGAAAATATTTTTTATTCTGCAATTTTCGAAATTTTTTAACGCTTGCTCAGCAAAACTTTTTCATCTTTATTTTCAGAATCCTTGACTCATCCTTAATCCACCAATAATTCGAAAAATTCGAAAAATTAGGAAAATTGGCGTTCGGTTCATTTTTTCAAATTTTTTCATTTTTTTCAAATTTTTTTCAAGAGTTCTACATCACTTTTTATTTCAAAACTCTTCAATTCTTCAGATTGATAGATCAATCTGAAATAACTATCCCCTTTATCCAAAAAAAGATGATACGATAAGCATCACTAGTTCATTGACCATCTCCTCCTCCTTATCTCCTAATGAAGAGAGATATGCCATCATAAACAAACAAGAATCGCAAAAAGACATTAATTCTTCCCCCCGGGGGGCTAGTCACCCAGAAACACGAAATGGATAATAACAATTATGAATAAATATGATTCTCTCCTCTCTTCCATAACCGGTCCTTCTCCGCCCCCCTTATCTCTTATATCCCCCGATGGCCATGCCATTTGCATATTCGATAGCCATCATGTTACGGTCGATTCCTATTCTCGCTATCCTTTCATGCTGTTTAGCCTATCATCGTAAGCTTTTTCCCCTTCGTTATAGCTAAATGCAGTCACTTTAAAGGCGCATAACTCAGTTCCTTTGATAGCTATCATTAACTAGTCAACTAGAAAGTTGCTCAGCTTAAAATTCTACGTATTTTGTTAGTTGACAGCTTTTTGATAGCTATAAAACTGAGCGAGATATGAGCGTTAGTGCTTGCGTCTCCCAAAACCCCCCTATCTCGCTTCCCAGAACCGCTATCAAAAAACGGTCAACTAGAAAATTGCTCAGCTTAAAACCCCCTTTCCTCTCATTCAAATCCCTTTATCTTTACACTACAGAATACCGCGAGCTGAAATGCTCCACCCCAACGAACTCGATTCGTGGAGGACCGGATCGTGCCGAGTGTCATTTGGTGTTGAAGGCCGAGGAGTTGGAGACCGGAAGACCAGTTCCAACTGGACTCGGATGCTGGCAGGTACAGTGCCCTTTTGAGGGGGGGAGGAAATTTGAAAAACTCAAAAAACCACGTCAAAATTAATTTTTGGACTTTAGCTCCAAAAATCTTAGAGAAAAAGAGGCGTAGCCAAAATTCTACAGTCCCCCAAAAAGTGGGCGGGACCTAAAAACCCCTCAAAAATATAAATAGACTCCACTAAACCCACCTCTCTACCGTCTGAGCTCCGCCCACTTTAAAAACCCATCGTACCCCCCATCCCAAAAATACCCTTCGCACGAAAACCCCATAGAGGCTCAGAGACCCCAAAAAAGTGGGCGGAGCCCAGATACCTTCTACCATATTCCCTCGGACCACCTAAGAAGCTATATCCTAGCAGGTGTCAGAAACCCCAAGAAAAGTGGGCGGAGCCTAGAAAATCAAAAAAAAATAAGATCAGCCCCTTCTACCGTACCTCCTAATATCCTAGACAGACCCTCTCCTCTCCCGCTAAAAATATGGGACCCGCAAAAAGTGGGCGGGGCCTACAAAAAACTTGAAAATCTAAAATACCTAGTTTAGCCTAACCCTCTCCTTCTACCATATCCCTCTCCGCCCACAAGTTTAGTCCCTTACTACCGTACCCCTAATCCCAAACAACCCTTCTCCTTCTACCGTACCCCTATCTCCTCTCAAATTCCAGGAAGACCACGACGGCGAAGAACGTGAGTACTGTGACATCGTTTGCCCCAAATCCCATACCGTCTTCATTTCGTACATTGATCAAGGTCATCGTGCTTGTTTCAATTTCATCACCTATCAGGTTGAGAAGAGAAACGACGAACACGTTCTATGGAGATCCGGAAAATGTTTGAATTCGACAGTCAACTACCGTATCGGATGCAAGTTCGACGATCCATTCGAGACCCAATTCAAGTCTGATAATGAGATTTTCGCTCATTTGAGAGCTCGTGCTCGTCGTGTCTAAGCCTAAGCCCCGCCCCCTGTTTTGTGGATTTTAATTTATTTCTTTCTCTTCATTTTGCAATATTTTTTTTGACATCAACAAAAATAAATCATTCCATTCCATACAACATCATCATCTCCTCCGGATATTTTCCTTCAGGTGTCTCCAGAATCCACGGAATTCCATCGAGTCTCTCATCTCTCATCATTCGTCGAAACGTCTCCTTCCCCAGTTTCCCTTGTCCAATATGTTCATGTCTATCCAAATTCGATCCCAGATCCCCTTTCGAATCATTCAAATGCAACGCCTTCAGATATTTCCATCCGATCACTTCCCCAAATGATCTCATCACTTCTTCGTATTGATTCCGTAAGTCATATCCGGCTGCGTAGACGTGGCAAGTGTCTAGACAGACACCCACTCGATTCTTGTCTTTTACTAGGGAGATGATCATCTGGAGCTCTTCGAATTTCCCGCCGATCGAGTTCCCTTGTCCGGCCATCGTTTCGAGAACTGCAAAAAAATAATTTATAGGGGAAGTGGGCGTGGCCTTTACGCCTTAGAAGTCGGACGTTTCAGAACCGAGGCTCGGACATTCTAGAACTTGGTATTTCTATTTCTTCAAAAACGATCGTGTTCCAGAACGAGGATAAAGGACGTTAGGGAACCAAGCCATTCTAGAACTCATCAGCTTGGGACGTTCTAGAACTATTATAGATTCTTAAGAAGCCGTTCAAAACCACGTCATTCTAGAACTAAAAAGAACTTTTTTCCGCGAACTGACCCGTTTTAGAACTGCTTTAGAAGTTGGACGTTTTAGAACTAGCCATTTCAGAACCAGATCTCGAGTTCTAGCTATTCAAAAACTCTGAAAATAAGCCGTTCTAGAAAAACCAGTCATTCTGAAACTGGGACGTTTCAGAACCGCTGAAAAAGCCGTTTAAGAACTACGACATTCTAGAACTGGTCATTTAGAAACTAGCCCTTCCTAGAACCCCGCCATTTCACAACTCTCCTTCAGAACTATGCTATTTCGGACGTTCTAGAACCAGTCATTTCAGAACTTGTGAAGACTAGAACCGCCTTAGAACCCACAAGAGAACCACTAGTTTAGAAGCCGTTACAGAACCAGGACATTCTAGAACCAGTCATTTCAGAACCCGGGGACGTTCTAGAACCCCAGAAAAACCACTAGATTATAAGCCGTTCTAAAACCAGGACGTTCTAGAACTAGTCATTTCAGAACTTGTGAATTCTAGAACCGCCTTAAAACCAGTCATTTCAACCCAGGGACGTTCTAGAACTACAATAATCAAGTGAAAAACCACAAATTCAGAAGCCATTATAAAACCAGGGACGTTCTAGAACCACGTCGTACAACTAATTAAAACCCCTACCCATAACAATGCTCTCGGTTCTCTCCACCACATAATCAATCGTCTCGGCAATCGTCTTCATACACTCTTCTCTTCCACACTTTCCAACCGTCGATCCCGGATGAAAATTATACATTTCGATTCCAAGTCTCTCAGCTCTCCTACACTCATCCACCATCGCCTCTCTAGATTTCTCCAGCTTCTCCGGTTCAGGGGATCCTGCATTCATTAGATATGATCCATGTGGAACAATGAATTCCAGTGGGAACCGAGTTTCTCGGATAGCCGACCACCAGGAGGTGACGACGTCTTCAGAGATGGGTTTATGATTCCATGTCCGTTGATTTCGAAGGAAAAGGGCGAAACTTCGACATCCTTCTGCACGGGCATTGTAGATCGCTTGGTGGAGTCCTCCGGCGGCGGAGACGTGGAATCCAAGCTTCTTTTTGGAGGAGGAGAGGGAGGAGGAGAGGACAGCTGCTCCAATTGTTTCTCGAGATCTTTTTTGGGATTCTGATTCTCCTTTTATCTTCTTTTTTGGTTTCGCTGGATTCTGGATGTCTTCTGGAGCCTTAACGTCTTCTGGAGCTTCCGGGAGCTTCTCTTCTGGATCCTGGAGCTTCTCCTTCTCTTCTGGATCCGTCGGGTCTTCTGGAGCCTCAGCGTCTTCTGGATCCTGTTCCACAGTGTCTTCTGGATTCTGAAGCTTCTCCTCTTCCTCTGGCTCCTTCTTCATCTCTTCCTCTTGATTCTCCGGCTCTTCTGGAGTCTCCGGGTCATCCTGGAGCTTCTCCTCCTCCTCCTTCATCTCTTCCTGCTCTTCTTGATTCTCCGCTTCCTCTGAAAATTCTCCTCCAATTATCCTAATCCTCTAGAAGCTCCACCCACCTCTCATCTTCTGCAACGTCTTCTGAATATGTAGTCTCACTCGCGTCTTCTGCTTCTTCATCCTTGGCGATTGCTTCGGCTTTTTACTCGAAGTTAATGGCATCGGGGAGTGCACATCCTCTCCGAATCTCACTTTTTTCTTCGTCATCCTTCTAAAAATCCTGGAATTTTGAAGAGTCTGAAGAATGGATCCTGAAAAATGGGGATTAGGGAGGGGGAAGGATCCTGAAAAAAGGGGAAGAGGAAAAAGTAAGGAAAAATAGGGATAAATTGCCAATATTCATAGATTCTAATTCTTCACAAGTAGTAGTAAAAGGGGTCCCCAAACCGAGAAGGAGAGGGGAATTCATGTATAAATCAATAAAAACATCTCTTTTTAATAAGAAAAAATAATAATTTGCTGATGGATGGAGGATGAAGGATGGTTGAATGAGTAGAAACAAACGATTTGCATGGGGGGAATCAGTGGAAGAGGGGGATTCAGGGGATCCAGGGAATTAAAAGAAATTCAGGGGGATTCAGAAGATTCAGGGGGATTCAAGGGAATTCAGGGGAAGATCCAGAAAATTCAAGGGATCCAGGGGGATTCAGGGGATTCAGAAGATCCAGTGGATTCAGAGGATCCAGAGGATTCAGGAGAATTCAGGGTATTCAGGGGAAGAAGGAGAGAGACTGACTGTGATGAGGGGATGAGGGGGGAAGAGAGATAGAGAAAAAAGAGGGGATATCGACGCGGAAAAATACAAATACAATACGGGGGAAAATACAATAAAAATCCAAAAAAACGAAAAAAAAAAAAAAAGTGTCTCCAAAAGACACGGAGGGGGAACATGAATAGAATAAAACTTATGGTTTTCAGAGGAAAAAGAAGAAAAAAGGGAAAAAAGGGGACGAAAATAGATGATAGAATTCAAAATTCCTATGGTGGCCTAGCTGGAGACTTCTAGGCCATCACAGGAATTCTGGATCTCTGGGGAAGAAAGGGACAAATAAATCCATGATAAGGGGACGGAAAATGGGGAAAAACTGGGGAAAAATAGAAGAAAATAAGGGAAAAATGGGGGACAAATAGAAGAAAATAGGGGAAAAAAAGGAAAAACCAAAAAAATGAGGGGAATTATCATCAAGACGCTCCTCCTCCTCTATCCTTCACACACACTGCTCATCTGAATCCGCAGAGGTCGCTCCTTTCGCCGGTTCGCATTCGCCGATTGCCCGTTGTTTTCCTTGATTTTGATCTGTTTTCGCTCGTCCTCCGTGAGCACTTTGGCCTCCTCCTCCGAATCTTTATAGGTGAGAACTTTGGATCCGTACTTGTCAAGGAAGTCAGCTGGATGGGGGTAGGAGAGATGGAGATTCGTTGTGAAGAGTGATCTGGAAGATAGGGGAGGATTAGGAAGATGGAAGAGCGGGGGATTCTGGAGGGAGGAATTCTAGATTCTAGGAAGAATTCAGATGATTCTCGCCCATAGACAAGAGGAATTCAGGAATCCCCAGCCTTCTGAAGAGGGGAGATCTTGATTCCAAGCTCCAGGGAGGATTCTATAGGATTCTAGAGGATTCCAGGCTATCCTATAGAGGAATTCTCGATTTTTTCGGGGATTTCCGTGATTCCAGGACTCTTTGGAGGAACTCCAGGTCCCTCTTGGCTCCCAGGCTTCCCAAAACTCACCTAGACTCCAACATCTCCAATCGGCTCTTCAGATACGGCCATTTCGACCAATTGTATTCTTTCGGCTGCAAAAATCCCCTTATATCCTTATTTTTATCTTCCTCCTACCTCAATGACAGCGACACGTTCGACTGGGATTCCCGACAGTCTCGAGACCGCCTCCAGGAATGAGAGTACCGGATTCTCGGCTTGGGCGTCAAAGAGCACCTCCTGAACTGGTCCGATTTCGACTGTCGTCGGCCGGAATCGTCGAACCATCACCGCGTCGCCTGGCTTTCCGATGATCGTCTCGTCGCCGAGGATTTGCAGGTACATTGGCGAATTCCAGTTGTATCCACGCTTGTCGAGTGGCGTATTCAGGTTGAGAAGGGATCGTCCAGTGCCGATTCCGCTGGAGAAGACTTCGCGGAGGCGTACCCTGCAAATTCAGATGATTCAGATGAAGAGAAAAAGGAGAAAACTCACATCTTCAATGGCAAATCATCTCCGTAGACCTCCTTATACATCCGAAGACACTGGAGAAGGACATCTCCGACTAGAGTGGATTGGGAGACTGGCAATTCGAAGAGCGGTTTCCAGTTGTCCTTCTGGAGCTCATGCATCTCGAAAAGGACGATTTGCATCATTTTCTCATCGTGTTTCAACGGGGCACGAAGTTTGATTGATATGAAGCATGATTGGAACGCATTTGAGACGGTGACGTCGTCTTGGAGATTCGTCTCGTATCCCGTATCCGATCCGTCGTCTGTCGAGTGCTTCACAATTACAAATTGATCCTTGTCCATTTTCAGCTGATCAGCGACCCACATCTTGAATTCAATGAGATGCATCCGGCTGTCGACATCAAGCTTGTGATATCCATCGTGTGACTGAATACTGACGATTCGGCCATCAATGGGATCTTCTGGACGTCGTAGACTGATCGGATGTGATGATGATGTGGAGGCGACAAGGGTCTCCGATTCGGAGACGGAGATGCTATCCTCGTTGAGAGCGACACGTAGATTCTTCGGCGGATCCCGATTGTAGAAGAATTCGGGCGTCGTCTTCTGCATATAGTCAGCCATCAGTTGGGATTTTCCGACGAGCTGCTGCTGATCATCGCAACAATCGTCTCCTTCCGAAACGCACGGCGACATTTGTGGTGTGTTGTTGCACAGAGATCCCGACACTCCCGAATCAATATCGTCCATACTGACAGATCGCATCGATGCTGTCGATCCTCTTCCCGATGGGATAACCGCCTCGTCGTCAGCCGGCTCTTCTGGCGGCGTTTTTGATCGTTGCGACGCGATTTCCAGGTTCACTTCACGTGGTTCAGTCCATTGTTTGTCCTCTTCACACATCATGGCGACCGTCTCCTTCCAACTTGGGCCCTGGAAGGCGGTGGAGGTGGAACGAGCCTTGTCAATTTCGTCCTGAGATGGAAGGCGGACTTTGACGACTGTGGAGAAGCATTTTCGGTCGAGGATTTGGAACATGGCGGATTTTTCGAATGGAAGCTTTCGATCGGCGAGGGTGGCTTCTCGGGACTCTTTGGAGACCATTGTTTCGAGTCCTCCGTCATAGTAGAGCTGAAAAACCGATATTCAGAGGAGGAAAAGGGGAGGAGGAAAAGGGGAGGAGGAAAGGGGGAGGAAAAGGGATGAAAAGGGGAGGAAAAAGGAGCAGGAAAAGGGGAGGAGGAAAAGCTTACCGTGGGCGTCGAATATCCAACAAATTGTGTCATCACATTCCGGAAATCCATCGTATGGTAGCTCGTATCGATCATGACGAATTCGCGACTCGACGATGCCGTCTCCAGAATAACTCTCGAATTGAGAAGCGAATGGATATCGTCACGGAATTGACTTCCAATCCATTGTTTGACACGTAGCATCTTCTCATCTCCACGGACAGCCATCGTCAATTCGTTTGCCGTCGTTCGCTTCCCCACATCGACTCTCTGTATCCGAATTGTCATCTGATTCTGAATCTCCAGTGGGAAAAACGTGGAGGCGAGTCGAACGTCTAGCATAAAATGTACACTGAACATGGATCCAGGCTCTCCGTTGTGATGATTGAATACGACGCGTAGCTTCTTGTCAAGTTCGTTGGGGGAATGGAAGACGCCGAGCAGTTTTCCGTGCTCCACATAAATCAGTCTCGCGGATCCTTTGACGAATGGAAGATTGAAGTTCTGGGCACGCTCCAAAAAGAAATCGAAGGCCTGGTTGAAGATCGCTCGGATCGGCTGCTCTCGGGAGATCTCTGTTTTATATTCTGAGAAATCCTCGGCGATTTGATGCTTCTTGGACGTCAAATCGTATTCCGTTCGATCCGGGAGGAATGCCACCGATGGGAATGGATAATTTATTGTGACGTGCACCTGGATAAGGCTGAGTTTCCGGAGCCGCTCTTTCGCTTCCATCTCCAAACGCTTCCATTTCTCCTGCGAATCTTTGATGTGTTGTGGGAGTTTGTTGCTGAGGATGAAGGACGCATTCCGTTTTCGATCAATCTGAAAATCGTTTTTAAAAGGGAAAAGGGGCTAGAATCCTTACTTTTCGATACATGAGCATGTAGGCATTCGTGTTCGACTGATTCCATCCACTCGTATGACCACCAAAGCTCTTCTCAATGTCTCCCGGGGAGGCGTGATCGACGCGAGTGTCGTTGAAGACATACCATTTGTCCTGATCCATATTCTTGATATAGGCAAAGTAATGGCCTCCGGCAGCGTTTCCCGAGTGGACCATCTCCGAGAATAGTTCGTAGACGTTGTCGCCATGCGATTTACGAAGAGCCTCGACGACGTCGTGATCGATGGGTTGTCCGACACAGACTTCGTCGCCTCCTGTAGTCGTCGTTCCGGTGGCGCTTCCATATCGATTCGGTGACTTTGTGCTCGGCGTATATCGCTTCGGATTCGGCGATCCAAGATCCATATCGTCATCTTCATTCTTTTGCTGATCAATGGGTTTTCCGGCGGCATCCTTCTTATTCACATACTCATTGAGATCAAGGACATCTGGGAATGTCATCCGGTCGTTGAGCTTGATCCGATGCGTTGTAGTCGAAATCAAATCGCTTCAGCTGGATTGTCAAGAGATATGGGAACTGAGTGATCCGAAGTCCTTTATGAGCATCTTGCTTGCTTTTACACGTTTCACACATGTATTGATTGGGTCCTTCAAGAAGTTCCGGTTGAATGAACGCCTTGAGAGCCTCTTCGACACTTCGATATGCGTGCATCGCTCCAAATGGCTTGACGGCGAGTGGAAGATCCAGGAAATAGTCAGTTTTGATGCTCTCCCGACCGCATTTGAGGCAGGCGACGAAATCCTCCATCGTTCCACGATACAAGTCCTGAATCAGCTTCTCGTGTTTCGTTCCTTTCCATTTGTGCTCCAGTGCGTCGAACATCAGTCGGCACAGCTCCTGAACGTCGTGTTGATCGTAGGCCTCATTGGATGTCCATCCAAAGCTCTGCGTCAGATCCTTCGTTTCGAGGGAATCGTTTTCAGTCGTTTGAAGAAGGAGAAAGAGCTTTTGGAGCTGGCAGGGGATGCTCTGCTCCGCTTTCTTCTTCTGCTCCTTTGCCTGTGCCGATTGAACGTACTCCCATTCGTACATTGCGTTGCGAAACTCTGGCGTCATATATAATGACTGGACGAGGCTGTTGAGATAACATGTCATCGCCTGGAAGAAGAGAAACGTTTGGAAGGGGGAAATGGGGTTTTTGTGGGGAACATGGGGATTTTAAGAGGGAAAAGAGGGTTTTTGAGGGGGGGGGGAATGAGCTTTTAGAGGAGGAAAAAGGTCTTTTGAAGCGGAAAAATGACTTTTGTAGAGTGAAAAAGGGGGATTTAGGGGTGAAAAAATTGCTTTTGAGAGTGAAAATGGGGTTCTTGAGGCAGAAAAAGGGGATTTTAGGGGGAAAAATACCTTTTTTTAAGCGGAAAAATGACTTTTTTTAGAGTGCAAAAGAGCTTTTTGAGGGGGAAAACGGGGGTTTGAAGGATGAAAACAGCGTTTTTGAGGGGGAAAATAGCTTTTTTATGGTGAAAAAGAAGGTGTTTAGGTTGAAAAAGACCTTTGTGAGGGGGAAAATGGGGTTTTCAGGGGGAAAACAGCTACTTGAAGCAGAAAAAGAGGAGTTTTAGGGTGAAAACAGGGCTTTTGCCGGTGAAAAATGATTTTTTCTGGGGGGAAAATAGGATCTCAAAGTAGAAAAGAAGCGATTCCATACCTGATTAACAAGACCGACATATTTGTGTTCGTTCTCATCCAACGGAATTGTGTATTGATTATTTGATGTTGTCGCCAACGAAGTTGTCATCGATGACGACGAAGGAAGTGCCAACTGTCCGGTGGGTCGATTATTGTCCGCCGTGGCGACGGCAATCTCCGTGGAGGTTCCCTGTTGCTGCTCGCCGCCCGGCAGACCACTTCCGGTGAGTCTTACGTGATTTGAAGACGTCGTTGGTGGCGGTGGCGGTGGCGGTGGTGGAGGCGCGTCCTCCTCGTGACTTTCGAGGTTTGAATCATCCACCCGTACCATTCTGAAATTCTGAATTTCTCGAAGGATCCTGGAGGCAGAAGAAGACGGAAAAGAATAAAAGGGGTACTTGAGGATACTAATGCACACACGCAATGTGTGCTGCTCATCTTTGTCTTTTTAAGGGGAGAAACGACCGGAAATTGTCTATTACTTTTTGGTGGAATGAGGGGAATGAATAGGAAAAAAGAGGGGAGGAAGAGGGTTGAAAAATGACGGAGAATGATCCGTTTCTAGTTAAACCCCTCTTGGATTATATCGTGTGCTGCTTTTTCTATCTTTTTTTGGGGTTTTCGTCGTCGCGCATTAGGGGAAAACGATTTTTAGAAGTGTCATGAGACATGGATGACGTCACATAGAGGGTAAATGGGACTAATTATTTAGAAAAATACTTGAAAATAGGGATTTTTGGGTTACAGATAGCGGTTTTTTCGGAGGAAAATAGCGGTTTTCTGGTGGAAAATGGAGGTTTTTGGAGGTGGGGAGAAGCTTCAACACGAGGTTTTCTGATGGAAAATGGAGGTTTTTGGGAGGAAAACACTTGAAAATAGCGGTTTTTTTTAATTGGAAATGCGTCAAAACCGAGTTTTTTAATGTGAAAATGGCGGTTTTCTGGTGAAAAATGCTGGAAAATAGGGTTATTCCGAGTAGAAATAACGGTTTTTGGGTAAGAAAAGAGATTTCTGCCGATTAAAAATAGGGAATTTTCTGGGTGGAAATAGCGGTTTTTGGTCGGAAAAGCTGGAAAATAGGGGTTTTTTCAGGTAGAAATAACGGTTTTTCAGGTAAAAATAGAGGTTTCTGCCGGTCAAAAATAGCGTTTTTTGAGTGAAAAGCGAAGCGATTTTCTGCAGCAAAATGAAGATTTTTCGAAAGAAAAATAATTAAAAATAGAGACTTTTGGGTGGAAAAAAGCCGTTTTCAGGGGGAAAATAGCGCTTTTTAGATGGAAAAACAGGTTTTTGGAGCTAAAATCAGCGATGTTCTGAACGAATAACCCCATTTTGGCGAAAAAAAGCGGTTCTGAGCGAAAAAATGAAGCGTTTTCAGCTTAAATTCACTGACTTTGGCGGAAAATTAATTTCTATGCTATAAGAAATCCCGCTCGAAATTTTAAGAACGATAAGTTATCTAGGCGGTAAAACACCGAAAAACAGCGCTAGTGCGCGAAAAAAAACCCTGGAAATGCGAAAAAATGTCTATCGGCGGCGAAAAACCTTGAAATTCGCCAAAAAACGCCCGTTTCAGGCAGAATTTCCTTCAAAAACGATGAAAAACAGCTTTCGCGCTAAAAATCTGAAAATTTACCGCATAAAATGAGAATCCATTGGAAAATTTGATCTCTTCTGTTTTGATCTACCCGCTCGTTTTTTCCCCATTTTTGAGGAATTTCAAAGTTCAAAATGATTTTTTTTCTGAATTTTCCAGTCTAAATAAGGCCCCAGAAGCCCAGAAAAAGGGTGAGTCACGCGAAAAAATCAGAAAATTCGAGGTTTGTCGGATTTTCCGGGTTTTTGTAGGTTTTTCGGGTGGAAATGGCCTGCGAAAATTAAAATTCAATGGGAAATCGATGGAAAATCGAGAAAACGCGGGGAAATCCTCAAAAATCCGTGAGAAGAACTAGAAATCAGTGCGGTTTCCCTCGTGGGAAGTGCTCTCGACGTGAAGAGACGCAGAGAAACCAGCGGAGTGTCGTTGTCGTGTGTTGTTTAACTGCACTTGTAGATCATTTATTTTCACAAAATTGTGCAATTTTGCGCCTGAAAACTAGGTGAATAGAGTAAAAATCGTTTATTAAATGACAAATAATTAATCTAATTTAATTTTCTGCCACGTGGCAAGGCTAAAAGCTCCCAGAAAATATAGAAAATGAATGCAACTGAAAAACGCGTTTGCCAGCTGATAAATATGGGGAAATCGCTGTGGAACAGGCCCAAAAATTTCCAAAAGACAAATTAAAAAGCCGAGAGAAATTGAGAAAGAATGCAAACGTTTTCTAGAAGAAAATTGAAGAGAAATTACAGAAAAAGCTAGAAAAAAGGCGAGAGCCATTGGGAATTCGTCTTTGATACAAAGGCTAAATACACTGATATTCGATATATTTAACATCCAAATGACGAGATTCTGGAAGTCTTCTAGCAGCAAAATCGATGGAATTGTCGCCAGAAGAATCGTTTTCTCGTGGACGTGGAATGAGAAGAGAAAGAACGAGAGAGCTGTCGTTGTGAGGGATATCTTGAAGTTTTTGTCCGATGGTTGAAGGAAAAGGGCGAGGAGTGATGGAAAAGAGCACAGGAGGACCAGGAATGTGCTGGAAAAATTAATTCAGAAAAGTAGACGGAGCTTAGAACTAACCTTAGATAGATCTGGAATTTCTGAATAACTGGAATTCTCTTCAGAATAAAAGAGAAAGCACACCAAAAACTTGCGACTTTATCTTCATATAGGCCCCGATTAAAGGGAAACACGCGAATAAGGACGTCTTTCGCTGTTCCAGTCAAAACGAATGGGATCCAGATGAGAAGGAAGGTGAAGAGGACGACGATTCCTATCCTGGAGACACGGAGAAGAGATCCCAAAGGTTGAGACTTGTTGATGGATCTGGAGAGGATGAAGAGGAAGACGGGCAGGGCGTGGTAGAGCTCCATTTGTTTGTAGTTAAGCGCGCAGACGAAGGCGATGGAGCCGAGGAGAGTGTGGTTGCGAGTGAGGAGGACATACGTGGCAAGGAACAGGCCCAGAGAGATGCTGTTGTATCTGGAAATTAGTTTTCAACCTTTTTTATTTAAGGCGTTCGGGAAACCTTTCAAAAATGTTTTTTAAAAATATTTTTCTCGATTTAAATTATTATTTCAGCTGAATAAGTGTAAATTTACTTCTAAACCCCCAGAAAAATCTATTAAAACCCTCTTTTTAAGCTTTTTATTATCGAAAATGCAGTGAAAATTTCCAAAAAATTCAAATTTCACGTTTTCCCAACGAGACCGATGCTGAAAATAATTCCATGCGCCTTTAAACTCAGGCGGTAAAAATATATTCTCAACCTGCTTTATTGAAGGCGTTCGGGAAACCTCGACAAATGACTTTTAAGTTTTCTTTTCAGCTGAATAAGTGTGAATTTACTTAAAAAACCAAAAAAAATCTATTAAAAACCCTATTTTTAAGCTTTTTATCATCGAAGATGCGTTGAGAATTTTCAAAAAATCCAGATTTCACGTTTTCCCAACGAGACCCATCTTCAAAATAATTGCATGCGCCTTTAAACTTGGGCGGCAATTCTCGAAAATTAATCTTTTCTGGCTTGAAAATCGATTTTTTGGCGATTTTAGAACGAAAATAAAAGAATTCAGCGAGCTCTACACGATAAAAGTCCTGAAAACTAAGTTAAATGAGTTTTTCGCTTTAAAAAATCGAGGGTTTTCAGGAATTCGGGCCTGGAGACGAAAATTATGGAAACTAGCTTTTTCAGCTGAAAAAAGATGGATTTTGTTATCAAAAAAGGCGGTTTTAGATGGAAAATCACACAATTTCAATCTAAAACCCGCTATTTTTCTATTTAAATCACTATTTTTCCCAAGAACTCACTGAAAATGTCCGTTATCAATAACCAAAAGAACCGGATAAAGAACTGCCAAAAACCGTGTCGTGGGGGTTCTTAAAGAGACTAAAAGAGGTGGAAAATAGAAGAAAAAGAAGGGAATGATGGCGGAAATCCGCATGAACAGCTTATGGGCGACTGATTCAAATCCTCGAGAATCAGTGAGCTCCACCCATTTTTCGTTGATTTCATGCGATCTGAAATGAGGTAAAAAAAAATTTAAAAAAATAAAAAAAGCTTACACAGCGCCTAGAATCCAGTGATGATAGGCGGTTAGAGGGGGATAATCGAGTCCCCAATACATCAAATCATTATGTGTTCCGTTGACATACCACTGCTCTATCGGCAAATGATAAGTGATTTCCATCCAGTGACGTTGCGCTTCGTAGTCTCCGAACATGGGCGGTCTTGACTCGCCTGAATGGGGATTCAGGGAGATTGCGATTTGGAAGCAGAGGAGGAGGGAGATGGTCGCCAGGGTGGAGACGAAGGGATTCGTTGAGGAGGAAGAGTCGATTAGCCGCGGTTTTGAGGCTTTTTTGGGGGGTTTTGTGGGAGTTTGGAGAGGAGGAGGAGACGAGTTGAGATGGACGAATGTGGCTGGCATTTTTCTGAAAATAGATTTTTTTGGAGGTTTTTTGAATTTTTTTTAGATTTTTGAAGTTTTAGAGGAGTTTTCAGGACGTTTTTTCTAGATTTTCAGGTTTTTTGAAAATAGATTTTTAGCGGATTTTTCGTTTTTTCTTCAGGTTTTTTTTAAAGATTTTTAGACGAGTTTTCATAGGGATTTTAGCTGGAAAAAAAAGTTTATTGGTTTTGAGGTTTTTTTTGGAAGTTCATTTTTTGTTTTTAGTTTATTTTCTAAAGCTTTCCAGATGTTTTCTGACATTTCACGTAGGTTATTTCAAGCCGCAAAAACTTAGGGAAAGCAGTTTTTTGTAGTTTTTATGTTTAAAACAAATCTTCTGTTTTTTTAATTTTTGGCTTTTTTTTAGTTTTTTCGTTATGAAAGTCAAGAAAAGTAGGAGTACATAATACTCGTTTTTTGAAGGCAAATAATTTTTTTTATTTGTTTGGTTCAATTTTTTTGAATGAATGTATTTCTTTTTGAAAAACGAATCATTTCCTTTAATTCTTTTTTAGTTTTATACTTGATTTTTTTGAATTGAAAACCGGTCTGAGAAGAACCAAAACGCAGTTTAAGTTGGATACGTATGAGCATATGCATATGCGCATGCGCAGGCATATTACATATTGGACAAAAACAATGCAAGTGCGCTCCATTGGACCACGTTGGCAAACGTTTATTTCGAATCACATTCACCACGAAGCGGGTTTTCTCTCTCTCTCTAGTTTTCCTTCGTTTTTCTTCGTTTTTCTTGCCTTTTTTTGTTTTTCTCTGTTTCACTTCGTTTTTTTTTCGCAATTTTTCATTTAAAATGAATATCGTGAAGTGATGTTTTCAGATGACCGACGCAGGAAATTGGTGCTTAATCGAAAGTGATCCGGGCGTGTTCACCGAGATGCTGCATGGGTTCGGCGCCGACGGGCTGCAAGTCGAGGAGCTCTACTCGCTTGACGACGATAAGGCGCTCATGAAGTAGGTTTTGAGAGCAAAAGTTCATCAGAAAATTGATATTCGCAGGCCCGTCTACGGACTGATCTTCCTGTTCAAGTACAGGCAAGGAGAGGAGGCGACGGGAACGCCGAGCGAGCAACCGGGCATCTTCTTCGCCCAGCAGGTGATTCAGAACGCCTGTGCCACCCAGGCGCTGATCAACCTGATCATGAACATCGAGGACCCGGACGTGAAGATCGGCGAGCTGCTAACGCAGTACAAGGAGTTCGCCGCCGACATGGAGCCCGAGACGCGCGGAATGTGTCTGTCGAACAGCGAGGAGATCCGCACTGTTCACAACAGCTTCTCGCGGCAGACACTGTTCGAGATCGACGTGAAGGGCGGCGCCCCTGAGGACAACTACCACTTTGTGACCTACGTGCCGATTGGCGGCAAGGTGTTCGAGTTGGATGGGTTGCGCGAGCACCCGCTCGAAGTGGCGACAGTGAAGGCTGGCGGCGATTGGGTCGAGGCTGTGCGGCCGATCATCCAGCAGCGAATGGTCAAGCACAGCGAGGGCGAGATCACGTTCAACCTGATGGCGCTGGTGCCGAATCGCAAGCAAAAGTACCAGGAGATGCTGGAGAGCTTGCTGCAGGCCAACGACAACAACAAGAACAACGAACTCTACGAGCAGATCGCCGACATCAACAAGGCCATTGAGGAGGAGGATCGGAAGATGGCGACGTAGGAATCCTCTGTTTAACTGCTTCAAAAATCCAATTTCTTACAGATACCGCAAGGAGAACGCCCGGCGCCGTCACAACTACACTCCGTTCATCATTCAGCTGCTCAAGATTCTCGCCAAGGAGGGAAAGCTGGTGCCACTCGTCGAGAAGGCCTACGAGACCGCCAAGGAGCGCTCCAAAATGAAGACCGACAAGACTGTGCTCTCCTTAAAGAAATAGCAGCCACCGCCGAACGACCATAATTTATTTTTATATGTTTTCTGCTCCATCCGCAAAAACTCGAACACTCGTCCAAAACCACAGCGATTTTTTTGAGAAAATTTTTTCAACAGCTGAATCAAGTAACATTAAAAATCTTCGTTTTCATGTTTACCGGAACATTCATTGGTTTAATCAGTACAATCAATAGGCAATCCCAATTAATTCGCTGTGTTTTTGAACGAGAATTCAATTCTCTTTGTAGATAGATAATGATTACCCGATCCCCAGTATAATCGTTTTTTCTGTCAAAACAAAATTCTAAAATATAACTTTCTTGTAACTGATTGTTTTGAATGGTTCAATCGCCTGTAACTTTTTTTTTATTATTTATAATGAGCGGAAGCTATTGTTTTTTCAGATGGAAGTGTCCGATGTGGACATGGAGAACAACATGCAGTTAGTGCAGCTTCCACAAAACGGCGAAAGAGGTAATCGAACGTTCCAATATAGAGATAAAAACAGAGTCATCCTCTTTTAATTTTGGTATTTTTCAAAACCATGTCCCCATCCAAATACGTGATAATCATTAACCTCAGTTTCCAGTGAACGTTCCTCTGGTCCAATCGCGCAGCGACTCGGAACGTCTCGTGACAAGTGCCCGACAAACGGATAAAATCGACGCCGATGACCTTGTGGCACTGGCAAGCCAGCTAAGCAACGCCCGACAGCTCGTCAAAGGAAGAGCATGCGATCGTCTGAAACAAATCGCCGATCAAATGGAACAATTGCACATGGCGGCACGGGCGGTGCTAGAGGATGCTCAACGAGACGAACAACTTCATCAGGTGCCGTGTAACATGCAGAAACAACCGGGACGTATCTATCATCTGTATCAGAAGCAGGGAAGCGTCGAGAAGTACTTCTCAATGTTGGCACCGAATGAGTGGGGATATCAGGAGAAGAAGGAAGAGTTCCTTGGATCGTATCGTCTGGAATACGATAGGAGTTGGACGCCAGTGGCGGAGATGGATAGGAAGGACGAGGAGGTAGCACGTCTTCAGCAGATTCTTCAACGAGGACCCGCAAGGCTCACTTGGGGATCTTAATTTTCTTTTTGTGACTAGTTTTTGCTTTTTTTCTTCATTGATGGGATTTCTGCTAACCGGGCCTTTTTTCTTTTTTAATGTGCCCTAAAATGTGATTTTCGCTCTATGCATTTTTTCCGAATTTTTTCAATGGTTATCCGTATTTTCAAAAATCGCGAAATCAGAGTTTATGGCTCGAGATAATTTTTTCTGTGAAAGCCACCGTTTTTAAAACGAAAACCAAAAAATAGTGTTACTTTGAAAAATGAAAATAGAAGCATACTTGTCAATTCGCGTGCCCAGTGCCGTGCCGTGCCTTGATTTTCCAGGGCACGGGTTGACTAATTTTCAAGCCAAAAAAAAATATTTCTGGAAAATTTACGAAAAAAATACAGGTATTTCGATTTGAACATACTTTGAAATTTTTCATTAGAAATCATACTGCCAAATTGATTTTCGATTTTTCTGTCGGTTCAAATTTTGAGAGATTTCTATGTTTTCAATGTTACGCCTGACGTTAGTCTTTCTCGTTATACTGTAGAACAAAATGATGTTCAAAAATCTGAGAAAAACTAGAATTTTAGTGATTTTTCGATAATTTGAAATTCAACCCGTGCCCTAGTGCCGTGCCGTGCCGTGCCCTGAAAAAACACGGCACTCGACAACTATGGATAAAAGTAGTTGGCAAAGCAATGTATTTTTGTTCCCAAAACAGATCGTCTTCGTTCATTTGAGACACTTTTTTCTAGCCGAAACTCCTTCCATTCAAACAACTCAAAACCACTAATTTCAGAATAATCCCGAATAGCATCGTCAAAGCGAAACACGAGAAGAAACGAATATTCGTCGGCCATCAACAAGACGATTGCACCGAAAAGTGCTCTTTATTCTACGTTCGACCCATCGAAAGAGGATACGTCGTCAACTGGGACACCCAACAACAGATCTGGGAGAAGACGTTCGATCATCTGGATATCGAGCCGACGACGTCGCGAATCGCTCTCACCGACAACAACTATCTGGTACCAGCGCTTCCCGATGTCTCAAGTAAGATTTCTAGTAAAGTTCTAGGATTTCTCGAGCGAAACCTGAGGTTTCTCGCTCAGAGTACAAGTTTGCGACTGCGAAATAAGTTTTTCTTCGAAATAATCAGGTTTTGAAACGAAACTATACTTTTTTCTATTGAAAAAGGAACTTCTTATCGATATAATAAATTTTATTTAGATGGAAAACCGATGAGCGAAGATGTGATTAATGAGTGCAAAGAAGACGTCTGTTTTGTGACGATGGATTTTGATAGGAGTATGGAGGAGATCAAGTAAGCAGACTCAGACGTTGAAAAAGAGGTCACTTCATTTTCCTTTTTTCAGGAAGAGATTCGGCGAGAAGACAATCGCGAAGCGATATCTGATGCCCGACTTCCAGTCGTCGTTCCGTGGTCAAGTACAAAACATTCAGGATCCTGAGCCAGCCGACATCCCATCAATAGTTCTCGGTGTGGAGAGATTCGCCGTCCCCGAAATCCTCTTCAATCCATCCGACATTGATATTGATCAGGGAGAGCATAAGGATATCACAGTCGATGGAAAATACATGCAAAAATGGCACGGATTGAATGCGTCTTCGGATAGAAATATTCACGAGATTGCTTCGTCGATTCTCTATGCTCATCGAATTTCGGTCGTTGCCATGTATTATTTGAATGAGTCGGAGTACGTCGTTGCCAGCCGCCTTCTATCTGAATACAGAGGATATCCTCTTATTGCTAAAACTCAGTTTATGGGTGAAGAGGATGCGGATTATGCGATCAAGATTCTCAATATGATCAAGTTGTACGGTGAACCGATTAAGGTAGCTCAATTCTAGATGGGATTCTCTCCTAAACTCTAGAATTTTCAGGTAAACAAGGCGTCGTTGCGAATTTCTTCGTCGGAAATCTGGATCCAGAAGTGGACGAGAAGCTTCTTTATGACACATTCAGTGCATTCAGAGTTATTCTTCAAGTTCCGAAGATCATGCGAGACGTGGATTCAGGCACTTCAAAAGGATTCGCATTCATCAATTTCGCCTCATTCGAAGCCTCGGATACAGCCCTGGAAGCGATGAACGGACAATTTCGAAGGGAGAGCGGCATGGAACGGCTGCCGAACGAATGCTCGCATCGCAGAATCCACTCTTCCCCAAAGATCGACCGCATCAAGTGTTCTCCGATGTTCCACTTGGTGTACCAGCTAACACTCCCTGGCTATACCTGGAGTTCACGCGGCTATCGCTGCTCACGCTACAGGAAGACCCGGATATCAGCCGCCGCCGTCGATGGGAATGAATCCTGGAGGATATCAGTATCCATCGGTGCCTCCTCCACCACCGCCAGGAAGGACTCCGATGGCTGGAATGCCACCTCCACCGCCGCCATCTCGATTCGGACCACTTGGAATAGGGGAATGGCACCGCCGCCACCACCACCTGGCATGAGGTAAGTTTAAGACAGCGCTTATCTCTTCAATCATCTTTTCCTTCCAGATACCCGGGAATGCCACCACCACCACCGCCTCCACGATATCCATCAGCCGGACTGGGAATGTATCCACCACCGCCGCCGAGTCGTCCACCAGCACCACTATCTGGACACGGAATGGTTCCACCGCCGCCTCCTCCAATTTAATTCTAATTTACTTTCCTATCATGAATTTTCTCTGAAAAAATTTTCAAGAATTAATTTTTTTTATTTTTTCTGTTTTTTCCCTTTTTATCTTATTTATCTCATTCCTCACACATTCAATAAATGTAATCTGCTCGTATTTTTATTAACTTGAAACTATCCCAAAAAAACTATTTAAAAGAAAAGAAATCACGGGAAAAGAAGAGAAAATCAGTGGAATTCCGTCATTCAATCAATTTAAAATAGAGTAATACTTACTTTAAACTATCCAAATGTAAGTATTACTCTATTTAAAATTGATTGAATGACGGAATTCCACTGATCTCTCATTTATCCAAGTCTCTATCTGCCTGCCCTCCATTCGTTGTTTTGCCCCCTCCCCTCTCACCCAGCGTCTCTTTTACACCACATACTATCTCACCTCCTCGCGGGAGAAGGAGGAGAGATTCACCCTTTGCTACACCATTTAGTGTGTTACACATGAGAGAGAGAGAGAGAGAGAGAGAGAGAGAGAGAGAGAGAGAGAAATAGGGAGAAGGAGAAGAAGAAAGAGAGAGCAAATACTTCAGTGTGTTCGATCCCATCTTCGTTCCCTCCATGTCATTATTTTTTTCCTTCCCCTCTTATACTCGACTTTCTAGGTTATTCCTGAATTTAGTTTTTTTGTCTGTTCAGATCCATTTTGCATTTTTTGATCTTCGGATTATTATCAGATAGGTTTGGTTTTAAGATGTCTTTCATTATAAGTCCGTCGGTTCTTGAATCTATTATTTAGTCTAGACCATGTTTTACCTATTTTTGCATATGGGTTTTGAAACGCCTCTCGCTCTAGATTGATTGGTTTCGGAACTAATCAGGGTCTCAGCAGTCCTTCGAGGCCTATTTCCGTAGAAAGGTATCCTCCATGAGCGAGAAACTAGGAGGAAAATAGGTGAAAGACCGCGATAAGTGGAGGATAGGCTAAACAAAATCTTTTTTATTTGCGGTTTCTTTTTTCAAATTTCCAAATCATCGACTGTTCCGTTTCTCTAGTACTGAAGTATATCTGAAATTCGATGTGGGGGTACCTTACAGTATTGTACAATTACCCACTGGTAATTCTGATTTTGTTCTAGAAGTTTCATGGAAGACGAAAAACACTCTCAACAATTATTAAATTTTCAAAGTGTGTTTTATTGATGTTGAAAAATGAAACAGAATAAATTAAATGAAGATCGTTTAAGAGAAAAAGATATTAGGATGGAGGAGGCGGCGGTGGTGGATACATTCCCGGGCCGGCTGATGGATATCGTGGAGGCGGTGGTGGTGGTGGCATTCCCGGGTATCTGGAAGGAAAAGATGATTGAAGAGATAAGCGCTGTCTTAAACTTACCTCATGCCAGGTGGTGGTGGCGGCGGTGCCATTCCCCCTATTCCAAGTGGTCCGAATCGAGATGGCGGCGGTGGAGGTGGCATTCCAGCCATCGGAGTCCTTCCTGGCGGTGGTGGAGGAGGCACCGATGGATACTGATATCCTCCAGGATTCATTCCCATCGACGGCGGCGGCTGATATCCGGGTCTTCCTGTAGCGTGAGCAGCGATAGCCGCGTGAACTCCAGGTATAGCCAGGGGAGTGTTAGCTGGTACACCAAGTGGAACATCGGAGAACACTTGATGCGGTCGATCTTTGGGGAAGAGTGGATTCTGCGATGCGAGCATTCGTTCGGCAGCCGTTCCATGCCGCTCTCCCTTCGAAATTGTCCGTTCATCGCTTCCAGGGCTGTATCCGAGGCTTCGAATGAGGCGAAATTGATGAATGCGAATCCTTTTGAAGTGCCTGAATCCACGTCTCGCATGATCTTCGGAACTTGTAGAATAACTCCGAATGCACTGAATGTGTCATAAAGAAGCTTCTCGTCCACTTCTGGATCCAGATTTCCGACGAAGAAATTCGCAACGACGCCTTGTTTACCTGAAAATTCTAGAGTTTAGGAGAGAATCCCATCTAGAATTGAGCTACCTTAATCGGTTTACCGTACAACTTGATCATATTGAGAATCTTGATCGCATAATCCGCATCCTCTTCACCCATAAACTCCACAAATCCGAATCACTGATGATTGGCGGTGACTCGATCCTTCGGCATGTTCACACTCACTACCGGACCCGCCTGTACCATCAATTCCCACAGTATCGCTTCGGAGACCTTCTCGTCGAGACCGCCCACATAGATTGTCGCATCCTGATTTCGTTCTACTATTGCTCCCGCGGACATTACTGAAAAAAGGGAGATTATGGTTTAGAAGTGAGAAGAAAAGAGAAGAAATGCACGAAGAAATTGAATTGAAAGCGGAAAATGTGAGATGGGAGAAAAGAGAGGAAATGCAAACTCGAAATAAATTATAAAAAAGGCCTTGGTAACAAACGAGATTTTCTCAAGTTTTTGATGAAAATGACGGCAAAAACACCTTTTTCAATGGGGTTTTCGAGGGTTTCAAAAGGAAAATGTCTAGAAAAAACCCCAATTATAGGGGACGTTTCTAATGATTCTTGACCTTTGAAGAGACGAGAAAAATGCTGAAGCTACCGAAAAAAAAGACAAATATAAAAAAAAAAGAAAAGCTAGATTTTGTGGCTCGAAAGCGGAAAAAGAATCTGAAAACTTGTGTATATAAAATGACCGCATTAAAGGAGGACTGCAGTCATTTTCTACTCAAAAAAATTCCTATGTAATTCGCCCTGAAAAATCTCATTCTGCCCTTAATTTTTCATGAAATTTCCTCTAAAATGCTCCAGCTGCGAGCAAGCCGAGAAACTTATGATTATGGTGGAAGAGTTTTTCAAACTCGGCCGCGGGGTTTTGGGACGCCCTGGCGGCAATTTTCGTTATTTTCTTTGAAGTTTTATATTTGTATTGAATATATCTTCTCATTAACAAACTGAAACTTCGAAAAAAGAACGAAAATAGCCGCCAGGGCGTGCCAAAACCCCCGTGGCCGAGGTTGAAAAACTCTTCCGCCATAATCATAAGTTTCTTGGCTTGCTCGCAGCTGGAGCATTTTAGAGGAAATTTCATGAAAAATTAAGGGCAGAATGAGATTTTTCAGGGCGAATTACATTGGAATTTTTTTGAGTCGATAATGGCTGCAGTCCTCCTTTAAGACTAATCGACATCTCGAAAGACCCCTCCTCACAAAGAAGACGTTTTCTTTGCACTCATTAATCACATGAGTCTCTTCGCTGACGTTCAACTGTCGATACGATATCCAGTCCTTGAGCTTATTCGTCAACGCCTTTCCTCCAACATCAATTCGAATCACGCTCTCCTGAATCAGAATTCCATCCACAAACGACGCTACAGTAGTCCACGAGAATCCCGAGTCGACGACACAAACGCAGCTTCTTTTTCGGATCCTCGCAGCGTGTTCCGCCACAAAACCCGACGCCGTCGCTTTGTGAATCTCTTGAAATCTGAAATACTCGAACAGGATCTCACTGGAGACATCGGGAAGCGCTGGTACCAGATAGTTGTTGTCGGTGAGAGCGATTCGCGACGTCGTCGGCTCGATATCCAGATGATCGAACGTCTTCTCCCAGATCTGTTGTTGGGTGTCCCAGTTGACGACGTATCCTCTTTCGATGGGTCGAACGTAGAATAATGAGAACTTCTCGGGGCAATCGTCTTGTTGATGACCGACGAATACTCGTTTCTTCTCGTGTTTCGCGTTCACAATGCTGTTGGGGATCATTCTGAAAATGATCATTTTTAGGTGGATTCCGAGGGGAAATTCTTGTGCATGTGCTTTAAAAGGGTTTTTAGATTTTATATTTGAAAACTCAACTATTCTGTTTCAGACGATCGCAAGCTCTTCCGCTGACGAGCTCTCGGGCGTTGCTTAGCTGGCTTGCCAGTGCCACCAGGTCATCGGCGTCGATTTTATCCGTTTGTCGGGCACTTGTCACGAGACGCTCGCTGTCGCTGAGAGAGCTGACCAACGTCACGATCACTGAAAACTAAGAAAAATTATAATCAAATATCGTCTTTATTGTTACAATAGAATAAATAACAGATAAATTATTTTCAATCGTACTTGTCTTTCTCTCCGTCTTCTTCAGTCTCTCCCTCCTCGCCTTTGAATCCTTCCTCCTCGTCTTCTTCAGTCTCATCCTCTTCGTCTTTGTTTTCTGTCACCTCATCTTCCTCGATCTCTTTGTCCCAAAGTTGAGCACAGGCAACACGAAGAGCTTTTGCAATAAGAGGATATCCTATGTATTCAGATAGAAGGCGGCTGGCAACGACGTACTCCGACTCAACCAAATAATACATGGCAACGACCGAAATTCGATGAGCATAGAGAATCGACGAAGCAATTTCGTGAATATTTCGATTCGAAGGAGTTTTCAATGTCAAGACTGATTTTCCTTCTACGTCCAGACATTCAACAGTACTTTCTTCCTTCATTAGAAAAGCGACGAGCTTCTCATTTTCGTTCAAATCGAATTTGATATCGAATTCTCCGTGCCACTTTTGCATGCATTTTTCATCGATGATGACATCCTTATGCTCTCGTCTTCCAATACTTGCGAGCGAGTTTAGCGCTCCTAGAAGAACTCGCCATTCATTCATTTCAGCAATCTCCGCTTCTTCAGATCTTGAGCACTTCGCGGACGACACATTCGTTCCGAAACATTTGTAGAGCTTGCACGATTCTCCTCTCTCATCCCACTCCTTCCTATCGATCCATGGCACTCGTTCCTCTCTCAGCACACCCTGTGCACAGTTCCACGCGTGTGTTTCGGCATTTGCCACGTCATCAGCCACCCGGCATCCAAATTCTGTCGGGCTGAGCTTGATTACAGCAACAACTGCTTTTGCTAGCCTAAAAAACAATTTGTATCTTTTCACGAGAAAATTAGTAGATTACTTTTTTGGAACTGCTGTTGCCGGCACGACAACAAATTCGTCATATCCAAGAATTCCAATTAACTTGTTTCCATAATAAGGCGTAAACCGGACTGGTTTAAAAACGTTGTGACGGCGCCGGGCGTTCTCCTTGCGGTATCTGTAAGAAATTGGATTTTTGAAGCAGCTAAAAAGGGGATTCCTACGTCGCCATCTTCCGATCCTCCTCCTCAATGGCCTTGTTGATGTCGGCGATCTGCTCGTAGAGTTCGTTGTTCTTGTTGTTGTCGTTGGCCTGCAGCAAGCTCTCCAGCATCTCCTGGTACTGTTTCTTGCGATTCGGCACCAGCGCCATCAGGTTGAACGTGATCTCGCCCTCGCTGTGCTTGACCATTCGCTGCTGGATGATCGGCCGCACAGCCTCGACCCAATCGCCGCCAGCCTTCACTGTCGCCACTTCGAGCGGGTGCTCGCGCAACCCATCCAACTCGAACACCTTGCCGCCAATCGGCACGTAGGTCACAAAGTGGTAGTTGTCTTCAGGGGCGCCGCCCTTCACGTCGATCTCGAACAGTGTCTGCCGCGAGAAGCTGTTGTGAACAGTGCGGATCTTCAGGTTGTTTGACAGAAGCTCTCCGACCGTTCGGGACCTCATCTGTGTAAAGGCGGGTCTCTGGAAGCGACCGAGAACCTTGCCGATTTTCACGTCCGGGTCCTCGATGTTCATGATCAGGTTGATCAGCGCCTGGGTGGCACAGGCGTTCTGAATCACCTGCTGGGCGAAGAAGATGCCCGGTTGCTCGCTCGCGTTCCGTCGCCTCCTCTCCTTGCCTGTACTTGAACAGGAAGATCAGTCCGTAGACGGGTCTGCAAATATCAATTTTCTGGTGAACTTTTGCTCTCAAAACCTACTTCATGAGCGCCTTCAAGCGAGTAGAGCTCCTCGACTTGCAGCCCGTCGGCGCCGAACCGATGCAGCATCTCGGTGAACACGCCCGGATCACTTTCGATTGAACACCAATTTCCCGCGTTGGTCATCTGGAATAAAAAGAGCTTTTTGCAGATTTTAAGCCGAAAAACGAAATGAAACGGTTGAATAATCAAACGATCGGATAAACATTTCAAAATCTGGGGAGATTCCAGCAGAATTAATGTAGGACAAGCGTGAATAAATGTTCAAGAAAAAACTGAAACTCCTTTCCATCAAAAACAGACTGAAATCGAAGAAAAAGCTCAAAAACGGAACGAAAATTCGAGACGAATGCGGGGGCATTGTTTTTGCAACTGCGGCGCGAGTTTCCCGCAGCACCCGCACAGTTTTCCTCTCGAATTCACTCACGGTTCAGGCTGTGTTTTGAGACCGTACAGATCGGGAAGAACGCAATATCGGGAAGACGCGAATTGGGAAGACGCAAATCGGGAAGACGCAAATCGGGAAGACGCAAATCGGGAAGACAGTAAACCGCGCCGCGCGCTTGCAAAAAGCGCGTGCCCCGGTTGCAATTCGACGAGAAGCTCCACTACAATGCTGAAATAAAACATTAATTGATTAAATGAGTTAAAATTGATATTTGTCTTTTAGAAAGATGTCTTTAGTATTTATATATAGTTGTTTCAAATTTTCTAGTGTTTTTTTCATCTGATTTCTTTATTGAAGGAAATAACAGGAAATTAAGAATTAAAAACAACGAATAATAAGAACATGGAAGAGACTCATGTTTCAATGTTGGAAAAAAGAACATTTCAAAAAAAAAAAAACAATAAGAAAGGAACAACTGAGAAGAAGAGAAGAATTATAACGAATAAATGGAGGCTTTAGAAGAAAAGAATTAGGGATTGTTTAGAGGAAAACAGGAGATTTTTACGTTTAGAGAGATGAAAAATTAATTTTATGAAGAGAGAAGAAGCGGACAGGAAGAGTGGGAACAGAGCAAGGAAGTGATCACACGTTTTCGACAGCCGGAAATAAGTTCGAAGGAACAATACAGTGAAGAACAACATGAAGAATAGAATTCTGACTAATCAACATACGAACTTGATTTCGATTGACCGGCATGTGCTGCAGAGCTGATCAGAGAGTGCCGTTATAGTTAATCATTAGAGTGCCGTTCTAATAGAGGAGTTTCACTGATTATCTCTCAGAATTAAGTATTAACATGCCATTTAATTAGAGGTTGACTGGTTATTCTTCGAATTAATCATTAGAGTGCCGTTCTAATAGAGGAGTTTCACTGATTATCTCTCAGAATTAATTATTTAGAAACGTGCCATTCAATTAGAGGTTGACTGGTTATTCTTCGAATTAATCATTAGAGTGCCGTTCTAATAGAGGAGTTTCACTGATTATCTCTCAGCATTAAGTATTAACATGCCATTTAATCAGAGGCTGTATTAGGAGAACCGGAAACTGTATTTCAAAGAACATTAGACTCTCTTTTTTCTCACCTTTTTTACCCCTACATCAAATATTTTTCAATCCTAGGTTATTTTCAGCATGTCAACACCACGAGAAATCAAATTTGGTGATGAGGATGATGATGATAGCCGCATGAATTGGGGTCTGGCAGCTCACCTGAGACGTATGAAAAAAAAAGAAAACAATAAGAAAGGAACAACTGACTAGGGAATGGTCAAAATCGGGTATGGAGTTTGAGCATGAAAAGTATATCGTTGGAAAGCTGAGGTGATGCTGATTTCAGATCTGCATTCAGTTTTTGCATAATGCTTCATATGTCGAAAAATGTGGGTCTGAACTATTAGTACTGAAACCAGTGGTTTATTTTCCCCATTTCACAGTTTTTGTTGATTTTCTTTTTGTGTGAGCTCAAAAAAGTTAGTTTCGATGGTTTTCTGAATATTTGTTGTTCCCAAATCACAACTATCTGAAAAACTTTCAAAAAAAATCTTTTTTTTCTTGAAAAATCCAGCATATTTCTATGACTGAAAATTCACTGTTTTGACCTTGTTTTTCGAGGTTTAGGGACTGAAGCTGGCCGGAAGCGGAGTCTAATGATGAGTACAGTCCTTTTCCATACTTCCAGTAACTTTTCCCGCAAACAGCAGAAGAGATTTTCAGAAATTTTCGGGAAAAAAAGTTTTGACCGAAAATTTTCTAAGGTCAGGAAAAAATCAAATTTTTTTGAAAAATTTTTTTTGCTCCAAACTTACAGAAAATGTTTGCATGGAGTCCAAAAGTACCCTCATGAAGTTTGAGCGCTCAAAAATGGGTTTAACGGGAGTTATGAAAGTCCAAAATTTAAGAAATTAGCACTGAAATCCCACAAAAACTGGAATTTCTCGAATATGAGGAGCATTATGCAAAAACTACAACTCGATCTGAAATCAGCATTACCTCAGCTTTCCAACGATATACTACTCATACCGAAACTCCATACCCGATTTTGACCATTCCCTAGTGAGAAGAAGAGAGTAAATATAACAAATAAATGGAGACTTTTGAAGAAGAAAAACTCGTTGAACAGAACAGGAACCCGGTTTGCAGTTAAGAAATACCATCGGAGAGAGGGGAATACCGGTGTAAAAGAGATGAAAGGTTGAAAATGAATAAAAATGCAAGAAACAATTAAAAGTAGTGAATAATGTAGGGAATAATGAATAGTAGGGAATAATGAATAGTAGGGAATAAAGTAGAGAATATTCAGAGATACCAGGGGAACAACTGAAAGATGGAAAAACTAATAGGAAACATGGAGTAACAAAGGTGCTAATGATACAATTTAGGATCGTTCATCCATGGATGAATAGCACCAATGAAGTCTCCGAATCTTGCATAGTCTTCTTCGACAATCTTCAGGAAGTCCGTATTACGGTACATCGGTGGGCGATCATTTCTTGGATTATTCAATATGTTCCTTCCGGATTGAATATCACGGAAAATCGCTTGTGACCATGTAATCGATGTTTCGACCGCCAAACTGAGAACTTTGTAGTTTGTATGATTGAAGAATCTCTGAAACAATAATATTCACGAGGTCTGGAAGCATGCCCGTTATACTTGATATTTCGAGAACAGTTGCTCGCTTGCATTGTTCGTGTAGTCGTGTTGGAGATGAGCTCTGTGGAGACAATGCCAAAGACTGGAGTCGAATCTTGCATTGATGCCAAAGTAGGTGTTTTTCAGATAATCGAAGAATTCTATAAGAAGAACGGAGAAAGATAAGAAGACCAAAAAATAGGTGTTTTACCATCGACTTGTGGATGAATATGTCTGCTTCTTACATGCAGGAATCTGAACCACGCGGAGACACGTGAAACTGGAGCAAAAGAGAGTGCATAGACACTCTTTTTCAGGTTGACGAAGTTTGCCGTACGGCGACAGCTGGTGTCACAACTGAAATTATTTCATAATCTTTTTTCTAGAAAATAGAACAAACTTTGATTCAGTTTTTTCGAGATAGCTGCTTTCCAGTGGCGCCAGCATCCATACACTTCCACAAGGGGCCATACATGGAAACTGGCGTTGATGGATGCTCTTTCGAAATCTAATAAAACAGTATTAGCTATTTTTGCGTTTATGATAGGAACTATACCAGTATAAATAGTATGTGGGTTCAGACCCTCGTTTTACAGACATTGAATACCTCCTCATAAGTCTTCTGATCTTTAGATGTTGTCAAAATGAAAAACAGAGGGACTTGAATTTGGGATGAATCCTAAATTGCTATAGTTGCTGAGAACATGTGAGAACTAAGCTACCTTCGAGGAAATACAGTAAAATTGCTTGAATCCGGAGGCAATTTCACTGAATTTTCCGTCCATGTTAATGACTTCTGCATTTCGAATGAATTGTTCAACTCCTTCAACGATCCAGACAAGTGTAACAGTTTGATTCTCATCAAATGTTCCCGAAGTGTCCAGGATACATCTGACATTTCGAGTACGTGTCCAGTCAAAAGCGGGAGGAAAATGATTGGTGGTTTGGAGTTGTATCATTCCTCGGATTTGTCTTGACAGAGTGCTCTAAAAAAATTTAATGCCTATTTTATGTCCCTGCAACCTACATTCGATGCTATTTCGTGTGGAACCTCAAAATATTCTGCCATCTCTGATGCGATTTCATAAATACGTTCTTTCGGTGTATTCGACTTTTGGAGGATTGCACACTTTATCTTAATTATTTGAATCTGAAATCACAAATACATAATGAATATTCAATGTTGACAAATACCGAAATTTCATTTCTTTGATGCGGATGCGCACATTCTTTGGTCACTTTCACTTCTCCAGTCAATGGATTGATTCTGATTGCACCTTTACATGCTCCTGTCTCAGAGCTCGATGGATATCTGTTAGTGCAACAGGCGACTACAGTACCTTCTTGATGAGCAAACTTCGGTTTGTAGGTTTGGTTGAAGAAGATGATTATCGGTGCTCTTCCAGTGGTGAGAATCCTAGAAATTTCTCATTGTATTAATTACACGTTTTAACTATTAATACCGAGTGTGACTGCTGCGAGCTGTAATTAAAACAGGCTCACTCACAAGCGGACGTTTTCTTGTCTCTTTGACTTTGAAGGATTCGAGAGCGGCTATCACATCTCTTCTGCTGGAAAATTAATTTTCGTTAGACTGACGAGTTCGGAAACTAACTTATTCGTAAAATACCACTCTTTATTCTTGTTATCCATGATTTGATCACCGTCACAGTCTGTAAGTAAGAGAAATTAGTAATCACTGATCACCCAATGCTCTTACACAGCATGTTGAGCAGGTCAATTTCTGAATCTACGTGACGTGTATCAATCGGTGGAAGAACTGGAACTGCTACTGATTGAGAATCTGACGAAGTAGATGCACGATCCGAGTTATCTGTGGCGTTATTATGCAATGGCACACCCAATAGAGCCCATAAATCTCCATCATTTCCTTCTCCATCATTATTTCCAACAGCAACAAAATCGCCCATTTCAGATACTCTATCAAATTCTTCGACTGCCATGATTTCTCCAGCTTGTTCTTCTTCTTGTACTTCTTCGTGTACTTCTTCTCGTCCTTCTTCTCGTCCTTCTTCTTGTACTTCTTCTTGTACTTCTTCTTGTACTTCTTCTCGTCCTACTTCTCGTCCTTCTTCTTGTACTTCTTCTTGTACTTCTTCTTGTACTTCTTCTCGTCCTTCTTCTCGTCCTTCTTCTCGTCCTTCTTCTTGTTCTTCTCCTTGTTGTTCTGCTTGTTCTTCTCCTTGTTGTTCTGCTTGTTCTTCTCCTTGTTGTTCTGCTTGTTCTTGCACTTCACGATTGTTCCGGAGGATTTGTTGGGCTGCTCTTACATCGATACCTTAAATTGAATATTACAACAACTTAGCGTACGGAAACTTCATACGTCTCAGGTGAGCTGCCAGACCCCAATTCATGCGGCTATCATCATCATCCTCATCACCAAATTTGATTTCTCGTGGTGTTGACATGCTGAAAATAACCTAGGATTGAAAAATATTTGATGTAGGGGTAAAAAAGGTGAGAAAGAGAGTCTAATGTTCTTTGAAATACAGTTTCCGGTTCTCCTAATACAGCCTCTGATTAAATGGCATGTTAATACTTAATGCTGAGAGATAATCAGTGAAACTCCTCTATTAGAACGGCACTCTAATGATTAATTCGAAGAATAACCAGTCAACCTCTAATTGAATGGCACGTTTCTAAATAATTAATTCTGAGAGATAATCAGTGAAACTCCTCTATTAGAACGGCACTCTAATGATTAATTCGAAGAATAACCAGTCAACCTCTAATTAAATGGCATGTTAATACTTAATTCTGAGAGATAATCAGTGAAACTCCTCTATTAGAACGGCACTCTAATGATTAACTATAACGGCACTCTCTGATCAGCTCTGCAGCACATGCCGGTCAATCGAAATCAAGTTCGTATGTTGATTAGTCAGAATTCTATTCTTCATGTTGTTCTTCACTGTATTGTTCCTTCGAACTTATTTCCGGCTGTCGAAAACGTGTGATCACTTCCTTGCTCTGTTCCCACTCTTCCTGTCCGCTTCTTCTCTCTTCATAAAATTAATTTTTTCATCTCTCTAAACGTAAAAATCTCCTGTTTTCCTCTAAACAATCCCTAATTCTTTTCTTCTAAAGCCTCCATTTATTCGTTATAATTCTTCTCTTCTTCTCAGTTGTTCCTTTCTTATTGTTTTCTTTTTTTTTTGAAATGTTCTTTTTTCCAACATTGAAACATGAGTCTCTTCCATGTTCTTATTATTCGTTGTTTTTAATTCTTAATTTCCTGTTATTTCCTTCAATAAAGAAATCAGATGAAAAAACACTAGAAAATTTGAAGACAACTATATATAAATACTAAAGACATCTTTCTAAAAGACAAATATCAATTTTAACTCATTTAATCAATTAATGTTTTATTTCAGCATTGTAGTGGAGCTTCTCGTCGAATTGCAACCGGGGCACGCGCTTTTTGCAAGCGCGCGGCGCGGTTTACTGTCTTCCCGATTTGCGTCTTCCCGATTTGCGTCTTCCCGATTTGCGTCTTCCCAATTCGCGTCTTCCCGATATTGCGTTCTTCCCGGTGGCACAGGCGTTCTGAATCACCTGCTGGGCGAAGAAGATGCCCGGTTGCTCGCTCGGCGTTCCCGTCGCCTCCTCTCCTTGCCTGTACTTGAACAGGAAGATCAGTCCGTAGACGGGTCTGCAAATATCAATTTTCTGGTGAACTTTTGCTCTCAAAACCTACTTCATGAGCGCCTTCAAGCGAGTAGAGCTCCTCGACTTGCAGCCCGTCGGCGCCGAACCGATGCAGCATCTCGGTGAACACGCCCGGATCACTTTCGATTGAACACCAATTTCCCGCGTTGGTCATCTGGAATAAAAAGAGCTTTTTGCAGATTTTAAGCCGAAAAACGAAATGAAACGGTTGAATAATCAAACGATCGGATAAACATTTCAAAATCTGGGGAGATTCCAGCAGAATTAATGTAGGACAAGCGTGAATAAATGTTCAAGAAAAAACTGAAACTCCTTTCCATCAAAAACAGACTGAAATCGAAGAAAAAGCTCAAAAACGGAACGAAAATTCGAGACGAATGCGGGGGCATTGTTTTTGCAACTGCGGCGCGAGTTTCCCGCAGCACCCGCACAGTTTTCCTCTCGAATTCACTCACGGTTCAGGCTGTGTTTTTCATCGAAAAACAAAAGAAAAAAGGCTATAACAATTGTTTTTTTTGCATTTTCGTTTATTTTTTCATTCAACTTTATGTCTACTTTTTTTGATTTGACCGTTTTTCCGCACTGTAAGCACCTTTCCAATCGTTTACTTTCCATGATCTTTTTTTCAATTTGCCACTGATTTGTGGAGTTTATGGGTGAAGAGGATGCGGATTATGCGATCAAGATTCTCAATATGATCAAGTTGTACGGTAAACCGATTAAGGTAGCTCAATTCTAGATGGGATTCTCTCCTAAACTCTAGAATTTTCAGGTAAACAAGGCGTCGTTGCGAATTTCTTCGTCGGAAATCTGGATCCAGAAGTGGACGAGAAGCTTCTTTATGACACATTCAGTGCATTCGGAGTTATTCTACAAGTTCCCAAAATCATGCGAGACGTGGATTCAGGCACTTCAAAAGGATTCGCATTCATCAATTTCGCCTCGTTCGAAGCCTCGGATACAGCCCTGGAAGCGATGAACGGACAATTTCTCTGCAATCGAGCCATCACTGTAGTCAACTGTGACACCCAACAACAGATCTGGGAGAAGACGTTCGATCATCTGGATATCGAGCCGGTGACGTGTTGACACGGAGGATTCTCCTCGACGACTGTGGCGTCGTTTGTGGATGGAATTCTGATTCAGGAGAGCGTGATTCGAATTGATGTTGGAGGAAAGGCGTTGACGAATAAGCTCAAGGACTGGATATCGTATCGACAGTTGAACGTCAGCGAAGAGACTCATGTGATTAATGAGTGCAAAGAGGACGTCTTCTTTGTGAGGAGGGGTCTTTCGAGATGTCGATTAGTCTTAATGCGGTCATTTTATATACACAAGTTTTCAGATTCTTTTTCCGCTTTCGAGCCACAAAATCTAGCTTTTCTTTTTTTTTATATTTGTCTTTTTTTTCGGTAGCTTCAGCATTTTTCTCGTCTCTTCAAAGGTCAAGAATCATTAGAAACGTCCCCTATAATTGGGGTTTTTTCATAGAAAAAAGAGAAACGAACGAAAACGTTTTTCATAATTTCATCTATTTAATACGGGTTTTTTCTTCTGAAATCCAATTTTCCAGTCTCTCATACGTTCAAAACTGATCGAAAATTCATGAAATTTCGGACTTTTCTCCCGCAAAACTTGATTTTCAAAATCTATATTTTTATTTTTTAGCCTTCCTTTTCGCATTTTTCTAGACATTTTCCTTTTGAAACCCTCGAAAACCCCATTGAAAAAGGTGTTTTTGCCGTCATTTTCATCAAAAACTTGAGAAAATCTCGTTTGTTACCAAGGCCTTTTTTATAATTTATTTCGAGTTTGCATTTCCTCTCTTTTCTCCCATCTCACATTTTCCGCTTTCAATTCAATTTCTTCGTGCATTTCTTCTCTTTTCTTCTCACTTCTAAACCATAATCTCCCTTTTTTCAGTAATGTCCGCGGGAGCAATAGTAGAACGAAATCAGGATGCGACAATCTATGTGGGCGGTCTCGACGAGAAGGTCTCCGAAGCGATACTGTGGGAATTGATGGTACAGGCGGGTCCGGTAGTGAGTGTGAACATGCCGAAGGATCGAGTCACCGCCAATCATCAGTGATTCGGATTTGTGGAGTTTATGGGTGAAGAGGATGCGGATTATGCGATCAAGATTCTCAATATGATCAAGTTGTACGGTAAACCGATTAAGGTAGCTCAATTCTAGATGGGATTCTCTCCTAAACTCTAGAATTTTCAGGTAAACAAGGCGTCGTTGCGAATTTCTTCGTCGGAAATCTGGATCCAGAAGTGGACGAGAAGCTTCTTTATGACACATTCAGTGCATTCGGAGTTATTCTACAAGTTCCGAAGATCATGCGAGACGTGGATTCAGGCACTTCAAAAGGATTCGCATTCATCAATTTCGCCTCATTCGAAGCCTCGGATACAGCCCTGGAAGCGATGAACGGACAATTTCGAAGGGAGAGCGGCATGGAACGGCTGCCGAACGAATGCTCGCATCGCAGAATCCACTCTTCCCCAAAGATCGACCGCATCAAGTGTTCTCCGATGTTCCACTTGGTGTACCAGCTAACACTCCCTGGCTATACCTGGAGTTCACGCGGCTATCGCTGCTCACGCTACAGGAAGACCCGGATATCAGCCGCCGCCGTCGATGGGAATGAATCCTGGAGGATATCAGTATCCATCGGTGCCTCCTCCACCACCGCCAGGAAGGACTCCGATGGCTGGAATGCCACCTCCACCTCGATTCGGACCACTTGGAATAGGGGAATGGCACCGCCGCCACCACCACCTGGCATGAGGTAAGTTTAAGACAGCGCTTATCTCTTCAATCATCTTTTCCTTCCAGATACCCGGGAATGCCACCACCACCACCGCCTCCACGATATCCATCAGCCGGACTGGGAATGTATCCACCACCGCCGCCGAGTCGCACCGCCGCCTCCTCCATCCTAATATCTTTTTCTCTTAAACGATCTTCATTTAATTTATTCTGTTTCATTTTTCAACATCAATAAAACACACTTTGAAAATTTAATAATTGTCAAGAGTGTTTTTCGTCCTTCGTGAAACTTTTGAAAGTAGAAATATAAAATGATGAATAATCTGGTTCCGTCGCCTCCATTTGGCCAGTGGTTAAATATGAATTCGAAAAAACCCCGGGACAAACAATGGTCTCAAATCATTAATTTGGAAAGGCCTAATCTGAACCTGTTCCACGCTATGAAATGAAGTGTCGCCAGAGGGACTTTTTGTTTTTATTCGTTTTTTTTCGAAAGCTTCTGGTCAGTTTTCTGATGTTTTGGGGGTCATGAGTATCTTGACAAAATTGTAATTCTCGAGAAAAGTTAACTCTTTGTAACAGGTAAATTCTGATGTGTATTGACAGTTTCCGAAATGTTCGGAACATCAAATCAATTTTTCTTACAGGTTTTTTCTTCTACAGACAAAAAAGTGATAGGAAAGTGAAGAATAAAAGTAAAAGTGTAAGAAAAGTGTGATGAGCCAAGTTTGGTAGCAGACGACCAACGTATTAGATGAATTAGTGCTCACATGACAACAAAACGGCCCTAAGTTGTTTTCAAACTTACATTGACATTTCCAAAAGACATGCCCCCTGGTCGCTCAACTTTAGTATTCAGCAGAGTTGTATGGAATGAAAATTTCCAGTTCTGGAATTTGGAATTTGGACAAAATTTTTTTAATGGAATTTGGAATCTGGAATTTGGACAGATGAAAACCTGGAATATGGAATTTGGACAAAATCTAGCGGTTTTTGAAAAAATTTGAAAAAAAATCAAAATTTTCGATGAAAATCGTGTATTTTCAGAGGGTTTTTTTCGAAAAATTTTTCTCGATTTTACATGGATTTTGGATTCCATAAAACTCTGGTATTCAGTATTCATCTCGATTCTCAATAAAGATATTGGAAAGTGGTCAACTAATAAAATGTTATTATTTATGTGAAATAAGGATCATAAATTTATGATCTGATAACAACATTTTTTATGATTTAGAAAAGGCATTTTATTATTACAATCGAAAATTCTGAACAATGAATAGTGAAAAAAAATAGAAATGCAGGTAGAAAACATCAGAAAGAATGAACAATTACTCAAACAGTTTGAAAAAAAATCTGTCTTTTTTATGCAATTCTTTCCTCCTTTTGAAGTTTTTTTCCACTAACCATGCATTAATATTCAATTGGAATGAGTCTTTTCCAATTTGAAACTCTTTCCCAATCCATTGGAATTTCTTTGTTTTTGTTTCATTGGGATCACACCATTAAGTACCGCCGGATAGTAATTGATTCTTCGTTGTGGTTGAATAGCGAACTTGGAAAATTCTTTTCGAGGTTTTGAATCTGATTCATAAGTTATCCCGTATTTGAGCATGTCGAAACATGTGACGTTCATGAAGTAATCGACGTCGACAGTGAGATGCTCTTGTTTCTCAAACTGAACAAACCGATGGAGATTGTCAAACATCGATATGAATCTTCCCATGTAGCTTCCACTATAATACAAGTTTTTAATAGAAATCTTGTCAGTTGGAAACACTCTTCGAATACATGCTAACACATTCTCATATCCGTTCAATTGGCATCGCAAATGCAAACTTTGAATATCGTCTGAGCAGTGAATCGACTCAAGTAAATCCAACTGAACTTCTTTGAATTTCGGAAGAGAGCTTCTTGAGACCGATTCGAATGGATCCGTGAGACAAAGAGGTTGAAAATAATCAGACCATTGATTATTATACTGTTCAAATTGTGTATTGAAGATGAAATGAATTCGAATCGAATGGGGATTCCACTTGTGAATAAGTGTCTCCAAGACCTCTCTTGGCATGCTCTGATGTTTTTGGTCTTCGTTTAATTCCCGTGTTTCACTTATATAAATCGCCAAAGTGTCAGTTTTTATCGGGGAATCCAAAAAGGAATCAAGTCTTTGAAAGCATTCTGTTTTCGATGATGACTCCTGGACACAGTGGTTCGCTATTTCATCGAGTAACCTGAATTTATCTTGGTTACCAATGAAGATAGAGAATAATGATAAATTAACAAGTTGCTCAGCTTAGAATTCTGCGTATTTTATTAGTTGACAACTTTTTTCTAGCTCTAAAGGGTCTCGAGATATGAGCATTTGAAGTTAGCCATCTCCCGGAATAGCATACAACTGTAAACCGTCATAACTCGCTTCTTAAGGTACCTGTCAAAAAGCTACCAATTAATAAAATATAGAAAATTTTAGGTTGAGCAATTTGTTAGTCGAACACTTTTCAGTAGCTCTTACTATAAGCAAGTTATGCGCGTCCAAGCCAGAAGCTCCACTCTTTTGGGATACCTAACTTTAAGCGCTCACAACTTTCTTATATCTACAGCTATCAAAAAGTTGTTGACTAACAAAATACGCAGAATTTTAAGCTGAGCAAGGTTCTGAATAGTTATTCAGGATAGATCCAACAAAAACTTTGAAAAACCAAAAGCTTACCCATCAGTGACAATGAGCTTCTTGAAATGAACCGGGTTCTCAATCTTCCTGATCGATTGGATTCCAATTGGACCGTATTCCTCAACTATTTCTATCAATTTCTGGCATTTTGAACATCCATTACACATCACTTCCATTCCAGTTAACGTTTTCATCGATTTCCAGTTATCTCCAATTAACTGACTATGAATTGCTTCATGAAAGCTCTCAGATTGATCCACAGTCAGTGTTGATGCATTTTGAACTCTCAGCTGTTGCATTTTAAGGTGAGCAACTTTGTTCCAAAATCGAAAATACTTCTTTGTTAACATTTCCAATGTATACTCTCTTCCGTTTATAAACACTTTATCAGTTGGTTCGCCATCTAGGGAGTTTTCAACCGCCATCTCCATTTCGCGATACTCTTTTCGGATGATCGAGAGGCATGATTTGTTGAATGATTTGTTTACCAGCTTAACAATTATATTTATTTAGACAAAACAATTTGTTTTGGTAATGTATTTTTTAAATCAAAAAGATTAATAATATTCAAGAACAAAGTAATTTAAAAACTCACTCGAATCTCCGATGTCTTCAGAATTTCATCAGCCAGATATTCTAAAATATTTTCCAGAATAAAAGAGTTTCCAAATACATTCTCGAACATTGTTCGATGAAAAATAAGAATGAAGACCCAAAAATCAATAGGTGGTCACCTTGTTCTCTCGATACTCTCCACGCCGCCTTCGTCGAGAAATGAGACAAAAGCGTCTCATTAGAGCGCACTTGCTTCGGGAAGCCTCGAAAAATGGAACAATACTGTAATAAATGATTTTTTCAACTGAAAAATGGCGCTTCTTTGATACATAAAAACAGTTTTCGCAAACAATTTCCTAACTTTTTTAGAATAGGGACTGAGGAAGTGAAAAATTGCAACCCTGGAAAAAAATAGCTTGTAGGAGGAGAAATAGCGTTTTTAAAATCGGAATTTTGACATTTTTTGAAAATTTCTATAAACTGGATTTAAAAAGTATAGAAACAAATGAAATTGGGAAATAAAATTAAACTCGTTTTAACATAGTTTTGTTTATTCTATTAGGTTGTCCTGAAAGTCTTTGACACTTTACGATTTTTTTTTCAAAACAAAATTTCTTCAAAGAAAATGGAATTCAATAAGAGATATATTGACCGTTAGAGTCTATGACTTCTTGCCTATTTACCCATAAAAAACAATTCCATATTTTTTGAAATCCGGGAGTTACAAGGCACAATCTCATCGTAGTACTTTTTAACATCATCTTAATTGAAGAATCTGCGTTCTGCCGAGGGGTTTCAAAATGATGGGAAAATATTGTGAAATATTGTAATATTGTATCAGACCTCGCTAAGATTTTTCAAGAAACAGAATTTAAATTCCAAAATCCCGGCCAATGATGAATGGCCCAAAATCCCGGAACTTTTTACTCCTCGTTCAACTTGTATGTGGTTATTCGTTAAATGTGAGAAGTGTAAAATTCGATTTTTTCGGATGAAGATAAAGAAGAAACCGGACCAAATTTTTTTGCTGGGCATAGACATCGACATTGATGCTCAAAAAAATTTGAGAACAGTTCTTTAAAAATGATCCTCTTTGCGATACGCTCTAGTCACGAATTCACTAAATTTTCGATTCGGTGCAATTTTTCCGGTTATATTTATCCCACTTTTCATTTTTATCGAAAAAATCTTTGATTCATTGCCAAAATCATTCCAGTGGTAAAACCGGAAAACTGCACCTCCTCTCACAAAATTCATTAAAATGAGGAAATCGGTGTATAGGCATTTTTTAGAAGTTTCCTTAATGGATAATGATTGAAATTATGTGATTACTTGAGTCTGAATTCTAAGAAGTTGTCACATATATAATAGTTTTCCCAAGAATTTCTTCTAGGGCTTCCCAGATATCCGCAACGGTATCTCGACTATGACTTTGGCGTGATTTGATCAAAATTTTTTTCCAAGTGAAGATTACTGTAATTCAATAGAATAATTGTCAAAATATGAATGAGTTTTCTATCTTTTTACCCAATTATTTTCTCATCTGAATAGTTTTTTATTGATAATTTCATATTAATATTACTGTAATTCAATAGAATAATTGTCAAAATATGAATGAGTTTTCTATCTTTTTACCCAATTATTTTCTCATCTGAATAGTTTTTTATTGATAATTTCATATTAATCTTTACTAATATATATATATATAATAACAATCAGAAGAATCTGTGTGTCTGTTGGTCGCAAGCCCTAGCGGATCCGCCCTTAAACGTTTTTTGACAAAAATTATATAGATCGATAGAGAATTTGTCTGAGATGATGCCCGACTTTTTCGATTTCCGAAATTCGCACTTTGAAATTTTCTGCGCGCATTTTTCTGCGTTTTCAGTGCTATTTTTCAATTTTGAAATTTTACGTGACCCCGTGATGAACTAAGATAAGGAGAGGAGGGAAGCTTCCTTCGGTTTCCGAAATATTTCATTTCTAAATTTCCAAAACTTCCTAGAGGAAGAAATTAAGAATTTACACTATGGGAGCCAACAGTGCCCAGAAAGATTCCTGAATTTGTTCACATGGTGCCCGGTAAAGTTGATTGACGAAAAACAGCTCTAGATGTCTTCAAAGTAATAATTTTGGAAATTCGAACTACCCCCGCGCAGCCTTTACTATGACGAAACGAGAAGATAAAAGTTTCTATAAGAAAAGAAAAGAAGAGAAAAGTTCCTATCTGGAACATCTAGAAAGTTAGATTTTTTCTGGAAAATGCAAGGAGAAGGGGTATATACAGTGCTGACTGCAGTCACGTTCAATAATTTGAAATTAAATGTAGTTTATGATTCTGAACATTTTTTCTGTTGACCACTTTCTCTGAAAATGCCTCTAAATGCTTTAAAAACCAACTTGAAATGGGGGAGATATGATTATTATGGAAGAGTTTTTGGCAACTTCGGCTACGCTCAGAAAATTTTCCGCAACCATTCCACGGAGATTGGGCCACTGCCAAACGATTCGGGCGAGTCGCCCAGTTTAGAGTGATGGGCAAGAAAAAGCGGCAAACCGCGGAGAATGGGTGAACTGTCGCGTCATCCTCAGGACCCGGGGGTTAGGCAAGAATCGGCGAGGATCCGCGGAAATCCGCGACGATTGGCGATTTGAAATATTTAGATACAGGTCAACGCAAGTCCGTATTATGTCGGCACATTGAAAATATAGCCTCCCGGGGACTTGCTATTGATTCGGTTTGGGGAATCATAATAAATAATAGTGTTTGCCGATATCGTATTGAAATTCGCTGTCATATTATTAGGTTGTTCAATAATTTTCCGAAAATTTTGCCTATTTTTTCGAGATGAATTTCTCGTGTTAAAAGCATATGATTCATTTGACTGTGTGTTATAAAACATTGCTAGTCCTCCCCTAATACTCCAACAATTCGGCGATTCTTTTCCTTGAACCGCTCGAGTACTGGAACGCAAAGTCCCCATGTACCCAATTTTTGGGGTATGTTTTGAATTGAAGTTTTAGACATAAAATAGTTGTTGATGGGTTCTAAAAAAGTTAATAATTAGAATCAGCATAGCCCTAAATGTACTAAAAATTTAAAAGAAAAGTCCTTTCGATTAAGAACAGTTTGGAATCGGTTGCTCAATGAAGATAAAATTTTTCATTTTGGGATGAAAGTGAATTCTCATTGTGTATCCTCCAATTCAGAAGATTTTTATTTTTCATTAATGTCATTCAAAAGTATAAGCAATGGTGATTACTGTCACTCAATGTTTAAATTCTCCTGCTATTCCACTACTCACAAGAGAGCTTCATATATTGCACATCGATTTTGGCTTAAAATTCAAATTTGGAGACATTTTTCGCGAGTTTATTCTAATGACTTCGTGAGAAATTTGAACCATGGTTAAGGTATTGTACTACCTTTTCATCAACAATAAAAAGATCATCAGGTTGTTGTTTCATTTTTGAGAAAACATAGGGGAAAGATTCTCATATCAATTCATCAGAATCCCTGAAATGATATATCAAGAAACAACCTAGTATTCTTGAACTTAGAAGAGGCTTCCAATAGTTTTGATTTGCTACATAAGTAACCCTTATCTGTGTTAATCATTCACAAGCAGATAGAAATGGCTCCGTCTCTCAACAGAGCTGCACCAAACATAAATCCCTCACATACAACATTCCTGATCTCGCGAAGTCAGCTCTTCGAAATCGATTCAGTTGAATCTAGTTTCAGTTTTATCAACACACTGGGCGTGTTCTTCACCAATGTCAATAATTACCTCTTGAATGTTAAAACTTTTTTGGGTTGAAAACGTTGAAGCAAAAATGGATAGCTCATTTTCAAGAGAGGAGGCTTTGCGCCAGGCGGCGTTTCTTCGGAACTAGAGAAGGAGTTTATAAGAGCTGTGAGGCAACAACAGTAAATTTAAAGGGCTTTCAGAGAAGCACAAAAAGGAATTGAAAACTAAGTCCATCACCGAGAAATCGGCCACCAAACACAAGCATTCGAAATTTTCAGAAAATTATTGAACAACCTAATAGGTCAAGTCGAAAGTTTTGCATCACTTTTTGTTTTTTCGTCATAAAACTTCTGTGAAGTTCCTAAAACAAGTTATGCTTGCGGTTCACAAAGGTATGAATGTGGACTATATTTCCACGAAATCTGGGCTCAATGGCGCTTTTGGGCAGCGAACTAGGTCAACTTTGCCAAGGTACCCCTATTTTCTACTTTTCGGGTATGAAAAAAAATAGGGGACTCTTCGTTAGGTAATACAGGACTGCTAGAAAATAGGGGTCACGTCAGGACTGAACTGGAATTCAATAATTTGTCATTAGATGTAGTTTTTCATTCTGAACACTTTTTCTGTTAACAACTTTCTCTGAAAATGCCTCTAAATGCTTTAAAAACCGCTTTGAAAACGTCGAGGTGATTGGGGTGGAGGGTTTTCCGTAACCTCGACCACGGGGGGTTTTGTACTTTTTAGGCATTATTTTTCCCTTTATTGAAAATTCCTTTTTTGATTATGAAAGAATATCTTCATTAAAAACATAAAATCGAAGAAAATGAGAAAAATAACGGCTGTGGTGGTCACAAACCTCATGGCCGAGGTTACGGAAAACTGTTCCACCCCAATCACCTTCAAAGCGGTTTTTGAGGCATTTAGAGGCATTTTCAAAGAAAGTTGTCAACTGAAAAAGTGTTTGGAATCAAAAACTACATCTAATGGCAAATTATAGAATTCCAGTTCAGTCCTCCTTTAATAAGCTCAAAACATATATGAGGGACCCTTATCGGAAATTTGGCTGCATAGTTGGAAATTGGGCGGAGATGGGGAGTGGGCTATCGCGGACTGATTTGTTCTTTTTTCGAAGTTTTCAGTCTGATAATGAGAGAATACATTTGATTGAAGCATAAACTTCAAAGAAAAAATGAAAATAGCCACAGGAGAGGTCCAAAGCCGAGGTTGCAAAAACTCTCTCACCATAATCATATCTCCCCCATTTCAAGCCGGTTTTTAAGGCATTTAGAGGCATTTTTAGAGAAAGTTGTCAACAGAAAAAGTGTTCAGAATTCAAAATTACATCTATATACAAAATATTGAACTCCGCTGCAGTTTAATACTTTTGCGTCCAGCACTCGATTTTTAAAATTTTTTCAAATATAAATTTTACACTTTTCCGGCTACGAGTTCAATTGTTCGCCCGCGTGTTTTTAAATAAAACTTGAGAAAAATGAAATTTTGTTTAGTTATAGCTTAAGGAGATTCGCCAACATGAGTTAAACCAGGAGGTTAGCCGCCGTTAGGCGGCGTCAACCGACTGGTATTACTGTAATTCAATAGAATAATTGTCAAAATATGAATGAGTTTTCTATCTTTTTACCCAATTATTTTCTTATCTGAATAGTTTTTTATTGATAATTTCATTAAAAATGTGGCAACCAATCCGCCATCAAAATTTTGTGCTTTGAAACAGTATGACTTTGGGCTCTGTATCCAAGAAGAACGATCTCATCAAATCACGAAAACTTTGTCGTGTTATGTGGTTTCTGGGTTTTTCTATGGGCGAGGGATAAACTTGTTTTGGTAGCGGATTCGGAAGAACTGCTGTCAGTGAAGATGAGCAACGCAAGGAACTGACGTAATAGATTCACAATTACAACTCTGTGCTTGATGTTTATAAAGATTATGATCAATGGATACGGAAGAGAGAACTGCGAGCTTTCTACGAGGAAGTGAGGCATCGGTTCGAAATCAATTCAATAAACAGCGAAGAATCGAGCGAAGAAGGTGAGGAGATAGAAGAGGAACTTAAATTGCATAGAAACGACACATCCTCCGATGAAAGCTCCGAAAACGGTTAGCTATCATGCATCATGACTCTTCCATGTTATGAAGACAAAGGATTGCGACGGTTACTCATTGACATCAGTTATGCATTGTCTCGTAAAGAAGAATGGAACGGCGGACCAGAACAGCCGTTATCGGATCTTGGTCGAAAAGCATACGGAGGATATTGGAACACGGCTGTTTTCGTTTCTCTCACTCATTTCCAATTTGTTTGCCACGTTTCAACAACACTGGATTCTTCTACACGTACATCTCGTATCCGTGGTGCAATAAACCACAAGACGTACCGGCGTGTCTTGTATTGTTATCTGTTAAAAGAGACCATTTTGATGGATTGAAAGAAGTTCGACATAAAATTGTAACCAAATTGGAGAACAGTTCAAAGTTTTTCACTAATTTCTCACAAGCTTTGAAAACACCGAATCTCTATCAAATATCTCAAATTGGATCGAATTCTGAATCTCTTTGGTCGTTTTTATACCTTAGTCATTCTTTTCGATAAGTCTGTATGTCGGCATCTAAGTAGGTATCTTTCAACAATGAAATCCATTTCCCAAATTTACATTTTCAGAGTCCCGTTGATACGTGTTGCGTGTTGCACAATGGTTCGGCATGTTTGAAATGCGTCGATCGTCGTCACTTTCAACTCGACATCTCCATCTTCCAAATCTTTTCGTTCATGGAAACATTATCAAGAGACATTGTCAAGAGACATTGTCAAGAGCTTCTCCAAATCTCAGTGCGCGGTGGCGGTCTTACCAACCAACAACAACAACTTCAATGATTGCTCCACCAACAACACATCATTCACGTGGATTTTCAGCTGCAGATCAGTCGTTACTGAGTCAAATTCTTCCGCGACATTAACGATCGTGGTGGATCTCACTTCTGCTCTACTTCTACCTATAACCTAACAATGACGTTGCCATCCCCATCTTCATCTACTTCAAACTCTGCGTGATCCATTGCTCTCAGCCCGTTAGCTAGAGTTACACGGATGATGTTCGTTTTCTAAACAATTGAATCGAAAAAAGAACGTATTATTTCTTTTCATTAAAACTTATTATTCTTTTGCTCAAGTGTCTTCTGCTTTCATTCATTCTCGAAATTATGCCTATCTCCTCATTAAAAACTATAACCTGATATTCTTTCAGTTTCCAAATAAATGACTTTTCAGAAGTCCATCGTCATCTCAACTTCACCACCAACTTCCATCCTCGAGCACATGTACAACAACAGATCTCTTTTAGAGCTTCTTCAAATCTCAGTGCAACGTGAATACTCCACCATTCTCATGTTTTATTTCCCCTCTTGAGACTCTTAACCTTTCGATTTAAGCCTTTGTAAATTTGTATGATAGAATAATAATAATCGGTAATCTTGTAGAACATCCTCTCTTTGTAAACTTGTAGAACATCCCCTCTTACTAACTACCGGTCTCTCCCTCTCTCTGTCGCACCATTTTCCGATGTTTATCTTTATCATTAGTTAATATATCCGCGTTTCCAGTTCAATAAAGCGGTGATAAAACAAGAAACTGTTTATGATATACTCTCTTTTCGACTATTAATTTCCACCTGTTCAAGTTTAAGCAAAACCGTTTGTATTCAACAAACAAACGAGTTTGTATTGATAGTTACGACAGCAGTGAAGACGTGTCAACGCTTTTTTCAGTTCAATGTTTCAACTTGAATGCAAATCGTGATCTAACAAGTTCCCTCTGAACATAAATTCCAGAATACTTTTTTACGTTGCCTTCTTTGATAAAGAAAAGTTCGCCTAGAACCCCTTCTAGTTATCGAAATCTAGGTGAGAGGAGGAACTTGTACATTGGGAGCCACATTCCTTGATATCTTGTGCTTCATAGTGTATTCCAAAAGCATTTTCAGTTTTCGTTCCACCTCCATCACATTAATTTATTATTATTTTCCCAAAAAAACAATTAAATTCAATCTTCCAAACAAAAAATTCGTTTATTCAGCAAAACTATACTCAACTCTCTTCAAGCGGCAATAACGAATGTTTTTTAAATTCCCGCTATTTGCTAAACAACGCTCTACAGCCTATTTTAAACGACATTCCAGGACCGCCACTGGCGCGCACCCACAGAAAATGTTGGCACAGCGTCAAGTTGCAGCATTTCCTGGCATCTTGCCGATGAATAATTTATTTCGCAATTTAAATTGCAATTTTAGTTGTTTTTCCACCATTTTCTTGTATAAAATAAATTCCTTTCGACAAAATAAATTAAGTTAAATAAAATATTTCCAATTGAAAATTATTTACTTGAAGTTTTTTCGAGCGCAATCAGATTATTTCTCGTTCTTTTCTCAAAAAAAAATTATTCAAAGCGTTCTTTAATCGGAATCGAATTTTATATTATCGTTTCAAACAAATCCCTAAACAGTTTTGACTTTTTATCAAATTTAGGCTTTACAACAAAAAAACAGATTTAAGAGACAATCTCTGAGAGTATCGACCACAGGACTGAAGGCCTGACAACACTAATTTTCAAACTGTTTAGAATGATTTGAAATTTGGTGTGAGGGTACCATAGGGTGTCCTCACTGCAAAATTGCTATATTTATCCGGATCCGTTCCTCCTCCAAAAAGCTGACGTCATCTGAAGCCAAAAAATCAAAATTGTTAGTTTTGAAGATAGAGGTCCAAACTTTTCAGAAATGTGTTTAGGACACATAATTGAGTATTTTTGTAATAGATCATTAATTTCCATCTCTTCCCGTTCGCTTGGAATTTTCACTTTTTCAACTCATTTCTCAGTTTTTCGAGATTTCTGAAAAATTTTACTATACGTGTCCGACGAGATAATTTGAAATTATGGAAGAACAGGTTCATATACATATATATCAAAAAAAATTATTTCTTTATTCCCGTGCCTAACACAATTTTTTTGCCCATCTTTCTCATATATCAGAAATAGTGTTATACCAAAAATTTTTTCAACTATGATAGATGAATATTTTTTATCATCAGGCTGTTTTAATCACATTTTCTCTCTATAGCACGTTTTCGCTCAGAAATTTTCGATTTTGTTTTGATTCCATTCGTAGATTCTGACACTACACCAATTATGATTTTTGCAAAAATTAAGAAGTTTAAAAGTATTTCTCTGAGGTTGGGAGTATTTTTAGTTATTTTTATGCATAAATACATGTATTTCACTGGATTTCAAAATTTCAAAATTTTGAGAATTTTTGAATTTTCATGAGGCCCATGAAATCCCCATGAAAAAATCAAAATTTTTTATTTCGGAAACTTGCTGAAATTGATTTTTTCTAGTGTAAAAGGACCTAACTCATACAAAAAATTCTCAGATCCCACCTAAATTCTCTTTGTCCTCTATAATTTGTAAAAATGTAGTCTGGAAAGTAGATAGCAATAAAGTGAGCAATGAAAATGTCTTCAATGCTGAGATAATGAAGGAAAAGGTGTTTTATGAGTAAGAAAACATCCTTTTCTAGAAGTCACTGCTGATTCCTAAATTGTTCCCTTTGAAAAAAAGCTATAATTAGATGGTGAACGAATTTGATGGTATATGAGAAAGATGATCAAAAAACTTGTGTTAGGCACGGGTTCAAACCAGCCATTCCGTGTGATATATATGTATATGAACCTGTTCTTCCATAATTTCAAATTATCTCGTCGGACACGTATAGTAAAATTTTTCAGAAATCTCGAAAAACTGAGAAATGAGTTGAAAAAGTGAAAATTCCAAGCGAACGGGAAGAGATGGAAATTGATGATCTATTACAAAAATACTCAATTATGTGTCCTAAACACATTTCTGAAAAGTTTGGACCTCTATCTTCAAAACTAACAATTTTGATTTTTTGGCTTCTGATGACGTCAGCTTTTTGGAGGAGGAACGGATCCGGATAAATATAGCGGTTTTGCAGTGAGGACACCCTATGGTACCCTCACACCAAATTTCAGATCATTTCAGAGAGTTTGAAATTACTGTTGTCACGGGTTCTCGATAATCTCAGAGATTGTCTCTTAAATATCAATTTAAACGTCAAAATTTCCGGGAACTTCGTTTCAAACGATGAAAACTTTATTTCTGCCAATTTGTGCGAAGCTTTTCGGCTTGAAATTGATTAAATTAACGTTCTTATCATTAACTTTACTTGATTCGAAGCTGTTTTGCGATTGAAAATAATTTTTTTGAATTTTTCTCGCAATTAATTTACTAAAAGCGATTTCCCATCGTTCAGTAGATTTTTTCAATAGATTCACTTAACGTTTTGTCGAACGGAATAAATTACAAAAAGATGTTCAAACAGGCGAAGAAGTTGGCAGGAGCAACGTTACTTTGAGGAATGATAGAGATTGAGTCTTCTGAACAATGCATTGATGAAAAAATATTTATTTTAATATCAAAGCAAAAATAAAACAATGATGATCGCCGTCGATTGAGATTTTCAGCTGGAAGATGTTGAGGTGACTCGCCGCTGGAAAAATATCTACTACCCACTAGGGTTCAGAAGGTAACGTCTGCAATCGCGCACCAGCGAAACGCCCCCCATTTGGCTGCTTACATTTTTTCCGTTGCCTGAGTATCAAATGTATAAACTGTGTGCCGCCTCTCGCGGAGATTAAATATAAATATTTAAAAATTATTTTCTCCTAAATGTGCGCTGGGGCGCGATTGCAAACGTTACCTTCTGCACCCTAGTGACTACCCCACGGAGTAAAAATAGTTTAAAAGAAACACGTGGAAAAAATAACCTGAAAAACCTGTCCGACGTCGTCAGCTGTCCTCTATTGTCCGACGTCGTCCGACGACGTCCTCCATTGATCTCGTAGCAATTTACTCCCAATCGTTGATCTGAAATAAAATGAATATTAATTTGTTATTATCTGATTTAATGGCGGTATAGGGACTAAAGATCCTTTGAATCTATTATTAAGGAGATATAAATATTCATTTGAAAACTATATAGAACGACGTTCGATCCAATCGTACATAACCAATTATTACAAAGAATATTTGAACTGGAGCGGAGTGTTCACTTTTGCGCGGAGAGAAATCGAGAAATGTCGGATCAGCTGTAGCAAAAAGATTGACAGTTAGAAATACATAGTAGAGAGAGAGAGAAGCGGGAAGGATTACAGACTATTTCGGCACTGAAAAGAAAAGCTGAGCAAACAAAAGAAAGCTGCGATAAAATCGTTAAAAAAGTGAAGACCGATTATGAAGAGAGAGTTGACAGTGTGAAGGTGACAGATAGAAATTAATAGAAATAAATAGGGCTTGTGTTCAGAACAAGAAGAATATCTTTAATCAATCGATATCCATGTCACTAAGTAGAGAAAAATCGGCTCATCAAGAACTCGAGAAATCTGTGGCTCGTTCTAACAAAGTTTTCGAACAGAACAAAGAGCTGAAAGAAGAGATTCGAGTTTTGAAACAAGATAACAAAAACATCAACAAAGAGGTTCAGAAATTGAGAGCGAAACTAGAGAATCAGGAATCCTTGACCGCATACGATTCTCTGAAAAATCACAATTCCCAAAAGCACAAAAACAAGCTTAGTGACAGAAGCATTGAAAAGAGCAGCTGGTGTGTTAATTTCAGAAAAGTAGAAAAGAATTGTGAATTTTAGGACAAGAAGATCCCACAAAGCTTTTAGCGGATACTCTTTCGAAAATGGGAAAATCAGACATTTTCAAAACTAAGCTTACGGAATACGAGTTTTTTCTCATTTATCACGATGCTGGGCTCACTCGTGATTCTTATCGAAAATTGAAAAGATTTCTTACGAAAAAAGGAGTGGCAGATCCATTTCCTCCTCTGAGATCTATTGTGAAAATGGAAAAGATATACGGTTCAAGAGACGTCTTCGATATCGACAAGATTAAAGTGATTCAGAAGAAGAAAGATGAATCTGAAGTAGAAAAATTGGTGATGGTGGCTCAGCTGAGGAACATTAAGGAATTTTTGAATCGTAGATTACAGAATCTAATAGATAACAAGAAGCTTATTTTCGATAAATGCACGGGTAACAACATTTGGATAGCGATTTTGGGTAAATAAGGAATTCTGAAATCACAATGAAAAGGATGTTTAGGGGATAAAGGATCCGAGGAATTCAAACTGAGTTTAGCAGTTGGGAACGTAGACTCACCGAATTCCAGCCATCACCTTGTCCCTGTCGCCGTTTTCGACGATGACGAGTCGGCCGAGAATGTCGCCCGTTTCCTTGACAAGTCGATCCGCCAGTTGAATGATCTGAAAGAAGTTAAATTGATCATTGATGGAAAAGAAGTCGTGATTCCAATTAAACAGTTTTTATGTGGCGATATGAAGTATATCTATGAGATGCTTGGCCACCAAGGCGCTTCTTCTAAGTTCAGCTGCATGTTTTGCTACCATGAAGAGAAGAAGATGGTCGGGATTTATTAGAGAGGACAAAGAATCCTTCAAAGATCGAATGACACATATAAGGAGGACAGGCTCCGACAGAGTAAAAACCAGACTGGAAACTCGAATTTTGCGAGACGTAATGTCAAACCAAACTCATCATTCATCTTCGATCAAATTTCTCTCTGCTCAGTTATCCCGCCCAGCCTTCACATTCTAATGGGAATCGCGCAAAACTACGTATTCAATCGATTAATTGAAAAAGCGCGAGAGATAGACCGGCTCGTGGTGACCAAGATGGTTAAATCCGATCAGGGATGTGCATCGCAGTGTGAAACTAGGAAATGGAAAATTGATGATGAGAGAAAAGCAAAACGAGAAGTTATAGACCTAGAGGAAAAATTGGTCGAACTGAAAAATCACCAATTCTCAATTTTAAACGTTCTCAAGGCCGTGAGAAGCTTTCAGAATTCAGATGTGCATTTTTCAAAATTATTAGGTTGACCCGAAAGTCTTGGCCCAATTTCAAAATTTTTTTCAAACACAAATTTTTCCAGAGAAAAGAAATAAATGAGATTTATATTAGCCATAAGAGTCTATGACTTCTTGCTTACATAACAGAAAAAGATCTATTTTGTTTCTGCTGCATTCCGGGGATTCCGAGGCCAAAACCCATCGTACTACTTTTGAGCAACCTTTTGTTCATGGGTTCTCTGCTTTGTTGAGGGGCTTCGAAGAGATGTAAAAAAATAATGAACTGTTAGTGTAAAGACAGGCAAAGCTTGTTAGCACAAAAGAATGTCTACTCTAAGTTCCTAGAGTTTCTTATCGGTGTTCAATCTAGTATGTGGTATTTCGTCAAAGTGATCAATGGCCTTCCGATTCTCCCGGGCGAAAGGATTGAAGATAATGGACTAAGTTTTTTGCCTGAGTAGACTAGACAATGCTTTTAATGATAGCAACATTTGAGGAAATTTTCTCAAAAATGAAGCCGTGGACGTACCGCCAACTGACAAAATTTCTGTTTTTCCGTATCGGGCCTGATTGCACGAGTTCTGCTGCCGTGATTGACTAGTGCTTTCAATATAATTGAACAACAGACACAACTCATCATTTCCATAAACAATCATTTTGATTCACTCTCTAGTCTATCTTCTAGTGAGATGAGAAACATGGGTCCGGTGCGTGCGAGAGATAATACTCCGGACTACCACTGAAAATTTATTTCAACAAGTTTTTCCGTTTTTCAAAGCATGAAAAAATTCATCCAAAAAACCACTCCACGAGGCATGATTTCCATGAGCTGTATCTCGGTCATGACTATGTTTGAGAGCAAAGCTATTCTAGGTATTGAACATGCCAATAGTGCCCAACAATGATATAAAAAGAAAATGGAAATATACGGAAAACTGTTGCCAGAAAATTGAGCAAAGTAAGACTTTCGGGTCAACCTGATACATGACGATCATTTTTGCCAAGCTGAATGGTGCCTCTTTAAGGACAAAGTTATGCAAAAGAATGGGAAAAATTCAATGCTTCGATTGCGATGGCTCCGGGACATCTCGAAACCAGACAATTCGAAACCGCGACAACTCGAAACCGCGACATTTCGAAACCAGACATTTCGAAACCGGACATTTCGAAACCGCTAAAACAGGTGTTTAAAACTAGCGCTAAAATAATAAAAAATGAATCTAAACTCATCAAAAAAGATTTATCATAAATGCATTTCTACCCGATTTTAGGAGAAAAAATCAGAAATTGCGGGTTTGAGCCCGTTTAAGCGGAAAAGGTCGTTTTCACAGCCGAAAGCTCAATTTTCAAGCAGAAAGAGGCGCTTTCACGGCCGAATATCCACTTTTTGAGCTTAAAATGCACTTTATCAAGTCGAGAAATCGAGTTTTTAGCTTTTTTTTTCTTCTTTTTAACGTTCCGATCGTTGATTTACCTCTTTCGCCGCTCTGTGGAAGCTGAACAAGCGGCAGATTGCCCTCCATGTCTACATCGGAAATATCCATCTGAAAGAAGGGAAAAACGGCTTGCTTAGCCAGGAAGAAACGAAGAAAATAAGGGAAAACAAGGTAAACTAAACCAATAGATGTTTGAAACTGCTCAAAAGAGAAATCCCATCTTACACGAGTTTATTTGAATCGATCAGCAAATAAATAAAAGTAAAAAGGCCCAATTCTCTGGGAATACAACTAATCTTGACGCATAGAACACATTGAAAAATAAATTATGATGATCACTCGGCGGTGTTGAAGGCGTCCCGTCGCTTCTCCGTCGTCCTCGTCGCCGCTCCCTCCCAGTCGTTGACCTCCCCATGGTCGTCGTTCATCTAAAAATCACATATTTTCATCTCCAAGAGGGCTCCTGTGCCCACTCACCTACGCCGGTGCCCTTGCGCTTGGCGCCGCCCATGTCAAGCCTCGGCTGGAGAGCTAAAAACAGCGATTTAATTGGGGAAAACTGGAGATTTCGAAGAAAAGGGAACAAGAAAAGAGTACTCAGAAAACAGCGGTAGCGCACGGCCTTCACTACAAGAATTCAAATCTCATTTTCCCGCCAAACGCGATACGTACCAAGAGCAAATTATCTGCATCGCGACTCAACTGTAATTCGGCCTTTATTGCACATTGGACGCAAACGCGTGACGGCATTGTGCATACACAATAAACATGCGAAAAAGTTATTGAGATTTCAATTTTCTGTCGTTTTTATCTGATTTTTGAAGCTTTTCCTCATTTTTTTCACTCATTACTAGATGATAGGATGATTCATTGACAAATAATTCACTTTTTCAGATCTCTGGACAAGAAATTAGCTGAGACGAACAACAACGCGGGGGCAAAACCAAGGTTTCATTTTCCGTATTTAAAATTCCGAAAAGTAATCATCTCCGTGGGCATTATTCATTTTTTCCAGGCTCGCCTGGAAGGATCGTATCGACAGGAAATATATCAGCAGTTTATTGGAGATTATCAAAAGAAAATGATGAAAAACAGCAATGTGACGAAGGTAAGTAAAGCTATTGGTGGCCATCGGACACCTCATTATAAAAGAGTAAAGCGCGGAAAATATGAGACAATCGTTCCTCTGGGTTGCGAACAGATTGATAGCGAATTTTCAATCTGTTAAAAACAGCATGTAACAGAGACGAACTTTGACTTCCCTCAAACGCTCGTCCAGTGGAGCGCACCTGCATACCCCCTTGGAAATGTTCATTTTTTCGCTCTTTTCAGCTAGCAACTTATTTTCCTCAAGTAAATCGTTGTATTTCTTCGCCTTTTTGATATTTTTTCACAGAAAACATAGAAAAATAATCAAAATTCATAAAAAATATACTTTTAACGCTGAAAAGCATATTTTTCACGTGTTGTCTTCTTTTTCTCAATAACTCTCCTCAGTATTCAATAAAACACTGTGATTTTCAGATTCGTGAAGCAGCAGCTGCGATACAATCAGCGAACAAGAAGTGCAGTACAAAGGAATTCGTTGCAATTACCGGTATTTTTCTTTAATTGTTCCTGTTTTCTTTCGCCGGCGGTTAATGATACTACTTTCAGGAGGCGTTCGCCGCGGCGAGTTGTGCACAGCTAAAGGTAGATAACGGTAAGATATTATAATGAACTAAACCGACATTAATCCTTTTTTTTACATGATTTGTCTTCTCGTATGGTCAAACGTCTCGGGATGGAATAATTAACGTCTACTCTCTCGGGTAATTCTTTTTGTTCCTTTATCTCCTTAATCCCCGCGGTATATGATACGCTTTTCAGCCTCCCTGGATCGACAGATCCTCCACTCCGCTCTCGTTTTAGGTAAGTATTTGCGAGAAAGCTAATTATAAAATCAACAATTTTCAGAGCAACGGGGACGGAAGAAGACCCCGGAGAAGAGACAGAAGTCGTTAGCTACGAGTTCGCCGTCGACAGGTGATCAATACACGGCAGAGAGGAGATAAGAAAGCAGAAGAAAGGGCAATGGAAGTGCTGAAAAACAACGAATGAGGACAATTCGTTCAAGACGTCACAGAAGAAGTTGGAGTTCAATGCGCTGAATGAAAGGAGGGAGTAGAGAAACATAATTTTCAACCAGATTCCTTTTTTTCAGATCATTGAGAACTACCAACTGAAGCCGCTTCAGAAGTGCGTACTCGCCGTCCAACATATGATTCGTGGTTGACCAATTGTAGGCGAAATATTGTTCGCGGCTGACAAGGGAAGTGTTTTTACACACCGGTTGAGAATTTTATGAAACTTGGTGGAATGGTTCATGACATGACCATCTATCGATTCCAAAAAAAATTAGTTGCCCATTTCCAGAGGGAAGCTCAAAATTTTGCTCCAAAGTTGGAGCCATCAGATCAACGTTATAGCGTTGCGCACGCGGTAGCCGGCTCCCGCACTGTTGTCACTGGTCCCAATCGCAGTAGAAAAATGTGGTTCGATGGCCGAGCGGTGAGCGTGGATGTTTATGGACCGGAGGCTCTCGAGTTCAATTCCTTTTTGGACTTTTTTTTTTTGATTTTCCTCTTGTGCCCAAAATTACCTTCAAAACCATTTTTGAGCACAGAAATAATGAATTTCTTGTTTCTATGATCAAATCGAACATTTTTGAAAGTTTTCAGAACATTTTATTTTTTTGAAAAATCTCACTTTTTTCATGCCCTGATGTTCATGAATTTTTTCGATGAAAAATTTTTTTTTCTAGAAAATCTTCAAATTATCAAGAAATGATAGTAAACTTCTTTTAGTATATTTTTTCAAAAAAAAAAAGAGTTTAAAAGAAGAATTTGTAGCATAAACCTACATCTAGTATATGTGATTGTATCATTGGATCTGGAAAAAAGGTCACAAAACTTATATAATTCTCTTTGTTTGACCTATTCTGAATCAGAAATGAAAGCACTATCATTTCTTGATAATTTGAAGATTTTCTAGAAAAAAAATTTTTCATCGAAAAAATTCATGAACATCAGGGCATGAAAAAAGTGAGATTTTTCAAAAAAAAAATGTTCTGAAAACTTTCAAAATGTTCGATTTGATCATAGAAACAAGAAATTCATTATTTCTGTGCTCAAAAATGGTTTTGAAGGTAATTTTGGGCACAAGAGGAAAATCAAAAAAAAAAAGTCCAAAAAGGAATTGAACTCGAGAGCCTCCGGTCCATAAACATCCACGCTCACCGCTCGGCCATCGAACCACATTTTTCTACTGCGATTGGGACCAGTGACAACAGTGCGGGAGCCGGCTACCGCGTGCGCAACGCTATAACGTTGATCTGATGGCTCCAACTTTGGAGCAAAATTTTGAGCTTCCCTCTGGAAATGGGCAACTAATTTTTTTTGGAATCGATAGATGGTCATGTCATGAACCATTCCACCAAGTTTCATAAAATTCTCAACCGGTGTGTAAAAACACTTCCCTTGTGAGTGAGATGGGTACAAGGGATGTAGCCAATTACTTGCAAGTAACAGGCCCATCGCGAAAGTGGACCTGTATTTGGCGTGTATCTCGCTTATTCACGAACGAGCTAAATGTGTAAATGACCTATCCCGAACCAATAATTTGCATATCGCGAAAACTTTTATTATTAAAAAAATTTTATTCGGAATAGAAATAGAAATAAAAACAATAAATAAAACATTCTCACGTAAGAATAATTGTTAATCCACCTCCTTCATTGATCCAATAGTCCACTGTGTCCTATTTTGTTCCTTTCTTTTCCTGTAGAATCGCTTTTTCGGTGTTGTTTCCCCAGCTTTGCTTCGGTTGCAGAACATAGGCGCTAGAACTGTAAAATTTAAAAATAATTCACAACAAATTCACAAAAATTCACAAAAAATTGACATGAAAAATCTTTAAAGCTAGACGAAAAAACAGAAATAGAAAAAAATGACATAATGAAAATTTAGGAATTGAGAGCGCCCATTCCATAATTTTAGCCAATTGGCCAATTATTCGCGAATTATTGGCACATCGCGAAAGCCGCCGATTACGTCATATTTTTTCGCGATTGCTCATTTACACGCCATTTATGGGGTCTATATCTACAATTGGCCAACCACGAATCACCTGTATACAGTCTTCCGTCCGATTGCTCCGATTCCATACGACATCAGCATTCTGATGACAGCGATGACAGCGGTGACAAGGCGATGGAATTGTGAATCGTTTCGTTTTAAAGTCGTTATGTATCTAATTTTATCATTTTCTTAGCTGCACAATTTTTAATATATCTATCGGATTTATTATATAAAAATAATAATACATTTAGAACAAAGTATTTTATTATTAGTGTAGAAACATCTACGGCGATGTGCCGATCATGAAAATATATTAAAATGAAAAATTATGATTTTTTTATTGTCGCTGTAGTATGAAGTCGAGTACGGTGGAGTTCTCTGTAAGTTAAACCTCACAACCAACGGAAAGTAAAAGTTACGGAACAATATCAAGAGTTGAACTCACATTACATCGAATCTGTTGAGCTGACCTAGCTGGTAGGAGGCGGAAGATTTTGATTCCTGAAAAAATCAAGTTAAATTGAGAATTGAATAACCTAAATGAAGATTACATACACACATTATTATTTCAGGTTAAAATGGTTATTATGAATTGTCCCTTGTGTGACTCTTATAAATCTGATAAAAAATCGAACATCGTTACACACATGGAATCGGGTCATAAGGCAACTAAAGATGATGTCGAGATGTTCAAGAAGAAGGTCGTGGAGGAGCGTGCGTCGTCGAAACAAGGAGGAGAAGTACATGTTTGCGGGGCTTGCGGGTATACGGTAGCTACGAAGAAAGGTCTGGAAACGCACGTGAACAGGAAGCATCCGAAAGAACATGTGAATCCGGCTGATATTTCACTGTTTTTAGATGATCGTAACGATTCTGAGAATGCCCCACCGGCAAAGGTACCTCTGATATCCAGAAAATGCGCCAATTAGTAACTATTATTCAGAAAGTGCGCGGAATGAGTTCGAATGAGGAGAGTGTTGTGTGTCCAGTTAAAGACTGCTCGCAAGAATGCAAAACTCGGTTATAATTAGCTCTATTATCTTTCCATGAGGCCGTGAGCCATCGGTTAAAGGCGCAGCAATTTATCTGAAATGGTATCGTTAGGTGTGAGTGTGTGTGAGTGCAAGTGAGTGGGTGTGAGCGCGCGCAATGCGTTGAAAATTTATTTTTGAAAATTGTGATGAAAATGTGTTTTTTCAATTTTTTTTCTGGAAAATATGCATTTTAATGATTATTTTTATTGTCAAATTTAATTATCTGTAAACTTTTTAAACTCAAAATAAAGCCTTGTTTACTGAAATTCTTCGTTATTTTATTATTTTTTGAATTTTTGAAGTTTAATTTCTTCAATTTTGTATCTTTTTCATTAGACCTTCAGATAATTTATTATAAAAATGAATGTGATTTGGAAGGGAAGCATGGTAAGAAAACCCTTCGAAATAAAAGTGATAAAATTCAATTTTAAGAGGCCCGAAAGCTCGTGTTGGTTGGTGCTCGACAGAATCCGGGACTGCTGCTTAGCTGACGTCATCTACAACGAACCACTTCTTATCTGCGATCGGCGTCACAATGTCGTTGGTTGCGAAATATGTGGAAATGATTCTGCAATATTCTGGAGAGGGATCAGGATCGGGAGATGATGAAGGAAGCGGATCTGGAGAAGAGATTCTTGAAAACGGTAGGCAGATGTTAATCGTTTTGTAACTGCAACTTTGAAATTTCAGTCTGTGAAGGATTGGAGGACGGCGCATATTCATCAGGAGGATGCACCACCTACTATTTCTTCTGTACATCTAACATGGCTCGTTTCCTCAGTTGCCCAATTCCACTTTTCTATGATGCTTCCTCCCAAAAGTGTGATTGGCAAGCCCTTGTTGAGAAATACAAAGAAAAAATCACAAATGTTCACGGATGAGGAGAGACTTCTGGAGAAAGATCCAGTGAAACATCTAGAGCTGGGTCTGGTTGATAAGGAGGCGAGACGCCGGGAGGAGCTACTTATAATACAATAAAGTAGCGATGGTAGGTTACCTGACTCAAAATTGGGCTATGAATATTAACCCCACTTTCCAGAATCTCGGTGTCAAGTTCCCCTTCGGCCTTCGGATGCTCTCCTCTCCACGTCAGTTAGTGAATGTACTTCTTTTAAAATTCAAAAATCAGAAAAGTCAATAAATAAATTTGTATATGTTTAACTGTTTAATGTTGTGTCATCTGCGCCGAATTGTGAAACATTGGAGAAATGATTGAAAGAATGTGGAACTGAAAGCCTTGCGTTTCTGTGTTTAGTATAGTGGAGAATATACACGTGTTGTTTCTCAGTCATGTCGTCATCGCCGCAGGAGCCTAAATTTGTCAAAGTGCGAATTGAAGGGAGGGTTCAACTGATGAGACGAAGCTTGTTGAACGAAGAAGAGAAAAAGTGACTAGAACATTGTATTAGAAAACAAAAAAAAGTTTTAGAAAAAGTAGATTCGTCTTCGCATGGCGTTATTGATCTAAATGTAGAAGGTCCTGAGAACCAAATGGTGTTTAGACACAAATCCACAGAAACAACAGCCGAAGAAATGGAGGTATACGTGGATTTGAAGAGGTTGATTAGACAAAAAAAATTCTAGTCAAAAGAAGAGAGAAAGAAAAGAGTGCGAGACGAGTCAGACAGAAAACGTGGATATGCTTTGAGAATAGCCGAAGAGAATGAGGTACTCATGCTTTAAAATGAGCTGATCAGACATCGAATATTCTAGACAGAAAAAGAGAGAGAGCAGAGAGAGTCGGACCGGAATTTGGGGAGTGCGATTCGAAAATTGCAGTTTTTGATTGTTCTCATGTGTGTGGGCCTGGAGTCAAAGAGAAAGATGTGAAAATGGTGGCGTTCGCTGCCGAGCATTTTTCACAGATCAAAAGACAGCTAGGGGAGCAGGCAGCGAACACGATTTTCAACAATCCGAACAACTTGGTCGCCTTGTTTCTCGGTGTAGGATTCGCAACTGTCGAAAGGAAGGTGGCGGAGGCGTTGGCGGACACAACTCCAAAAGATATCCGTAAGAAGGAGAAACAGATGAAGAAGAAGAACAAGAAGCGGGTGTTAGATCTCATCACGTCATCCCAACAGAAGGAAATCCGAGATCACATCGAAGCGTGTTACATCTCAGACTCAAACTTCACTCTTCATTCACTTTTGATCGATCTCAAAGAGAAGTTCAGCTTTCCATTCAAAAAATCCACACTTCACAAAATCTTGCAGGCCATGGACATTGTACATAAGATCAAAACGTACAATCCCATGGCTTCTGCTCGATATGATTTAATCGGATGGAGAGCTAGATATCTCAAAGAGATCGCAAAAATGAGGGAGTCTGGGGTGTTTATCACTTACTTCGATGAGACTTGGATCTTCCATGGGATGACCAAGAGGAAGGGATGGGTGACCAAACACAAGTCCGCATATGAGATTGCTCGGATGGGAAGTCTCAAAAATCCAGTTCCGGGATTTAGGGCAGCCAGTGATAAGGGAATTAGAGCCATTGTGCTGGCTGTGCTCACAGAATCTTCTATTCTTCCTGGATCCATCGAGGTCATCACCTCCAAACGTCCGGCCTCGGAGCAGCTTCTTGATTATCACAAAACAATGGATTCTGATGCATACAAGAAGTATATGGAGCTCATCATTCCTCTGGTTGCTGCAGCTGCACCGACTGGCAGACAGGCAGTTCTTGTCATCGACAACTGCCCCATCCATAACAAACCTTTGCTAAAGGTTTATTACAGATCTCGGATAAAACTGGATCGTCATAGAATTTCAGATTCCTACAAAGTCTTCTTCAAAGTCTGTACTCGCACAATTTTTGAACGCCCAGGGAATTGCCTATGATCTATCGCTGACTAGGGATGCATTGTGGAAGGAGGCAGAAATTTATTAGGTTGGATCGAAATTATTGTACCACTTTCCAATATACTTTCGGTTCTAAATTTCTTTTTATGTTTCTAATATCAGTCAACTTATTATGCACCATCATTATCGGCAAGGAGTTGCCAACAAATAGGAAGCTGTTTGATTCCTATTCGGTAGAAGTCTTGCGGCTCACAATCGAAAAAAGACCACAGCTCGGTTTTGGGGTCGTCATGATTATGCAATTCCCTTTCATCGAGGAAGTGAATCAAAGATTAAAATAAGTTATAAATCAGAAAGGAAAATGTTTGGAGAGTACGGTGGATAGGATAAAGTCGTCCAGCCTAGCTTTGGAATATTCTGACGACTCACTTTCACGACATGTGGTCGAGCGGTGTCGTGGAGTTAGGAAACTCAATCTATTTTTTCTTTGATTTTCTCAACTACGGGGGTTAATTGTTTGCAGTAGAGGTCTGCTGGGACTGTTGTATTAGTTGGTAGACGTTTTCAATGAACCGGTCCTTCCACGCCCCACCAGATGCACAGAAGTAGCTCTCCGGGTGTAACTCTCTTTTTGGCGTCGAAACTCCAGAATCACCGGGTTTCAGCCATTGACATCTATGATAATAGTTGACATAGAGTGTCCACTTATTATCCCCCGTAATCACATTAAGAATATTTGCTGCCTTCCTTCTGTACGACAAAGAAGACGATACGGCATCCTCTCTCATCACTGGGTGTGGAGCCAACGGAAGTGATAGCAGCTAAGTTGACATTTTCCAAGAGAACCGAAACTCGTGAAGTCAATTGTTAGGCATAGTTTGATAGTACTTAGGCTTGTTCACATAATCCTCAACTAATTGTCTAGGGTCCTCATCAGCCTGAACCAATACATCGCTTTCAACTAACAACATCAGTAAATTACTATGGAAAAATGATTTGATTCTGGCTCTCTAATCTTGAGATCTTGGAATAAACTGACAACTGCTTCTTCATTGACAGTACTGGGACCCAACAATATACTAATTAAATTCTCATTATGTCCCCGCAAAGAGTGAGATAGCGCTAGTACAAAAAAAGCAAAAAAAATGGCCCATACGTCAGTAGAGCTAGTAGGCCCCTTGAAGCTGTCGTTGAGCTGAGATTTCATGTATGAGTAGCCTGTACACTGCCCCTCATATACCCCAAACATGAAGTGTTTCAAAAGCTTCTCGAAGTTTCTAGACAGAAAAGAAAAAGTGGTACAATTATTTCGATCCGACCTAATATATCAACGCAAATGGTGGCAAGACGGTTATGACCAAGTATGAGGTCGATGAGATGGCAAAACAGTTTGGGGTGAAGATCTTGCGTCTTCCCCCTTACCATTGCTGCCTGAATCCCATCGAACTCATTTGGAGCCAGCTTAAAACCTATCTCAGACCCCACGGGAAGGTGGATAATAAAATTGATGTCGTATGTTTCTTTACGACTTTTAGTTTTTTGACTAAGAATTAGGGTTCGCCGACAAGCTATCGAATTTCTTGAAAACATTCAAGAAGGTACCATCGTAAACACGATTGAACACGTCGTGAATGTCGAAAGCGACCTTAAAACGATCATGGATGCAGAATTTGAAGAAGAATTGCAAAAAAATGAAGATTCTGACGATGATGAGGACGATCTAGCTTAGTTTCATCCGTAGAAAATTAACATTTTTTAAATTTTATGAAATTTATTTTTTTTTTAATTCGAATTTGTTTTTGACTGATCCGGACGTCTAGTCGATACGAAGAGTATCTGAAAGAGAAAATGATTCGAATAAAGAGAGGAGGAAGAAGACTCAATTACCTTCGATGAGACATTTCGAAGTCTGTGGATAGTCACAGATGAGAGCTTGCTCATTGAAGACCAAAGTGGAAGGACACTCGAAGATATCAATGACCGTTTTGACAGGGGAACTTGACACCGAGATTCTGGAAAGCGGGGTTAATATTCATAGCCCAATTTTGAGTCAGGTAACCTACCATCGCTACTTTATTGTATTATACGTAGCTCTTCCCGGCGTCTCGCCTCCTCATCAACCAGATCCTTCTCCAGAATTTGCTCATTGAAGACTTAAGTGGAAGGACACTCGAAGATATCAACATGACCGTTTTGACACGAGAGAAGACGTGGAGATCATCCGATGGCGTGAAGTCCGTTCTCCAATCCAATACACTCGTTTTGTCCACCAGATCCTTCTCCAGATGTTTCACCGGATCCTTCTCCAGACGTCTCTCCTCCAGGGGAACTTGACACCGAGATTCTGGAAAGTGGGGTTAATATTCATAGCCCAATTTTGAGTCAGGTAACCTACCATCGCTACTTTATTGTATTATAAGTAGCTCCTCCCGGCGTCTCGCCTCCTTATCAACCAGACCCAGCTCTAGATGTTTCACTGGATCTTTCTCCAGAAGTCTCTCCTCATCCGTGAACATTTGTGATTTTTTCTTTGTATTTCTCAACAAGGGCTTGCCAATCACACTTTTGGGAGGAAGCATCATAGAAAAGTGGAATTGGGCAACTGAGGAAACGAGCCATGTTAGATGTACAGAAGAAATAGTAGGTGGTGCATCCTCCTGATGAATATGCGCCGTCCTCCAATCCTTCACAGACTGAAATTTCAAAGTTGCAGTTACAAAACGATTAACATCTGCCTACCGTTTTCAAGAATCTCTTCTCCAGATCCGCTTCCTTCATCATCTCCCGATCCTGATCCCTCTCCAGAATATTGCAGAATCATTTCCACATATTTCGCAACCAACGACATTGTGACGCCGATCGCAGATAAGAAGTGGTTCGTTGTAGATGACGTCAGCTAAGCAGCAGTCCCGGATTCTGTCGAGCACCAACCAACACGAGCTTTCGGGCCTCTTAAAATTGAATTTTATCACTTTTATTTCGAAGGGTTTTCTTACCATGCTTCCCTTCCAAATCACATTCATTTTTATAATAAATTATCTGAAGGTCTAATGAAAAAGATACAAAATTGAAGAAATTAAACTTCAAAAATTCAAAAAATAATAAAATAACGAAGAATTTCAGTAAACAAGGCTTTATTTTGAGTTTAAAAAGTTTACAGATAATTAAATTTGACAATAAAAATAATCATTAAAATGCATATTTTCCAGAAAAAAAATTGAAAAAACACATTTTCATCACAATTTTCAAAAATAAATTTTCAACGCATTGCGCGCGCTCACACCCACTCACTTGCACTCACACACACTCACACCTAACGATACCATTTCAGATAAATTGCTGCGCCTTTAACCGATGGCTCACGGCCTCATGGAAAGATAATACATTATTCAGAATTTCATGAAAAAGAGCCGGAAGTAGAAACAACAACTTTCGGAACTAAAATCAAATTTGAGGTTGATAAAACAGAAAACAACACACCGTAACCAACTTCAAATGTGGCTCATGACTCGTGAGCAGGAGACGTGCTCATCCTTCCGAATTCGTTCTAGTCATGACAACTCTGTGTATAGAATCTGCCGCCACGAAGGGCAATATCGATCCAAAGCCATTAAGAATCTAGCTGGAGTTTCGAAGAAATTGACTGGACTCGCATACTGTCCGGATTATCTGAAGTCGACGACAAATGATAATGGTGAAATCATAGTCACAAGTTTCTTTGAGCATTATGGACACGATAAGCTCCCAGCTTTTCGAAAATTGAGTGATATCGAGATCAATATTATTGTCGGGTACGGTATCAACTAGACATCAAAGTCAATCAGTTTCATTTATTAGGTTGGCTAACATGAAACCGGAATTTTTAGTGTGAAAACAATTTATTGTAAAATCGGTGATTCAGAATGTTAATCCAAAAGGTATTCACCATCATTATCAATGACCTTCTGCCAACGTTCACGCAAAGAATGAATGCCTCTATTGAAGAACTCGGCAGGTTGTGATGCGAAGTACTCGCGCACCCATTTTTCGATCTCACCGTGGTTTTTGAAGTGTCTTTCGGCAAGCGAGTGTTGCATTGATCGGAATAAATGGAAATCCGATGGAGCAGTGTCAGGGCTGTATGGCGCGTGAGGAAGAACTTCCCATCCCAGCTCTTCGATCTTCTGTGCGGTGATCTTTGCAACATGCGGGCGGGCGTTGTCATGAAGCAACTTGGTGGAGGTGGTATCCACTCCTTGGCGACGCAGAGATTCATCGACATGGTCAAGTTGACGTCGATAGAGGTCTGCCGTGACTGTCTGACGAGATTACAGAAGCTCAAAATAGACTAAACCCTTACTATTCCACCAAACACAGAGCATCACCTTTTTTCCATGAAAATCGGGCTTTGGGGTGGGTTTCGGGTGGTCACCGACATCCAACCACTGTCGTTTTCTTGTAGTATTATCATGACAAATCCACTTTTCGTCTCCAGTAACAATCGAGTCCAAAAATCCAGAATTCTTGGCACGGCGAAGGAGAATTCCTGCAGTAGCCACCCTTGTCGCTTTGTTGATATCGCTCAGTTCGTGTGGCGTCCATTTTCCACATCGGTTCTTTTTTCCAATTGCGTGCAAGTGATTTTCGATGGTGCCATGGGAGCATCCGAACTGCTGAGCAAGTTCGCGAGTGGTTTGGCTCGGGTCCGATTCGATGACTTGCTTCAGAATATCGTTATCGATTGTTTGAGGCGGATGTCCACGTCGGTGGTCCTCAAGACTCTCGTCGCCATTTTTGAATCGTTCAAACCATTCATAGACCTGCGTCTGAGACAGTGCTTCGTCACCAAAAACTTCAGACAGCGTGCGAAAAGATTCAGCAGCAGTCTTGTGCTGTTTGAAGTCGTACCACAGACATGCGCGCATGAGAAATTTAGGGTCGGTCATTTCTAAAGTTGATTTTTTAAAAAATAAGCAAGGAAAAACAAGCAAATAATATATCAAACGACGCGCAAGAAAACGCTTTTTAAGATGAGCAATAACACACGCTAAACATTTTTCACTTATTCGAAATATGACCGAGCAAAGACGATTCCGGTTTCATATTAGCCAACCTAATAGTTTAATGAAGGAAGGACTGAGCAATTCGCAAATTGTCAAGCGCCTTGACAAGGACTACGGTACAGACAGTTCAAACCGCTTAGGTTATGTGCTCGTTAATGACTTGAGGTGAAAGCCTACCGGGGAAAGAGGGCGAGGGTTCAGAAATATTCTAATATTTTTAAAGATACGTGAGGAGATCGCACCATTTGTATGAAGGAAGATTTGATCAGAACGATCTGGTTTCAGTCCAAAAAAGATACGAGAGAAGAGAAGAAGAAGACGGAATTCTACACTATTCCGCTCCTGATGAATCCGAAGCAGGGCTGAGAATGGGCGTGATTTAAAAAGTTTAGAAAAGCTTCTAATTGATGTTATAGTAATTTTGACACCCTCCCAAAAAGAGATTCTACAAAAGTACGGTCACCGTGGGGTCTGTATTGACGACACACATCATTCGTCCAAATATTCTGTGAAACTGACGACGATGCTGGTTATGAATAGGCTAGACCGAGGTATCCCCGTTGGTACGATAAGAGATTTTGAAAGAAACACTCACCGATTGATTTGTTCAGCATTCCTCGTGTCTTCATCTTGCACTGGAGATGATGTTTCCGTGTTTTTCGAAGTGATCAAGAAATTCGCCCCTGACTTCTGTCCGGCGTGGTTCATGTCCGACGAGGCAAATGCGTTTTGGAACGGCTACAAAAAAGTCGTTATCATCAGGAAAAATATAAGATTAGGAATTTTTACGAGATTTCAGGTGTTTCCCCAGGCATCAACTAAGCGTATCTGGTGTCGATGGCACGTACTGAGAGCCATGGAGAGTTATGCTGACGATATTCTTGCTAAAGAAATTTCGCAAAAATTGAAGTACACTCTCGGCGAAATGATTAGAGACTGATAAGATTGAATTCGATCGACGGCTAATCTCTACGCTACAGTACCTGGAAATGTCCGGCACTGCTGGTGAGAAATACGCCGAGTATTTCCCAAATAACTACTCCAGTTAGTACCTCTAATGTATTAAATCAAATTATACAGTGCCGGCCATAAAGGTAGAAGGGGAGCTAACTCATGCGAAATTCCAGTTTCACCAGGGAGTCGCCCGGTTAGTTGGTCCCCAGTAGTTCGAGCGTCGAGAGGTCGTGAGAGTGCCATTGATACATTGAACTATGAGTATGATGGTAAGCCAGATGCATGAGGATTCAAAGAAGCCAGAGGAGGAAGCGGAAAAGATAGGTAAGAATCTGCAGCGAGAGTTTCCAGGGGTGTTCGCGTCAGGGTTAGGACTGTGTGGGAAAGAGAAAGCTCAGTTCAGGACAGTCGTGGGCGCCAAACCGGTATTCAAGAGAGCACGTCCAGTGGCGTATGGATCTCGAGATGCCGTGGAAACGGAGTTACGAAGACTGCAGGAGCTTGGGGTTATCGAACCGATAAACCACGCTCAGTGGGCTTCGCCGATAGTGGTTATTCGGAAGAAGGACGGAAAGAGCGTTAGAGCTTGCGGAGATTTCAAGTGCTCCGGGCTCAACGAGGCTCTACGTGACGAATGTCACCCGTTACCCACCTCAGAGGATATCTTTGGGAGACTGCAGGGGAAGATCTTTTCGCAGATCGATTTGCGTGACGCTTATCTTCAAATTCAACTCGACGAAGAGTCGCAAAAGCTGGCGGTAATAAACACCCATTTGGGACTGTTTAAATACAAAAGAATGGCTTTTGGATTGAAGACTGCACCGGCGATATTCCAATCAATTATGGATAAATTGATTTCGGGGTTGCCAGGGGTAGCGGCGTACCTGGATGATCTGATTGTTTCCGCAGACACCTATGAAGAGCATTGGGATGTACTGCACGAGCTGTTCAAAAGAATCCAAGATTATGGATTGCGAGTAAGTCTGGAGAAGTGTTCCTTCGCAAAGACTGAAATACAATTCTTGGGATTCGTAGTAGATGGAACAGGTCGCAGACCGGATCCACGAAAGACTGAAGTCATCCGTAATATGAAAGCGCCGGAAAATCAGAAGCAGCTGGGTTCCTTCCTGGGAGCAGTCTGTTTCTACAGTCGGTTTGTGAAGGGCATGTCAGATTTACGAGGTCCACTGGACAAGCTCATGAAGAAAGAGGCCAAGTGGTTTTGGTCAGAAGTGGAAGAGGCGGCATTTGTAAAGCTCAAGAATTCAGTGGCGGATAGCACGATGCTATCGCATTTCGATGAGAGTTTGCCAATTGTGATTGCCGCTGATGCCAGTCAATACGGGATAGGTGGAGTGCTTTCGCAAGTGAGAAAAGATGGCGTGGAAGTGCCAATCGCTCATTACGCGCGTTCGTTAACAGACACCGAACAGAGATATAGCCAAATTGAAAAGGAAGCAATGGCCCTGATTTATACCGTCACAAAAAGTCACAAGTTTGTGTTCGGCCGTAAATTCAGATTGCAGACCGGCCACCGTCCACTTCTAGCCATTTTGGATCAAAAAAGATCTCCCAGTTCACTCCCAGAACCGGCTGGTGCGTTGGGCACTAACTCTGTTGTCATATGATTTTGAACTGAGTTATGTACAAACCACGAAGTTTGCTAAAGCCGACTGGCTCTCGCGAATGATTCAAGAGTATCCGAGAGGGAACGAAGACGTAGTGATTGCTGAAATCACCGATGATTCCGACGAAGATCAGCTGGCAAGACTAAAACTTGGAGCTTTGACTTCGGTAGATGTCAGTAATGAATCCGCTAAGGATGCTGAAATGTCTGCGCTGATGGAACTGGTGAAGAAAAATCACTGGAAGCCACGTCCGAGTTCCCAGGTGGAAAAAGACTGGAAACATGTGAGAAACCGTCTGAAGGTTGTGCAAGGTTGTCTGATGCTTGACGATCGGGTAGTGATTCCATCCAGGCTGCGCCAGAAAGTGCTGAAGGAGCTCCACGAGGGGCACCCAGGAGTTGTCCGAATGAAGCAACAAGCTCGAGCGTTTGTCTATTGGTTATTGAATCAACGACGATATCGAGGAACTTGTGCGGAGATGTTCAAATCTGTCAAAGAACACGCAAAGATGCCTCGTGTCGCGCCGCTGCAACCATGGCCAGCACCAGTTGAAACCGTGGACACGTATCCACATCGTTCTTGTTTCACTACCGAAACACGCCACACGCGGCACTTAACGGTAAAACCCCGGCAGAGTGTCACTTCGGGCGAAAAATTCGGACAAAGTTGTCCATGTTGGTGCCGTCCGCTGATTCGGAACACCGAACGGGTCTCACTGTCTACCAAGAAAACATGAAGCGACAGTACGATTTGCGGAACGCGGTGCGCGCAAATGATTTGCAGGTCGGCGAAAAAGTGTTCGTGCGGATTCAGTGTGGTAACAAGTGGAAATGGGGATACGGAGTAGTTAAGGAGAAAGTTGGGAAAATGATACTTCGTGTGGAGTCGGACGGAAAGATTCACCGGTGTCACGTGAATCAAGTGCGATCCCGGATTGGAGAAAGAGAGGAAGATAAGTTTGCAAAGATTTTTTACCCGCTGTTCTTCGGTTCTGTTAGTACAGGAGCATCTCCAACTGGTTCTGATGGTAACAGTACCAGCCAGGTTTTCGAGGAGGGGGGTAGAAGGGGAGCTAACTCATGCGAAATTCCAGTTTCACCAGGGAGTCGCCCGGTTAGTTGGTCCCCAGTCGTTCGAGCGTCGAGAGGTCGTGAGAGTGCCATTGATACATTGAACTATGAGTATGATATAATGAACAAGTCCACGGATGTGACAATTCCGACGCCTTCTACTCGCGTGTCGTCATCGAGTTCACCTAAGACAATGGCTCATCCCTCACCAGCAGCTCCAGTCGACATACTACTACAGGACACTGATTTGTCACGAGTCGGTCCGCGTGCGGACGCGACTACCAACCCAAGTCATCCCTTGCGCAGAAGTACCCGGCCTCATCGTGCTCCACAGCGATATGATCCATGCCCCGAACCATATCGCATCCACTCCGATATCCGAACCACTCCAGCTCAAGCTCATCAAGGGTCTCGTCAGCCCTACTCCGTCGCCAGCCATCCCACTTCTTCCGTGAGGAGGGGAGGTGTTGCGGCCCGGCGTGGCCGGCCTCGTTGGCAATGACGTGTCCCGTCGACACTATTGAACTCGTATTAAACTCGTTATGATTATTCCTTAACTCTACGAGTTAGCTTCCCTCTATAATAAACTGTCACATCTAATACACAACCTCTGGCTTCTTTGAATCCTCATGCATCTGGCTTACCATCATACTCATAGCTGCGCGCATAGCTGGTGACTTGGTCAACCAGCTCATGCCTATGAGATTGGTTTCCCGATTACGGACGTAGACATATTCTGTGTAACGCTGCCCTTTTAGTTCGAAAGCGACGCGAACGCGTCCCAGAACCTTCATCGCAGAACCGTTTGCACACGAAATTTTATGCCCCACCTTTTCCAGAGGCGGACTCCCGATTGCCTGGTAACTCTCGGAATTGATCAGAGTGATCTGACTTCCGGTATCCAACTGAAACTCCAACTCTTTACCCTCCACTAGCACCTTCAAATTCTTCTTTGTCTCTGATTCAGTCGTTGCATCAAGTCTGGCGACCTGCAGACTATGAGTCCTTTGATCCACCGTGTCTGACTTCTTTCGAGCATTCTTCTTCGACTTGTTGTCAGGACAGCCGCGCGAGAAGTGCCCGACGGCACCACACGTAAAACACGTTGGCACGAACTTCTCGGACTTATCGGCTTCGGGTGCTTCCGGGTCCCGAGTCTTTTTCTTGAATTTCCTTTTTGGCTTTTTCTCTACTTTATTCACATCTAAGTTGAGTGGAGTTTTAGACGGAAAGCTGGAGACGACCTTTGTCTGTTTCTTCAGTTGGAGAAACCGCATCCACTCAATAAGAGATTACTGAAGAATCTGGACATAAAATCTTAGATAATCTGGGTTTTATAGATTTTCAGAAAGTTCCGCCGTTCAACTACACAAAGGACCGTGCTGTTGTCGTCGCCCGATATTGTCTCTGTTATTCAGTGGAATAGCGAGAAATTGAAGGAATTGTATTAACTTCTGGATAAATAATCGTTGAATTTGTTATAGAAACGTGGTTTTCTGAACAAAAAGAAAGTATAATCAAAGAATAAGAGAATAGTATTGGAAATTGTCTACTTGTCAACTCAACCGAAGGACTGGAAGAGAAGCAAGAAGAATTAGCAAGTTTCTAATAGAGTTATCAGTTAATTATTGATTTCCTCGAATTAGTGTTTACATTGGAAGCTCCGCCGTGTTTGATCGGGAAGTTGACGTGTTTTCACGCAAATTATAAGGGAAATTCAATAATTCTTTTCGAGAAATAATCGAATATCGATATTTCAAAAAGTGCCGTGTGCAAAAGAAGATTTTTCACGTGTCAAGTGGAATTTCGTCGTGTTTTGTTCAACATATTCAGATAATTAAGTGTAATTACTGAATTTTCTTCGTTATTTTCAAGAAACCTTCACAAATTTTGAAGTTTACGTTCATTTTCACATTATCTTCGTCAACTTTCTCAACCTCTTCGTCATTAATCGCTTGCAAATCTTGTTTTTGTTTGAAATAGATTTAATTTCAGGCGTAAACGCAAGGACTGGAAGAAATGGATCTACCGATGGATATAGATGAGATTCTTTCGGGAAATGAGGTGAGAATGGAGAAAGATAAGAAAGCATTGGATGAAATGATGAATCATTTTCGAAAAATTTCGAAAACGTCAACCAAGCAATGCGAACTTATGTCAAAGCAATTCAAAGATAGAATGATTGAAAGGGAAATTGATTGCATGCAATTAACAAATTGTTACATGCGTCAAAGAGAAATAATGAGCGAAATGCAAAAGACTATTGAGAATTTGCAGGAGGCGGTGTCCCAAGAGGCCAACTCGATTGTAAATGAGTTGAGGGGTAGGAGAAGTCGAGCGGATTCTGAAAGAACGAATGACACTTTCGCCCATCCGGATCAACTGCAGAACTCTTCGAATCGGCGCCACCAGGCAAGTCTGAATAGCAAAACCATCCGACCAATAGATGAAGTGGAAGGAATGATCCGATACATTCATGAAATGGAAGCGGAAATAAAAGAAAAAGATTATTATTTTCAGCAAACGAAGAACCAACTTGTTTCGTCTCAGAGACAGAATCAAGAAGCCATGCACAACAATCGTCTTCTTCAATTGAAACTCGACGCCAAAATGGAGGAACTGGAGAAAGTGAAGAAAGAACTCAACGAGCACTCAATGAATCTCCACTCCAATTGTTTCAGTAGAAGAGGTGAATCACAAAAACAGTTCGATGAAAGAAATGAGAGAAATGTTCAGATCACGGTCGAGCAATCTCAGCAGGCGATGCCTACAAGAACCCAGCCGCCGTCACCGCTTCGTGAGTTTTCTCCTTGTCAAAATTATCAAAGAGAAAGAGCTAGAAACAGTGAAGGTGATGAGTATTCCATCAGAAACATGTCACATGACTCTTTTCAAGAGCATGGAAATCCGATAAAAATTTATCCGAATAAGGAAGATTCTGATATGAGTCTATTCAATAGAATGTTACTCGAGCAAAATCTGCCAGAACCCGCAAAGTTCAGTGCAGAAAGCAAGTCAGTTAGCATCAGTGCATTTGAGAAAACCTTCTCAATGAAGTATGGTCGTCTTACTGAAAGTCAACAGATTGTTCTGCTAGAGACTAAGTTCCTAGTAGGAAAAGCGTTGCAAGTGTATAATGGTCTCGCTAGTCACGAAAACATAGTGTCAAGGACATTATGCGAGCGATGTCAGAACGATTGAGAGTCTCAATCGAAGACGAAACTCGTCGTGCGAAGAATCAGTGGGATAGCATTCGTATCCAAGAGCATCAAACAATGGATGACTTCTGTCTCCGTCTTGATGAAGTAGCTAGAGTTGCATTCAGAAGAGTACAACCGGTTGAATTGTCGTCTATCAAAACTGCTAAGGTTCTGAAAGCAGCTGCTATCAGAAGTGAAACAATGAGATGTATGATGGACAACAAGCTTGCGGACACACCTGAAATCAATCATTACGATGCTTGTAGGGTGATCGCAATCAGATATGAGACCGCATTGAAGGATTCTCAAGCAGAGAAACTTCAGAATTCGAAATATAGTAGTTATTCCGAAAGAAAAGTGAATCGTATGCAATCGGTTACTCCAAATCAAGTGCAAAGTTCATCCAATGTGCTGAAATCTACTCGACAGTCAGAAAATGAACACGTCGAAGAGGAAAGTAAGAAAACATGGAGAAGTAAGCAAAACCGGAAAGCAGTCAGGCACCGGCTTCTTCTGCCACATGTAGTGAATGTCAACAAATTGGATGTCACGAACCGTCGTGTTCCAAGGCTCCAAGATATCAACCCAGATCAATGGCTAGTGTTCAATGCTATGACTGCAAAGAAATGGGACACTATGCAACAAAATGTCCAAAACGTGAAACGAATAAAGCAAAATCATCGGAACAAGTACAGAAATCTGATACTGCTCCGCAACAAAAGAACTCAGTTCAAACCATCGAAGAGAAGTGTCTTGAGATGGGAAAATGAATTCGAGAAGAGAAACTTCAATCCGTGACAACTCCGAGAGAGGACAAGTTGGCATATCTGATGTTGAAGTGATTCTTGATAGTGGTTCCTGTATTTCACTCATCTCGTATCGTACTTGGGAGAAAATTCTCAAGGAAAACGGGAAGGATTGGTCGAGACGTATGACAGTTGTCGATACTGAAGGAAAGTCTGTTCTTGTAGCTAATTGTGCAACGATGCATTTGAAGAAATGTGTCACAGTTCCGATTTCGATAAGAGAGAAAACGAGTAAAGTATTACTTTATCTCGCTGATGTTGATAGAGATTCAATTATTCTGGGAATAGGATACTTTGAGGCTCTCGGAATTCAGATGAAATTTGTCGAAGAAGGCAGAAATGTCAAAGTGACAAAAGCCATCAGCTTACGTCCTGGAGAAAGAAAACTAGTAGAAGTATGTGTTGAAGGTGTTCTTCCGAAAGAAGTAGGATGTTGTCTCATTAATCCGTGTATTGATGTTGTTGCTACTGCCATTTGTCACATCAATCTTACGGGTAAAGCCGTGATCCAGATGTGCAACTTTGGTGAAGATGCTGTCTTCTTGTCAAAGAATCAGAAAGTTGGCACAGGAGAATTGACAAATTTTCAGGTGCTCAATGAAACAATGGAACCTGATAAACTCCAAGAACTCATCCAGAAAATGTCATTGGAAGAGAAGTTTCAGGAGTCAGAGTCTATTGGTATTGGTGAAGTAATGAACATAGAAGATGCTCGAAAAGATTCCACACAGTGTGTGAACATCTGAATCGTGATCCGTCTGATGGTTTAGACAAAGTTTGGAATATTGTTGAAAAGTTCCAAGATGTCTTTGCTCTAGATGATAATGAGTTAGGAAGAACAAATTTGCTTGAATGTGAAATCGAACTAAATGATGGAGCAGAGCCAATCAGGCAGAAGCCAAGGCCTATTCCGTTAGCAGTTCGACCACAAATTCGTGAGATGTTACAAAAAATGGTATCACAAGACGTCATTCGAGAAAGCAGGTCACCTTGGTCTAGCCCAGTTGTACTGGTAAAGAAGAAAGATGGCTCTGTACGAATGTGCATCGACTACAGAAAAGTGAATAAAGTGGTGCGCAACAATGCTCATCCCCTACCGAATATAGAATCGACACTTCAGTCGCTATCCGGTAAAAGAGTATTCACTACATTGGATCTACTTGCAGGGTATTGGCAGATTCCTCTTCAGGAGGATAGTAAACCAATTACCGCTTTCGCAATTGGAAGTGAGCTGTACGAATGGAATGTTTTGCCTTTCGGATTAGTCACTTCGCCCGCAGTCTTTCAAGCAACTATGGAATCTGTAGTTGGAGAATCATTGGGTCAATGTGCGTTTGTCTATGTTGATGATCTTCTCATTGCTAGTGAAAGTATTGATCAACACGTTCTCGATTTAGAAAACATTCTAATCAGAATAAGAAAGAGTGGTATGAAACTACGTGCAAAGAAATGTCGAATTGCACAAAAGAAGTTGAGTATCTTGGTCATAATATCACACCAGAAGGAGTGAAGACACAAGAAACGAAAGTAGAAAAGATGAAAAAGTTTAGTAGGCCAACAAATTCAAAGGAATTACAATCATTCCTTGGTCTTGTTAACTACTATCGGAAATTCATTATGAACTTCGCAAAATGGCTTCCTCGTTGACTCCGTTGACGTCTCCAAGAGTTCCTTGGAAATGGGAAACAGAGCAAGAAGAGTCTTTTCAGAATCTTATAAAAAGTATCTGTGAAGCGCCAGTTTTGATGCAACCAGATGTTGAAGCAGCAATTGATGGAAGTAGACCATTCATGATCTACACAGACGCCAGTCATCAAGGTGTTGGTGCTGTACTCGCCCAAGAAGGGGAGGATGGTGAACAACATCCAATAGCGTTCATGTCAAAGTCTTTAAGTCCGGCTGAAAAGAAATATCATATAACCGACTTAGAAGCATTGGCAATGATGTCCGCATTGCGCAGATTCAAAACCATAATATATGGTACACCGGTGATTGTGTTCACAGATCACAAACCGCTCATTTCGTTGTTAAAAGGAACACCGTTAGCAGATGATTGTTACGATGGTCCATCGAAATTCTAGAATTCAATGTGAAGATTGTTTTCCTAGCTGGAAAAGCGAATTCCGTTGCCGATGCATTGAGCAGAGGAGGTTGCCCACCTGTTGAATCAGAAGAAATGATCACAACAGAGCTAACCAATATTGTTAACGAAATATCCGAGGAAAAGAATTCAGAAGACGTCCTGAATACTGACTTTTGGTATAATTGGCTCAAGGAAGAAAATGAAGGTTGGAACGTTGTCATTCAGAAACTAGAAGCTGGTGAAAAAGTAGGAAAAGTAAAAATCCTAGGCATCAAAGAAGAAGTAAGTATTGAGAATTATGCCATAATCGGTAAATCTCTGAGAAATACTGAACAAGATTCATGTCGATTCGTGGTTCCAGAAAGGACAAGAGAAAGTCTAGTAAAAGAAGCCCACCAAGGAATCTTGGCTGGACATTTCGGTATTGACAAAACTTTCAGGCAGTTGAATAATAGATTCTTCTGGCCAAGAATGAGAGTAACTATTGAAAAAGTTGTTCGCGGATGCCCAAAATGTGTATCCATGAATAGTCGTCCAAAGCTAGTCGCTCCGTTAAATCCATACAATCCGTCGTTTCCATTGGAAATTGTAGCTTGTGACTTAGTTGATGTAGGGCTATCAATTCAAGGAAATCGATATATGTTGACAATAATCGATCTGTTCACGAAATACGGAACAGCTGTTCCTATTCCGGACAAAAGAGCAGAAACCGTTCTGAAAGCTTTCACTGAACGATGGGCAATTGGAGAAGGAAGAATTCCGGAAAAACTGCTCACGGATCAGGGAAAAGAGTTTGATAATGAACTGTTTTCACACTTCACAAAACTCATGAACATTGAACATGTCATGACGAAAGGTTACAACAGTCGTGCTAATGGTTGTGTTGAAAGATTCAATCAAACCATTGAAGGGATCATAAAGAAAAAATCTCCCATGCCAATGGAATGGGATGACCAAGTTGCTTTTGCTGTATATGCATACAATTCGATCGTTCACAAGACCACAGGAGAAACGCCAATGTTCCTCATGTATGGAAGAGACTCAAAGGTCCCACTCCAAAAGAGGGAAATGGTGCCGGTGGCATTTGTTATGCAGAAGTTGATGAATACAAACATTTACTGACTAATGCATTGGAGAAAGCTCATCAATTAGCTCGCGAGCAAGCTGCTCAAGAGTATGAAGAGCATAAGAAATTCTTCGATGAGAAACATAAAACCAGTTGTAGAAAGTATCCTCAACCTGGAAGTCGTGTTCTCGTAGAGATTCCATCTGAGAAGTTAGGTGCTAGATGTCCGAAACTTGTTAACAAATGGAAAGGTCCATACAGAGTGATTTCAGTTACGAAAAATTCTGCAACGGTAGCTCCGATAATCGGAGATTCCAAAAAGATTCTTGAAATCCCATTTGACAATCTACGAATTGTTCCTCCGGAAATGGAGAATGTTCCAATAGAAACAAAGAAGGGAAGAAAAGGAAAGAGAAATGTGACTGATGGAGACTCATTACAAGAAATACAAGAAATAAATAATGTTTTCAATAATGTCTTCCATAATGATGACTTATTTTTCAGAGAGCTGATGCACTGTAGATGCCCTGGAACACGGTGTACTTTTGTTGCTCAGTCGAATCCGTCAATCAAGAGCTTCTCGCCTACTCAATGGATCAGAATGAAGAGATTGCTCTCCAAATACCCCATTTTAAAGGACCAGCCGAAGGTCGTCAAGTTTCTGACGCAAGGCAATACCCTGTCAAAACTGAACGTGCCAATTGAAACCGGTCCACCCACCAAAGATGAGTTTCTCGAACTTGCGAATTGCCAAACCATGTTCCTTATGGTAGAGGATATGCCTGACTGGAAAATCGCTTTCGATAACAGCACGGCTCAAATTCTGGAGGAGATCGTTGGGAAGGAGCTGCTTAATCCAAAGAAACCACTCACACTTGTGGCTCCTGGATGCCATCAAGAAGACGTGCCATTGAACAATTCGAATATGTTGCAATTCGACAATTGGAAAACTGCAATTGCCACGCTTCAAAATGTTCTGCAGAACAAGTTTTATTATCAGATTATTATCATTCTAGCGCATTCGTTGACAGTTTCAATGAAGTGATGAATGGAAAGCCGGAAGGAACTGGTAAATGGGACATGCTCAGTCCATCTACACCGGTGATCGAAGAGAATGGCCGTGCACTAGTTCTTTTGAGGGAAGTCTTGTCTGCCGAAGAGACCTGGAAGATGATTTATGAGAAACTGAAGGAAAGAGGATTCCAATGGCCAGGATTTCGAATCAAGGGTCCGGAGCCAATACAGGAAATTCGACGTCATGAATTCAGTGGAAAAGAGAATGGAAAGTCAACTGAACCCAGAGGAAAACACCCAGCTTCGAGAAGTCGCGCTTCTTCCGTCGCACCGATTCCAAAGAGACGTCATCAATATTGAGACATCACACATTCCATCATTCGAAATTATATTGTTATTTGCACTCAAACATTGTTTTACTCACCCCAAAATGTATGTCAATGCAATTTAAGTTTATTATTCTATTGCAAATTTCTCGTTCTGTGTTCTTTCTATGATATCCTGTTCATACTCTATCCAAAATTTCGTTGTTCTTATCTATTATTACACATTTTATGTTGCTAGTGTAGTTACCCATTGCATAATTACCCATTTTCAAATATATCGTAGTTAAATGTTGATACAGTATCCAGTTTGGAACTGTAAGTATATAATTATCCTTGTTCCTTTTGTTGATAGATTATCTTGTGTAAGCATCCTCCTTGATCTCCACATGTCTGTCACATCACATATTGTTTCACTAATGTATCCCTTATTCCTTGCAAACCACTGCGTATTCACCAGTTACGAGTAAAAGGCATAAGGATGGGCTCCAAAACCACTGGCATGTCGGGGTTTCCCCTTGTTTTAATCAATTCATTCACTTCGGAATGAATAAAAAACAGACCCGCTGCCATATTCTTCAAGGAACCCTACCTTTTTATTTTCCCGCTGCCGCGTGTCATCAAACGCGCCAAGTCTGGCTCGTTGGCGCGAAACTCGTGCAGGTTCGAAAGCGGTGACGCAATTCTTTTAGTTTTTCAAGTTTTGAGTCTGTCGGGACGCCGCAGGGCGTACCCTTCTAGTTTTCGTCAATTTTACTCAGTTTTAGTGTTTTCTCATTCGCATTGCTCGCCTATTTGGCACTTATCGTTGTATCTGTCCGATTAATTACCCGTTTGTTTATCAATAAACCGATAGTACTGAAATCCGTTTGTTTTCGGGGTTTCTATCGCTATTCAGGTTATCCGTGCCATTTCACCCTATCAAGAGTGATTCGACACGACGGTTTATTGCACCACGAATACGAGATGTACGTGTAGAAGAATCCAGTGTTGTTGAAACGTGGCAAACAAATTGAAAATGAGTGAGAGAAACGAAAACAGCCGTGTTCCAATATCCTCCGTATGCTTTTCGACCAAGATCCGATAACGGCTGTTCTGGTCCGCCGTTCCATTCTTCTTTACGAGACAATGCATAACTGATGTCAATGAGTAACCGTCGCAATCCTTTGTCTTCATAACATGGAAGAGTCATGATGCATGATAGCTAACCGTTTTCGGAGCTTTCATCGGAGGATGTGTCGTTTCTATGCAATTTAAGTTCCTCTTCTATCTCCTCACCTTCTTCGCTCGATTCTTCGCTGTTTATTGAATTGATTTCGAACCGATGCCTCACTTCCTCGTAGAAAGCTCGCAGTTCTCTCTTCCGTATCCATTGATCATAATCTTTATAAACATCAAGCACAGAGTTGTAATTGTGAATCTATTACGTCAGTTCCTTGCGTTGCTCATCTTCACTGACAGCAGTTCTTCCGAATCCGCTACCAAAACAAGTTTATCCCTCGCCCATAGAAAAACCCTGAAACCACATAACACGACAAAGTTTTCGTGATTTGATGAGATCGTTCTTCTTGGATACAGAGTCCAAAGTCATACTATTTCAAAGCACAAAATTTTGATGGCGGATTGGTTGCCACATTTTTCTGTAGTTTCCGGAGGATAAATGCATGCTCATTGTTGTAGATTTCATGAAATTGTAGATGACTACGTGGATGAAGGTCAGTTTTCGCAGAAGGAAGTATTATGAGTATAGCCTCTTCGTTGATGGATGGCTTTGTTAGGTACTGAAAATAAATATTGAACCGAAACCGGTATAAACTGACACTCACGTTATAAATAGATGTTCGGATGACGAAGATTTCATTGAAACCGATATCCAGGATATAAAGTGACTGTAATATGGTAAAGAGTTTTTGTCAACACCGGATCCAGTGTCTGGAGAGATCGAGAACAGCTTACTTTAATTCCATTCCCAATGGAACCGACATTATGGTTATGATCGACGAAATTGTTATTCTGATAACGTTTATTAATATCTGGCTCGTATTTCTCTTTACTGAAGTAACCAGCAAAATGGCATCCAATTTTTAATCACTGTGACGATGTAAAAGAAGAATGGCTCTGTATCGTAAAAAACCTGTTTTACTTTCCAAAAACATCCGAGAAACGAGACACAATGTTTGGCAGTAACCTCTGTAACTCCAAATTGTAATTTGAAAATAACGGTTTCTTTATTTTGACGACTCTTTTTTGAAAAGAAGTCAGTCGATTTTTTGTAACATAATGACTCACTTTTGTTTCCTTCCATCAACTTCGAAAACGGAAATGTTGTCCTTTCGATAGATTTCAATTCCAGGAGGAGCACGATGATAACACTTTTTCGCATGATTTTGCATAATGTTATCTGATCTTGCATAAAACAGACAAAATTCACAAATGTACAGCATTTTAGATTTAATGAATTCTGCTGGAAACGGTGATCCATACCACGTTTTCATAATGAATGAACCACTAAATACTTTCCGGTAACCGAGCTTGTTCTCCTTCTTTCGCTTGAGCATAGTATTCTGCCAGAAATTTCGGAGGAATATCATATTCCAACGAAGTTATTCGTTGTGTTTCACGGAAAGTGGTGTCCAGCACTTCTCTTCTCTGAAAAGTTGCTATGATTATACGTCTAATTTCTGCTTTTCAGTTTACCGGTTCAAAACGCTTGCAGTAATTTTCATCATCAGTTATAATGGGATAATGTGGGATCTCATCATCTTCACTATCAGAATCATCGCCGTCATCCTGGGATAGCTGTAATGACGGGCTTCTTCGTTTCCTCGGCCGAGTCATTGAATAATTTATTCCTTTCCTTTTGTGCGTTAAACGATCAGGGTCGAGTGTAAACTTAAAACTGATGTTTTGTTCTATTGTTGAAAGAACGAAGATGGTTGTTTACTGCTGCGAATGAGAAGCAGCAGATCGAGCAGATTTACTCGAAAAGAACTTCCGGTTGTTGGTCGAGCTATTCTGGATAATTGGATACTGAAAGTTCTTATTTTTGAAAGAGACATATGAATCACTCTGCCTACCGACACAAAAAATGAGAGGTGATTTGTGTAAGAATTGAATATGATTATCCTGTGACGTCATCGTCATCAAACTGTCTCCTTAAGAATGACATCTACTCACGAAAGCACAAAGTAATGCGGCGTGGCAAGACTCACGACTTCTCCTTCATTTCTATCCTTACTGAAATCAAGATTATGAGGCTAAGACGTCTCTACGAACTTACTTCACAAAAATAGGCTTTCCGAATTCACTTAGTATTGAAACCTGAAACGGAAGTTGTTCGAGATGTTCGAATGTAGCTTCGCCGTTATTCAGATTCTTCTCCACGTCCTCGATTTTCACTTGTTACGCTTGGCTTCTACCAACGACAACAGTAACAATATTCTCTAAAGTGTACTGTTCGGAATGCTCTCCAAGATACACTCACGATTTCAATGTGAATCCAAAACCGAATGGTCCTTTACGAATAATGATAGTTTTGATGGAGTTTTGATGAAGATGTTGTGGACGAGCAGAGGGTGATGTTGCTGATAGCGGAGACATTGAGGCAGCGGGTCTTGTCGGAAATAATCAAACTGTTGTTTAAAAAAAATGGAGATCGAAATCTCGTTTTCCAGATAGAGTTTTGTAAAAAAAACAGAAAAAATATATATACTACAACTTTTTCATGTGCCACTAACTAACTAAAATATTTCATTTAAAAAAAACGTATATAATGTTTTCCAAAATTGTATAATACTTTGAGCATTGTATATTATTGATCAATATTTGAAAATTGTTTTGTATTTTTGTATGTATGCGTATCATTTGCTTACGGTTGATGGCGAAGGCATTTCGAAAATCTCGTAGCGAGTCCTCACTGTTTTTAAAAATTTGATGTATTCAGAAGTTTTTTGAAGCAATTTTCAAAGTTTTACTTTGTTTATGGAAACAAATAAGTTAGAAATGAATTCAATAAAATTCAAACGATATGCTCCCAAGAAACGGCCAAAAAAACCAGGTAAATTTTCGATACTTCCAGAATCTTTTGATTGTAATTTTTTAGCCCTCGATTCGACCCATAAGCTGTCTCTGGCATTAATGATTCGGGAATTTCAGAAAGTAAATCTGCAGGTCTTTATGCAGCTATCAAAGGAACTGGAAAAACTGCCGCTAAGGCCCAGGTTTGATTGCTTTTCGAGGAGACTGAACAGATTCTCGGAGACCGTTTGTTAATTTCAGCGATTGAAAAGAGAGAATAATTTCCATTAAGAATTCAGTGTTTTTAATACAAATTTTAAATAAAACGCCGTGTAACTTCTCACTGATTTGTTATGCCATTTAGAGTGATTGCGGTATTCTGCATATTCTGACAAAGAGTTAAGTTGAAGAGAAAAATATTGGAACAAAATGCACAGTCTCATAAGGGGCCAGTTTCATGAAAACAAATTCGTTTATGATGCCATCTATGATTCGAAAAATTATTCCAGATGAACATGGCGTGGAACAATGCGAAAGACATTTATGAGACCGCCGCTTTGCCAGAAAGTAAATACTTCTGTTCAGACTGCCTGAACGAACTTGAAGGCCAGTATAGCTCTTGCAAAGTAGCTGAATGTTTCACATTCAGGTTTCGAAAATTGATTGAGTATGAAAAAAATATACTAGTTTTTGAGGAGAAACTCGAAGAAACAAAGTTGGACGGAGAGAACATGGATTGGCACATATTTATTGAAGGCCCAACTGCTGCCGATCATCGAAAAGAACTACGAAAAAATTTTAGGATGTCACAAAAAACATCATGGAAATATTGAATCTGATTATATCGGTGATATGTCAGAATCTACACAATATAGAAAAAATATTGAATCGATAGAAGAATTCAATGAGTGCAACATTAATCTTCCAGTCTCGATCTGTTTTGACGGATTCGTTCCCAAAGGACAAAGCAAGTAAGCTATTCAAATAGATCTGATAACAAGCACTTAAATGCTCTCTTCGCATATTCAGAACAGAGCTGACACCGATTTATGTTATAATTGAAGGAATAGGAGAGAAATTGAATCGAACTTTGAAAAATGTAGGCGTGGCATGCCTAGTAGTTTCTCGTGACGGCTTGTGCCACAAAAACACCGGAATCGTGGCTTCAAGGTAGATTTTTATATGAGAAGTGGTAATCAAAAAAAATTTAGATTAAACGCGGAAATCTTAACAACGGAAATCTTAACAACCCATGGAAACTGAAATCGGAAGATGGAAAAATATGGTCTATTAAAATAGTGCCCTCTTTTCTGATGGGAGATTTGAAAGTATGAGAAATGAGAAGAGAGTTGGTAATGATTAAAAGTCCTTTTCAGGGACTCCGAGGCGTTTGTGGACTCCCTAACTGGCAGACTTCTGAGGGTTGTATTACTTGCGATGGAGTAATGAAAATGAATTTCAGAACATCCAGATTTTAAACTTTCAGATTGTTTAACACTTCTCACTCTTCCATGGGTTGTTAAGATTTCCGTTGTTAAGATTTCCGCGTTTAATCTAAATTTTTTTTGATTACCACTTCTCATATAAAAATCTACCTTGAAGCCACGATTCCGGTGTTTTTGTGGCACAAGCCGTCACGAGAAACTACTAGGCATGCCACGCCTACATTTTTCAAAGTTCGATTCAATTTCTCTCCTATTCCTTCAATTATAACATAAATCGGTGTCAGCTCTGTTCTGAATATGCGAAGAGAGCATTTAAGTGCTTGTTATCAGATCTATTTGAATAGCTTACTTGCTTTGTCCTTTGGGAACGAATCCGTCAAAACAGATCGAGACTGGAAGATTAATGTTGCACTCATTGAATTCTTCTATCGATTCAATATTTTTTCTATATTGTGTAGATTCTGACATATCACCGATATAATCAGATTCAATATTTCCATGATGTTTTTTGTGACATCCTAAAATTTTTTCGTAGTTCTTTTCGATGATCGGCAGCAGTTGGGCCTTCAATAAATATATGCCAATCCATGTTCTCTCCGTCCAACTTTGTTTCTTCGAGTTTCTCCTCAAAAACTAGTATATTTTTTTCATACTCAATCAATTTTCGAAACCTGAATGTGAAACATTCAGCTACTTTGCAAGAGCTATACTGGCCTTCAAGTTCGTTCAGGCAGTCTGAACAGAAGTATTTACTTTCTGGCAAAGCGGCGGTCTCATAAATGTCTTTCGCATTGTTCCACGCCATGTTCATCTGGAATAATTTTTCGAATCATAGATGGCATCATAAACGAATTTGTTTTCATGAAACTGGCCCCTTATGAGACTGTGCATTTTGTTCCAATATTTTTCTCTTCAACTTAACTCTTCGTCAGAATATTCAGAATACCGCAATCACTCTAAATGGCATAACAAATCAGTGAGAAGTTACACGGCGTTCTATTTAAAATTTGTATTAAAAACACTGAATTCTTAATGGAAATTATTCTCTCTTTTCAATCGCTGAAATTAACAAACGGTCTCCGAGAATCTGTTCAGTCTCCTCGAAAAGCAATCAAACCTGGGCCTTAGCGGCAGTTTTTCCAGTTCCTTTGATAGCTGCATAAAGACCTGCAGATTTACTTTCTGAAATTCCCGAATCATTAATGCCAGAGACAGCTTATGGGTCGAATCGAGGGCTAAAAAAATTACAATCAAAAGATTCTGGAAGTATCGAAAATTTACCTGGTTTTTTTGGCCGTTTCTTGGGAGCATATCGTTTGAATTTTATTGAATTCATTTCTAACTTATTTGTTTCCATAAAAAAAGTAAAAACTTTGAAAATTGCTTCAAAAAATCGATTCACCCTTTCGATTCACCTCTCCTCATCAGATCCATCATTTTCATCCTCTATATTACAATTGCTTCTTAATAACTGTGCTGTTAAGAACCGTTTCATAAGATTCGCTGGTGATTTTGAACCTGCGATGGCGTAGCCATGAAGGTCGCTGTGATATCTTTCCATGTCAGAACAACTCTGGCTTCTAAGTGTGCCCCTCGTCAGAAGTGCGTCGATCGAATGAATATATAAGTCCTGAAAGAAAATGAAAGAGTGCACTTCTCATTAATTGTTAACAGACATGACATTTGAATGTCATTGTACTTGGATTCATTTTGCCATGCATATGATACAGTAGGTTTGCTAACGACCTCAATTCTTCGGCATCTTCTTTCAATTCACAATCATATATACTGTAAACAAAGATATACAAAAGAATCAAAAAGATGCGAATATCCCTATTTTTGTAAGCGTCCGTGACACTAACAATGGGGAGCATTACTCGGAATAGCTGAAATGCATAACATATTTTTCGGAATTATATATCTATTAGGTTGGCAAGTAATTTTCCGAAAATTTTGAGGACTTGTGTTTGATGATCAATTTCTCGGCGATGAACTCATATTTCAATTCTCTTTTTTTCTTATCGGATAGCCCATTGCATCCGCTGTTTGTGCTTCAAAATCCAATAATCCCCATCTTTAGTTACAAAGAAACCCCGCCTGTAGCAAAGCCTCCTGTCTTGAAAATGAGCTATCCTTTTTTGTTTTATTTTTTCAACCCGCAAAAGTTTTGACATTTGAGAGGAAATTATTGATAATCGTGAAGGAGATGTCCAGCGTGCTTATAAAACTAAAACTAGAATCAGCTGAATCGATATCGAAGAGCTGAGTTCGGAAGATCAGGAATGTTGTATGAGGGGGAATTATGTCTGGTGCAGTTCTGCTGAGAGACGGAGCCATTCCTAACTATTTGTAAGTTGTTAACACGAATAAGGGCTACCTATCTGGCAATTGAAAACAATTAAACACCTCTTCTCAATAGGAGAAAACTAGGTTGTTTCCAAATGTACCTTTATGGGATTCTGATGAATTGATGAGACAATATTTTGACGACGTTTTCTCAAAAATGAAACAACAACTTCAGATGTTATTGTTGATGATAGAAAGTGAATACACTTCTTCATGCATGGTTAAAATTTTCAATGAATTCATCAGAGTTAACGGACGAAAAATGACTCTAAACTCAAATTTTAAGCCAAAATCGGTGTACATTATATGATGCTCTCTCCTGAGCATTTTAATAGCAGTAGCCCTTCAAGCTTTTTATGACAGTAACAACTACTGCCTATACTTTCTAAATACATTAATTACAAAGAAAAACCTTTGGAGTGGCGAGTACAAAATGAGAATTCGTTTCCATCTCAAAAATGGAAAACCTGAGGTTCATTGACGGACAAATTTCCAATTGTTGTCAATTGACAGGGCTACTTTTTTGAACTTATTTTACATATAAGGCTATGTTTATTTCAAATATTAACTTTCTGGAGCTTATTGACAGCGTTTTCATGGTCAGAATTTCAATTCAAAACATAACCCAAAAATTGGGTACATGGAGACTTTGTGTTCCAGTACTCGATCTGTTCAAGGAATATTATCACCAAATTGCTAACGTGTTAGGGGAGGACTATCAATGCTTTATAGCACTTACTCGAATGAAATAGATTAGTTCAACCTGAGGAATTCATCTCGAAAAAAATGACAAAAATTTTCGGAAAATTACTTGCCAACCTAATATTTCAAAGACCTCCCGAATTTCAGAGCGAATCGATCGCTAGAGGGTCTACAGAACTACACATATGCAAGAGCTCAAAGTACATGTCTCCGAAACAGATCACTATGTAGTGGCTCTGAAATTCGGGAGGTCTTTGAAATATTAGGTTGGCAAGTAATTTTCCGAAAATTTTTGTCATTTTTTTCGAGATGAATTCCTCAGGTTGAACTAATCTATTTCATTCGAGTAAGTGCTATAAAGCATTGATAGTCCTCCCCTAACACGTTAGCAATTTGGTGATAATATTCCTTGAACAGATCGAGTACTGGAACACAAAGTCTCCATGTACCCAATTTTTGGGTTATGTTTTGAATTGAAATTCTGACCATGAAAACGCTGTCAATAAGCTCCAGAAAGTTAATATTTGAAATAAACATAGCCTTATATGTAAAATAAGTTCAAAAAAGTAGCCCTGTCAATTGACAACAATTGGAAATTTGTCCGTCAATGAACCTCAGGTTTTCCATTTTTGAGATGGAAACGAATTCTCATTTTGTACTCGCCACTCCAAAGGTTTTTCTTTGTAATTAATGTATTTAGAAAGTATAGGCAGTAGTTGTTACTGTCATAAAAAGCTTGAAGGGCTACTGCTATTAAAATGCTCAGGAGAGAGCATCATATAATGTACACCGATTTTGGCTTAAAATTTGAGTTTAGAGTCATTTTTCGTCCGTTAACTCTGATGAATTCATTGAAAATTTTAACCATGCATGAAGAAGTGTATTCACTTTCTATCATCAACAATAACATCTGAAGTTGTTGTTTCATTTTTGAGAAAACGTCGTCAAAATATTGTCTCATCAATTCATCAGAATCCCATAAAAGGTACATTTGGAAACAACCTAGTTTTCTCCTATTGAGAAGAGGTGTTTAATTGTTTTCAATTGCCAGATAGGTAGCCCTTATTCGTGTTAACAACTTACAAATAGTTAGGAATGGCTCCGTCTCTCAGCAGAACTGCACCAGACATAATTCCCCCTCATACAACATTCCTGATCTTCCGAACTCAGCTCTTCGATATCGATTCAGCTGATTCTAGTTTTAGTTTTATAAGCACGCTGGACATCTCCTTCACGATTATCAATAATTTCCTCTCAAATGTCAAAACTTTTGCGGGTTGAAAAAAATAAAACAAAAAAGGATAGCTCATTTTCAAGACAGGAGGCTTTGCTACAGGCGGGGTTTCTTTGTAACTAAAGATGGGGATTATTGGATTTTTGAAGCACAAACAGCGGATGCAATGGGCTATCCGATAAGAAAAAAAGAGAATTGAAATATGAGTTCATCGCCGAGAAATTGATCATCAAACACAAGTCCTCAAAATTTTCGGAAAATTACTTGCCAACCTAATAGATATATAATTCCGAAAAATATGTTATGCATTTCAGCTATTCCGAGTAATGCTCCCCATTGTTAGTGTCACGGACGCTTACAAAAATAGGGATATTCGCATCTTTTTGATTCTTTTGTATATCTTTGTTTACAGTATATATGATTGTGAATTGAAAGAAGATGCCGAAGAATTGAGGTCGTTAGCAAACCTACTGTATCATATGCATGGCAAAATGAATCCAAGTACAATGACATTCAAATGTCATGTCTGTTAACAATTAATGAGAAGTGCACTCTTTCATTTTCTTTCAGGACTTATATATTCATTCGATCGACGCACTTCTGACGAGGGGCACACTTAGAAGCCAGAGTTGTTCTGACATGGAAAGATATCACAGCGACCTTCATGGCTACGCCATCGCAGGTTCAAAATCACCAGCGAATCTTATGAAACGGTTCTTAACAGCACAGTTATTAAGAAGCAATTGTAATATAGAGGATGAAAATGATGGATCTGATGAGGAGAGGTGAATCGAAAGAGATAGAGTTTGATGGTTATAGTTAGAGAATTTAGCAAATCGTGGAGAACCGAAGTCGAATATGATGGTGGAAAGATCAGAATCCCACTACTATCTACGATTAGTTTGTCATTGTTGAAAGAGAAACAACCCACGTTTTTCGAAAAATTAGAAAACCATCGAAACTGGAAGACGTTGTGAGCGTTTTCATACTCATTTCATTTGTATAGAACATGTTCAGCTCTCGTTGTATCATTGACAACCAAAAGTATACATCAGAAATGTGGACACGAGAGAAAACGACAACAGCTTCTCAGGGAATTGCAGTAATCGATGGAAGCACGACCTATGGAACAATTTTACTTTTTATTGAACAACGCGGCAGAGTTTTTGCTTTATTCTCTCCGTGGACCTGCTCAAATCCGATTGCGACTATGGAACACGAATTGCAGAGCGAAATGAACGCAGAGCAACAAGAAATGATGGCGAAATATTCGTCAAGAAATGTTGATTTCGTAGAAAAAGTTGATAATTCAGGAATCGCCAAATTGATTACAGCAGATAGCCTTGTAGGCCACTTTGTGAAGTTGAAATATAAAAAGCGAACCTTCGCCTTTTCATGCTTCTCCTAATGTTTTTTACTGCTGTTTAACTGTCTCTAATTTTTTGTTGAACTGTTATGTAGTTTTTGAATAAAAATCGTTATTAGTATTATCATATTCTAGCCTAATATTGGTATCTGCCAAGATTATGTGAACATTGAGACTCAATGATGAAAGGAAGGAAATTAGGATTTTTCAGAAAAATGCCGAAACTGCCATCAGTAAATTTTGCCAACAAAAAGCATGAAATTGTCACATCAGGACCATTATTGTTAGAGGATCCGTCTAGCCCACAAATCTTGTGGCCTAGTGATGGTAAGAATATAAATAAGAGGGACGGACATTTTACGAATCTGAAAACGACACAAATTTGTTTAAGACACAAAAAAAAATAACTGCAAAATAGTAGATAGTGCCTTAAACCGTCAAAACATGGTGGAAGCAGAAAGTATCTGCTAAAATTTCCGATTTTCGCTTATATAACGAAAGTGACAAAAAGATAAATAATAGGGCAAACAACCATTTTGCAATTATACTCGACACATAAATGGGAACCGAATTCAGACGTACCTTCCACATCCTCTGTTTCATTCGACACTCCAGAATCGGTGAACAGAGACAAGGTGCTGATTCAACGGCCAGTCCAAATCGCTACACCGTTTCCAGCGAAAAAGAAGATGAAGCTGTCTAGAGCGCAAGCTCCAACAGAACCACTCGGTAAGTTCCGTCCTCCATACCAACGAGTCACAGCGTGGACACCGCCGGTTAAAAACATCGGATTGCGACCAGCTCCAACCAAACTGCCATCCGATGGAATCCTCTTCGAATCCGATTCGAATCCGACACAAGATCCTTCAAGAGTAGAACGTGAAGTAGTCGTAGCTGGAGATGATCCACCGATGACGCCACCTGCAACAACTCTTCCATTAAGAAGTACACTCTTTTTTGAAACGAGAGCATTTATTATATATTCAGACGATATTCTTCACGAGATTCAGAGAAAAGAATTGTCCATCTCTGACTTTACTAGGATTCTGGAGAAGCATAAAAATAAGCAATCGTTTTCATCAGAATATAATTTATGAGTGTCTCCAACAATGATAGGTTTTTTATAAAATCTTAGCTCATAGAATGCCGTTGAAACAGTTTCTGAGTCACTTTTCTGAGTGGGCAGTAGTGATGGAATGAACACAGGAACTTCATTCTTGGTATTGTTCACTTTGATAGTCGATCTTTCAACTGATTTCAATTACAGTTCAATGTTCTTTTACAAAAAACAATGAACAATGAAACATCACAAATTGTTCTAAAGAAAAACATCAGCATATCAGAAAATGATCCTTACAAAGTTGATTTCACGTATTCTTCGTTCTTCAACGGAGAAGGAAGTTTTTGGGTCAGTTTGCGTCATAAAAAAATTCAAAAACTTAAAACATAACTCAGAGGAAAGGAGAGATCAACATAACAAAAATGGAGAGAATCCCGAGAGCTACAAAAGATCAGCTTCCAGCCGTTATTCAGTTTTTAATAGCTAATGTGAGATAAATAAGTCATACCGTGAAATTTTGAAAGTTTTAGATATGCCAAATTCCTGGAGACATTCGATTTTTCCGGTTTGGCATTAATTCTGGAACGGCGAACGAGTACCCTCTTTTGCCGGAGGAAGTTCGGCAATATATTTATGGTAGTTCTGTCTTCTTTTTTTTTTTGAAGAGAATCCTCAAACTTCAGATTTCGTTTTTGAAGCATCAGAATTTCCGAAAAGTATTCTCGATGGAAATTTCACCATCGAGAAGCTAAGAGATGAATACCACAGGTAAATAAACACCAAGTTATGAAAATGATAACTTTTCAGTTTGTACGCCAAACTTCCGGAAACTGATTTTGAACGTGTTATGGCTTTTGGTGTCTATAGACGGAGAGCTAACATTTTGAAGCACCAGATCCCAGAATTAGTTAACAAGAAAATGTGTGTTTCAGTTTCATAAAAGTTTCAATCAGAGTTGGTTTTACTACCGTGTTCAGTGACGCCGAAATCGAGGGCGCTTGCCCCTCGTTTACAGGAGCATTGTGAAATGTCAGGCGTGTGTCTCGCAGCGAAAATCCGGACTACTGTAATTTTTTAAATCGGCAGAGTTATTTCTTCGTCGTTTTTTTGCTACAAATAGGCGTTTTTCTTCAATTTTTGTTGGATAATCAGATAGATATTGTATTTTTTTAACTGAAAATGAAGAAAAACGACTATTTGATGCAGAAAAACCTGTTAAATTAAATTAATTAAAATTTCGCTTCGAGACCCAAAAGTGACATTTTACAATGCTCCTGTAAATTGCTTGCGCCCCTCGATTTCATTTTTTAAGGCGTGTTGAGCACGGGTCGCACCATCTCTGGTTTCAATGCTTAACTTTCAGACGATACATTCGCACATGCGTCTTGAGTCGCTCATTGAGAGGAGAAACTCTTTGTAGAAAAATGGTTTGCTCAGTATTCAAACTTTCCCCAACTAAGAAACATCTATTAGGCTGTTCGGAAAGTTCCCGTCATTTTTGAGGTCCAAAACTTTTGTGTGCTACTAATTGAAAAACATTTGGATATATGACATTATGCCTATTGTGACCCACAAGTGTCCGACAATGCACCAGCAAATAATAGAGGTCCTACTTCCAGAACTCTTTCAGCTACAGGTTGATAACTGAAGTCATCCCTTTTTTGGATGCTCTTTTGACTTGAATGTTTTTCTCCGAATTATTGTTGAATCTTACCAAAACCTTGTCAATCACAATTGCCTAGATTGAAACTGTAGAATGAGTATAAAAACATAAAGTAATCTACTTCTGAGAGTTCAAATTTTGCTCTTTCAGTTTGATCAAAAATATTTTGTCTTGAGGTGAGTGAACTTTCGAATTATCTCCAGATGGAGATAGATACAGAGTCTGAGTTTTTCAGTCTGACTAGTATGGTCATCAGTGAAAACAAAAATGTTAACAGGAAGGAACTCCTATTATTCAAATTTACGGAAAGACCACTGTTTTGAATTTCTCGAAAATTTACTGAAAAGTTACTTTTTCTGAAATTTTTTTTAAAAAACTTGAAACCTGGCTCAAAAGTATAATAGAGTATTCCGTTTTCATTATTGGCTAATATCTAATCCTTCTATAAATGCTTATTATACATAAAAATTGGATTTGAACACTTCTGCCAAAAAGTAATATATTTCGAGCTGATTGAAACACGTGTTACTGATAGTTTGAAAGTGTGATTCAAGATTGTAAACCCCCACAAATGAAAAAATATCGCTGATGAATATTAAATTGAATTCAGGTTAAAACAAAACAACATGTCTATTTTGAAAGATGATAGGGTTCACAATATTTGATATTTCTCACCATCCAAGAAAGGGAAATCTATGTTATCTGGTACTTTATTACTAAAGTACCCGACCAACATATTGGTAAAACGACAACTGATTTGATCTTATTTCAACAAAGAAATATGACTTGAAAGTTGACCTATCAAAAATGACGGGAACTTTCCGAACAACCTAATATTATAGAAAGAAGCTGAAAGTGAAGAATGGAAGCAGACGAGAAATGAGAATTTAGAAAGAGTCACCGGTTTGATGGAATGGAAATAGTCCCCTTATATCTTTTTATCTTTGTTGAATTCTCTTTTAATTGTTCTTTTACCGACTTCTGTTATTGAAAAACTTTTTTGAAATTTCCATTCTAGGTTTAGTTGACAATCATATCAAAAACTTGCGTGAATCTTACCGAGTGGAATGGTTGATACTCGTTGGCGACTTTGTAGGTGATACGATTGGCAAGTGTTGTCGTAATAGCCAGATCATAAATGAATGGTGAAGCAAGGAGTGAGTCTTCACAAGTGTTATGAACAACGAATTTTTGCTTTCCACTAATGAAGATGCTGAAAAAGAAATCAAAAAAACGTGAGAACCTAAGCTTAGAATAACCTGCAGATGTACGCGTTTATAGCGTTCTTCTAATCAGTCACAATTAAAAATTCTTTATTACAACACAATGATCCGGATTCTTAGCATCTGGGAACAGAATTTGGTTCGATTTCACCATCTCATCCACAACCGACGATTTCGATATTTCCTTCGAACGAAACTGTCTGGCCTCGCTCAAATTCTTTCCATCATTGTTTCCGAAATGATTATAAGAAACGATCGACTCCGGTTTCAGTCCACTGCTCACGAGAAAGTCAACAAATGCTGATTTGAATTTGGTCTGTCCCGACTTGAAATCATCTCCTCCAACGAAAACAGTATGCACGCTCGCAAGTTCGATAATTCCTGACACAAGAGTGTTCTGCGGGGATCCATTGATGTAGTGGGCACCCTCAAGGATTGATGCTACGGCGAAGATGTTTGATGGAGACACCTCGTCTTCGTTCGCACGAATTGATTCCATTGTCATCTGCAGTCGTATTAAGACCAGGGCGCACATCAGTGTATCTTTCAGTGTTGGCTGTCCAGAGTACGATAACACACTCTGAAAATTTGTTATGAACTACGTATCTAAAACAATCCTAACCTAAATCGTGTTCCTTCTTGAACTTGCGAATGTCCTCACGAATGTGCTCTAAGTGAGCCAACTTGTTGCTCCCTCCGATAACATTGTTTGCACGATCTCCTTGATTGGAAGCAAGCAATGAAATCTGGATAGTAGACAGATGGCAATGGAGAAAATTCTTCGATCGGCATATCGGTGTCAGATGGGAATCGAGCCAATGCAGTCACCAACTTGGTAAGGGTAGAGAATTGTCTCATGAAGGCGTTGCTGATTGGAGTTCCTGGTGGAACGACTGGAACCTTCAGAAGAAGAGACTAAATGGAGAGCACCGAGTGGAATGGCTGATACTCGTTGGCGACTTTGTAGGTGACACGACTGGCAAGTTCAGTCAAAATGGCCAAATCATAAATGAGTGGTGAAGCAAGGAGTGGGCCTTCAAAAGTGTTATGAACAACGAATGTTTGCTTTCCACCCATGAAGATGCTGAAAATATATCAATAAATGTGAGAACTTAAGCTTAGACTTACCTGCAAATGTACTCATCCATAGCTCTCTTCGAATCAGCCACAAATGGAATATACTTCATTCGATTTCACCATATAAGAGGTGTTCAATTTAGTTTTTTTTTGTTTTTGAGTTGAAACGACCGGAAAGGAAGAAATTTTGTCAATTTTGACAGATAATTTGAATTTCACAAAAATTGATTAAAAATAATGGCTTATTCGCTATTTTTCGAGCTGGCGTGCTTTTTCCCGGCAATTGGGAGTAAAATTTCCAAAAAAAAAGATGGACATTGATGAAAAACCTCAAACTCTGTCAAAAAACGTGATCGAAGACAATCCTTGTCAATTTTCTATTTGACCATTGTATATCTGGTCGCCACGTAGAAAAAGTTAGGTAAAAAATGTATTTATTGAATCAAGTTTTCAAATTTGCCAGAAAAAACGCAGAATTTTTTCTGGCAAAACACGTGAAGGAATAAATTGACAAAAATAACGCAGAGTATATTTTGGCAATATTAGAGGTTTCTTGACTGCTTGGCTTGGATGATATGGGTGGAGAGTTCCTCCATCGTTGGTGTCGTGCACGACAATCCGCATTCAGCTGTTTTGTCCGCGTTGACTCTTCCGATCCTGTTGATTAACTGAAAAATGATCATGATGAGAAACGAAGTTTTTCAAGATTACATACCATGAATCGCGTATTCCTTGTCAAACTTAAGAAAAATTGTTAATCTTTCTTCTCTCTTGTTTGGGGAAGCGGCAATTCTGAAAAATCAACATTTTAACAGTAATTTATACACGGATTGTCATTCTAAAAATCAGTATCGTTCATCTTACCTTATATAATGTATAAATACATTTGAAGACGGCTTTTATTACCTTCTTATCGTCCATTACTGGTGAGGTTTTGAGAAATTTCCTACGAGGATTTGAGAGAAATAGTGAAATTGATTAATATTCCCGTGAATTACTTCACGTTCTTTCTGACTTTTTTTTAGTTCCAACAATTTTTTTCAAATCCTCGTAGGAAATTTCTCAAAACCTCACCAGTAATGGACGATAAGAACGATAATAAAAGCCGTCTTCAAATGTATTTATACATTATATAAGGTAAGATGAACGATACTGATTTTTAGAATGACAATCCGTGTATAAATTACTGTTAAAATGTTGATTTTTCAGAATTGCCGCTTCCCCAAACAAGAGAGAAGAAAGATTAACAATTTTTCTTAAGTTTGACAAGGAATACGCGATTCATGGTATGTAATCTTGAAAAACTTCGTTTCTCATCATGATCATTTTTCAGTTAATCAACAGGATCGGAAGAGTCAACGCGGACAAAACAGCTGAATGCGGATTGTCGTGCACGACACCAACGATGGAGGAACTCTCCACCCATATCATCCAAGCCAAGCAGTCAAGAAACCTCTAATATTGCCAAAATATACTCTGCGTTATTTTTGTCAATTTATTCCTTCACGTGTTTTGCCAGAAAAAATTCTGCGTTTTTTTCTGGTAAATTTGAAAACTTGATTCAATAAATACATTTTTTACGTAACTTTTTCTACGTGGCGACCAGATATACAATGGTCAAATAGAAAATTGACAAGAGTTCACGCAGCTAGATTCACTGTATAAAATCTTTTCTTAATTCTTTTACCAATTCATTTTCATAACACAAAAAACTGATGAAAACCGGAAAAAATCTATGATAATTTAATTAGAAGAGAAACTCTTGTCATTTTGAAAGTTTTTTGTCAAGTATATCACGAAACGCAAGGTTTTCAGATATTTCTGCAGACAACGATGGTTTTGACAAAATTTCTTTGATTTTGGTCGTTTTAACTCGAAAACAAAAAAAAACTAAATTGAACACCTCTTATATCATCCACAACCGACCATTTCGATATGTCGTCCTTCGAACGAAATTGTCTGGCCTCGCTGAAATTCTTTCCATCACTAACAATAATTACAGAGATGATGAAACAAACAAGGGTACGAGATTTGATCTACCAAGTGCGGTAACGGAGGTATTTCTAAGAAGGCGGAGCTTCGAACACGCAAAGTATAACGAGCGGCGGAACCTGTGAGAAGTCGGCGACTCTTTTTCTATAAGTCCCCGTTTCCCCGCGCGCGCGAGAGTCTACAATTCTATTGACTTTAATTAGAAAACGAGAGAAAACTGGAAATACAAATATTGTTCAACTACTTGTAATTATTCAACTATTTACTGCCATTATTGATTCACGAACATTGCTGGAACAAATGTAGAAAGTTTAGCCATGCAGGTTAACTACTCACGTTGAGCTTTTAAAATGTTCTCTTCTGGGAGAGGTTTAAACATTCGAAAACAAGTTACTCCGTGCATGAGGCTGATGCAACTCTTAATGTGATGTACCAAATAACAGTTTTTTCTCTTTCTCGAAATAAACGGACGGCATACACAATTCATATTTCAGACTGAAACTGTTCAGGGAGATACGCTTTTCAGGCACTTATTGAAAAGAATCTGAAAAACCCTGCGAAATATAGTTCTTCATTTTTTTAAATTATCTGTTTTTGTTGTAATACATTGTTCCTGTGAGGCGCTTGAACAATATATAATTTTATATGCAATTCAAATTCAGGTTTTACTATAAATTTCTCAATGAAAATGATTTTTGTTGCAGAAATCGACTGAAAAAATGATTTTATGGGGAAAAAAACAGAAAAAAAAACAACTATTATGCCAATCTCAGCTCAGCGGCTGCCTGTTGTGGCCGAAAATCCGACAAGCTCTTCCACGTGAGTCCCTCGCCACGAAAATAAAATAGGTACAGTAAGAACTTTTCAATTTTTGTCGTGCGCCTTTAACGTTTTCTATTGAAAACCTTAAAGGCGCATGGGTTATGGTTTGAAGTTCTTACTGTATTTATTTTATTTCTGAACCCTAGTGCGGTCTCTTTTTTTCTGATTAATCAAGCAGAATATCGGAATAATTCCGGTTTTTCTCAACATTAATCTGTATACTTCAAATTTCAAATATATTTAATTGTTGTCGCTTATATTTCTTGATGTTCCCGTGAAATATTCGCTCATTATCGCACAAAATCAAGGGTTTGTATAGTTTTGCACGATTTTTGTTT